>LFJQ01000004.1:0-1200000 GCA_001182835.1 Oropetium thomaeum | reverse complement strand
GGCGGCCGTGGCGCACCCCCGAACGAACGGGCAGGTCGAGCGCGCCAATGGCCTGATCCTTCAAGGCCTGAAGCCACGTATCTACAACCGGCTGAAACAGTTCAGCGGGCGATGGGCAGCCGAGCTCCCCGCTGTTCTGTGGAGTTTGCGGACATCCCCGAGTCGGGCGACGGGGTTCACCCCCTTCTTCATGGTGTACGGCTCCGAAGCCGTACTACCGACCGACCTCGACTACGGAGCCCCGAGGATCAGAGCCTACGACGAAGAAGGCAACCAGACGTCCCTCGAAGACGCCATGGATCAGCTCGACGAGGCGCGTGACGTAGCGCTCCTGCGATCGGCGAAATACCAGCAGGCGCTGCGACGTTACCACTCCCGCTACGTGCGGGAAAGAGCGTTCAACGTCGGCGACCTCGTCCTTCGACGTGTTCAGAGCAGCAAGGACCGCCACAAGCTGTCGCCTCCATGGGAAGGGCCCTTCATCGTCTCAAAAATTCTCCGACCCGGCTCCTACAAGTTGCGGATGGCGGACGGACAAGAACTCGCCAACGCGTGGAACATCGAACAGCTACGTCGCTTCTATCCTTAGAACTCGTAGTAGTCTTACTGTTCCTCGCCACCGAGATAAGCGGCGCCCGACCCCCGTCACGCGGGAGTTGGACCCCGCTCGGGGGCTACACCCTCAGGGTGCGCGTACCGTACGCGCACCCTGAGCACTCGTTAAAATTTCGCCTTTCTGCTAAGCGGCGCCCGACCCCCGTCACGCGGGAGTCGGACCCCGCTCGGGGGCTACACCTGCAAGGTGCGCCTCGCGCGCGCACCTCGACACTTGCTAAAATTTTGCCATTTCGCTTGCAAAATTTCGAGGAAAGGGTAAACGAAACTCTATCCTCTTCAAGGGTCCCGACCCCTCGTCCCGCGCTCCGAACCTTAGAAGGGAAAGTCACGAGTGGAAGAAGACGTGAAGTCTAGTTGGTCGAAATGCGTAAACGACTACGACCCCCGAAGGTTACGGCAGCGGCGCTCACCAGCTAGATGGAACGTTGGAGCCACCCGCGGCCTAAGACTTCTGAGGATCGAAGACGAGGAAAAAGGGGTCGGACACCCTCGCGGTTCTGTGAAGGAACGCCTTCAAGAAAGTACTTAGAAACACCTTCCGTAGTCAGAAAATGTTCAAATTCTGATTTACAAAAGGGCCGGGCACTTTTGGCCTCGGCCGTCCTAAGTACAAAACTAAAGACTATTCTAACTCCTATTCTGCCGGGGGAGGAGGGGGCACGCTCCCTGCCTCTTCTTCCGCCGTGCTCGCAGCAAGCTCCCGCGCGAAGGGGGCCGCCTCCGCCTCGATGGTGTCCAGCTCGGCGTCGGTATAACCGGCGGCAAAGCCCTCGCTCAAGTAGTCGAGGGCGATGTTGACATAGGGCGACCGGGCGACGGCGAACGCCCGGTGCACCCCCCGACAGACCGACGGGACGGCATCCCCAGTTGATTCGACCGACGCCCCCACGACCGCCTCTATCCGCGTGACAGATGCCCCGCTGGAAGTCAAACCGACGGGTACGTACGAACCTCTCCGCAGTAAATCGATACATATATATGCATATATATTTCGTGTGCAGGGTTCCACCCTCGGTCGGTTCGACCGGCGTCATTGCGACGGACTCGATCGGTGCGACGAACGCTCCCGACCTAACCTGACGCCTGAGTCGTGCCTGCCGTTTCAGTTTCCGCACGGCTCGCGACTTAGTCAGGTATGGTCCATAAGGGCTGAAATATGCCCCGACGGCCCCACGAGTTCAAAGGCTGGCCCGATGGACGGGTTCGACAGCCGCTCAGGGCGTAACTAGAGTGAGGGGTGGATTACGATGGGCCCACTAGCGGCCAATACCCTAGCGCCTGGGCGTCCGGGCGTCAAGGGCATCGTAAATCCGCGTTCGAGTCCCGGTTCGTCGAGCCTAGTGATGGTTCGCGCCGACCCATGGGTATCCTATCGCAAGGAGGCAACGAGCCCTCGGAACCTATCGAATGGAACCGAGAACTATATGGGTCGGCGACTGGGAATATTGGGACCGGCCACCAGCTGGCCTACGTCGGGATCCCCCCGAAGGGATCCCGGGGCCCCACTTGAACTACCCGTTAGCAGCTCGATGAGCGTCGCACTACGGCCCCCGAGGTATAGTGCGGCTCGGCTCAACCTCCCCGTCTGGCGAACAGACGCGAGGGAAGGCGAATAAAGACGAACCGCGTCTCCGGACGGGACTCTGCGACGAGCGGAGGACTCGGAGGACGGAATCGCAAAAAGAGATCCGTACGGGATCGCAGAGCGCAGCAACTTTAAGCCACTGCTCGGTCAGATTTGGGCTGAAACACGCCCTGACGGCGCGTAGAGTTCGAAGGCTGGCCCGGCAACGGGTTCGACAGCCGCTCATGGCGCGAACAGAGCGAGGGACGGAAAACGATGCCCCCGTTTAGCGTCCAGGGTGCGCTCTGGCGCGGGGGACACCGCAACCCGTGTTCGAGTCCCGGTTCGTCGAGCCTAATGATGGCTCGCGCCGACCCATGGGTATCCTATCGCAAGGAGGCAACGAGCCCTCGGAACCTATCGAATGGAACCGAGAACTATATGGGTCGGCGACTGGGAATATTGGGACCAGCCACCAGCTGAGCTACGTCGGGATCCCCCCGAAGGGATCCCGGGGCCCCACTTGAACTACCCGTTAGCAGCTCGATGAGCGTCGCACTACGGCCCCCGGGGTATAGTGCGGCTCGGCTCAACCTCCCCGTCTGGCGAACAGACGCGCGGGAAGGCGATTAAAGACGAACCGCGTCTCCGGTCGGGGATCCGTGACGAGCGGAGAACCCGGAGAGCGGAATCGCAAAAAGAGATCCGCACGGGATCGCAGAACATCACAATCCGGGAGCCTGAGAACGAGTTATTCACTCCTTCTCAGGCTCGGGGGCTACTGTTGAGGTTTGGTATCTGGGCTAATTAATCGTATTAGCCCGAAAGGATAAAACCGCGCAGTATAGCCAAACCATCTTCGCTTTGATAACACCCAGGCCCGAGGACGAGGGAGGTCACTCCGTCTCGGCCGACCCCGACGTTCGGGAGTCGGACAGGCAGCGCCGATCTCTAAGGTCAGACAAGAGTTCCGCCTCGCCCGACTCCGACCTCGAGGGGTCGGACGAGGGTTCCGCCTCGCCCGACTCCGACCTCGAGATCGGACGAGAGTTCCGCCTCGCCCAACCTCGACCTCGAGAGGTCGGACGAGACGGGAGTTCCGCCTCGCCCGACCTCGACCTCGAGAGGCCGGACGAAAGTTCCGCCTCGCCCGACCTCCGGGGACGGACGAGACTGGGCGATCCAACCACCCCGGACGGGACGGATGTCTGGGGACAGTTGAGCCGTTAATAAGCTCTAACTCCGGATGGGACGGTGGCGATGACCGCTCCCGGAAGAGTGAATGCGCACGACGTGCACCGACCACAGGATGGACGTCACTCCAACAGTCCCCTGTCAGAGACTCACCGTCTCGTACGATAGGACGCCCCGGAGCGACGGCCATCACCACGGCGTCATCAAGCCGGCTCCTACAGTGGCGCTTCTCCATACGGACGGGACTCCATCGAGCGACAGCTCGGACCACTCCGTCGACAAGAAGCAACACGGCCACTCCGAAGACGTCATCTACTCGGCCTAACCGGCGTACGGCCACGACCAGCCTTACAGAACCGGCCCTCCTCACGCCACCACATAAAAGGGGAGGGAGACCAAAGGAGGAGGCAGGCGAACAAAGTCTCGAAGGCCAACAAAGTCTCGAAGACACACGAACAAGCTCACGAGGCACAGACACACAATCCACGCTCACGAGCACCCTTAGAGGCAGGAAGCACTCTCGCTTTCTCCTCCGCTTGTAACCCCTCATTGTAATCTCAGTCGCAAATAACACGAGCAGCCACCGAAACTGGACGTAGGGTATTCAGCCCGAACCAGTATAAACCCTTGTGTCCATTTGCAAACCATCCGGGCCCAAAACGCGCTTCCCATAAAATAATCACTCGTTGGTGATATCGAACACCGACAAGGGACATGCATGCTGCGCTTGTTATTCTCTTTAGAATTCTAGGGACAAAGCCCCAGTTCCAATGCATTAAGCAAGGACCAAATGTAGTAGTTATTCTCTTAAGATCAAAATTTCTCCTGATGATCCCCTAATAACTTTTGCTATAAACAAAATTTCTCTTGTAATAACTTTTGCTGATTAAATGGTGTGGAACACGTGAGAGTGAGAAGAACCCATGCATCCATGGTTTCATGGAACTCTTCAAACGTTGAAAACGGGTTGGTTGGTACTGCTGGTCATGCCTGGATGGGTTCTTTGTTTATTTTTGTTCATCAGTCTGTCCTGAACTCGATTTCAGAACCAGCGGCGCCAAAAATACTGTACCTCCTTATTAGCTGGATAGCGTAAGTATTATGGAACTGATTTCTTTTGTGTCACTTTATTTCTGACAACTGATTACTTTCTTGTGATTCACTCCGGCCGGAAGCTACGAGATCGAAGAAGTGTGATCTTCCTTGACGAAACGTTTGAAGCTTTCGATGAGGTGATGTAAGTGTGTACCTATTAGATAGTATAGATCAACTACTTTATTTCATTTGAGTGATTATTTTGTGATAGAGAAAGATAAATCTTAGTTTATTGGATCACCGGCCACGACTACGAACGAAGGGGGTGCTGAATGCGTGACTGCTTCCGTTGCTGGGAACAACAAACGTTCAAAACAAGCCCGGCAGGCGGTGGAGCAGCCCAGCATCTGCCGAGCGGAAACCAACCAGGAGATCGCTGAAAAGAAAATTGATATAGGAAACTTTTGATCTCGTCAAATTCTTCCCAACTAGTACCCTTTGTAATGTGGCAAAGCAATGCGGACCAGTTACCAGTGATAACTAAAATTCATTAGCCGCACCTAGGTGAGACCTTCCTTTGAATCATCTAGCTAGATCTAGAGCTATCTATTATATACGTATATCCCATCTACTCTGGTCGCTGTTCAAAACTTGATATCATGGATTCGCGTTACAAAAATTTTATTTTCTATTGCGCAATAGATTCATTTGGTAAACAATGTTACATGTGTTTTTTTTTTTTTTTTTTTTTTGGAGAGGGAGGCTTACCAGAGACAGTGGTGTTGGATTCAACGGCGGTGACCAATTAGCGTAGCGTGACACCGATGCGTTAGCTAGCACAGCGGGGGAAGATAAAATACACAGCGGACCAAGGCAGAAGCCGTCTGGATGACGTCCATTTCAACGGTCGTTCCCTATAAAAATATACTTACTATATATCTCCTATATTTTAGTAATGATATATTAATTAGGAGAACACTTTTAATTATTCATGTTAGGAATTTCTGATATTAAAAATCAGAAGTATACCAGAATCTTCAAGATAAAATACACATATACCACTATTGTAATATAATCTCTCTGTTTATGAAATACATGACGTTGGGAACTCGGGATTAATTACAAAAATTGAGGAAATTCTGCTTTTAGAATCTGTAATACAAACAAACGCCCTACAGACTTTGTTTAGATTCTCATAATCTATCTCTTAGGACATCTCCAACCAATTTTTAAAATTTTTACTATAAAAAATTGCTTTAGCAAGTTTGTAAATAAGTATTGAAAGTAAAAAAACTCATTTACTCCAATAACTCTCAATATAAGTTATTAAATCTATTTAAAATATTTATCACGTATGCAATTTTCTTCGGCCCAGCCTATATATGAAGTTGTTTTGATTTTTTGGTAGCTCTAATTTAGTCTCTAAATGTAGGAAGTTAGAGGGCTTATTTAGGAACTTGCTAAGTTTAGGAACCTAGTATAAAGAACGGTTGGAGAGTTATTTTTTTAATTACTACCTCGGTTTTTTAATTGTTGACCCGTTTTAGTATAAATTTGTACTAAAAAATATCAACAATTAAAAAATGATGGTAGTACTTCCTAAATTTTAGTTTAGGGACTTAATTTAAGGAGTGGTTGGAGTTGCTCTTAGATCCACACGCATCTCAAAATCTACCCCTTCGTAATTATTAACAGGTTTATAGATTGTGAGAGCATCTTCGACCAATCTTTAAAATTTTACTCCCAAAAGACTACTTTAGCAGTTTGTAAATAAATATTAGGAGTAAAAAAACTCATGTACTCTAATAACTTCCAATATAAATTGTTAAATCTACTTAAAATATTTGTCACATATGTAATTTTTTTGATCCAGCCTATATATGAAGTTGTTTTGATCTTTTGAGAGCTCTAATTTAGTCTCTAAATATAGAAAGATAGAGGGCTTATTTAGGAACCTAGTATAGAGAACGGTTGAAAAGTTATTTTTTAATTATTTTCTAAATTTTAATTTAGCAACTTAATTTAAGGAGTAATTGGAGTTGCGCTGAGAACCCATAGCGTTCAAACATGTACATGCCGAAGTATTATTACTGGCTGCCGTTTTCTCACACGACCTGACATATGCACGGTTTGTCGTGTGCTGCAGCTAGTACTACTGAGAGTGGCTTCTGTTCGCTTTCAGACGCTACTACGGATCGGACGCGCTGTTAGAACCCCTCTCTACTGACCCTCAGCCTCAGGCGGCAACGCAACTAACGCCCCATGACCCGCTCAAAGCAAAATAATTTGAAGCTCTGGCCACTCCACTTGCTGCTGCTCTCATCAGCGTTGATTCGGAGGGTCCAAGTCTCGACGACGAACCACTCTCCATCCTCACTATATATATAGAGAGATTCCCTTGCCTCGCTTCCCAAGCCACTTCATCCTCATCACTCACCTCCCGTGCTCTAGCTGGTGGCGAGAGAAAACTCGGCCGGCGGCCGCTTCTCTCTTCCAAGCTCTCTCTCTCCGGCTCGCAGGTCATCCGGCCGGGCTCGACTGATACATACACATGTCGACATCCATGGACTGCTTGAGCTCAAAGTACAACAACAACAAGCAGGAGACCACCACGCCTCCGGCCAAGTAACGAACTCTCCTCTCCTCTCGCGCGCGCGTGTCGACCTCTATTGTGCCCAAGTCGATCGAGTGCTCTTTGTCTTCTCGCCGTTGCGTACGTGCATTGATCTGACAAGGCGTGTATATGCATTGCCGTTGCTAGCAGGGCGCCGTGGTGGACGACGGAGACCGTTGCGGTGGTGACGGGCGCGAACCGCGGGATCGGGCACGCGCTGGCGGCGCGGCTGGCGGAGCAGGGCCTGACCGTGGTGCTCACGGCGCGGGACGGGGCTCGCGGGGAGGCCGCCGCCGCCGCGCTCCGGACGAGGGGGCTCCGCTCCGTGCGGTTCCGCCGGCTCGACGTCACCGACGCGGCGTCCGTCGCGGCCTTCGCGTCGTGGCTGCGCGACGAGCTCGGCGGCCTCGACATCCTGGTGAGTCCTTTGGATTCCGCCGAGCTACGTCGTCCTCGTCTCCGTTAATTAAGCTTCTTTTTTTTTTGACACACGCTTTATTTGCCGTTTCGGCCGTTTCTCCGTTTTCCCGTTGTTGCATGGTCGTTTGACTTTTGGAGAGATCTATATACTGTAAAATTCATCTTCGCGAGAAACACAAACACACATGACTGGTTAGAAATAATGGAAAAACGAGTGCGACCCAAGACTCAACTTGTAGTTGTCAGGTGCAGCAACTTGGTCTGGTTGTAGTTGTAGTTCATAATAATTATGTGGAGCTTTGTTTACAATTTTTCACGCGGAACATTCAGCGCTTGCAAACTTGCAACACATTTTCAATTTTTTCCCCCTTTTGCAGTAAAGCACGACATTGTTAGTTTTACCCGAGTTTCTGTCATTAGCGCATACAAATTTCGCAATGACAAATTTTCCCCCCCTGGTTTAATTTAATTTAATCTAATTTTGAATGAAAATAAATCATAGAACGGAGTTGGTATGAAAGCATGGCTACAACAGCGAGGAGTGATGTGATGGTAGTCAACTAGTCATAACCATCCAAACCATTCACGATGATCAGATTGACCAACTGAAATAATTGAAGTAAAATAGCCACGGCCTGTTAAGTTGAGAATCTCGTGCAGCACGACACACGGTTTTGTCCAAAAAAAGTGATCCAGTGAAGTGCAGATCTAGCTAGATTATGTTTTTGTCCACGGGATACGCAAGAGCTACCGAACTGCTCCCGTTATCCTCTAGAAGCTTGCCTGCCCACCATGACGCTTGAACAGTGCCGTTCTTTCCGATTAGGCTGCAGTTGTAATATACTAGTGCAAGTGGCGGCAGTTGTGCTACACCGCATCCAAGTCATCACGCTATTATATATAAACTCGGAGGTGTCATCTTTCATCTATTGTATTTTGTATCGCCCAATTGGCCAACAGCTCTGTCTCTGACTCCGTCTAATGCAAGACCCAAAAAGATTAGTATGGTTCACACTAAAACAAAACCATACGACGAGCAGCGCCACATGTTGGCTTGGCTTGCTGCAGCGACGACCGCGATCCGGTCCTTAATTAAGCTCGTCGTCTGCAGCAGATTGCCTGTACCTGTACCTGACTGAGTTTCGCTGTTCTTCGCTGCAGGTGAACAATGCGGGGGTGTCGTTCAACGAGCTGGACACCAATTCCGTGGAGCACGCCGAGACGGTCCTCCGGACCAACTTCTACGGCGCCAAGATGCTCACCGAGGCGCTCCTGCCGCTCTTCCGCCGATCGCCGACTACCAGCCGGATTCTGAACATCAGCTCCCAGCTTGGCCTCCTCAACGTAAGTGATGATCAAAACGTTAATTTCCTACTTTTTTTTTCTGAATTTTCTTAGGGCAGTTGGAACTAGTATGAACCTGCGCAGAATAATGGGCTCACATGCCAGTGTAGACTCCAAGTTCCTCATTTCTAAATTTCCTATAGATTACTAGATGAAACCAGATCGTCGAGTTTTTTTTCCTTTTTTTTAATAAAAAAAGTCAGTTGATTAAGAAGCAAGTAGCCTGTGACCATGAGCTCAGCTTATTCGGAGGCTGTGGACTGTGTCATTTGTTTGTGTAGAGACATGGTCACTTGTCAAGCCAGATTATGTCGCTCAGTGTTCAGCGTCCACACCTCGCGACTGACACAGTGGTTGACTACACACAAAAACTGTAATTACTAGTAGTATTAGTATTGGGAGATGCAGCGACGAACAACAGATCATGTTTCACATTGGCGTTTCCTTTTGTGCTTTGCAGAAGCTGCGGCACCCGGAGCTGCGGCGCATGCTCCTGGACGAGGCGTCGCTGACGGAGCGGGACATCGAGCGGATGGCGTCGCGGTTCCTGGCGCAGGTGGCGGACGGGACGTGGCGCGGGCAGGGGTGGCCCGAGGTGTGGACGGACTACGCCGTGTCCAAGCTGGCGCTCAACGCCTACTCCCGGCTGCTGGCGGCGCGCCTGGCCGGGCGGGGCGTCAGCGTCAACTGCTTCTGCCCCGGGTTCACGCGCACCGACATGACCCGCGGCGGGGGCAAGCGCACCGCCGACGAGGCCGGACGCGTCGCCGCGGGGCTCGCTCTGATGCCGCCCGACGACCTGCCCACCGGCAAGTTCTTCAAGTGGAGCACGCCGCAGATCTACTCCAAGTTGTGATCGATCGGTGAACGCTTTCACGTGTTGAACGCTGCTTCTTCTTTGGGGATGGGTCGTCTCACCTATCTCGTTCGTGTTTTCTGGCGGATGCGCGGTGGATGGAGGTAGAGAAATACTAGGCTGTTACCTGTCAGGTTCGAGTGAGTTTTGGCGTGCATTTTCACTTGGGAGGAGTGCAGAGGCTGATCTGCTCAGTAACGAATAATTTAGTTTTACTAGTACATGGTGAATCTGTTCAATCGCAGGCATCAAATTTCTCACGAATCTGGTTTTACTACATGGGATGGGCGCATGTTTTGTTTTTGAAATGGATGAAATAGCGTTGATATTTTGGGCCGAAACTTAGTGCATGGCAATAACGCCGAGCGGGGGATCTGCTGCATGTCTACCGTTCCGGGCTGTGCTGATGATCAAGTCAAAGCTATGGGCCACCTCCGCAGCCCAAGTCGTAGCCACTTTCCGAGTAGCGGCGATTGCCTCGCGCGCCCCTCTCCTCTCCCAGTCAAATCGGCGGCGGCTGCGACGTCGACGGCGCAGGCGGTTGCGGCCAGCAGGAGTCCTGGATGCCGCTGGCTCCGGCGGCAACTCCCCATAGCAACGGCGACCGACCGCGACCGAGATCAAAGCGCCGGCCGCCGCCAACAAACTCAGCATCCATCGCTTACGTCATGTGGGACCCACATAGCGGCCCCGCGGACTCCAGCTGCGCACCGATGTGGTCCCACTTGGCCAGGCGCGGCGCGGGGATCGCGCGGGCACGGGCCCCACGGTGCAGCCTCATCTCGACCGTATGAACACGCGGGCGCCTCATGATCGAACGGACGAGGTGCGTCTGGGCGAACCGGCGAAGGCAACGAGATGAGCGCGGCTACAAGACCAGAGGCCAGAGCCTGCCTGCTTGAGAGCGTGCGAAGCTGGTGGTGGTGTGGGCACGGCTGCATGCTTTTGCTTCGCAAGAAGACAAGAAAGAACAGAAGCAACCAACAGCAGCAGAGGGCAAAGGGGAAGGTGAGATCGGCCTCGCTACATCTTCCACCTTCATCTTTTGGGTTTCTTCGCCTCCTCCACCGAAACCCATTCCGGCTTCTTGTTCGTCGCCATTTTTCTCTTCCGTTGTTGCAGAGGCGCCAGGTTATGATGGATTTCTGTCCTGTTTGTTCCTTCTTATTTGTGGCAAAGCACCGCAAAAACAACTTGCGTGTTTTTTTTTCCTCTTGAAACGAAATACGAAATTTGGATGGGTCAGGGTAGCCGTTTCTTCATGATTCTTATTTAGGAGTGACTGGTTTGGTTCCTTCATATGATCGTCATCGAAAATTTCTTCTCGTTTTGTCGCCTTAAAACTTTGTATGAAATTCCTAAAACCCTCCCACTTGCACTGCCGTCCCTTCCTCGCCTGATACTAGTGAGGGCTCGGTGTCTCCGTGCTCCTGATATCCACCCGTTTTTTAATCGATCTCTTCCTTGTTTTCTTTGTTTAATTTTTCTGTCGTGACACGGTAATCAGAAGTTTCGTTTACTAATTGTGGACGTGGGCATGTGGCTTAACATCTCGAGTACGTGCTGTCGGTTTGTAAGTTTTTTATGTTGAGCGCTGTGTGGGCTGTAAGAGCAGTGATCGCTGCTTGCCGCGCTCTCGGTTCGTGGAACTTCTGTTTGATTCTTCTCCCTCAGAGAGGTCCCTGTTTCTTGATGTGGACTGTTTCGATCAGAGCGAATGACTGGTTATCAGAAGACGATTGAATAGTGTACCTTCTTGTCCGAGTTATTTCTTTTTCTTTGTTATTCTAGCCCAGAATGGCGTGTGTGTTATCAGATTGTCGAACCGTGTTTACTTTGTTCTTCTGCTTGATCGTCATGTATTCACTTCAAGTTCTAGAATCGATGTGTGTTTGTTACTTGTTTTCTTGTTTGAGTATTTCTTCGATGTTGTATTAACACTAGAAATTTCCAGGAAGATGGGTGCGTCACACAGCCAACATGTTCGTGGAGCATTTAAGATTACTGATGCAGGAGAAAATTTCAGAGTTAAGTATGCATCATCATCGATGCAAGGCTGGTGTGCTAAAATGGAAGATGTAGTGAGTAATCTATTGACCCTTCTTGAGATAATTCAGAAGTAGCTCCACAATGTACGATTGGTTGACTAGTAATTCGGGTGAATACTAACTTGATCGTTATCTTTTCTTTGTTAATTCTACAGTGTGCAGTTGTCCCAGATCTAGATGGTGCCACATCCTTCTTTGGTGTTTATGATGGCCATGGAGGTTTGATCTTGACTGTCATCTTCTTATAGCAATTTTGTTAACGTGTCAGTTATTAGCATATCTGATTATTCAGGCATTATTTAAATCCTCTGGAATTATTGTGAACAGGAAGTGAATGTGATTCATGATCCTATAAACAGTGTAGGTGGCGTGTATGTTAAATTGTCTGCGCACACTCTACACACTTTGACATTTATGTGCTTATGCTGTAGTTATCAGTGTTAGCTAATTGTCACGAATTTGTTATCCTGCTAAAGTACATTTACAATCAGCTTAGTTTCGTTGTCTTGGTTGTTCTGTTGGGATCTGAATTTCGTGAAGGGGTTAGAAATGAAGATCCATTATAACAACGGCGATGCTAATAACCGTATCATTTCTTTGTTAGATGTTTATATCACCAGTTAGTTGATTGTTCAGTATTTAAGTATTGATATTCTTTGCCATGTGAGAGCAACAACATTGTACACGAACCAAGTAGTACCATTGGCTTTCTGTTTTTCAATTGATTGCATGTACTACTTAGTTATTTAAGACGACCTGTTGGATATGCTTTGTAGCTAATTCTGTGTTTCAGGAATTGAGGTAGCATTGTTTTGTGCGAGACAATTTCATATTGAGCTTCGCAACCATCCAAACTATCAGAACAATCTGAATAATGCATTGAGAAGTGTGTTTTTCAGGTTAGTCTATAGACCCTGCAGTCCAAATCTTGAGTTGCATTAATTCTGTCTTATTCTACAGTGGTATTTGAAAGGACCAACATAATTATCTTCATTTTTTGTCATATTCGCATTTGTTGAATTCACAAACCTTACTAATACAAAATATTGTAACTGTTTTGCTGTTTACTTTTTTGCAGAATGGATGAGCTGCTGGAACAATCAAATGAATGGATGATATCAGTTAACCCAAGTACTAGTAGCAGTTGGATACCAAATATCATGAGAGCTGCTTTTGGCAACTATTGGCCCTTCACTAAGGTAAAATTTAACTCCTGACTGCTCTTTATGCACACAGTTGTTTAGTAGGTTGATCAAAACTTTATCTCTTGGATATTGTACATATTTTTTCTATCTGAAAAAATGAACTGGAGAGATGTGTATGATGTGGAGGATATATGGTTCTTCTTCGAGGTGTTAAGTTAGTTGGAAGCTAGAGGTTTCTCAGGTTCACATTGCACCTGATTGTTGTCTTATTAGTACACAATTTGAGGTATTACCTGAGCTGTTGCGAAAGGTTTATAAGTTTGCTTCGTGTTGGTCACATCTTTATCTTAGCCCACATTTAAATAGATTCCAACACCTTTAGGAGTTTCAGACTTACTCCTGTTATGCCTTTCTTTCATAAGAAATATTTGGCCTTCACCTACATCAATTCATATTTTCCGTTCCTCAGGCAAATCCTTACATAGCACCACAATACATGGGAAGTGCAGCATGTGTTGCAGTCATTAAAGGCAGCCGGATCACTGTCGGAAATATTAGTGATTGTCGTTGTGTAGTCTCAAAGAACAGACAGGTGTATGATTTGCTTCTTATCAAATTTTTGGATGAACCTAATTGACATTCTTTTATTTCATAGCAAAAGCATATCCAAGTGGTTTTCTAAAGATATGCTTGTCTTCCCATGTGTTAAAAGGCAATTGAATTATCAACTGATCACAAAGCATGGGAGCGGGAGGAAAGTCGAAGAATTAGAAAAGCTGGAGGACGAGTATGGATGGATAAAGTTGTGTTAGTTGGAGCACAAATGCCACTTGTGGGCATCCGTTCAATCCAAGCAGCATTAGCCATCTCCAGAGTGATTGGTGCAGTCTTATGTGATTTCTTTTTGAACAGTTGCCATCTATTTTCTTCTTAATATGACGAAGCGTAGCTCTCCTGTGTTTTTTGAGAAAAAAAACAGTTGTCATCTATTGCACTTTGATTGATCTTTTTCTTACAACTCAGGAGATTTTGCATTCAAGAAGAACAAGAATTTACCTCCTGAAGAACAAATGGTGATATGTGATCCAAACATTCGCTCTGTAAGCATATGCTAATCTGTTTTTAGTAAAGTTTGATTCACTGGGTGTGGTCTGATGAAAAATGGCCTTTTTCATTATTAGATGGAGATAACCAGTGACATGGAGTTTCTTGTCATGGCAAGTCATGGTATATGGTAAGTCCTCAGGGAAATATAATAATGGAGATTGTTTGTTAATGTTTCACTAGGTCTAAATTTAAGCAGAACATATCAACTCCATGGGGCAGGTAGAAGCTTGGATGCATGTTTGTACTAAGACAGTTATGTCTATCTAAAGGGTGTCTAAATAGTTTTGTTCAGTTAATTACGTGCAGCGTTGGTTTCATTTGAGGCCAATCTACTATATTTCCATTTGTATTTTTAAATTGTTTTTTTATGAACTTGGAACGTTAGGTCGAAAATAGTGCTAAAGGGAGTATGTGGCTTGCTAATTGCTATGTGTTCGACGTAGCCACCTGAGGATTACAGGATCACCGGCCATGCATTTGATTTAATCTGTATGAACTTGCTTCAGGGAACCAGATGCCTAACAATTTGGTACTAAGTTGGCTGCTAGATGGTTAAGTGTGCTAAGTTGTAGAATAGAAAAGACTTGTGCTACAGTTTTCTGCTAAAAAGAAGGAAGGATGCTAATAGTCAAAGATGAAACTCGAACTACAATCTGATATATATCACATGCTATTATTTTTTATTTATTTATTATCAATGCTTATGCTGCATGCCTCTTGTTTTCTTTTCGGCAGGGAAGATATGAAAATTCAGGATGTGGTTGATTTCATACACGAGGAGTTCGAATCCGTGAGTTTCTTCACCCCACCTTACCTATATGTCATTCAAGTAATACATAAATTGAAGTCCCTTATCGGATCAATAATGTTGTTCTTTTTTTTGTCACAAACTACTTTTGCTACGATACTCGTGTCATTTAGCAGTTATGATTTATCTGCTTGGGCTGGTACTTGGTTGCCTGCCTGACAGATCAACATCTGAAGCGCACCTTTGATAGCATAGTTTGTTTGTGACTGAATTAATTCTTGTGCTGTTTGAGTCCTTTATGAGAATCGTTGCCTTCAACATGCGCTGCGTCCTTGATGAACGCAGGGCCAAACCGATCTGCGCGTCGTCTGTGAGAGGCTTGTCCATCGCAGCCTGCCATCAGGTATCAACAGCACCGCCATACTGCTTCAGTTCAAGGACCGCACGTCAGCAGCTGCCGAGGGCGAGGAGAGCAGAGACCAGGACATTGCATCTGAACCCAGCCAAGTGCCCCTCCCAGATGCTGAGACGGTAGCAAGAGCACTTGCTTTTCTGAGAGACAAGCAGAGAGAGATAGCTGAAGGGAGCAAATCATCTTAGCTGCAGAGAGTTTTGGAAGTTCAGAAGGTTGTTTGCTGCACAGAATTTTGATGTGATGACCACTGCGTAATATGATAACGTTCCAGTACAATTTTGTCTCACTGCTGTGCTGGGTCGGAGGAGATTTTGCATGATGTCCCTGAACTATGAAATTGATTGTGTTTTTAATCCAGTTGTTAGCGCACATTATTGTACTAATTGCTAGTACTACCTGCTTTGGCGATCGCTTTGCTCTATTATTAGCTAGTGAGACACGAGTGTACTGTGCTATGATGTCTGATCTGCCATGTCATGCTAGTTTGGCATGTAGCACGGAGAAAAACGCGCCAGAAAATGTAGCAGGCACGGCCCAATAAAACCTACGTTAGCCTGCTTAAGCGCAAACTGAAGCGCTTCTCTGCTCAACAGGCCCATTCCACTCTCCCAGTGTACTGACCAAACCCTTCCAATCGAAAGCAGTTTGCTCCGGCCATGGAGGGGGCGGCGGCCACCGGAAGCCGTTTGCTCCGGCCATGGAGGTGGCGGCGGAGCTCGAGATTCACGAGTTGAACCGAGGCGCCAACCACTGCGACCATGATGACGCGACGCCGAGGAGACACGCGGAAGCCGGAACCACCGTCTTCTCTCTGTCGCCCCTTTGCGACGGAGGACCCACTTCGACTGCCAATTCAGTTGCAGCGGCATCGGATCCTTACACGTGGACTCCCTCCAGGGGTGCGATGCCTGGCGGACCACGGAAATCGCGGCGGTTGTGGGGCCCTTGGGAAAGTGATCGCGGGGCGTCGGATCAGCGTCGGGCGGTGGATACAGGCCGGGGAGCGACGGCATCGAGAGGTACAAAAGCCTGCGTGCGGGGGAAGTTGGTGGTGTGTTCGCTGCATGCACAAAGCACAACCACTTCTGCTCCGCGGCTCTGCTGCAGCAGCAGAGTAAGGTGAAGGTGAGATCGCCCGCGCCCCTTCGTTTCTTCGCCCTCCCTTTCCCTTCCAAACCCCCTTCCTCCTCAGCTCCTGCTTGCCCTGATCCAAGCATCCGTGTACGTCTCTGTTTGCTGTTGGTGGTGTGTTGCTCGTGCTATTCGTTCCCTGTTCTTGAGGTGCGCAGCGTTTTTTTCCTCTCGCGCTTTTTGTTGGGGTTTTGCTTCCTGCCAAACCGCCTCGTGTGTTCGAGCAGTTGCGTCCTTGCGTGCGTGCGTTTCGGCTGTGTGACCCTGGATTTCGTGGTTGTTTTATCGGAAGGCGATGAGGTTCGCGAGCACCGAGAAATAATGGTGATCTCTGCTTTCCTCTGTTCTTCGATCAGCCTCACCTTCTTCTCTTGTACGTCCGATTCGTTTTCCGGTTTGCGGTGTCGGTTCGGGTGGTGGTGTAACGGTGTGCGTGCTGCTCTTGCTGTTCTTCACGTGGTCTAGGGCGTGTGGTGTTTTCCTTTCGCTGCTTTCATGAATCTTTGTGGAGTTGGGTTGCGTTCGGCGTCGTATTCGTGCGCTGTAGTATTTCGTTCCAGATCTTTGGTTCTGAACTGTTGATGGTTTTGTGGTTGGCTAGCACCGAGAATTGATGGTGATCTCTGGCGTCCCTCTGTTCTTCCGTGTCTCACCTGCTCTTGTGCATCCGTTCCGTTTGTTGTTGTTCAGTTTGTTATCCGTTTTGGGGGCGGAGTTCCTGGAATTCCTGCGTGTGGCTTCTAACTTTCGCGACGTGAAGGATTCGCACCCGTTTCGTGATTCCTCCTGTTCTTGTGGCTATTTTCAATGCTACTGGGTGCACGGCAACTCCGTGCTCTTGGTTTCTGCTACCCATCTTGATACCTTATCTTTTGTTATGAGGCAGTATGCTACCACCGTTCTCTCTCGATGTTGAGCATTCAGAGTGCAAGTATGTGAACGCTTTCTTTCAAGATTGAACGGCTCCTTGTTCGCTGCCATATTTGTCCTTGTTATACACCCCAAAACGCACGATGCTTGAGGGGTTTTCCTATTTAATTTTTCTTCCTTATTAATTGTACTGCACACTTCGAAGTTCAACAACCTGTGAGCTTTATTTTTTGTCTAGGACAGAATTATCAGTTTATTTTGAGTTCTCCATGATTTGAACAGGTGGCCATGTCTTTGTGATTCGTCTCAGGATTGACTGCCTTTCTATATGTTAGCTATTTCTCTTGTTTTTACTTTGGGAATTTGGTATTGTGATTTAGGACTCCATATCTTGTGTAGTTGTATATATCGTTGAGTAAAATCTTAGATTCGTTTTTAGTGTAACTGTCCGATGATATCGTAGGGTCAAAAACACTACTCTGCTGTTCTTCAGTATTGCTGTTACATTATGTAGGCGTCCAGAATGCATTCAGGGTGCTTTGATTGGTATTTTGGACCATTCCTCGGCGGCCTTATCTATTTCCTGCATGCAGTTTCACATATTTCATTTCTTATCCGATTTTGCTGATAAAGTATTCCTGTAAATATTATATTCACACTAGCAATTTTCAGGAAACCAAACGATAAAATGGGTGGATCTAACAGCCGTGCTATTCAGCCTACACTGCAAAAATCTACTGAAGCAGGAGAAAATGACAGAATCAAGTATGCAGCATCATCTATGCAAGGTTGGCCTCGGTATATGGAAGATGCTGTAAGTAGCCCACTGGTTCTTTCTAAAGATAAATGGGAAAATTTAGGATAAGTCTATCAAACTTGTATGCTTGACTTGCTTTTAATTGGGGTGAATTACTAACACTTTTACCATCTTATTCTGTATTAAAGCGTGCAGTTGTCCCAGATTTAGATGACAACACATCTTTCTTTGGTGTTTATGATGGCCATGGAGGTTTGATTTTAATTCTCTCGTTATAGCAAATTTTCAAACTTGTCAATGATTAGCATAAATAAACACGGCATAGCTAATCCCTTCAAGCACGTTTTGTGTGTATATTTGTTTTTTGTTATATTGTCTCTATATATGGTTTGGGCATTTAAGTATGGGTGTTCTTTGATATATGTGCTTCTGGTCCAGTAGTACTGCTGACCCCTCTGATTTTCAATAGGTGCATTTGCTACAGAAATTAGAAGATCAGATATACTGAATTGATTATTTTCTATTTCAGGAGCTGAAGTAGCATTGCTATGTGCAAAACTATTTCATACTGAGCTTCGCAACCATCCAAACTACCAGAACGATCTTATGAATGCAATTAGGAGCGTGTTTTTCAGGTTATTCTGTTAGTCATTATGTCATCCAAATCGTTGGTTACATTAGTCCTGGCCTTTTTTTTCGCAGAGGACATTTAGCAGCCCGTATTTATTCCACTTGGACATAGGTGCATTTTCTGCATCTGCAAATACCAATATGTAATGTAATTGTTGCTCCTGCTTACTTGTTGCAGAATGGATGAGGTGTTGCTACAATCAGATGAATGGAAGGAATTAATCAAGCATCGTGGTGACTGGATACAATTTCTAAGGACTAGTGTTTGTGCTAACTATTGGCCCTTCACACAGGTAAAATGTTGAATCTTGAATGTGTTTGCTCTTTATATGTATATATCTGTTGGCAAGATTGGTAAAAAATTATCCCATGGATAATGATGCATATCGTTATCTGCAAAAGGAACTGAATGGGGCGAGCATGATATGGAGGATATATTGCTCTTTCTCACTACTCACTCTGTTTAAAATTTGTTGTCGCTTGAACAATAATTCTAGTTCAAAAAAAAACAGAGGGAGTAAGTGCGTCAGACTTGGCGACCTACTTAACAGTTAACACTTTTTCATGTAGAGTGATATCGAGTACCTTATTTACTGAGTCTGAATGTTTGATAGGTTGTCCTTGTGGTTTTGACAGCTTTATAATAACCTTGGTTATTATCCTACTGCCCAAAATAAATTATTACTGTACCTGAAATGACAGCTTTATATGGTTTTGAAATTATCATTTTTGTCATAATACTTTCCTTCATGAGACATGAGGGCCCACATGAAAGATAATTTTCCCTTGAGGTGCTCTGAACCTTTTTTTTTGTGTGTCCCCACGATATCTTTGATAAGATTGTAGTATTGCCTGTCAGTTTTTCCCCCAGACAACTCCTTATGTAGCGCCACAAGGGACAGGAAGCACAGCATGCATAGTTGTCATTAGAGGCGACCAGATCATCCTTGGAAATGCTGGAGATTCCCGTTGTGTACTTGCATCTAATGGTCAGGTGCGTAATTTCTTTCTTGTGACATGCCTAACTGAATCTAATCAGCATACTCTTTCTTCATTAAAAAAAATCATTGAAGTGATGCCTAAAAAATTATATTTGTTTCAATTGTGTGGAAAGACAATGAAATTATCAACAGATCACAAACCAAATGAAGTGAATGAGAAACAGAGAATTGAAAGGGCAGGAGGAGAAATAATCAGGGAAAGGATTCCTGTTTATTCATTTGGACTGCTTCGAGGGTATAGGTTGGGTGCCTATCGAATCAATGGGATGCTATCTGCCTCCAGGGTGATCGGTATAGTCTTCTGTCATTTCTTTTTTAGTCATCCAATATTCTAGTGGGTGAAGTGGGATTCACCTCTTTTTCTAAAAAAAAAAAACGTTTCAGGCGATTTTGGATTAAAGCAAAACAAGAACTTGCCTCCTGAAGCACAAGTGGCGACATGTGATCCAGAATTGATCTATGTAAGTGTAACTAAGTTTCTTTAGGAGTGTTCACAGTAATTTGGCTCCGTGTGTTTTGATGGCGAACAACCTTTTCTTGGCTAGATGGATATAAACGATGATATGGAGTTCCTTGTCATAGCAAGTGATGGCGTCTGGTAAGTCCTCAGCGAAATGTAATTTAAGTGGCTATTGTATTATCTGTTGTTCTAGATATCAGTAGTAGCTTTCATCTTTATTTCTTCTAAGATAGTAATTTAGAACTTGGAAGCCGTGATGTTTCAACTCGTTTCTTCTGAGGCTTAGCTACTTCAACTCATTGTGTTCATCTTTGTATGATTTCTTGTATAGGATGCTTTTTAATTGGTTATAGTGTGACTCTGTTAAATGTGGTTCTATATGACGTTCAGCTTCAGACTTATATGCTTGGCTTAGCTAGCTGAAACTAATTCACAGTATTTTTGTCTTAGTTTGTTAGAACTTTCCTTGAGAAACCTGATTACCTAACTCCAGCGTCTTGTGCTGGTACTACCTGGGGATAGCGGTAAACTGTAGAATGGACTAGACTCATTGAGTTAGTTTTCTAGTCGGATGGGAGGATCCTAATAAAAAGTAGTAACTTCATCTTTGCCACCCTCTCATATATATAGCTCATGTGACTCTTCCACCAGAACCCATCCATATATGATTTTTCACCTCTGCATTTTTGTATTTTATTATTTTGTTCATACCTTCGTGTTATGTAAGAACTTGCTTCAAGAAACCTGAGCTGAGACTCAAGCGTTTTGGCTTTCAATGTGGCTGGTTGGAGCAGTTCTATATTTTGGGATGCGCTACCTAGATATTTGTTGTAGTTTTATGCTAAGATGGGAGGGTGGTAACAATGAAGTAGCAAACTCAATTTTACTGCCATCTGTATGTATAGCACACATAGACTTGCTTTTTTTGTAGCATAATTTTTTCCAGCTCTGCAACTTTTTCTTTAAAGATTTAATTTTATAGTCGTTAACATTATGTGTGCCTATCTCCTTTCTGCAGGGATTGTATGACATCTAAGGGTGTGGTTAATTTTGTACGCAAGTACTTAAGAATGGTAAACCCCTGTCCCCTGCTAACTCCTAAGCTTCTCCATGTAATGGCAATGATACATTTTTTGTTTGAATGGTGGCAATCATACATTACAAGTTACATCCTCTACCAGATTTAGAATTCTCTTTGGCATACATATGGAAACTCTCCTCTTAAATACAATAGAACTTATCCTCATTCTGAGGGATGTACATGACTCAGGTTCAGATTACGTTTCAGAGCATAGCATGTTTGAGTATAGTATTTATTTCACTTCCACCTTTGCTATTTGTCAATTTTTTTTTCTTGAGGGAAACTGTTTAACATGGCCATAATTATTTTTTCCCCACGTTATGAAATATATGCTGCCTCTCATTATCGCAGGGGATAAATGATCTAGGCTTCATCTGTGAGAGGCTTCTTGACCGTGCCCTGCCATCGGAGGACAACGCGACCGCCATACTGGTTCAGTTCAAGAGAAGCGCCGGCAGGCTTCCTCCCCTGACGGAGTCCGATGCCGGCAACACCGCTACCAGGAACCAGGCCACACCGCCCCTGCCGCCCGTGGTGGAAGAAGGAGACGAAGACGAAGGTGAAGCTGGTGACAGCGAGGATCAGTCCCTCACTGAGTGATAGTAGCGAGATAAGGGAAGAGTAGCTGCACAGAGCTTTGGGTCAAGAGAAGACAGTTCCTGGGATTTGCAAGTTTTGCTACAGTGTTGGTTTTCCTTTTCCGCTTCGTCCAAGACAGTAGTGCTGATGCGTAGGACTGTTAGTTTTTTTTATCTCTTAACTCTAGCAATGCTGCTGGCTGCTGGCTGCTGGCTGCTGGCTGGGTACGTTCCAGAAGAGAGTTAGCTTGAATTCGCTCACCTTGATTGTTCTGACATTTGAATCATGAAGATGCTTAATCAAGTTCTTGGTGGCAGTTTAATATTGTTCATTGCGTTCAGTACTCATTTTTGCTACTGCTAAGCTATGCTCTGTTTAGATGCCTGAAGTTGGTTCTGCAACGGCCATCTGAGTCAAATCAGTGGCACTTGTAGATTTTCGTCTAAAAGACTGAAACCATAACAAAGCGCAGATCTCACTGCAGAACCGAGAGTGGTAGTGGCACTGGTACCGTAAGACACAGCAATATGTTTCAGATTACACGTTATCCGCAAACTCTATCTATAGAACTCGCCGCAAGTCTGCAACTGACTGGAGCGAAGGTGCTGAAAACAGAGTCCTGCAATGACCTGAAACTCGTGTTCGTTTACCGACCAATCCCTTGCCTGAGCTTGACAGCGGCGCGGATGACGAGTACCACGCCACGCGCTGCCTAAACTTGAGAACATTTGAGCGGGCCTCGTCGATGGCGGCGCCGCGGGAGGGAGGCGTGCTTGCACAGTGCCGCTGCCGCGCGCGCTCTGCGGACTCACCCTAGTTCTTCTACTCGATGGCGCCAAGTGGCAACTCAATCAGACGGCCATCCAGAAACGTTGAAAGCAAACGGGGAGAAAACGGAACTGAATAAACCGCCACAACACGCAGGCCCGACTCCGATCTAAGTGGATCTCAGTTCTCAGGCTCCTCCGAGTCCGACATGACACGCGAGAGATTTGGCTGCTCGGACACGGGCCGCCCGCCGCACGGCCTATATACAGGTGAGCAAGCGCGCCGCAATGGCCTGGCCAGCTGCTTTCTTTCCACCATTGCCGTGCGCGCTCCGACCTCTGAGTCTGAGCCAGTATGGATGCCCTCGACTACGCTTTACTTTCTTGTCCCCGTCCTCCGCCGCCCGGATTCGGACCTTTGTTCCCCGGAGGCAGTGGCGACGCCATGCACATGGACCGTACCTTAGGCCTCCAGATCCCTGATCGGCACGGCCCCTGTTGGTCCGACGACCTCTGGAGCGTCGGCGCCATGCACAGCAACCCCTTCAGCTTCAAGTACGAGTTTGATTGTCTAGCATGGCAACCGTCCCCGGCGGCTGGCGAGCCATGGAATCCCTTCACCGTCGTCGAGGATTCACGCGATCGTTTCTGCGACCTCGACCTCAATATCCCAGCACCATGGGACGACCACCAGTACGGGTGCCACGCCGCCGAGCCGCCTGTCGACGACTCCGTACCGGTCCCGACGACCCCACCAGCGGAGACCGACGACGCCGCTGGCGACCACGACGATATCGACGTCATACTCCGAGCCAAGGAACGGCGCGCCGAAGAGCGGCCCTTGTCCTGCTACCTGGAGACGACGCAACAGGGCGCCCGGATGGGCCCCGAGACGCGCGCCGCCCTCGTCCTCTGGATCGAACGGGCCACCAACCTCTTCGACACCGTCCCCGGAACGCTCCATCGTGCCGTCCTCTACTTCGACCGGTTCCTCTCGGCGCGCGCCCTCCTCCCGGACGACGACGACGTCGACGACGGCCAGCACAGGCAGCTCCACCTCCTTGTCGCGGCGGCGGTCTACGTGGCGGCCAAGTACGAGTCCCAACTCGTCTCCATGAGCGCCGACCAGCTCGCCGCGCTGCTGGACTGCGGGACGACGGCGCGGGACGTGCTCGACATGGAGCGCGCGCTGCTCATCGCGCTCGACTACCGGCTCGGCGGGCCCACGGCGTTCACGTTCGTCGACCGCTTCACGGAGCGCTGCTACGCCGGGGAGAAGGACGAGGAGGTCCTCCGGCGCACGGCACACCGCTTCGCGGACCTGTCCCTGCTCCGCTACGATTTCCTGAAGCTCGCGCCGTCGGCCGTCGCTGCGGCGGCCATCTTCCTCGCGAGGCTCACGACGAAGCCGTCGTACGGGGACATGAGGACGTGGAACAGGCAGTTCGGGGAGGTGACGGGGTACAAGCCCAGTGACTTGGACCTGAAGCACACCCTCGAACCCATGTGCGAACTGATGCGGCAGGTTGAGCCTAAGTTAGAGGTCGATATCTTTCCTTTTTTTCTTCGAGGTAGATACTAGGGAGACGACGACGACGTGGACAACGGTCTCTTGGAATTGGATGCATGGGCATGGCATACCAACAACCTAGTTATTCATCTTGCTCTCGTGGACGTGGCTCAACACTTGTTTTTTCTTTTTTAATAAGAGGCTTAACACTTGTTTAGCATGGAAAACGGTTTTCTTTAGCTACCCCTCTCAGTGTTTGCTATGTCAATGTTTATTTGCGCACAATGAATGTTCCAAAGTAAAGGGTGAAAAAAATCTTGTGCACTTGCATGATTGCATTATATTACTCTGGTTCGTGTACACCGTGTAGGGCAACACAAGTTACGTTAATAAATTTTTGTATCTTATTGCTAGCTACCCGGCGGTCCAGTAGAGTGAACAAGAGATATATCATGACTTCTATATCTCAAGAGATATATAGGATGTGGATACGTAATAGGTGATGGCAACTTTACAAAAAAAAAAAAAAAAGATACGTAAACACTTGCATGTCGAAGTCTAAATGACCTGGCTTATAGCAAAAAACAACACTATATATTGGCATTTCCTGGTAATTATATATTTTTTATTTTAAATTTAACGCCTGATAAGTAATTTGTCTCCATTGACTTTATATATAGCCCGGCCTACATGCTCCTCATACATTAAGAAGCCAAACAAATAAGCTTCAGAAAATGATAAATGTATGCCTCAAAACCCCACTCAACAGCAATTAAAATTAGCTAGTAAACTGACGTATAGCCGTTTTATTTGGCAGCCGCATAAACAATAAAGCAACAAAAACACCTCGGAGTTCCTGGGCGCGGTGTATATGGTCCGCTAAGTTTGTCCACGTTTCATGCATGGGCAAGAGAACAGACTTGCATCACTGGCGTGCTCCGCTTCCCTTCCGTTACACCCAGTGCCAGTGAGAAGTAACGTCTCCGGCCCGTTACACTCTCCCTCACCTCTCCAAAGAAGAAATCATAGCATGCCAAAATAACACTCTGCTCGTTCTTGCAACCAGAGCAAGGCGCTACACTGTTCATCAAAACATTTGTTCTTCAAACAATCTACGTTGAATATCGATGGAACACTTTCGCATTTATAGTGAACTATTTATAATAATGCACACCACAATAACCAGATAAGATCGAAACCGATCGATCCGATAACGGTTAACAGATCTATTCCTTCCGTTCAAGGATAATTGACGTTTCAGACGTTCACATTGGCACACGTTTAGGTTGCCTTTTGTTGTTGTAACGTCAACTATACTGGAACGGAAGAAGTACTATTTCTATACAATACTCCACGATAAATTGAGATTCAAACCAAAGCGCGCGCCAAGGCGCCTGCGTGCAACAGTACTTGGGCAGCAAACCAAACCACAAAACAGGGTTCCATGAGCAAACAACGAGCAGATATGGTTGTAGAACCAAATCATCATCAGAGAGGTAGCTTGATCATCTTCACTGCGGCCAGAACGTGAACGAACACGAGCTGCTGCTGTCCTCTTTGGCTTCAGCGTCCTCCTCCACCTCTCCACCGTCCTCCTCTCCCGCTTCTTCGTCATCCACTCCCTCTTCGTCGTCCTCTTCCGCTTCCTCGACCTCCTCTCCCTCTCCTTCGTCCTCCTCTCCGTCTTCATCGTCTTGAGCGTTGTTGTCGTTGTCGGCTCCCAGCGACATGATGCTGAGCCGGCTAGCGGGCGGCGGGATCCACACCCGGCCACACCTCTCGACCACCACCTCCATCTCCCTGCGCCGCCGCGTCGCATCCTCCCTGAGCAATAACCGCCGAATCAGTATGTTCCCGTGCAGCCTCAGTCCCCCGCAGTAGGCCCATGGAGCCCCACCCCACTCCCCCGCCAGCAGCGTGGTCAGTGGGGTTTTCGGCGCCGCCGTCACCATCCTCGGCGCCACGGCGTCCACGTGGGCGACCGCCGCCGGAGGTCTCCCGGCGGAGCGCAGCGGCTCGCGGAGGCACGTCGCGCGCGCGACCGCGGACGCCGCCGCCCGCAGGGGCGAGGAGTGCCGCTGCCCGTCCGCTGCTGCTGCCCGCGCGCGCCCCGGCGCCGGCGCGTCCACTGCCGCGGGCCATTTCCACAGCAGGAGCGCGGCCATCGCCCGCCTGTACCACGGGTGGCGCGCCCTGGAGGCGCCGCTCCTCACGCGCACGCCGGCGTTGCTGCCGTTGCCGTTCCTGCACCACAGATCACACAACAGCTCAAGATATATAGGACACTACTAAGAGAATTCAGTAGAACAGTGTTCTAATCTATCGTACAAAGAAAAGAATCATGTATAACTCGTCAGAAAATCATTTCCGATACTTGTCAACGGCTTAAAACGCACTAGATCTGGTTAGATCTTGCAATCTTATCAATCAACAAGAGAAAGAAAATCTAGAGCAGAGAAAATCTATGATCAGTGTGCAAACGATATGATGTTTACCTCGAGTGGATCTGCGAGGCCTGCATGGTGACCTAACTCTCTCTCTCTCTCTCTCTCTCTCTCTCTCCAGCAGTGTGTACTTCTCTGTGAAGAAAGAGAGCGAGTAGTGTGTTGCGTCTCCTGTGGCTCCGTTCCGTCCTCAGGTGTCTTGTTTCTGTACTTGAACTGATAACCTGCAGGCCAGTACTACAGAACAAAAGGGAGCACATTTCATTTCCCGGTTTCCAGTAATTATTTTTTCGCCCCTCTAAGCAGTAAGCACTGCTAAACTGATGGATTGCATTCATGTAAGTACTATGAATGGGATATGTTTTCATTGATTGCATGTAGCGTGTTTGTCGTGCGTGATGTTCCAAGCGACTAGCCGATTACTCGCCGCTACTTTTTGCTGGTACTCCGCTCAAAGGCGTGGAGGCTTTTGAATGCTAGAGATGTGAAAGAAATGGACATGCAAAAAAAACTACAGTATAAAAGAAGAAGGAGGAGAAGAAGAAGAAACGAACAAAAAGAAACCCACCGTGGTCGGCAGGATTCGAACCTGCGCGGGCAAAGCCCACATGATTTCTAGTCATGCCCGATAACCACTCCGGCACGACCACAGTTTTTGAAGTGCGGCCTTTTTAGGCATCTACTCAAAGTATATGCTCAGCTAAAAAAAAGGAGGCGCTTAAATCAGTAGTAATCCTTGTCGTGTGTGTCACCAGCGAAACCGTGGAAATGACCGCGCCACGGAATTCCATTCCACCGGTGTTGTCGTGCGCCCTTACGTTTACGTCCACCCAGCACACCGCGTCGTCGTCCGCGTGAAGCCCATTTCGATTCCAGGGCTCCGCCGTCACGGCCATCGCCGCCGCCCGGTGGCCCGTCGGCCCGTCAGCGGCTGGGACTGGGAGGGGAGCCACACCGTGATGCGTGACGTGAAGGTTGCTAGAGTGTGCGTTGCTAACGTGAGCGGAGCCACCGCATGTGATGCGTGTGCGTTGCTGGCGTCTATACTAGTATAGTACTCCTGGCCGTGTCGTGTTCGGCACATCTGCCTTCTGTGGATGGCTTACGTACGGTCTGACTGCTAGAATCTCTATCTAGAGAGCGCCGTAGCAGCATGCCAATGCCCGAATACTTTTTTTTTTCCAATTTTGGGGGCGATGGAGCTTGCTAGAACACATGAATAATGATCTCTAATGGACATGCACTGGTCAAACAGTTAAAGTTCTCTATTCATTATTAATCTGAGATTGGCTCCACTGCTAATAAGAACGAACGGCTCAGCAAAAGATGAAAGAAAGAAAGATCAGCACAGCATCAGCATGGGTTGGTATGGTGCTGTATCTAATGATTGCCGGTGAGGTGAGCCGTGAACAATTTACTGCTACAATGCTACGAAAACGTATGACGACGCTTTTCTTTTTCTTTCTAGCTCTCTTCTCCGCCACCTGCCACGCCGCCATTCTTTCCCCACTTTACAACTCGGCCAAAATCTGGGAGCGAGAGGTGTGGTACCACTCGAGCTTCGCTGAACATGAAACTATATATCAATTGGAAAACAGGGAAAAGTGACAAGCTTTCATAAGAGGTTTATGTATCATGTACTCACTGTCAGCCTGCTGGCTAATCATTGGATTTCTTTTTTTTTTTTGCGAAGATAATCATTGGATTGTTAGATGTCTCATTGAGTACATTTTCTTGTTCAGTGCTTTAGATAAATAGTTCATGCCATGCTGATAGCTAGGCTACGAACCTGCCACACATTCCTATTACCCCACCTTCTATCGTTACCACGCACCAGTGGTATACGGATTGTTGTGCGATTTCACAATTGCGCAATAGGATTGCCACTTCCTACGTGCTAGCTATATATGGGCCTGATTGAATAAACAGTTAGTGGCTGTTTTGGCTGCTGCTGTTTGCTTATTGCTTTCATCTTCTTTATTTTTTTCTTGCAGCCGTAGCCAAAACAGCCGTTAACGGCTTATTCAATCAGGTCCTATGTTGATCCAGAGAAATAGTGTGCATTCTCTTCAAAATAACCTCAAGAGCTTATTACAAATTAATAACTTACCGCCTGTATTGGTTTATCTCTACCCTTTTTCAAAATTTACTAGCTATTTTAATATTTCAAGCTCTACATCGACCAATTTTATCTATTGTTACAAATGAAAGGTTCTACGAAGTACAGAATGGAGACAAAAACAAAAGGACACACCATGATAATGACACTAAAACTAGAAGGCTATGGCTAAAGTATCAACCATTATTAATAAAACTCTCCATCATGGCAAGAGACTATGTAATCATCACAGAGCATACATCTTCAACAATCTCAAAAAACATAGGAGTACTACGTGATAACCTTTTTTTCTCTTCCTTCTCCCTTTACTCCCTTGTTCCACAAAATATTTTGACATTATTGATCTTTAACGACATCTTTTATAAATTCTTCTTATTAAAAAGGTATGATAATGTATTATATTATTTTTTACGGACAATATATCATATATATTTGGTTATAATTCATTTTATATCTAAAGGTATTTAAAATAGAATTTCTAATTTGCATATTTAAACTATTTTTTTAGTAAGATGAATGGTTAACAAAGATGTTAAAAACCAACACCAGTTTCGAGAGAGAGAGAGAGAGAGAGAGAGAGAGAGGCGGCGTTTTGCTCGGCTAATCATTGCGGCTTTCGGCCACAGCCGGTCTTATGCATTGTGCGCGGCTGCGCGCTATACCAGCCTAGGAACCACTGTACCACCGCGCGGCTCACTTTAAATTCCCCACCTCTCTCTGGTCTCGTTCTCTGTCTCTGCTCCCAAGAGCAACACAACCTTCGTTGCAAGCCTCGTCGGCTGATCCATCATCCGTCCCATCCCGGCCGTGCGCGATGGGGGAATGCCTGTCCTGGGCGGTAGGCCGCCTCCTGCCGTCGCTGTGGGAGGCCGAGGTGGTCGTCTCCGCTGCGGCGCTGCTCGCTGCCGCGCTCTTCCTCTTCCTCCTCTCGGACCAGCACGCCGCGCCGTCCAAGGCCACCGGGCGGCGCTCATCAGCGACCTCCAGCTCAGCGCCTCCCTCAGCGGTGGCGGCGGCGGCGACCTTCCGCCGAAGCGATGCCGGCCGCGGTAGGCGTTACGCGAGGGGGAATGCTGCTGATGAGGATGATGAAATCGTCCCTTGCCCTCCGATCACCGGCGGCCACGTAATCAAGGTACGTATCAAACCAATGGCAACGAACTCTGAAGAGAGACATGTCCTGGATGCGCGACTTGCACGCGCGTCAGGACTGACGTCCCGCTGCTCTGTGTTTGCATGTCAGCTGGAGCTGCTGTCTGCCAAGTACCTGATCGGCGCCAACCTGAACGGGGCCTCCGATCCTTACGCCGTCATCTCCTGTGGCGACCAGAAGCGGTTCAGGTGTGTGGTTCGCCTGCTTCTCATCATCTCTGGTTCTTCTTCAGGCGATGCTTCTCATCATCCAGAAACGATTAATTCTGAACAGAGCGATCCTGTTTCTGCAGTTCCATGGTGCCCAGCCTGAAGAACCCGCTGTGGGGAGAGGAATTCAACTTCCTGGTGGAGCAGCTCCCGGTTGAGGTGAGTAACGAGGGTAGCTTTCGCACTGCATTTGAATCTGAATTCGGAATTGTAGTGGTCCGATAACTGAACAAGTGATGGCCATTATATTTTCCGGATAATCACTGACACATAATCAACAAGTCCTTTTTCCTATAGCCTGCAAGCTCCAAGAGACCTTTCTTGGCGTGATCCACAGCGTAATAGAACAGCAACAGGTTCAAAAATTGGCACAGGGTCTATGCCAGCCTTGTTCCGGTATACAAAACCATTCCTTCTGACAGCAGAGTTGTACCGCTAGTACTACTATATTGTCAGCCTTTTCCGTCCTGCATCCATGGGAGCCAGCTTAGAACCTTCGACGAACGGCTTTGCTGCCGCACTTTGAGAATTTTGATTGATTCCAAAGTGGCATATTCTAAAGAAAAAATTGAAAGGCACTTTCTTGTGCATGTGACAGTTTGCTTTGTACCCTCAGCATTACCCCACCCAGCAAAAACAATTCCTGGTCCATATGACAGCGAAATAAGAAGCCTGAACTTGAAGATATCAGTAATGATCAACATCCTGCAGAAAGTAATCGAAAGTAGAGCAAGTGAAATAATAAACTTGGAAGTACAGGGTATGCATGTCTGTACATTGCTGCGCAGATGGACCATATCATCGTGGCTTTTTCACTACGTCCCTTGCACTGCATCTGCCAATGATTCAAAGTAAGATTAGGACCATGAGACTATATTTAGTGGCAACAAAGAGGTAAGTTCTGATTTTAATTATGTCTTCAGGATGCTTCCTAACCCCACAGTGGGACCCGGCATTTCTGAATGAAAAAATGGAGGAAAAAAAATGAAAAGATTGGGTTTCCTGAATACCTTTTTGCCACAATTGTGTTTGCTCACACATTGATACGTCTGTTTCTTTCTGCATAGGTAACTATAACAATATATGACTGGGATATGGCATGCAAATGTAAAGTTATTGGATCTGTAACTATAGCCGTTCTAAGCGAAGACGAAACGGCAGCCAGTTGGTACGAACTGGACAGCAAATTTGGTCAGGTGGGATATGGATTTTCGAATGCTTCCATTTAATTGCTTCTTCGCAACTACCAACCATCTCAACACTTCAGTTAACTTCAGCCTCTCTCCCGCAAAAAGAGAGAGAGAGAGAGAGAGAGAGAGAGAGAGAGAGAGGAAAGAAGAAGAAGTTAACTTCAGCCTCTACTTACAATTCCATAACCATCTTATTGCAGATCTGCTTGCGTCTTCGTTCAATTAAAGTATTTCCAGCTTCTGATAGGTAAATTTAGTTAAAAAAAAACCCATCAGTATTTCCAATGTTTACCAACAGTATTTCTGATGGTCAGCATCATCCTTTTCCGAACATATTTTTTCCAGCTCCGTTGATGAATGTACTGGAGACGAGTCCCCGAGAAAGATGATACTGAAAAAGCAACGGCAAACGATGATACAAGGCATTGGCCCGCTGCAAACCATATATAAACTTCCGCATGATGAGGTACTGATTCTCTGCAAATGATAATCCATATGCAGCATCACGTACATATCTAAGCCAACAATTTGTTGTTTTTTGCTCACAGATTGTTCATCATAGTTACTCCTGTGCTCTGGAGAGGTGTTTCTTGCAGCATGGCCGTATGTACATTTCCCAATGGCATATGTGCTTCCACTCTTGCGTGTTCTCCAAACAAATGAATGTAAGCAGACCTAGAATTGTTGTTTGATCTATGATTGGAGGACTTGCAGAGAGAAACTGAAATGTGCATTAGGCTTCTCTCCAACTGTAATCAAAGCCCAAATTTATCTTTTGCAGTTGTAAATGATGAGTAAGGTAGAACATAGTATAATAGCAACTGTCTCAGAAAATAGTAGAAGGTTTGTTTGTTATTAATCCAGCTTATATATGTTAGCAGCTAACCAACAAATGGGGGTAACTGCTGCAGCTAATTGATAATAGACAAATATTCAATATCCATATTTTTTATATAATTTCATTGAGTTCCTTCTCTGAGACTATATTTTTTAGGTGATTATTCCACTGAAAGACATAGAAGAGGTATGCAACATATGGAACTCTCTTTCTGTCCTGATCCCTGTTTTCTTTTGGTTGAGATAGCTGACATATATATGAATCAATATAATCCTGCAGATAAAACGAAGTCAGCATTCTCTTATCAACCCGGCCATTACAATTATTCTTCATGCTGATGCAGGTGGTCATGAGACACCTCGATCAAGCGGACAAAATGGTAAATTATTTTTTATTTGCAAAATAAGTTAGATGCAAACAAACATGATTAGGCATCACTGTAGCATCTTATGTTGAAGTACTGTTGTACAAGCAAACATATAAAACAAATACTCCAAGAAATAACACATTTTCCATATTGGAAAACTATCAAGAATCTGCTGTTAAGTTTCACTGAATTAATTTTCAGGACAAGTTAGGTATACGTTTGCATCATTCTGGAATAGAAACCGTACATTTAGAGCTCTAGAGACTGCAATACAGAATTATCGAGCATGCATCAAAGCTGAAAAACAGGTATGCGGAAAGTATTCTAGTTTGAGTGTTTTTTTTTAGAAACATTCTAGTTTGAGTGGTTGGTTTTTCCATTTGCAAACTGTGCAAATTAATTGAACAGCTATATCTGTATTCCTGTGACCAGGTGAGAGCACATTTATTACTTACAGAAGAAAGGAGTAACACTGAGACTGACAGTAAGATAACTAGCACAAAGGCAGCACGAAGATGTATTGGAAGTGTTGTAACATTCCAACCTTTCATTAATGAACATGTTCTTGAAGATGTAACTAGTGTGAGCATCACACTTTGTTTTCCCTTATTCTTCTGATGCATAATCCATTTTCTAATTTGGATATGACACATCTTTCAGGATACCTTCCCTGGTACACCCGAGATGTTTTTTAATGCCATATTAGGTGACCATTCAATGTTTTTCCAGCAATACCGAGGTGGAAAAAAGGATACACATTTAAAGGTGTTTATTTTGCCAGTTGCATTATTTACCTATTTTGTTTGTTATGTCCATTTCTTGGAGCTGTTATTCTATTGACTGCGGCAGCATTGACCTATACAATTCAGAAGTTTTAGCATTCATTTTTTTTCTTTCACCAGATGAGCAAGTGGAGTTCCTCAGAAGAGTACGGTGGCAAAGTTCGCAGAGTAACTTTCAGGTCGCTCTGCCACAGTCCTTTGTGTCCTCCAGACACTGCAGTAACTGAATGGCAGCATGCTTCTTTCTCAAAGGATAAGAGAAACTTGGTAATCATGCATAGAAAAGATATATGTTATCTGCAAATCACCCATCCCCACCCTCATTTATAATATTAATCAATTTTCTGGTTTCAGATTTATGAGACAAAGCAGCAGGCCCATGATGTTCCATTTGGTTCCTACTTTGAGGTATTTGGCATCTGCTAAAGCAACACTGTGCCAAAATGTAGGAACTGCAAGTCTTCGTAATTTGATAGATATATTTCAGCAGGAGACAGTAGTGAGACAATCATTTGTGTCCTTCTGAACATTTCTTCCATACAATTGTATTTAATAAAAGGCATATGCCCCTAATTAACATGGTAGGTTTTACTGATAGTGAAAACAATTTTAATTTTTCTCAATGTATCACTACAATTTTCCTCCATATATCACTACAACTTTTATCTTCAAGAAAAAATTTCCTCCATATTTGATTTTTCCAGTAGATATGTAAATGTTTTTTAAATAGCCAAAATTGTACCTGATAGCTTGGTTACAGATCCACTGCAGGTGGTCTCTAAGAACAACATCCAATTCTGCATGTCAAGTTGATATAAAGATTGGTTAGTTGAATTATATTAAAATAAAAATACATTCAGCAGTACAAATCTCTGATAATTCTTTACATTATCATTGGGATGTAATAGGGGTAAACATGAAGAAATGGTGCATTCTGCAATCCAAAATAAAATCTGGAGCAACTGAAGAGGTATGCATGAAAGACCACTTTTCCCATGTTATGGTTCCCTAGTAGCCAAATAATAAGGTAATAGTAACACCAAAGTTCAAAGATATTTCACAAATCCATAACATCTGAAAATGGATTAGCAGTTTAAACTTTAGATTTAAAATTCCTTGCAACAATTTTCCATAACAAAACTTGAAGCCTCTCAAAACTTATTAGCTCTTTATCTCAAGGAGGGCAGGACCATTTAATAGCAGAATGTTGTAGGCTTCAGGTGTTATTTGGCTGTTATCTTACACAAAAACTACTGAAATTAGAAAAACGCCAAAAAAAAAATTATAGCACACCGATTTTCACTGCACCACACAACTATACCCATCCATAAGTTCACGAAGAATTAGAATCTTAATACTGAAGCTTTTGCTGGTCTGTTCTTTGACATGATCTGTCATCCTGATGCAGTATAGGAGAGAAGTTCGCAAGATTTTGGAGGCTGCTTGCAGTTTTCTCCTCAGATCAGAGTCACATGGCCAAGGCAGTGATGAAATTGTGGAGGCATCTTCACCGTGAAAACTAGCAGATACAAGTGCACTAGAATCAAGTTTGCATGATTTTGCAGGCGATTGTGATCACGCCCTGAAAGCTGGGAAGAACCAAGCCAACAATGGCACTGTGGAGAGATCCCGGAAAAGCTCTGATCGCACACCTATGGGCATCCACAAAGGCAAGATGCTTCAAACGTTGGAGACACTCCTGCGAAGTGGCAAAGAGGTGTGATTGTATTGTTCAGTACATCAACCAAGTAATCACGGAAGTGACCCAGCTTAACCTTTCCAGTCAAATTGAACAAGTCAAAGTTGAAGCCACATACTTTACAATTCAAAAGGAAAAAAAAAACTGCCATTATAAGAAGAATCTTTTCCACAAGTTATAATCAAAAGATCCAAAAAAAGAAAAGAGGGATCAGAAACAGCTCATCCATCCGTGTCAATCTAGTTCCTTGTGACTGCAAGCTTTCTTTTCTTTTTTCCTCTTTTTTTTTTTGACATAACACATCAGATTATGTTCAACCAGAAAAGCTCCCGTGTAAGAGAAAACCTTAGTGAAATTTGAGATATGTGTTAAAAGTAGTTGATCATAAAGGGTTCTGAAGTGAAATGGTGTACTGATTGATTGACAATTTTACAGTTGTCAAGGCTGGTTCAAATAATTGCTGGACCGTAGTACTGGATGCCTATCAAGTCAAAAGAAAAATCACTTACAATTAGGTTGCCCGAATGCATTTTGTAATAGCCATTAACTCTTCAATATATTGCAATACTGCCTAAATCAGCCAGTAGCTAAGCCACGGAGTTACATATTCACAATGAACAAGCTCATTAATCCAAAAGTTATGAGAATACAAAATCAGTGAACTTCCATTACGAAAGATATTTTGAATGGTAGCATCATAATAAAATTTTATAAGACTGTAAGATGTACTAAAGCAAGTGAGGAGTCACACATACCAGTACAGGGTGCAACCAAGGTAACTTAAGGGCCGTCTTTGAGATCAAGATCATCATTTCATCATACTCCTCTTGTGGAAGCCCTACCCTGCATTTACATAGGTTCATCTGTGCTGAAGGGCAAAAGAAGTGTCACAAATCCTGTTTGTATTGGCAGTGGATACAACATACCACGTGGGAAACATCTCATACTACATGTCAATTACATCAAATTAAAAAGGTAATCCCCAGAACTTTTCTACCATCCTACAGTCTTCCATGGATTTATACATATAGCATGATGGTTTTGTTTTTTGAATAAATGAACAAAGCATGATGGTAAAGTGTGCGCTAGTGCTAGTTATTATTTACAGGTTCTAAAGTATGTTAACCTGGTTAATCTACGAAGTATACATTACAATGTTTATATTATCATGCTTTCCCTGACTTAAACTCGTTTTCAAGCTTCTTCATCTTTGCATCTTGTGTTTTGATATCACACTCAAGCTTCTTTATCTTTGTATCTCGTGCTTTGATATCACACTCGAGTTTCTTGATCCTTGCTTCTTGCTCCTTTATTATCAGAGTGAGGGATCTGACATCTAAAGCCCCAGAGAGTTCATTAAGTGACTGAGCCTGTAACAATATTAAAGAATAATTACGCCACATTTCTTGCTTGGAAAAACTGTTAAAAGGTAGATGCAATGCTCAGTAGGATTCACAACCAAAGGTTGGATAGAATGTTTGAACAAATCCTAAGACGTAAATATAAACAGGTTGCTTGTTTATAAGCAAAAGAACATTGGGTCAAAGGGCTCTGCAACCTTCTCAGCTTACTACTCCTCTCTCTTGAAAACAAATATCAGGGGGGTTGGTTTTGCTGCTAAGAATCTGAACCCAAATTTTGGTAACCTAGTCTAACATTATGCCATAATTATTCTTTCATCGATTCATCAACTACTTCTTTGAGCTGTTGATTTGAACAATCACCATCTTATTTTCTCGCATATCTTGAAACTTCCATGTGCCAGCAAGTTCAAATACAGTTGCATCCAACCAAAACAGATTAGACTGACCTTTTCAAGGAGTTGTAGCCTTTCGTTCAAATACTCACAAAGGCCCCCTGCCTTGTAGTTGCTTGGAGAACATACAGAAGATGTGTTTGGAATAATTCTGAACAATGTTTATCAAGATTACCCTGCGGAAAGGCTCTTTTACATCCAACTTGGTGAAAAGGGCAGTTAATAACCTTCATACAGCAAACTGTTGCACAATGTCTGTCCATCTCACAACGCATAACATATTGCTGACAGAGCTGCTCGCATGGTAGAACCTTAAATGGGCAGATGGAATCATGCTCTTCAATATGAATAGCAGAAAATGAAGCTAAACATCCGTCATTTTTGCAGTTCACCACCCTAAATTTACACCGACTTCTGTGTTCATCTAGCTCGTCCTGCTTAGAAAATCTCTCAGGGCAATGCAAAATGCATTTCAAGTCTATGCTCTCAAGAATAGTCCTTGCAGTAGCCCTCCTTTCATTCAGTATCCAGATGTTCTCCATCTCCATATTCTGTGCGAAGGCTTTAATTTTGTTCAAACGAATTTCACTTGAAAAAAATCCAGACATATGGCTCAGCAAGTTCCTTTTTGAAGCCACAAAGTCATCAATCAAATCTGAGAGGAACTGCAGCGGCCTCGTGGATGCTCTCAGCAATTGATCTGAGTGATCCTCGGGTCCATCCACAGATTTACGAACAAGCATGTCAGTCCCCAGAAACAGATAATCTTCTAGACAGGCCTTCACACCGGTAGCTACAGAAGATGCGCTCTTGAATATATCGCCTGTGGTTCTATCCACTGAAGCAGTGGCCAATCCACGAAGGAGTAGTTCTGTCATGCTCTGCACAACCTCTGTATCACACAGTTCGCAGCGAAATCTATAGCCATCTTCCTCACCCGTGCTCGTAAGTTTGTCCATTACAATCCCAAGCACTATAGTTCATCCAACCAGTACAATGTTTCCTGAAATTAGGAAAGTAGTGTGAATTAGAAGCAAGTCATCATCTATCCTGGTACTTTGACAATGTTCGGCGATGAGAAATCTATCAAAAAGAAGATTGAAACGATCTTCAACAGTGTGCTCCCCTTAAACATCACCGGTTTCAACAGGGGCATCAAATTCTCCTGCAGTAAGAAGCGGACAAAGGGAGTACCAAAACTCCTGCGCTACTGCACCATCAACAGCTGGGCTAAGATTCAGCTCCGTTACTCCGTGGATTGACCTTAGCTAACCTCAACAAAGCAGATGGGGAGAATCAAGCAGACACGAATTATCTCTCGAACAGGTCCCCGCGCGGCACCCGGGCGATCGAACCGGAGCACGGGGCCTTGGCGCAAATGAATAACGCGGGTCGACGGCCCGAGCCCTCTGGCCGGTTCAGACGGGTTAGGCAGAGGACGGAATGGACGGATGCTGGCGCTTACCACCGGAGGAAGAACATATAGGTCGCCGCCGGGAGCTTGACTAGGCGCGGAGGTAACGGCGAGGAGACCGGCGAGACCGTGTCCTCTATAGAGGCGCGGACCAGACCGGAAGGGAGGGAGGCCCGGCAAGAGGCCGACGAGGTGACGCCAGTGCGCCCGGCAGGACCCTGGGCTGTCGTCGAATCGGCGCGTCCCCGCTAGTAACTGCGCGGCATGCCACGCCACATGACAATACTGTTGTGTATCCTATTTAAACTGTATAGAGATAATATTGAGGATATATATTCACTATTCAGCAAAATTTTTCTATTTCTTTTTACAGTTATGCACATTTGCATACCCAGGCAATGAGTGAGATTTGATATTGTTTCCCTCACTTTTTAAAACTATTATATGATTTTCAAAATAACAGCTATAGTACAATAAATAAAAATAGGTATCACGTAGCATTGACATTACAGTATGATTATAGGTTATATCCTAGACATTTTTTAGGATTGTTTCAATAATATTTTAACAGTTCATTGTTAGTTACATACATCGCTGTAAATTAAGGATCTTGACTCAAATTTATTCATTGAATTTAACATGGTCCACGATTAGTGCTGGCTTGTTATTAATCGTGGATATATGTGAAGTCAACTCAATTATGATTTTATGCTTGGACCTATCCCATTTTTAATTTTATTAAAAACACCATTTAAATTTTTTAAAACACTGCTTTGTTCATTAATGTCCTAGTAAGTGTTTGTCTCATTTCTACTAGTGTTTATCCGATACAATACAATTCTTTTGATCATGTGGTGTAGAAAGCACATTATATATAACATATTATTTTTCTTTGAACAGCAAGATGATTTTTATAATTTTCGAGTAAAAAAAAGCTTCACCATGGATGAGTAATTTTTTTTTTTCGATTTTCCTCTTGTGAAGCATCTCTCTTATGAATGTTTTCGTTTAAATAAATCAAAAGGTGTTCGTTTTTTCTTGAGATGAAAAAGTCTAACAAAGCACTCCAACTCATATTGCCCATGTATACACCGCTAAAACCGCTATTGTTCCAGAAGCATCCCGTACTTCCATTCCATCCCAACCATTTTCTCTCTCAAAATCTCTAGTCCAGCGAGAGTGCCAGACCATCTCCCTCACCTCCGCCCTCCGCCGCCTCTAACCTCACCTCCCACTGGCCGTCCCCGCGCGGCACCATGGACGCTATACGGAAGCAGCTGGACCAGCTCATGGGCGCCAACCGCAACGGCGACGTGCAGGAGGTCAGCCGCAAGTACTACGACCGCGATGTCTGCCGCCTCTATCTCGCCGGCCTCTGTCCACACGACCTTTTCCAGCTCACCGTGAGTGCCTGCTTCCCCATCCCCATGCTCTATTCCGCTTTTCGGCTGATCTAAAATGTTCCATTCGATTCGATTATCGCAGTTTCAGCGTTTCTCGTGATGATTTCAGTTTTATTGTTCTGTATTTCAGAAAATGGACATGGGGCCGTGCCCGAAGCTGCACTCGCTTCAATTGCGCAAAGAGTATCCTTCGAGTCCAGAATTACTTTAGTTTATTTTGAGTGAGTTCTGATTTGTGAACTTATTACTGACATTCCATGCCGTCTGGGTTGAGTCGGAGTTAGAATGCTTGATTGCTAGACCTGGTATGATAGTGAAATGAATAGGCCGCGTGCCTTTGTCCACTCTTTTTTTTTTCTTTTTTTAATTATTATTGTTGCTTGAGTGGTTGGACGTTGTGACTTCTAGGAGGACAGGAGGTGCATGCTTGTCTTGTTGGATCCTTACTAATTTCTACTTGCATGAATCTTCGTGACTTCCATAATACATTCTCACATTGTTTAGGGTCTTTGTGATTTCCATGATCAAGATGTTTTGTGGGATGCTAAGAGCATTGTGTTGCTTCAGGTCTTGCAATGATCTAGGTCTACAGAATACAGATTACTTCATGGATGATTTGAATTAACTTGTTTTTTAGTACGTGCCCACAAGCTAGCGTAACCGTCAAACTCTGAGGCAACCATACTATTTGTTATGCTGCCTAATAATCATGAAATTTCCATGCTCTGTCATAGGTTATGTCATTGTGTTATTACATTAGGTTCAAATTGTTTGAGTTCATTATTCTGCTAGGACGTAAGTGCAGTTCTGTTGAAAATGAAGTAAGAAATTCCTTGAGAATTAGTATTGGCAGTTAGCAGTTATTCGTGTCAGTAATACTGACAGAAGTAGAAAAGCTTTGTTTTTTTTTTTCGGGGCCTCGCATTGAATTTATCTCTGCAGTATGCACATAATTTTGCTGTATATACTTTTTCTATGTCTTCCTGAGCAATCTAATAGATATGAGGAAGCCAAAGCCAAAGGTGCGGACAACTATGACCGCGAACTGGAAGATACTATAGAAAGATTAATAGTTGAGTGCGAAAGGAAGATCCAAAGAGCCCTTAAGCGTTTGGAAGAGGAAGACGCTAAGTCAGCCATTGCAATTTCTGTCACCGAGGTTACACAGGTATTCAGTTACAACTCTTTTTTTTTTCCAGCATTTTATTTTGGTCTTCAAGTAGTTGAAAAACTAACCAGTGAAATATAATTCGTCGTTTGCAGACTAAAGAAGTAACTGAATTATCGAAACAAATTAGGCAAAAGATGAATGAGATAAATGCTTTTGGTAAGTTTATCATGCCCTACTATTTCTTTTTAACCGCTATTGTGGTACAATCGACAATATTTATTTACTTTCTCCCATATGTTTCTTGTGTATAAGAGTATTAAAAAAATTGTATCCTTGTGTGGGCTGTTTGATTGTTTCGTTTGCATGGCTAAAAATTTTGTTAGTATTGCTTATCTCATTTAACAGTGATTTTTTGTCTTGCTAAAACAAACAAGCCAAAGAACGATATTAAGCACATGTACTGTCCCCTTGAATATCTGAACTCATAGTGGAGATAAATAAATTTGATCTGATCAATAAAATTTCATAAATGTTTACGAGTTAATAATCATGGAGTGTTGTTTCTTAATTTAGAAAGTATATGTTTGTTTGTTTTTTACATCTTTCTTATTCTAGAATTTTTATTTTTGGTTGCTTCAAGTTGTTTTAGGTTACTCTTGGTGTTTCATCTGTGTTCTAGCAAAATGAAGTTTATTTGTCATACCTTCAGATGCTCTGGAACTTTTTTTGGTGTTGGATTAGTCGTGCTTGATGTAAGATCAACCCTTTTTGTGTATTATTACTTTGTTAACATTTACCACATGAATAGATCTTGAAGGAAACACAGAGGGTAAAATTCGGGCCATTGAGGAAGTTGACAAGCTCAAGGAACAGAGGGCTGAGGAGCAGGTATGTGGATGGTTTAATATCTTTCCATAGACTTGTATCAGGGGTTATATTGCTTTGCTTGTTACATTATTTCAGGCCAAGCTGTTACTTGAAGCTTTTAACCAAGACCGTGTTTCTTTGATGAATTCCCTCCAAAGTGCAACTACACCAGCTCCTGCTCCTCCAGATGCACGGACACAAGAAATGATTAATGAGAAACTGAAAAAGGCAGAAGAACTGGGTATGTTTTTTTTATCTATATACTTCCATTTGTCTTCTCTTCATATTTCTTATGGGTTTTCTCTTTAGCTTACCGCATTTTGCTTGGCTTGAAAAGCTTTGTTGTTTTTGTACTCCATTTTCCCTGAATTGCTAAAATGCAAATCCTCTGCTTGTCGCCTTAGGCATCTGACAAAATACATAATAATATCTCAATTTTATGTTGAACAGGTGAGAATGGGATGATTGATGAAGCTCAAAAATTGTTGGATGAGGCAGAAGCTCTGAAGAAGGTTGGTGTTTGCTTTCAATAACTTTGGAGAACTGACAGAAATCGTGTTTGCTCAACTAACTATGAAATTATTATCTTATTTGAGACCAGCTGGGCTCTCGGCCACAGCCTGTCCCAGACTCTGCAAAAATGACAACTCACGTTCAGATTGTAAGTTTGGTGAAATTTCATTTTGTGTTCCTCGTGAATAAAGAACGCATCATTTTCCTAGTTGTTTATGTTCAGAATCCTCATAACATCCTGTTTTCTTGTATGTTGATGATAAATTCGTTTGTAGCATACTTTTCTTACCTATGGACCCTACTTGTTTGATTGCTTTTACATTTTTTTTTTTGTGAATCAAAATACTGACCTGGAGTTGTAGAATTTGTTTCAATTTGGTTATTTTGTTGTTTACTTGGTGACCCGTTTTTTATTTTGTTTAGACTGATCAAAAGTTGCGCCTATGTGACATATGTGGAGCATTTTTGAGCGTATATGACAGGTAAAGTCCTCACCCTTAGCCTGTCCACCTTCTGCCATTTGGGGCCATGAATATAGAATACTTTGGCGTTTCCAGTTCTTCAGTTTTGACGGACGCATGTACCTCCTTTTTCACCGACAGGGTTTTGCGCCCAGTTTTACGAGGATTACTTTTGCAGCTAAAGAATGTGCGTGCTATTTATACATTATTTTGTCAAGCGGACTATAGTTAAGGGTTATAGTAATTAACAGAAACTGCTGTTTGATGACAACATATAATTAGATTTGCTAGCATGGCTAACTTTTCTTCTGCTAAACAGTGACCGTCGTCTGGCAGATCATTTTGGAGGGAAACTTCATATGGGTTATATGCTCATACGGGAAAGGTTGTCTGAACTGCAGGTTAGTCATACAGATTTTCATTTTATGAGAAGGATTCCACTAACATTTTGAATTTGATCTGTTATATTAATACTTTGTTGTTTTTATTTAAAAGTTTGATGAAATCTTAATTATGTTCCTTTTATACAGGAAGAAAGGAACAAAAAGCGGAAGTTAGACCGAGCTGAGTATGACAGAAGGTGAATGCCTCGCTAGTACCTGTCTTTTTTCTCATTATGCATATAGTTTGAAAACTACCTTATATATTATATCATTAGGTCTAGGGAAAGGACTCTAGAACATGAGAGATCTTCAAGCAGGGACCGCCACAGAGGAGACCGAGGTGGCAGTCGTGACAGGGACAGAGATTATGACCGTAGAAGGAGCCATGATCGCTACCATGACTGGGGAAGGGACAGAGAATCAGGGAGATCGCGTAGTTATGACTCAAGGAGTGATTCAAGGAGCCACCGAAGGTCACGTTCCCCGAGGACCAGTTCTAGGGATTACGATCGGTATGGGTATGTTAAACTTTCACTCTATCTATAGCATGAAAATGAAGTTTCCAGTAGCCATGTTTTCTTTTATTATCACCCACAATCATATGAACACAAATGCCTAGTTCAAGCTGGGAATTCTCAGATGAAGCAATATTTCATTTTATCTGTTTTTAGATTTTAGACCTGTATTAGCGAGTGGTTTATGGTGTAATCCACTGTTGTGGTTTGTGCAAGATAACTAAATCCTAAATCTTATTGCAAAGTTATCACGACAGTTCAATGTAGACAAGTTTATCTTGTTCATGGTTTTGGTAGCTTCTGACTTTGTTTTGTATCTCTATGCAGACGCCATGACCGTCGAGACCGCTATTAGTAGATCAAGCAAGGCTTGTATCCTTTGAGTTCAAAGGTTTTTAGCATGCACGGCATCATCCTTGGTGTGTAGTTCAGGAATTCTCGAGTATCAGTTAAGTTGACTACCTTGCGACTTTTAGGAATGCATCTGCTTTTTTCCTGGAGCTTGTAACTAATGGGTAGGGTCTGACATAATCTTCCATTAATTAGTACTAAGTTATGATAGACTGCCTTTGACAAATCTGGCCATTGATTCGCTTGTTGTTATATATGACTGGTTAAGATCATAGATTACTTAAAAAGAATCTAATGCATAGCAATATGAACACACAAGCAACTGAGGAAATGAACTAGTCCCTATTTGGATTAGGTGGCTAATTGTTAGTTCCTAGCTAATTTTTAGCCAGCTAACAATTAGTCTTAGGTCCTGTTTGGATCCATCTAATTAATTGTTAGCTAGCTAAAAATTAGTCTTTGGATCTTCAAATAAGCTGGCTAATTCAAAGACTGACAATTAGCCAGCCTCCTGGCTAATAGGGACTAATTGTGTCAGGAGCAAAACTAGTTCTATATATCAACAATTAGTCAGGATTTTAAACAGATATAAGACTAATCGTTAGTGATTAAAAATTAGCTAGGGACTAATAATTAGCCATCTGATCCAAACATGGTTTTATATCTGTCTGGAGTCCTGACTAATTGTTGATATAAAGAACTAGTTTGCTCTATCTAACAATTAGTCCCTATTAGTAAGGAGGTTGACTAATTATTAATCTTTGAATTAGCTAGTCTGTTTAGAGTTCTAGAGACTTTTAGTCGGCTAATAATTAGTCGGGTGGATCAAACAATACCTAACTGTGCCCTGGTGGTCCGTTAGGTTGTCGTATCTACAGTGGAAATGATTTTTTTAATAGCTTATGTGAGGACCACATCTATTGATGATAAATAAGTAATTTTATTATCAAAACGGTTAGCCACGCTGCACCAACGCATGGAAACTACATAAATGGTTCTGCCTCCATTTAAATTGTTTTATCTGTGTGAAAACATTTAAAATTTTCTTATTAAGATGAGAAATTGAGTTCAATTTTAATTAGGAATCGTGTCAGCTCGAGCTTAGGAATCTCTGGGGCTGTGCCGGCCGTCGACTCGCCGAGATTGCCTGTACAAGTTTGTTTCTTCCTCCCACTTGACGTGAACAATGGAATCCAATCTGCGAGGCGAGAGTGCCATCCATTGGATGTGGTTAGGTTTTCCTGGTTCTCGTTCTACCCGTTTCGATCTAACCATGGCAGACTAACGTCACCGCCGCCTGTGCTCTTTGGCGGGAACGAATGAATAAAAATTGAGTGAAGACCAAACAAAAAAAGGAAATCTTTTTTATTTTCTAAATATTAATTTACAACTATTATTTATTTTCAATAATGCACAGATCACGTTTGTGATATCTAATAATGATACTATGATACTGGTGGAAGAAATTAGTATCATATTTTATATGTAGACCGTTGGACGGAAAAAATGATCAGTAGACATTTATTTTCTGTACCGTAAAAGTGCTCGATTTTTATTCCCCATTATTATGAATCATATTAGTACAGTGTTACATGTTCGTGCTCATGTCCACAAATCTCGCGCTGGTAATACGAAACAAAAGGTTAATTAGCATGTGAGGTTGCTGCCCGGGTCGACGCCGAACTGCTGGCAGAACTGCTGGTAGTATCCGACACGGCTGCTGACGGCAGCGGGGTTCTTGCCGTCGCACTCGAGCGCGCCGTTGATGTTCCTGATGGTGCTGCCGAATCCCTGGCCGGAGACGAAACCCTCGTGCACGTTGTTCATCCAGTACCAGAGCGCGGACCGGAACGCGACGACGGCGCTGCGCGCCACCGCGTCGGGGTCGCCCAGCCCGTCGAACCCGATGCTCTGCCCCGCCGGGCCGTAGTTGAAGTTCCAGGAGATCTGCAGGGGGCCGCGCCCGTAGTAGCCCTTCCCCGCCTGGCACGGCCACTGCGTGTTGTCCTCCTCGCAGTAGTCCTTGGTCGGCCCGTCGATCTCGTTGATGTAGCAGAACTCTGCAGACACACAAGTTGTTAGGTTCGTTTCGTTCCGTTGATGGATCGGAGGTTTCATCATACTCCTATATACCACTGAAGTCTGAACTGAAAAGTGAAAATCTCTATCGAGTCTCGCTTAATATAATTAGCTTACTTATGGTCTCGTGGTTGACGTTGGCGAAGAAGGCGGCGATCTCGCGCTTGGAGTCGTCCTCGGTGCCGATGCGTCCGAACTCCTGGTAGAATCCTGCGGCCGCGAGGAAGGCGTCGCGGGTGTAGAAGCCCTTGGCCTCGCAGCCGTCGGCGGCCTGCGCGGTGAGCGAGTCGAAGAAGGCCTGCGTGACGATGCTGGCCACCGACACGTTGTTGGTCTCCCGCACGTCGCAGGGGCCCGACCGGCACCCCCTGCCGCAGTAGTCGCTGCCGAGGCCGCAGAACCCCCACCGGCTGCAGCACTGATCCGACGCGCACCCGCAGTTCTGCGCCGCGGCAGTCGCAACGAGGAGGGCGAGGGCGGTGAGGAGCAGGGACGCCGCAGTTCTTGCCATTGGAGTATCTCAAATCAGTAGTGCATAGATGGTGATGATCTTCGTGGTGGTCTGGAGCCCGGGGTTTATACAGAGCTCAGTTTGACGAGGTGCATGGATTGGATTGGTTCAGAATTCAGAGCACTCTCACTCTGGTGAGGCGCGTGGACTCTTCTCCGTCAGACCGTCACCGTTCTCGGTCGTCGTCAACCAAGGCCGAGTCCAATCAGACAGATCATTTCCAGATTTTCTTCAGGAGTAGTAGTACTAAATTGTTATCGGCAACGGGGCGTCAAAGCAGGCCAGCCAGCCAGCCAGAGATTAGGTCGGCATCTACGCGAATCGGTGTGAACTGCGTCGACCTGGTGCGTGCTCGTTGCGAGTCAGGTCGACTGCTTGCCGTGACTGGCGGACGACGGAGACGACGGCAACCTGCGTTTTTCCCGCGTTCGTTTTATGTACGCGGCGCTGCGTAGCGACAACTAGTTTCGTTTAGCGCCATTGCCGCCGGGGCGAATGGCCAGTTGCTTTCCCCCGTTTCTTGCAGGCAAAACCGAAAAGGACTTTTTACCAATTTCAGAATCCATTGGAGAGGAAATGTCGTTCCAGTCCGGTTTCGGGAAGAAAATTGTCGGTGCTTCTTCCCGAAGCCCGCTATGGCGCTATGGTAAAAACTCTTCCGATCCGAAGATACCAGCAGTACTACTGAACAACGTGATAGATAGAAGAAGCAGATTATTCGCCTTGTGTCTTTTCAAAAAAAAATTCAATCGGAGCTAGCTATAGCATTCTACCAGAATACTAATTCAGAAGACAACGGTTTCTACACGAGACAAAAGAGTGTTCGAGTGCGAGCACCAGGCACCAGCTCACCACCTTCTGTGGTCAAACCGATATGGTTGACAATAATAGAAGAAGGTCCCCTCATCATCTGCAGCCGTTTGATTTTATGCTCCTCGCTGCGTGGGCCGTAGATTGTCTTTTGACGACTCTCGCTCTGCTTGGGCGCACGCCACAGTCGACTTTGAAACGGTCATAGTCATAGGCTCAGGGCGCCGGCAGGTTTCTTCTCTTTCTTTCGTTATTATAGTATTCTCATAATCCAAAAAAGGTTATAGTATGGCGTTTATATTCGTCTCCGGTGGAGAAGTTCGAGCAAATACGAAAAAAATCAGCTTAAATTTGGGTTTTCTTTCAATTTCTCACGATTTTCAAGTGGGCCACTTCGTCATGTGGGCTGGCCTGTTTAAGCCTCGCCCCACAAACTGGACTGGCTACTGACCCCCAAACGGCTTATGTGACCCGAAGGCCCGGCCGCCGAAGGCACCTGTTGCCGACGTCAGCCTCATCCTATACCGGGAAGACGCTAGGAATCGTCGAGCCACCTCCAACCTCCAAGACCCTTCCGGCGTGGCGGCGTTGGCCTCCTCCCTCCGGATACGCGTCGACGTGGGAGCCGTTTGACCTCTCCATTGGTTTCTTCACCTGGTAAGGAACCCTAATTGCTTCTTTTGTGGATGGATTTTGCGTGAACAACCTGTTCCTGTTTTCGTTCTAGGAGTTTTTTGAATAGCGCTGCGTAGGTAAATCGAAATCCCTCGTTCGCTCCGTGGGTTCCGGCGGTTTTTAGTTTATTCATTTGCGTTTGGTTGGTCGCACGGGTAGCCGTGCAAAAATTCGGGCCATGAATAGGTGAGATTGTGTTTAGTTTGGGATCAAGGCATCAAGCCGGTACCTGGGATGACACAAACCTTTTCTATCATCTTATGGACGTGCTAGGTCTTCAGTGTCCTTTCATATTTGAATTCTGCTGGTTATTGTGATTCATGATACGCCACCTTGTGACATGTGAAGAATTGAAGAGGCATTCTGTAGCCATGTTCTAAATTCATATTGATGCATTATATACGTATATATGTGGAACTTTTGTGGTTAAACGGTTCTCAGCTGCCACTGGTTGAGTTGAAATGAGGGAATAATTGGATCAGCTAAAATTTGCCTTAACATTGTCATGCCTCATGGCTGCTGGTGATGAGCTGGGACGTGAGGAATCAGACCATGCTGTGGAATCGCGGCTCTCCATGAGGATGACAAGGAAGACGACTAAGGAAGAGAATAAACCGAATTTTGAATAATTCTGATCTGCTCGCATCAATGCTCTTGTCATCCCTTAGTAGAGGCACTAGTACTCCGCCTTGGGATGGGCTTGGTCTTAGTGGCATGGACAAGTGTTACAAACATCCTGGCAGATGTTTCCACCCACAAATTCAGCTTAAATTTGTTGGGCAAAATTTGGTCAGAGACGACAAATGCTGGTAATTACCCGTATTGTGGCCAATCTTCAAGACATGACCAAATTTTCATAGGACTTGTTAGGGCATGAAACGTTTCATATGTCTAGCTTAGGTATGACAAGCTTGATCCTGGCATATGCCATAGGATTTGGGACTAAGGAAGTTGTAGCATATTAAAAAAAAAAAAAATCTGATGTTCAGCTGTTGTCCATGCCCCCTTGAAGTTTAGACCTGTCTGCTGCTTTCTACGCATGGTATATCTGTTTAGAGTGTGATTAAATGTAACGTGTTATTTGACAGCTAATTTTCTGATGCTGCCATTTCGAGTTTTATTACTTATGTGTGAGTTTGCCATGTGTATTGTGCACTGTTATTTGATCATGTTGAGGATGGGTAAACTGTCTAGAGCTGTGGGTTGAGTGGCAGACAAAGATGTCCAGGGGGACTTCTTTGTGACTATTGTAGCCTGGTTCAGCAGAAATACATGTACATCAAGTATGGAAGTTCATACGTATTCTTCTAAGACTGAATGATAGGAATATTTTATATTTGTGATGCGCTAATGACCCCTTTTCTTGAGGGAGATATGAAACAAGATAGGATCACACACATTGTTACTATGTTATCAAATTAAAGGGGCAAAGCAAAATGGTCTAAAAGTATGGCTGATCATTTTGAATGAAGTGGTTCTAATTATATTCCACTGTTAGATTGTAAATATGACTGGATTCTGGTGCTACATTATTTTGATTTAGTAGTTTTCTACTTTTGAGACATTGATGATTTTTTGCCCTATTTGGTAATTTCTTCATTTTGTGAATCTGCAGATTTGGCTCTAGTTAGTTTCACCATTCAAGAAGCAGGAAAGAATGAACTATTTCCAAGCCGCAACTTGCAAGCCTCACAATGGTCTCATTGTGAACAGACCTATAGCAGGTCTTGGGAGCACCAGCCAGTATCCTTTACGTTCAAGTGCGATTGGATTTCATAAGCTGCAGGAGAAAGTGTGCCCAAGACTAGTTCTCATTGCTGCTAGCCACAAAAGGCTTACACCTGTATGTGCCTCGAGTGGAAAGGGAAACTCTGGCACTGCTGATGACGTAAGTAGTTTGTGTGATGTGACTTTTATTCTTGATATTGCTTATCATGCAAATGTATGCTGCTCTGTAACCTTCTTGCCACGATTCCAGACTTTACTATTTATGTGTTACATGATAGTGATGTTGTGAAACCAAAACTTTTGTCTTGACCAGACCTTGTCCAAGATTAAATTTTGGTTGGATCAATTGAGTTAAAAAAGGGAACTCATGTTTCTTTTCGTATTGTATTAAGTTGTCTTTGTTGAAACATCTCTTTGCTTTGGTTCACTTGGGTCCTATTAGATCAAGGAAACCATTGCCATGATTGGCAGGACTACTGACTACATGCTATTCTCTGTTTAATAAATAATATTTGCATGTGTCATAATGTTCGCTTAGCTATTACTCAAATACTATTATATGATATACATGGTGGATTGAACAAACTTGTTTTCTTGTCTTAATTTTGGGGTACTCCTTTGGATAGATAAGTTACGTTTGTATTTGGAAGTTGTAATCGGCTGTTATTCTCAAGTTGACCAAAATTCTGTTTTATTTTTTCTGTGATTTAGTGATACACTGCCCTCAATCTCTTGAGTAGAGTAGCTTGTGGAGTTTATGTGATGCAGATGCAAATAATATTCTATGGAACTGCCCCTCAGGAAAATTTATGCTATTTTATTGCAACACTAACACATAAGTAGATCTATTCGGTTTCCTCGCTTTTAAGGGAATATATCATATTCCAACACTGTTATAGGACTGATATCATACATAGTTGGCAGAAAAAAGAAGGAATATTTAAACACTAGTTTGAGTTCCAGAAGCAAGCATTCATATATTTGGTCAATATTAGCAGTGTGTTTTTGGGAATGTCTTGGTGAACTTGTATGTTGCTTTGTTGCAGCCTCTAATGGAATCTTTAAAGAAAGCTATGGCTGATGCAAAAAAGCAAAGACCGATACAAGACTTGTTGAAACAGCAGATAGCTAAGCTGAGGGAACAAGGATCTGTTGGAGGCGGAGGGAATAGAAATGGTCGTGGAGGCGGTGGTGGTTCTGGTGGCTCAGAAGATGAATCGTTCAAGGAAACAGCGGATGAAATAATCCAAGTCATCTTAGCCACTGTGGCCTTCATACTTGTGGTAATTATTTACTTTCCCTTGCTTATTCTGCTTTTCTTGACTACTTATTGATTACTTATTCTTCTTCTCCATGCTTATGGTAATTAATTGCATGCTCTTAGGCTTAGTTGCTTGTATGTGTGCAACATTTGAGCACAAAGTGGTTACCATCTCCCTTTTTGGACATGAATTACCTTCCAGTTTTATGCATAAAGAGATCTTATAAAATTTAAATACATTATGGATCTAAATATTATGTGTCCACCTGTGACATTAGCTACCCATTGCTTCATCTAAATCATCATCTATCTGTCTAATGCTGCAGTATATCCATATAATCAGAGGGGAGGAGCTGTACCGCCTTGCTAGGGACTACACAAGATATCTTGTCACCGGTAAGAGGACTGCTCGACTGAAGCGTGCAATGCAGCGATGGCACAACTTCTCAGAGAGTTTCATGCAAAAGGAGGGATCAGAAGAAGATCGATACGAGAGACCAGCAGCGTCAAAGCCTACATGGTGGCAGCAGCCACAAAAGTTCGTTCATCTTATGGAGGAACTTTGCAGAGGAAACTGGCGGCGCCCACACCCCCAGGAGTCTTAAGTTCAGGTGTTCGATTGACTTTTTTGACCCCCTTGAAGACTGGTCTGGGTGTGAGTATTGGTTGCGTGGCTGGTGCAATGAGTTAGTGGACGGTCTCTTGCCTTAAGCAGTTGATTTCCTTTTTCACTCAATTTTGGTCCGTTAATGCACATCTTCTCTCTGGTTAAGTATCAGGGTCGGCAATTTTGTAGTTGAATCAGCTTATTTGCTGCCAATCAGACATTGATGATATACTGTGGCTTCTGGTGAACATTATCAAAATTGTGAAAGCCATATATGTCGGAGATGCGTGTAGTGTAGCCATACTGGTGATCGCTGTCAGAGGGGTTATTAGTATGTATTCGTGTCTTTCTATGGTCATTTTCTGAAGTGGGCACGTCTGAGTAGGTTCTCACCTTTGTGATCTCTCTTCAATTTGCCGTCGCAATGCCATGAACCATGTCTGGAAATGGTATTTTAAGAAATTATTTTGTTACAGTATACTCCGATATGGCTATCAAAATTGTCTGAGTACAAAACTGTCAAACTCTAGCCGTTTGTGCTAACAGATGATTACTTTCTACGTGCAAACGACAGGGCAAATATCCATTTCACAAGAATGAAGCAAGTTAATTGTCACTTAATGAGTTCTGATCAGTGATCGAAACTTATGTAGCAGTGATCGAAAATTATGTAGCAGAGCGCAGCGGATCAATTTTCATCAGCAGGAGAGCCTGACGCTTCAGCAGCCTTTTTCTCCTTCTGTTTCTCTCTGCGCTTCTTGTTTCTCAATGCATTTTTGCTCATCTCCCCTCTGTTTCATAGTCAAGACCAGAGTTATTTAGAGATCAATGTAAAAAAGAGAGAGAGAGAAAGAGAGAGAGAGAGAGAGAGTAGATGCAGGTGAAAAGAAACTGACCCTGTAGAAGCAAGTCCACCAAAAAGCTGCAACGCACCAAAAGAATATGATAAGTTAGATGTCCAGCATATCAACACCTCAAATTACGTCCATCGAAAAAAAAAACTTTCCAAGCAATGCAACATGTAAACAAGATAACTAGCCGAACCCAACTGATAAATGATATTATTGCAATGGAATATTTCTGTACCACCTTTATTTTACTCTCTTTTTTTTTTTGCAAGGGCACCTTTATTTTACTCTACCACGTACCTGATGTGGACACTGATAATGAAACAATTTCTCACACAAAAAGATATTGAAAACAGTTATATACCAAACACCATTTTGCAACAGTCTAACTGGGAAGAAAATGAATAAAGCACAGCCAAAAATCACAGTTAATCGACTGCTTTTGAGAAAGGACACCATCATGAGGCTACCCCACTTTTTTTTTCTTTTTTTTTTTTTTTGCTGGCAACGAGGAAGTGCATAATAATTGGTAACATGGCAAACAGTTCCGTTCTGACATCCCCCAGAGCCACATACCACACTTCCAAAATGAAACTTTGTTAGTGTCCTCACCTAATAGTAGCAGTTTATGACCATGCGTGTAAATAGTGAGCAGATAACCCAGGATATGATTAGCACAGTGATGCAAAAAACCAGGTTCGCAAGCTCAATAAGTTAATATTTTATTGGACCGTAATACCTTATCCTGAAGTTCTGCAGAACCCTTTGCGTGAGGTGGCCGGTATGCTGTCGGCTTTGGTGCTGTTTGTGCAGGGGCTTTGTTTGATGTTTGTGCTGGTTTTGAACCTTGTGCAGAGGCTATAAAAGGAAGTCTAAGACTCAGGCAGATACCAAATTTATCACAACAAGTTGAAATGGAATTTTCAAAAACGTCAGAACCTTGCTTCTTTGTTTCTTCGATTTTTAAGGTGTTCAAAGATGTCGCAAGGTCCGCAATGTCACCAAATCTTTCAGGTGCTTCAGGCTTCCAATCAGCCTAGTATTCAAAAAACAATAATCGTGGATTTAGTAAGGATGCAGATATAATTCTTAGCACAACATTTTACAACCAATTTAAGACCATAACAGGACAACATTCATGACATGGTATCTTGAGGAAATACCTGATATAGTTTTTCAAACATCTTCTTAAACTGTAGAGAACCATTGTGGTCAAATATTTTTATCCTGCGACAGGAATAAAGAATGTCACCCTATAGGGATGCTAAACTATTTCCATTTACATGCCAGATCAGCAGTAAATTATACCCATTATCTATTTGGAGCCTTGGAGCTGTTGTCGCAGTCATAAAATGACGACCATCGGGAGACCATTCGCTTGTGACAGACCATTCTGCCTTTGTTTTTGCTATCAACTTTTTTTCTGAATAATCCCAGAATGCCTGGGGGAAAAAGTTGTGAGCTACAATCAAACATTTTGTAAATTGCTCAGAAACAATGAAGCAGTCTCGCTTTGCTTCAATAGTTTGCTTTTATTTTTTCTTTTATGAAACTAAAATTAATAAAATGAAGCTGGTAACATTTCATCCTTAGGCTTCAGCAAAATTAGAATTATAAGGATCAAGGGTATTGAACAGATTTTTTTTTGTGTAGGAACATACCATATCACCAGGCAAATTACCGAATCCTGCCAGAACGATAACTGGTCGAGAAAATGAAATCAAGGGTATGGTCAAAATGTGAGTTTTGTAGTATGTATATGAATTTTTTCAGATGGCCCAACTTTGATAGTTAACTCACATCGTCCTTTCGGGTTCCATCTTATTGTGTTGTATGGACCTTCACCAAGCTCAAGGATAGGGTTACATTTTTTGTTGAATATCGTCACCTTTGCCGGCATAACTGAGATATGTTAAGGAACACACCAACAAAACACAAAGGGAGCAGAACAACATTCAGTGTTATACCTCAAATACTACATTGCATTTGTATATATTGTAAATGTCAGGATACATCCATAAACTACAGCAAATTCAGAACCCGAAGAAGACCACTGAACATCATGCACAGGCCCATCCTTCTCTGCAAATTCATGATATGGTTAGCAACTGCAATTGAATGGAATAGTCTTGTCAAAACTATAAAACAGTTAAAAGTTTCACAAATTACTTACTGAGAGGAACAATTCCTTCAAAGGCCCTGTCAGTTGTCAAGTAGTTTAACTTGCTTTCACCATAGTAACTTTGGTTGGTTTTATCCACATCAGCTTGCGCAAGAACAAGAAGCCCAGTAGACCCCCTGTTCCAGTGCAATTGAACAGTGGAGCAGCGAAAAAAGCTCCTGCGGGCAACAACTTGATTCTGTGCATCCTTGCTGGAAGAAAAAATCTGAACACTTGCCGGAACACCCTACTTGAAACACAAAATGAAAACATCACTAGGTTATGAAACTAGGTTGAGGAAATAAAATCTAATGAACTACATGGAAATGTGATAAGATAGACCTTTGCCTCTGGTACAAATCCAGCAACATGACATCCTGGCTCAGTTGCTAATTGCATTGCAGCTATGCCAGGCATTCTTATCTTAGACACAATTCCTTTTGTAAAATCTTTTGGATCCAAGAACTGTATCTCATTAGGCGTCATCCGGCAAGCAACTGACTCATCCGCAGAAAACTGAACCATTGGCCTGTGAGTTCAATCAACATGTCATGCATCGTCAGAACTGAAAGCTTATGGTACCCCGTCACAATTTGAGGTCTAATTTGAATGCTAAGATAAAAGTTTTCCCAGACTGCTTCAGTTATTTCTTCAATCTTATGTGTTCAGTTAATGAGGAATTCAAGTAGAACAAAACAAACAGTAATAGAATTAGTCAAATATTGTGTCGACGACTAAAGGCATAGGTGCTGAAAGATGATGAACAAATGTACTACAGTTCATGAACAGCTAGCATACCAAACCGATGATCGCCGAGAGAGAAAATGTGCTCAGCACAGTTAACAAGCAAACGCCCACCACCCCCTCACGTCTCACATGCTAAGAGATGTACTAGTAGCACAATTACAATTCTTCATGGCCGTATAAGCATGTAAGCATCGAGGTTAAACTAGAGTAGAACACTTATAAGTATCATGGGAGCTTGCAACACGAACCACGTGGCCTTGGACGTGTTCTTCTGGTGGTGCTGGAAGAGGGCGGTGGCGGCGTCGACGTGCCAGACCGTAACATTCTTCTCCTGCGGCGATGACGGCTTCTGGAAGGTCTGCAGGTACGTTCCCGTGGGCGACAGCGCGGCGGCGAGGAGGCCCGGGAGCTCGAAGACCCTGACGACCGCGAGCGTGCGGCAGTCGTATACGGTGGCCGAGGCCGACGCCACGGTGGCGAGGAGACGGGCGCCGTTGGAAGAGAAGGAGGCGGCGCTGCACGCCGTCTTGGAGAGCCTCTGCGGCGGGCTGGAGCCCGGCGGGTAGGGCGGTCCGGACCAGATCGTGAAGCCGTCGGGCTCGCGCACTGCGGTCGGCGCACTCCGTTAGATGGCGGTGGACAGAATGAGAGAGGATACTTGGAGAACGCAGCACGGAGAGGGGTGGTAGTACCTAGGATCTCGAGGGCGGGCGGAGGCGACGCCATGGATGGCAACTGACGAGTCCTCCTCCACGACCAGCGTCGAGATCGCGAGGGCAGAGAAGGCAGCACCGGCGGCTGCGGCGGCGTGGGACGGAGAGGTTGGGGACCGTGTCGAGCGGATGCGGGCGGTTGGCGCTGTCTACGGCAGGGCTTTGGCACCTGACACTCTACTCCTTCGTAGGCCCGCGTTGTCAGTGAAACGGGAGCGTGGAATGGTATTTTGGGCCTGATTGTTGCAACTGGGCCGCTTGCTCGGGCTCTCACTGCACTAGCCTATTTCAGGCTGAGGTGAACCATTTTTTTTGTTCCTTTTTGACAAAAGGTAACCCATGACATGGACTGAAGTGAAGGAAACAGTGAAACTTCATTTTCCATAGAATTGACATACACGCATTGGCTCGCCAGGCGCAGGAGACAGAACCAAACCCTTTCGGAAGCATACATATTGTAAGTGTCGGCAGGAAACAATCCACCTCACTATGAGAAATTGAGAATTAGCTACAAAAGGCGCTCGAGTTTTTCACGGCTCGAATCCACCCAAGTCACAGGCTCACAGCCCAGCACACAGCTCCCGGATATATATCATGTTGTCGCTGCTTCACTAACCCATCACAACAGAATCGCGTCGACCACTGGACTGGACCTCCTCTCATCTCATCAATGCTCTGTAGCGCTAGCCAGCCGGTGGATATTAAACGTAAACCATAAACCATAAACCATAAACCATACCATGTCAATCACACCGATCGGCGCCTTGCGCGCGGCAGATCGAGCAGGAGCAGGTGCGTCGCACCCGGCCACTGGTGTGCGCTGCGCACCCGCGAGTGTCTTGTCGTCCCTGTGTGTTGATGTCGGATGCGGACATATCGGCAGCGGAATTATACATGCGGTGGGCCGGTGGCCTGGCCATCCGCCGGCCGGGTAAACAGTCAACATTCCATCTCAACATCATCATCGCAGAATTAGCTTATTAGCCCAGCCGGCAACAAAAAGGAGCTCACTTTTGCATGGCTCCTACCCATCCAAGACGCCAAGTCACCTACTGTGAGCCCAACAGGCCAACACAACAACAGCCGGGGAGGAAACGGACTCGCCCGGCAGCCTCCGCCACGAAGACAACTCGACTTCAGAGTTCAGACGACGGATGGTAAGCCAGAGCCACCGATCAATCGGGGGCTTGGTGGCGCCGGCGCCGGGCGGTCTTGTCGTCCCTGTTTGTTGGTCAAGATCGGGGGGCGCCCGGGCGGGATAAAGGCGCGGCGCTCACATGACATGACATGATGTGTCTGCTGCGTTTAGTTTGTTTTTGTGGCTGGTGTTGCTCCTTCCATTTTCCACCAACACACGGTCTCGGTCTGGTGCCGTGGTGGTGAAATTGTCCTGCCATGCGGTTGCGGTGGAGTACTCGTTCCCTGTAAAAAAGAAAGAAAAAGCGCGCCGGTTACTAGTCTCGTGCAGATGTACAGACAGTATCTGTAGACAGTAGTACTAGTACGCCACAAGAAGAGGATCTGAGCTCAAAACCAGTGTGTGTGTGTGTGTGTGTGTGTGTGTGTGTCGCAATAGAATAAGCACAGTGATGGTGTGGCGCGGCCTCAGCCGTTACTGATACCGAATTAACAACAACATTGCTCCTGGCTGGGATCCTCTCCTCCGGTCCCGCCGGGAAACTCCTCTCGTCCACAAGCTCAAGCTGCGCGATCGAGCAACTTGTCATTGCGGAATGATGATGCGCTCATCGTCGCAAGGACGAACCTTTTTCCCGGGACCGTTTCTTTCCCTGTTGGTGCTACCACTATTGGCGGCGAGAAGTACTTTACCTACCTAATCGCTTGTTGTTACGAGCAGGCTGCAGGCGAGTGAACTTAATTAGGAGAGAGTGGATGGGATTCAATCGACATCGACGATGATCAACTGTGGAGAGAACCCAAACACGCATACGCATACACAGAAAACGTTAAACGAGAGCGAGAAGTAGCGCGTCGTCCTCTTCTGGTCTGTTTGGAGTGTCAAAAAAACAACGCTACGCTACGCACCGCACGGAAGGAAAGACAGCTAATCTGTCCATTACGTTAACGCACAACAAACACAGATGTTGGTCCTTCGATTCCAGACTGCTACCAATGGGCCAGCCAGCAACAACTTCACGTCCCAACTAAAACTCAGACAATGAACCTAGATTTTTCAAAATTCGCTGAGGCATTTTCTTCCACCTAGAAAAACGCTATGATTCTTTAAATAAAAAAAGGGAAAATGAGAATTCTCCCGTGAACCTCCATACGGCGTTCCGGCACACACATGGTGGGAAAGAAGCTCCTATGGCCACGAGTTCGTTCCTCCCGGATTTGTTTGTCCTTTTTTTTATAAAAAATTGTAGAAATGCCAGGTCGCCGAGTCAGCAGATCCCAATCAAATCAAAATCCGCGCGTCCATGCGGGCTTGCACGGCGCGAGGGCGACGGAGAGGAGAGCCCGTGGCCACAAGTCTCCCCGGCCTCGCCTCCACCACAAGCTCTCTCGCGCGGCGCTCACTGATTGCTCGCTCTGTCCAGTTGCGTTGCGTGCTCGCGCCAGCGGCTTATATGCGCCACTCGCGGACTCGCCCCTGGGATCTTCCTCCCCCTTCTTCCCCAGCAGTTCCTCCGGCCTTATCTTTTCACTCGTTCGTGGCATTGCCTCGCTCCGTCCAGTGTTTCTGAGAGACAAGAAAAAGAACAAAAAAAAAAAAAAAAGCTTAGCTAGTAGAGAGGAGGCATGAAGATCCAGTGCGACGCGTGCGAGGGCGCGGCGGCCACCGTGGTGTGCTGTGCCGACGAGGCGGCGCTGTGCGCGCGCTGCGACGTCGAGATCCACGCCGCCAACAAGCTCGCCAGCAAGCACCAGCGCCTCCCGCTCGAGGCGCTCTCGTCCAGGCTCCCGCGCTGCGATGTCTGCCAGGTACGCGACGCTGCTCAGTGCTCTCTCTACACATGTACCTGCCCGCCGACCTGCCGACCTGCGGGCTGCGGCCTGCCCCTTTATTCTAGTTCTAGCTGACTGACACGTACTAATACGTCACGCGCGCGCGCGCCGTACGTGCAGGAGAAGGCGGCCTTCATCTTCTGCGTGGAGGACCGGGCGCTCTTCTGCCGGGACTGCGACGAGCCCATCCACGTCCCCGGCACGCTCTCCGGCAACCACCAGCGCTACCTGGCCACCGGCATCCGCGTTGGCTTCGGCTCCGCGTCCGCCTGCAACGGCGCCGACAGCGGCGGCGCCCACGACGCGGACCACCACGCCCCGCCCAGCAAGGCCGCCGAGCAGCCGACCTCGTCCCAGACCACCACCGCCTCAGCCGCCGCGGCCCAGCAGGTGCCGCCCTCGCCGCCGCAGTTCCTGCCGCAGGGCTGGGCCGTGGACGACCTCCTGCAGTTCTCCGACTACGAGTCCGCCGACAAGGCAAGCATTAAGCTAATTAACCCAAACTCCTCCGGTCCTCGTGCTCTTCGCTCTGTCTTCGTCCCATCCCATCTCACTCATGACTCACGTTGTGTGTTCTGCTGCTGCAGGAGTCGCCGCTCGGGTTCAAGGAGCTGGACTGGTTCGCGGACATCGACCTCTTCCAAGACCAGCAGGCGCCCAACAAGGCCGCGGGCAGGATGGCGGCGGAGGTGCCCGAGCTGTTCCGCTCCCACCAGGCCGCTAACGACGCGGCGTACTACAGGCCGGGCAACAAAGCCGCCCCCGGCGTGCGCCAGAACAAGAAGGCCCGGATCGAGGTGCCCGACGACGAGGATGATTACCTCATCGTTCCTGATCTTGGCTAAATGTAAAAAGAGAGCTTAGTTTTTGTTTCTCTCCCGTTCTACGTACGCCACACGAGAGAGCCGCGTTAATTTCTACTACAGTGTACAAGGTTGTGCCATGTGTTGTTAATTACTGCACCGTAGTATAGTAGTACTTGCTCAGCTGTGAACATAGTACAGTATTCTGTGCCGCTGTATTGCTATGTTAAAAAACTGATCTGAGTATCATATTGTGGAAGACACGTTTTGAAGGTGAACAATTGTGTTTGCATCTTTGAAGGAAAATAAGTCTTCGGCACACAATATTTTCCCCTGAATTAATGCACGCAGAAGCTTAAAGACCTGGAAAATGACAAACAAACGGAAGGTAAATAGCATCCTCCATAAGTTCATCACTAGCTTCGCCACTGCGTCAATCTGAAATCCCAAGCTACAGCCCCAGGCCCGCAGCATTACAGATCTCAACACGCCGCACCGCAGTACAGACCTCAACGCGCCGCACCGCACTCATGATCGGGCAGAATCGGGCACCGCGCGCCGAGCTGCTCGCCGGAATCAGGATTCAGGAGCGCGCTGGATGCCTCGGCGGCCGCGGGCCGCGGATCTCGGCAAAGGCGCGCGGCAAGCAGCTACCACGACTCCATGGCCATGCCTGCCTCGGCAAGGCGCCAAGCAGCAACCTCTCGGCAAGGCTGATTCGTGGAGGACAAGCCTGGCCTGAGTGGCCTCCTTTGCACGATGCTACAAATGGCTGTGAACTAAACCATTGTATATAAAAAAATTGTTATACAGTTCCAATTAAGGTATCGTTCGTTTCGGCCTGGAAAGGCCGGAACGCTCTCCGTTCCATATGGAATGGTGCGGCCCAGTTTGAAACTAGACCTGAGCTGAAATCGTCGTTCGGTTAGATCGGGTCCGGAACTAAATACAGTCGAACCAGGCCTTTTCTCTCCCTCCACGGTCCAGAACGAAACCACACCTCGGACCTCTGGAACGAGACCAGGCGACAGAGTGGAAGCATAGTGGCAACGGTCTAGCAGCGCGGTGCCGCTCGTCTCGGCGACTCGGTGACGACGGCCCGGCGGCTGGTTCGGCGACGACGAGGAGGCGCTCCGCCACCTTCTCATAGGTAACTCTCTGGTAAAGCTCTAAATCCTCTTCATTCCCTCTTCTCTCCCTCGTGCCCTAGGTTCCTGGTCTCTTCTCTTTCCCGTGCATCTTCTCACATCTCCTCTGTCCGGTTGATTGTTTTGGATGCTACTTGACCTCCCGCGGATCTCGTCGCATGCGTCGCCTCTATGCTCAATCTTGGTGGGGTTGAGGCCTTAGGGGGAGGGGTGTCTCGTGGTCAATCCGCGTGCTCGATTTGTTCTTGCATGTCGATCTGCTGCTCGATTTGGATCTTGGCATTGGTCCAGCACTCGATGCCCAAGCAACATAGCGTGTGGAGGACAAAGCTCCCTGCTTCCATCCCGTTGTGTGGCAACACGTTTTCAGTTTGGGTTCTTGGTTCTTGATTTTTTTTCCATAGAATCAACGAGGGTTGTTCAAATTTTGGATGTTTTTTCATAGATCCCTCTGCCCACAACTATCCATAATTGTAGACACTAGATGTTGGAATGACATTGTAGAATCAGCTTGGAATGCACAGGTCAAGTGCCCATAATTACAATGCCCAGAATAAGCAGGGTCATGGATTTTTCTTGGCGGTATTTTTGTGTCTTTGTCATATTCGTTTTCATGACTTGATTAGGAGCTTTCCTGGCTGACGATAGGTTTTTTTTTTTTGCTAGAGTAGATTCATCCTCGCACTTATTACTGCTAGTAATTATTTTTACTTCACCTAGCTGCCTTCTTGCCTGCAATGTTCTTTCTAGTTAATTTAGCCCTGCATTGAACTACTATTTGTGAAAAATCACTCTTAACTTTTAATCTATATAAAAGGTATAAGTAGACGCTATAACTATCTTCTAAACGATTTGTTCCTAATTGTATTGGTGCTCGATTCTTCTCGGAGAAGGTTAAAGTTTATACTGTGTTCAAAAGTTGAGTTAAGAGAGATATTTTTTTTGACTGCTGCTGAGAAGATCAAGAATCAGCTCTCATTTGGCTTAGAAATAAAATGACACAAAAGGTGAGTTGTCTCCATGATTACCTTTATACTTAGTACAACAGTAACAACTAGAGAAAATAGTAGTTTATTTACTTTTATCTTTGCTGTTGTTCAATAGTTGTGTACTGTTCTTCATGCAATAAGAGTGTTCATATGCACACTCTAGTGTGTAATATGTGTTTGGGCAATGCTGATTGTATATGTTCTATAGCATATAGCATATAAGACTCTTAAGTCTTAACTGTTCTTCAGCAAAAGCAAAATCTTGTAAATAGCATACATGAATTTATAATATCCAATCCAATTACTATGCTGAAAAAACAAGATGCAATGCAAGTAGATTTTTTTATTTTGTTCAAAGCTTGTTTGGTTCAACTCTTAAATTTTTTTTTTATTTTGGGAATTAAGAAGTTGTTTGTTTGGTTTTTATCCACTATACTCAAAACCTACAAGCACATGGTTACAGCAATATAATTCTTCAAAGTGAGCTAGCAATTTTTAATTGGACATGTATTACATATATGCCTGTTGAATCTGTCTTGATATCTATCATTTATGTTGCTTAGTTTTGGCCGTTGTAGATTCTTCGAATAGTGATGATTGAATCAATTACTTGATTTGCTTTGACTCCTAGTAACTCATTGTTGTATTTTTTTTCTTGACTGCTTCTGTTTGTTGTGCATTGTTGCAACTGAAAAGTGTCGGTTCATACATTTTCAATATCTGTTTTGACTCCTAGTAGCTTTTATACATGTTTTCTTTTCAGGTTGTGACACAATGTCATCTCTACCAAGTCTGAGGATCGGTGCAAGTTATCATCACCAAATGTGGTTCTAATACGTGCTAGCAGGAACCAGAAAGTAGTTTGTTCCTGTCTTTTGGTTTCACTTATTGCTGAAGTGCTACTAGCCTGTGTCTGTCCATTGAAAATTATGGTGAAAGTATTTGGTTTCAGAAGCACAATGTTGAAATCATACAATTTGTTAAACCTGTTTTGTGCTTTGAAGTATGTATAACCCGAATGTGACTGTTATTAAATTTTTAAAGTGTGATGTAATGCACAACGTTTCTTTGATTAATTTAACTGAAGAAACGCTGTTGAATGTGTATGCTGTTAAATTATTATAGTGTCTGATTTGAATCCAACACTATTTTTAACTGAACATCATTTTTGGTGGATTGGATTGAATGCATGCTGGAATGGAATCAAGGCCTGGTTTAAGTGACAAGGCTGGATTCACTTGAACCTAGCCTTGATTTGATTCCTGGCTGGACTGAAACCTGAGCTGCCGAACGAGCCCTAAAGAATACAAACTAGTATGTTATTTTCGAGAGATAACCCATTACGTGTTGTTTGATACAGGTTAGGTTAGGGAAATGGATTTGCAATAGGAAATGAAGAAATGTGTTGGGGGTTAGGGATATGAAAATTTAATCATTTTCTCATGTTGGCTGCCATGGTTTAGAGATTGGGTTAAGAAATGTATTGGACTGCAATACCCCTGCAAAAAATAAAAGATCCTTTTTAACACAATCTGGAGGCACTCATGCATGATTTGCATCTTAGTACAGTATTTCAATTCAAGGAGTTATAACGATATGTGTACATAACTATTATATTATCCGTGCTAACGTCATGGTTTTTTATTTTTTTAAAAAGAAATATAATAATCAATATAGTAAGATTTTATGTAGAAAATGAATTACTGTACAATAACCAAGCTTATTGAATATAGTATATGTTACAAGTAGTTCAAATTTTTTGGTCTAAAAACATGTATTTGTGGAAGCAATTATCAATGGTTTGTGTGATACGAATTAACAATACAAACCGATTGATTGATGAGGTAAAAAAGAGATGTAAACTTATGAACTGTCGGCACGGAGAACAGGTCTAATGCGCGAACAATGCAACGGTAGGGTAGAAGACGACGACCCCGACAAGAAGGTGGCGCGTCAGTGAGGTGCGGCGGCGCGGAGTTACGGCAACAAGAGACGCGGCAGTGGGCGCGGCGGGGAGGCGGCCGGGGTTAGGGAGAGGCAGGTGCGGTGGCAGCGTGGGCGGCGGTGGCCGGGAAGGCGCGGCGACTCGTGGACATTAGGTTTGTAAACCACCATAATAACAGATCGGATCATGAGTCGTGAGAGCGAATAATAGATTAGATTGGATTGACGATTGACTCAATATTGGCGCATGGATACGTGGTGTAGGGGATTTGCAAAATTATGTAATAGAAGATTCAGAAATTAGCAGCCATTAGATTTGAGTAAATATAACTTTGTTATGAGAGGGAACACACGTGAGTTGTTAGATTTGAAGTAAAGTAACATTATCATCGTAATTGTGAGAATATTATTAGGATGGTGGAATTTTTTTTAGAATGTGGGTGTAAAACAATAGAGTTGGTGCATTATAGGAGTAGAGATAGAAATAGAGATTAAATAAGTTGATTTTATAAGTGAAAAAATGTTAATCAACCATAATAAGGAACCGGCCAATTAGTTGCTAATTACACATGACTGTTGTGAATTGAAAACACGAGCAGGAATGCTACAAAAAAGAGGGAGGTTCGCTCGCAGATAAGGAGAAGAGAGCCGCACATCATCTCCTTAGAACGCGTCCGTCGTCGTCACGGTCGACCTGCCCGATCATGCACTATGCAGCAGCAGTAGTCCTGCTCTCGGCCCTGCTTCATCCCCGGGACTCAAGCACGAGGCGCAGATGGGTGATGAACCCCGTTGCGGTCGAACACGTTGAATGCCTCGCGCATGTCGGCCTTGTCTGTCCGCATCCTCCACTCGTCACGGTCTGCGCAGCCACCCCGGTGCATGACGACGTCATACAGGTCCGCAAACTCGTGACGACGTCATACAGGTCCGCGAACTCAGCGGTAGTCCATTCACTGGCGCCGAGCGTTTGGAGGTGGTAATGCCATTTTTGAACTTTTATTTCTTTTCCCATTAGTGCTGCAGAGCAATGTTTTCACTAGATAGCAGAGCTGACTGCTGAGAGTTCAACTCCCTTTCACCATAAATTCATGGCATCAAACCAATTTTCAGTTTTTATTGCACTGGTCAAACCAAATGACCTTTGGAGCGTATGAAAACGATCAAATCTGGCTTCACTTGCTGTGTTAAGAATATACTGTTTGTCACTGAGACCATGAAAAGTATGAAGTGTTGAATTACTGATGCCGACGATACATGCTGTCTCAATCCTGCGAGCTCGGCACTCACGAATCAATCATATTTCGTCCTGAATTCTGTCTATCAACGTCTCGTTACAAGTTCAAGTCCAGCCCTTAAAACGTTTCATGTTTTGAGGTAAACAGATTTCTTATTAGTTAACTAATCCACAGATTACATGTAGATCCATTCTGAAGCAGATGTGATGAACATTCTACAGTGCAATCTCTGCAAGTGGCAGAAGAACAGTATACTAGAAAAGAACAAAAGAGATGTTCTCATCGAATCTTTCCAAAATACCTCCGCGATATCACTGGCAGCCTCAATCGCGGACGAGTTTTTGGAATCATCCCTGTCGCAAACGAAGAAATTGCCACAAAACACGGCCAAGTTTTGGGACAGAGTGCGTTTGCTTTGCTCCGACCTTTTTTACATCAACCAAACGGCGAGTTGAACCAAAGCAAGAAAACAGTCATTGAACTAGGATAAAGGGGGCATGTGCCAACCGAAAGGGCCCAGAAAATCACCAACGGTTCAGATCCAGGTGAGTTTAAGCTGACTCGGGTTCAATCTAGCAAGATGGCAGGATGATTGCCGATTGCTTGGACTGGGTTTCAATTTCGAGGTCCAAACAAGAAGCTGATCTTGCAATTACTCACACACGAACTGTCTAAACAAACATTGAAGGAAAATACAGAAGCGCTAAACAAAACCCATTGAAAGAAAATCATATCAAGAATTAAATGCGAAAGGGCAATACAGAGGGAGTACACATAAATCCTAGGAAAAAAAGACATGGAATCCGCAATCCGCATGGAACTTGGCAGCCGACGCGGTCATGGCGGCGCATCAGGTTATCGGCCAAGCCAGTGTTATATATACACGCACGGCCGGCCACGGGTTTAGGGTTTGCATGGGATCCTGGGCTGGCTCAATCGCTACATTCCTCAAGTATTTGAGGCCCAATAGTTACACTTCCGAAGTAATGGAGGCCGAGAGCTACACTTCCCAGTACGGAGGCCCAATCTAGAAACCGTCCAAGGCCCCAACGGCATCTTTATCCGACCGTTGCGTTCAGCTCCGCTTTGGCGTTCCCTCCTCGCATCGCTCGCTTCCAAACCCCAAAATTTCCCCAATTCCCAAATCTTCAGAAGTCCTCACCACAACGGATACGCGCAGAAATCAAGCGAACCGCTCCTCCTCGCACAACTCCCACGCCGTCGAGGACTAGGCCGGATCGCGCCGCCGCCGCGAGCTCTTGCCTCCTCTACGCTCCTCTCCCCGTCCGCGTTCTCCTTGCTGCCGTGCTCCGGAGCGCAAATCGTCCCGGCTGCTTGATTCCTCCTGTCCTGGTAAACCCTAGCTCCCTCTCTCGTGCGCTCCCTTTCAGGCCCTACCGATCTTGCTTGAGTCCGCTCTGCCGTAGTTCTTTTTAAGCCCTTCTGCTGTGATGCGAGCAAAACGGATTCGAAACCCTACGGTTGGAAATATTCTGTACCGTTCATGTGTCGTGGACACGGGCGTTTGGGGGACATGTTCGCTTTTTCTCTATTGTTAGATCTGTTACCTCCATACGGCTCGAAAGGGCGGTTGCATACGCATGGATGTTCTAAGAGAAGTTAAGAAAACAACACAAATAAGAGAATCATTACTATGAATTCGACGTTTATGTTAAATCACGTTGAGGTTTTGCTTGATTTCATAGAGATGGCGTTGCGGGTTTCATTTCTAGCCTACCTCTACTTCCTTGGGACTATGATGTCGTTGATGTTGCTGTTGTCGTAGAATTGGCGTTTGGATGCACAATTGGAAAGGAACAGGGAATTAAGGCTTCGATATTGTTGTTGTCATAGAGATGGCGTTTGGATGCACCATTGGAATGGGATAGGGAAGTGTTGTGAGTTATGAACCTTGTGGTTTTCAGAGACCAAAACGCCCTGCTCCTGGCCATTAGGCCATGCCCAGTGAGAAGTGCTATTATTACAGTTTTTGTAGAAAATTTGTTATTATAGTTTTTGGAGGAAAAATGCTATCACATAGGTTCTCACATAAACATAGTATAGTCACATCATATGGGATCTATAATTAATGTGACTGTGCTATAAGTTTCAAAGAAAGAAAGATGAGAATAAACATCTGTCTCTGTTAGACAGCTTGAAACCTGCCAGAGCAGGTGCCTCCTCTTACAATCACTGACGGTTATGTTTTTTTTTGCTCTGATGTAATTTGTTCGCAATTCAGTAAATAATTTCAAGTCTATTATAAATTAGAGCATGCAGAGATCATATATCGTCCTGCTTATTCAACCTTTAGCATTATTCAGTTCCTGTGAAAGAAAAGGCATGTCATTGTTTATGCTTTCCTATATTTTGATTAATGTCCCTTCATCCTTCCACTGCTTCTGGTTATTCAATTCTTTTATTGTTCAGTACTTGTGAAACTAATAGCATGTCAGTGTTTTTACTTTTTTATATTCTGATTAATGTCCCTTCATCCATCAGTTAAGTTCTGTCATGGCTTTCCCAACTCGGTCAGCTGTTTTTTTTGATGAGAACCCACAGATACTTATGGGTGAGATTACTTTCTTTTCTCATAATCAATTCATGGTAGTTAATTTCCTTTCATCATTTGCAAATCAACAACTTGTTTGATTCATGTGCACAGGCAAGAGGGCCGATGCACCAAGGGCTAAACCACTGAAGCCATCAGCAAGGCTTCAAGAACGGAAGGCTCTCAAGGATGTGTCCAACATTTCTGAACGGAAGGCTCTAAAGGATGTGTCCAACATTTCTGAACGGAAGGCCCTCAAGGATGTGACCAACATTTCTGAACGGAAGGCTCTCAAGGATCTGTCCAACATTTCTGAACGGAAGGCTCTCAAGGATCTGTCCAACATTTCTGAGCGGAAGCCTCTTCAGAATATTGCCAACACTAAAGCCAATTCTTTAAAGGAGAGGCCCATCCTTAAAGAGAAGTCCATCAAAAAAGAGAGGTCTGCTCTGCCAAAGACCGTGATCTTTGCAGATGATGACACAAGAAAGTGTCATGAATGGGCCAAGGATGGGATGGAGGGTGCTCAGTTCACCGGAAATGAATCTCAAAAGTTTGATAAGGATATGCAGGACAAACGTAAGAATCCAAGTCTTTTATTCTCTATTTTGTTTCTTTGATATGTATGTAGTCTTTTTAAGGCTTGGTTGTTGTTGTATATGTATGTAGTCTTTTTAGTAGGTTCATATGGGGCTGACTATATTTTATATAGGTGTCAAGAAGAAAGTGGAGAAAGTAATCTCATCAGTGCAGGGCTGGGCAGATGTGGTATTTGCTCCTGTGATGTTTCCCGCTAAGGTACACACCTGGAGAATTATATTTTAAAGGTTTTGTAGGTGCTTGTACAGTCTAGCATCTTTCCCAGGCAGACAATGAATATTCAAGTTTTTGTGAATCATGTTTCTATTTCTGCAAGACTATGACCATGCGACCAAACAAAAACCATTTTATGTTTATTTATATGACTTTCTATTTCTATGAAAACTGATTTAATGGTGACTGTACAGCTCAAGTTATTTGGTAACAAATATATGTCCTTCCCAGTTTGTTTTTCCATTTTCTGACATCAACTTAATCCATTGTTTAACAGTTTAGACTGTTATATTTCAGTGGCAGTAAGCAACAATAAGGGTGTGTCGTTGTGCCTTGCTTAGAGGCATTATATCATGCCTTCTATCACAATAAGTGTGTAACGTTATTTACTGACAATCTTAATTTTGTTATGCTGCTCCACTAAGGTAAATTTAAAAGGGTATACTTGTGAGATGATACTTCTGGAGTTTCTAAATCGGGGTCTTTACTGTTAATTCTTCTTATTAAGAAGTTTGTTCTGAAATGTAAAGTGTTTTTGAATAAGCAACCTTTTCCTGGATATTTTTACCAATACTATGCTTTTTTTCTCTCTTTTTTTAAATGTTCCCTTCTCAGGGAGGAAAACCTGTATTCCATTTAGCTTGGGTTGATGGTGTATGTTCCCTTTTTTTTTTTTTCACCGCAGTTGACGGTGTATGTTATTTGCGGTCGTTAAACTTATTGCTAGTTGATATTATTTCTCATTCATCTTGCATGTCGTCTTATGATATATACATGATTTGAGCTAGCAACAGAAAAATTGAAAAGACCGATTGTGTCAGCAACAGCTCTGGGGTGGGCATATCTTTTCCCACTCATTATGTTAGTTGTTGCTTGCATCTGCAAAATGGCCAGCTATTAAACTTATGCCATTAGCCATCTTATTTGCTCCTGTGTTATATACGTAACTCTAGTCATTGTTATTGTAACTCTGAAGCATAAGAAACAGACCACAGGAATTTACTGCATTTTGTACTCTTTCTGCCTTCTTTCCTTACATGTTATTCTACCAGAAATGCAACTGCATATGTTTCTTTTCGTTTCAGGAGGTTGGCATGTTTTTTGAAGAAGTGAATGGGCTGGAGCTGGAACCAGAGATTCTGCCTGACATCAACAGACATCACTTTACCTCAGGTTTGTCTCTAGCTCTTTCTGAGGTATATATGGTACACTGTAAGTTATGTTTTATATCTTCTGGACATGCAATCCCCAAGAGTTGTTAGACCCTTTCAGTCTTCTCTTCTAAGTATTTGAACTTTACTTGCATACTCAAGTGCAACTTTTCCTGTAGGCAACAATGGGAAGCTGGCTGAAGACACATATACTGATGATGAGCTTGATCAGTACCCATTTCTGGATGACAAACCTGTTGAATTTCATCTGAGAGATGAGCCAGCGATCCCGGGGATCGGAGTCAACTGAAAAATTGTGTATAGCTCTGCACAATGAGACTGCAACCTCGATCTCTACTGTCTTTGGCAATTCTGCTTTGCTAATGTGCTATGTAATGTTTAGAATGCTATAGTTAGACATAGTACGCCTGATGTTCCAGATTTGTTCTGGTGGATGTGAATGATTTTGTATTCACATTTTCAGTAGCTGTTGTAGTGGAAGCGACAGCGCTTCTGGTTTGTTATGCTTTGCTGAAACACCTTTTTCGTACTGGTTATTCTAGTAGTTCGTCTGGACAAGATTTGCAGAAACCTTATATAAATGAGTTGTGTAGTAGCTTAACCGTTTTTCTGTTTATTTCGGGCTACGGCAAACTGTAGGATGTTTCTTTGGTTGGCTATTCGAAACAATTGTTTGGACTGCTGATCTTTTTGGCAGGAAGAGGGAACCCGTCTCACCACGTGATCAGGAAGATGGGGACATTCAACATATTCTCATCACGTGTGTCTTCAGTCGAGATTTTTGCCTGGATGCTGGCGGATTTGCAATGTGTATGCCAGGCCCTTTTGAACATTATTTAGAAAAATTGTTCAAATATATAAAACTATAAGTTATGATTTAAATATTTTTAGTAGTAAATCAAAATTTATAATAAAATATATAATATTTATCTTTTTTTTAAACAAGATGAATGATTAAAGTTGATCTAAAAAGTTAACACGACAGCTAAATACAGAGGGAGTATGTCGTATCATCGCTTTTTGCTTACGTGACATGTCATTTAATATCACTGAAACTCTACATTCTTACCTTGAGGGCTTCGGCTAATTTGAAAACCCCACAACTCTTACATGTTTGAAAGCACTAAATTGCACAGTTGAGTGTAATTTTGGATAGTGAGTTTTTTTAGAATTTAAAATTTAAAGTATGTTTTCTAATGGAGCTTAAAAGATATGGGATGAGGTTTCTTTTTTTTTTTGAAAAAAATCACCATCCAAAATTGTAGTACATTATGGAGGTACATAAAATTGGAACTTCAAACTTCATACTTTTTGCAAGTTACAAAAATAACAATCCATAAGAGTGGTCAATAAAGAATAAAAAATAAAAATAACGTCTGAAAAGGAAGTTCAAAATATTCAATGACAAATACTCCTAAGGAACTTGAATTATTTTTTATGGTCAATAAGGAATTTATCCTAGAGAAAAGAGAGGGCTAAAATGGAATCGCGCATCAACGTCACGTCCAACGATTTTTCAAGTCCTGCAACCAGTTACTGCTCGGGAGTCGGTTACACGGGACTCGCCGGGGGCCGCAAGTACAGCCCGTGATTCGGCGGTCGCCCGCCTACGAGGTCTTCGGGAATCGGGAGGTCAACAAGAACCCGCCGCGCGTGAATCGATCGAGCACGCGCGACTCGAGGCGAATGGGTTCGGAGGCCACCGCCACCAACGCCGCCGCCGCGGTGGACCTGCTCCGCTCGCAGGTCCCGTTGCATGCCGACGGGGAGCTCGTCCTCCCGTCTCGCGGTGGCGTGGGGCTCGTCCTTGTCGACGTCATCAACGGCTTCTGCACCGTCGGCGCTGGGAACCTCGTGAGTCGCCGGCCTTCCTGTAATCTCTTACTTTCACCGAACCCGCTAGGTTCTGGTGTGCTCGCCTTCTTCCGTGTTCTTCCGTGTTGATTTCGGTGAAGCTCGCGTTCGGAACCATCATTGGCTGTCGCTCCGTTCGTTGCCTGAACCGTAAGACAGAAATCTGACTGTACCTTGGGATTGGGAAGAATGAAGTGTGCGCAGAGTGATGATCTAGTTCCAGAGGACAGGGACAGAAGTGAAGCAACCACCTTTCTGTCAATCTGTCTTCCTCCTTGGTTATATCGCTGTCTTTCCTCCATTCCTTGTTCTGTTCTCCAATCTTTTATTAAAAAAAAATCTTTAATTTCTGTTTGCTCATCAATAAAAGATTTAACGAATTGTTACTGATGTTAGCCAGATATCTGTGTGCAATGTCCCGATAATCTAGATTAGCTAGAATCGAGTTTTCTCGACTTCGCTCTCTCAGGCAATTTCAGTACTACGTTATAGGAAGAGGCAGGCTGTATTATTTAAACTGATATATGTCTTTTCATATTCTCCTTGCCTTACGTTGTAATTCTGTCTAGTGGTAGTGGGAGATGTATTTGAGGCGTTCAGTCACAAGGTTTTTATGTACTCCTTAAAAGTTTTACAAAGTGCATCCGTTTTGTTCTTATGCACCATGTTACCAGTGTTTATCAGTTCTGAATGTATTTTGCTTTATATGCAGGCTCCTGTAGCACCAAATAAACAGATAGAAAAAATGGTGGAGGAGGCCTCCAGGCTCGCCAAGTTGTTCTGTGAGAAAAACTGGCCAATCTTTGCGTTTCTTGATACTCACTATCAGGATAAGCCTGAACCGCCATATCCACCTCATTGTATCATTGGCACTGGGGAGGAGAATTTTGTTCCAGGTTGGTAGTAAACCAAATCCACCTTATGTTTTCCAGCCGTGTGCTCAGCTTGTCCCTAGCCATTCCTATTAGATTTAGGCCTTCAAATTGTGATTTATCGTGACAATAAAATACAGAACCTTATTGCATCATATGGTACTATACAATATAGTTAGCTTCTAATGTTTGACCAATTTTAGCATGCAACATGCAGCTCTGGAGTGGCTGGAAAGGGAACCAAATTTGACGATAAAAAGAAAAGACTGTATTGATGGCTACATCAGCTGCACAGAGAAGGATGGATCCAATGTTTTTGCTGATTGGGTTGGAAAACATCAGATTGAAACCGTCAGTTGTCCTACCATGAACAGAATTTTACTTTTTAGAGGTACTTTGTCTACTTTCTTACTTTTGAATGGGCTTGATGCAGGTTCTTGTGCTAGGAATATGCACGGACATATGTGTTTTGGATCTCACAAGCTCAACTCTAGCTGCTAGAAACATTGGCCGGGTACCTCCATTAAAAGATGTTGTTATCTATTCAGAGGGGTGTGCTACATACGACCTCCCTATTGAGGTTGCTATGAATATGGAAGGAGCGCTTGCCCATCCTCAGGTATTGAATCACCATGTCTCTGCATTTTAGATCCTTGAGTCATAAATTCCTTTGCTCCTCTGGATTTGGAACTGTGTTAGAAGACGATCAACTTACCGGTCTAATATTACAGGACCTTATGCATCATATGGGACTTTACATTGCCAAAGGAAGGGGTGCAAAGGTGGTTGACAGAGTTATTTTTGAACCTTCAAAGTGACCTTATGCATCATGAATGGGATTTTACATGGCCAAAGAAAGAGATGCAAAGGTGGTTGATAGGGTTGTTCCTGAACCTTCAGAGGGACTCTAGAACTTGATCTTGTCGTAGTAGTGTTTCTGGTTTTTCATTTCTTCTTCGTGTCCTCCCTATTCTATTATACAATGGATAGATGCATCTTTGCACAGAGTTCTGAGATACCATCCAATTTAACTGCAACTACCATGTAATGTAATATATAAATACATCTCATTTTGCAGATTGACCGGATATAATTTATTAGATCTGTTACCAAGTATATGCATTCTTAGTGTTTGGTTTACTCGATGAGATTGGTCTTTGATGGAACGGTACTACAACTGTAGTCCCGTGTTTGGTTGCTTCAATTGAATGACCTTGTCGAGGATTGAGTGGTACAAATTCAAGGAACACTAGAAAATATTATACCATCCAATGAAAAAGATTGAATCATTCCAACCAAGCTTAGAGGCAACCGTTTGAACTTGTAAATATTGTAAAGGATCAATTGAATTTGGAATAAAATTCTTTCCATGAGGCTAGTTTAAAATTTAATTTGAATTTTAAGAGCATCTAAACATTTCCTTGAATTCTAGTAACAATCACCTAAGTTTATTAGGGTATAGGGCATTGACCTATGGTCAGGTCCCCTCTAGTGAGGACATTTAGGCCCCCTTTGACAGAGCTTCACGGAGCTGATTCTCAGAGAGAATCTAGGGAGCTCTACCAAACACTGTATTACAGGAGAAGTGATTCTTGTCTGATTCTGTGAAGCGATTCTCTGAAATGAGTTAAGGCGCTGAGAGCTAAAAAAAATAGCTTCTCCTGATTCTATGAAGTGATTCTCTGTCCTGATTGTAAGAGTATATTATGGAGAATCAAAGAGAATCAATTTCATGCACAGAATCACTTCTCACTGAGAATCACTTCACGAGAATCTCTGTCAAAGGGGGCCTTAGAGTGAAGTTCTGAAAAAAAAATCAAATAGCTTCACAAAAGCATGGATTTAACTGAAATTTGTATTCGAATTTTAAAATTGAATGCACGTGTTTTATGCTTATGCCATGAACGTGGACTTGATCATATGAATTCAGGTACTGTAGATCCCAAATCAAACACGAGCTAACGAGCAAAATGGAACAAAAACACAAACAGATTTGTGACGAGAGCAAATATAAATAGGCCGAAACACCCGCGCCTTTCCTTTCGCGTCCCCTCCTGCCCCACTTCCTCTCTTCTTCCCTTCCACCTTTCTCCCCTCTCCCTGACTCCTGCCGGAATTCGAGATCCTGCAGCGAGCCTACCACGCTCGCCTCGTCTCACCTCGTCGGATCACGCCACCGCGAGCTCCCGGCGGAGGCCAAGCTAACCCGAGCTGGATCCACCGCGAGCGCGGTGCTCAGAGTCCCGCCAGATCTGCGCGATCCGCACCGACACAGCCGCGCCTTCTCCAAGGTACGGAGACCGGTCCGAGCCCCTCAGATCCACTTGTGTGTTTGCTCGTCTCGACGCTGGGCCTCTGGTTTGCTGAGAATGGTGGTGGGTAGCTGTAGGTGAATGCCCCCGGGATCCGTCGGTGGCCGCTAGACTGAGCGGCATCGCGGCGGCGGCGGCGTTGTCCCAGTAGCTGGTAGTTCGAGCGGCCAATATGCAGCGAAACGCGGTGGTGGAATGCAGCGTGTGCCACTCCCGACTGGTGGTACCGAGCCCGCGGAGCGTGTCCCGGGCCTACGACAAGCACCGCAGCAAGATATCATCCAAGTTCCGCGCGCGCAACGTCCTCCTCGTCGTAGGTGACTGCATCCTCGTTGGCCTCCAGGTGCGTGTACAAGCGCTGACGTTTGAGCCCTCACGTGCCAGTGCAATTACTTGTTCCAAGTGTCAGTGAAATGGCCTGATGCATGAGTAACGCAATGAGTACATGCACGAGTGCTTTATTTTGTAGCTGGTGGCTATTTGTTATAGTGTGATATAATTAAGGTTTTGGAGTCCTGCTAATGTCTGTCTTTGTCTGTGCAGCCCATCCTAGTGTTCATGTCAAAGGTTGATGGGAAGTTTCAGTTTAGTCCCATCAGCGTTAACTTTCTGACAGAGGTTATGAAAGTTATCTTTGCTATTGTGATGCTAATTATTCAGGTTTGTTACTTTTGCTGATGTTTTCATCTTTTTCTTACCCTTGCCACACTATTACAACTTGTCTTTGCCTAAACGTCATCTTGTGCATCTAGAAGACATCTAGACGACTAGATTAACTTGACAAGTTAGTAGTTGTAGTACCTGTTTAGGGGTAACAACAATTGCTGAATGGTTTAAGCAGTTAAGTTCACCAAACAGTGTCTTGGTGGCTTGTTTTAAGGGTATAATAGTTGACGGTATTAGTGACGGTTTAGGGTTTCCCTCATGTACTCTACTATACATTATATCCCCTTTTGGGCTAATTCCATACAATCATCCATTCAGCTTGGTTTCAGCTTATCTAGTGGGTGGCAGGGGGCGCATAACTGCAGATAGGTTGATGTGTGTTCCGTTTCTGCGACATGGTAGGGGCAAAATTGTTTGCATCCACAATCCATTCAATTAGTTTAGTTTGTGGAGTTTCCATTTCCCTAATCTAGTTGGCCTCTCATCATCTGACGCCTCAAATTTTACCTAAGAAATTACGACAGGTAGCTATTCATTTGCATATTAGCTGTACAGAATGTTTAGCTCGTCACTGTCTAGAGAGCCTGGACACTAGTTTCTGGGTGATCAAAACATTGATACAGAGCAATAAGTGTTGCATGCAAAAGGGAATGGTAAAATGGATACTCCTGTAAAACATAAATTGGCATTTCATATTAGCAAATTCACAAAATGCAGGACCATAGACCAAAGTAGCTCACAATCACTTTCACTTCCCTTGAAACTGTCTAGGAGCAGCCTTACTTGTGTATTGTGTGTTCAACCTAGATTTTATTTTTCTGTCTATGCAGTTTGTGTTTGATTTCCATTTTATATGCGTCAAAAATTGGATTTTTGTCGTGTTTGATGGCTATACTATAATGTAGAGATAGTGGTTATATAATGTTGCAGTGTTTTCTCTTTACATTTAAATTACTTACAATGTCTTATTTGTTACCTTTTTATCCTGCTGCTCTAATGCCAGTCTAGAAAGCAAAAGGTTGGAGAAAAGCCACTACTGGCACGTTCGACCTTCATACAGGTGATTTCTCAAGCAGCAGTCTGAATATCCTTTGTTGCTTCTATTTGAAACAGTGCCTACTACTTCAATTCAATGCTAGGCTCTAAGTGATTGCATGTTTTTCATAGATCCTATTTCTTTTGTTACCTGAATATTGTACTTTGATCGATACTATTGCTTCATTTCACCTTGGTCACAATATCTGAGAATTTGATTGCTCCCTGTTTGTTCTGTAGGCCGCCCGTAACAATGTACTCCTTGCTGTTCCTGCTCTTCTATATGCCATCAACAATTACCTAAAATTTATTATGCAGGTAATTCCTCATTTGGTTTATTGGCAGTCTCGCACTGTGACAATTTGATATTGTGTACTGACATATTGAACCAATTTTGTGCAGTTGTACTTCAATCCTTCAACTGTGAAAATGCTAAGCAACCTAAAGGTGCACCTTTTTTGTTTTGGTTTCTAGGCAAATGTGCTGCTTTAGGTATCGTTTGTGGGCACATATCTCACAATCCTTGTGGTTTTAACTTCTCTAGGTACTGGTTATAGCTGTTCTTCTGAAGTTTATAATGCAAAGGAGATTCTCCATAATTCAGGTAGTCTCAGTCATTCTATATTATTATGTTATATTGTGGATATATGCCACATCATTTTAAGTATTTGTAGTATATCTTTGTGTTTTTAATATCAGCTGTGCCAATTCTCCTGTGTTTTCTTATCAATCATTACATCTATGGCAATAGACTCAGAAATTTATTGGAAATTGATTGCAATGATCGCCGGAGTTATTAAAACAAAATCTGTGTTGGTGGTGTTTCACGAGACTTGTTTTTCGACCCAAATGATATAGTTAATCTTTCTATCAATTGTAAACTGATAGCTCTTGATATTCAGATTATGGGCATAGTGTCAGCTTATTTTGGAAGTTGGCAACTGTTACAGTAGGTTTGCATCATATTGCTTGGTTAATGCTGCTGTACCTGCCTCATTGAAATTGTTTTATAAGTTTTGTGTTTGCTGTGGAGGATCATAGTTTTAGGTGAAGCCACGGTTTGCAATTCCTATTTTGGCATTGCAAGAAACTAAGATCCCCTACATGCCATTTATTATGGCAAATTGTTGTAACATGTAAGAAATTATTCCTATTTGAAATGATGAGAACTGATGTGTTTGCCTTTTGTTTAGCATAAAGAGAACTACTGAATCATGTAGATCCGCAAATTTTTGTGCAACAATTCTGACTTTTCAGGTATATTAAAATATTCACCCTCATTTCAAAATTTTGCCAGTGGGAAGCTCTTGCTTTATTGCTTATTGGAATCAGCATCAATCAACTTAAGACTGTACCTGCGGGCAATACCGCATTTGGTCTTCCTGTCACCGCAATTGCGTACATATATACACTGATTTTTGTGAGTTGCTAAACCATATGATCTCTCTCGTGTGGGTTTTTTTTTTTTTTTGGTGCTGTTTTCTTTGACTTTCTGCTAAACTCTTTAAAAACTGGGAATGGTAGGTAACTGTTCCATCAATGGCTTCTGTCTACAATGAATATGCCTTGAAAAGCCAATATGATACTAGCATTTATCTCCAGGTAAGTTGAGTATCTTTCGGTCTTTTGTTTCCAAAGTTCAAGTTGAAACGCATTGGCTTACTTTGTTTGTTTTCGTTGTGGTCTATTTTTCCTTATTTTCTCTAATGCTCTTTTCATATAATTTGCAGAACTTGTTTCTGTACGGGTATGGCGCAATATTCAACTTCCTTGGCATCCTTGGGACTGCCTTATTCCAAGGTGTGTACCTTCAATAAAAGTTCAGTTTTATGGTTATATTCAATTGATGTGATCATGCATTATTCACTATATTTCTAATTCGTGGCCCTTATATAGAGGTGATATTGAGAAAAGTCAATTGATGTGATCATGCATGACTGGGTCCATTCACTATATTTCTAATTCTAGGCCCTTAGATAGAGGTGACATTGAGAAAAAAAAAAGACAAAAGGACAGGAAGAAGGATGTTTATGCTTTACAAGCTGTTTTGCCATCCAGAGGATGAAGCAGTGACTACCTTGTTGGTTTTATGCATAATTTGGGTTCTGAAGTGATGATCAGCAACCTGGGGGCTAAATATGATTATCAATTTATCCATCCCATATTTCCATTCTTAGTGGTGACCACTGATCAGTCACCTGTGTCAAATTTTGGGACAACATGAGTGTGTCTCAGCCTTTACGCACACTCAGTAGTTATGATATTTTGTCCATTCATTTTTTTTGTAGGGCCTGAGAGTTTTAATATCCTTAGAGGTCATTCAAGAGCTACCATGTTTCTCATATGCAACAATGCTGCACAAGGCATTCTTTCTTCTTTCTTCTTTAAGTATGCAGGTAATGTCTGTTCTAATATGCAGATACACTAATAATTATTTTATCTTGGTTTCCTTTCGCTAGCTCTTTGATTCTTCTGTAAATTCATCTCTGACATTAATGTACAGACACAATTTTGAAGAAGTATTCATCAACTGTTGCCACAATTTTTACTGGTCTAGCTTCTGCTGCATTTTTGGGACATAAGTTGACCATAAATTTTCTCCTGGGCATATCAGTGGTGTTTATTTCTATGCACCAGGTGAAGATGCCTTTTATCTTAATTTTTGAGCTATATCTTCTTCGTCTTCAGTATATCTTATACCGTCATCTGTCCTAGTTCTTCTCTCCAATGGCTAAAGTGAAAGATGACAAGCCGACTGAATTGATAGAGTTGGAAGATTCACAAAATCATCAGTAAGTCTCTTAGTCTCTTATTTCAAGTGGTTGAGAACACTACTGCAATGTTTGGTTGGGATTTCACTTAATATTCATAGCTTTACGTCTATGAAATTTAGTTCTGTTTGAAGGATTGTCTTACAGAATCCTTGTTCCCTTCTAGACTTGTAGCCTTGACATACTGTTTTCCAAGCAACAAACCACTTTTCAAATGTTTCTCATTTCTCAATTAGTGTTCTTATAAGGTGGTTTTTTTTTTCAGCTCATCTGAATCTTCTTTTGTAAATATGACTGCTGGTGCTGCTGATGATGTAAGTGTCCCTTTTTCGTTTAGAAGAAAATGTATACATCATGTTTAAAAAGCTTTACATCTAAGTTGCTGTTCTTTCAGGCAAGCCATCGAATTGGAAATGATGAAAGGCAACCTCTGCTGCCAACATAAACCTATTTTTTTGAGGTATATATAGTTTATTTGAGCCAAAATTTCTGTGACGGTTAGTCTTTATTGAAATGAATATATAGCCCTGTGCATGCCGCTTCGCAAATAAGTTAGATGGGGGGATGATCAGTGATGTTGCATTATCCAAATTAGTTTTGGATAGTTCTGCAACTGGATTGGTGTTTATGCAGGTCTCAAGATCGAAATTATCTGAGTACAGGCCTGGGTTAGACTTTGATTCTTGGAAAGATTTTAGATACATTTGTGCTGTTTTCATGTACTGCCTCCATTTTTTATTGTTGATGCTTTCTAGTACAAATTTATATTTAAAGGTGTCAACAATTAAAAAATAGACTCATATTCTGCAAAATTGATATGAACTCGGAAATTGAGAATTGTTTTTTGGATAAAAGGGATTTATTCCCTGAATTCTGATGAAGCCAGAATTTTGCTTAATTAGTGTCTCCCATGAACTCTGCTATTTTATTTTGCAGGTAGGATGATAGAGGGCATTATTTTTTCATGTAGCACTGCAAGTTGAATAAACTATTTGTACACTGTAAAGGCAAAGAAAGAAGTATCATTGTGTTTCCTTTTCTTTCATTTTTGGGGCGAGGCGGGTGGGCAGCTGTTGTTGGTGCGGGTGGTACATCAACACACATTTTGATAGACGTAATTCCATAGGGATTCCCAAATACGATACTTGTAACAAGAATTTTCCCTGGACCTGTATACTAAGCAATGTGAATGAGATATTCTTTTTGTATCAAAGTTTCTTTCTGTCGATCATCAGTTTACCATTATTCATAGCATTTATTCAGAGATGGCTTTTGGTTCATCTTGAATACGCACATATACTTTTGGTAGTCTAACCATTTTATGGAAATCATATTATTTAAGATCGATGTTGTCGTTGTATGAAAATACAGACATAGGGGGTCTGAATATATCGTTCCTTCGTAAGTTTGGCTGGGGGCTAAAGGAGAAATTCAAATAAAAGCAAATAAAATCAAGAGAAATCACACGAAGGTTTGAAGGTTTTTTTATCATGTTCAGACTGTCTGGAGGCTAATAGCCTTATGTACTGTATTTCTTTTATTTCATATTTATGTGTAGTTAAAGAAGAAGAGGTCTGTATAAAAATATCTGGAAGAAAGAAGCCTCTTTCGGTGACTCGAGGGCCTCTTTTATTAGGGAAAAGTCTCCAAAGCTTTTCGATTCTGAAACTACGGAATTGAGTCCCCATTGAGTTCTTTGATTTACATTTTGCGTTTGGGGTGAATTACATCACATTCTCACTCAGAAACTAATAATACAAGCACGCAAAACTAAATTTGATCTACAGAAACTGATCAAGTCAAATTCTTCTTGTCCCTAGTTAAGATTCGAAACTAAAGTCGAGAGATCTTGAAGCCACGAGCAGGCAGTAAGGCATGCAGTCTACTCCCTGAGCTCCTCAGAAGGCATGCAATCTACTCATCCGACTCCAAAGTCTGAAATGGAATCCGACACATGAGCGGAGCCAAACCATTTTATGGCAATCACTCGTAAAGGCACATCGGATTGCCTCGTTCTGTTTTCTATTTTTCCGGGAGGACGGAAACGGGGCTCCCGCGATTCCGTTTTCTTCCAAGAATCCGACCGCCAAGCTATAATGCCCTGAACACCGACTCGGAATCGACGTCGCGCCGCCGCCAAGCGATATAAGGGCGCCATGCCTCCTCCAGTTCTCCATACGCGATCAATTGGCAGACCAGACCTCTCCCTTCCAACCTCCCTGCCGCGAGCCCACGAGCAACTCGCTTTTGCTTCTTCTCTTGCGGCGAGCCATGCCAAGTGTCAAGTCGGCCGCTCGTCCCCTCGCCTGCGTCTCTCCTCGCGCCGCTACAACGGCGGGCGAGCGCGCATTCCAGAAGCAGCGGTGCGGCGTCGAGTCGCGGGAGTACTCTGCACGCCGCGCAGGCCTCGACGATCCCAGGACGAAGCGCATCAAGGCGGCCACCGACGGTGCCGGCATCAAGAAGGCGATCGTACCTGCCAACAGCAAGATGCCCATCGACCCTGCTCAACAAGTCCTCCGCAACCTCAAGAAGCGGCAGGCGGTCGAGCTCGACACCCTCCGTGATCTCGTCAAGAAGGCCAATAAGATCTTGTCCCGGGGCAAGAACGACGAGCCACGATTGGAGGCGCCGGTAGTGGCTGGCGACAAGGCACCACCGGCAAAGAAGAGGAAGATGTCTCCCATCCTGGAGCAGATAGCAGCGCAGCAGATGTCGCCAGAGCCAGTGGAGGGAGAGACCGTCACCGCCCCGGAGGAGGAAGACGAAGAGTACATCGACATATGTGGTGGTGTCTCCCCCATCGCGATCCGCGAAGCCTCTGCTCTGCTTTCTCTCGAGAAGGCGGATCAGTCCAAAACCAACAACGTCCCGGTGGACCATGAGGAGTACGCAGACATCTGTGGCGGCGTTGTTGACGCCACACCTCTCGCTCCGGCTCCGCTGAAGGTGGCGAGCGAAGCGTGCAGCCCGACGTCAAGCAGCAGAGACTCCGGGAGCTCGTTGTCGAGTACGAAACCGGAAAAGAAGGTCGAGGGCAACGTGCCGGTCTCCGTTCTGCTCGCCAGGGCGAAAGAGGCGCGAGAGATTCGGGAGCAGAAGGGGAACGGTTGGGAGCGGGAGAAGACACGCCGGGCGCTGCGTGAGATGGAGAAGGCTGTGCAGCCCGACGAGAGCATCGACCCGCAGCACTTGGCGGAGGTCGGCATCAAGCAGTTCGACTACGTCCTGAGGGACCTTGGGTTCTTCCTCAAGCGAGACGCCAATGCGCATTATTGACCTTGGGTTCTTCCTCAAGCCTTGTAGTGGAACGAATGTAATCCTAAAATTATGTAAGTAATGTGTGGCCTGGATCAAATATTAATCACATGATGAACTACTACCATCTCTCATTTCGAGTCAGCTTTTTGGAACAAAGTGTTTTGCTCTTTCGATTCTGTATAAGTATTCGTTCTTCAGGATGTATAATATCATTGATTGATTTTAAACATTAGTTTCTTGAACCTTTCATCTGCATTCTCAATCTGATCTCAACTGCAATCTATGAGAGATGAGAATGAAACTGCAAAACAACTGCAGTTGAAACTTACACAGAACTAAAAAAGGAAAAAAGAGAAAAAAATTGTCATACTTCCATGGCAGCTCCAAGTTGAAGAACCTATGGCGCATGCAATGTTTGACAACTCCATCATCGTTCAGCTCGGCAATGGGCACCTTGCTCTGTTCTAAGACGACGTAGCTCAGAATCTGGTCGAATCAGTATCAAAAGACCTTGCCCTGCACGAGGGCGACGCGCTCTGCGGGGTCTGTCTGGCCTCCCTGCATCCCGCTCTGCCGGGTCTGTCCTGCGAAAGCCGCTCTCCGGCGTCCTTCTCCACGCCCCGGAGGCTGACGTCCATGTCAGTGTCATTCTCATATCGATTGGGAATACAAGAACGGCTCCACGTGGCCTTTGAACGCTGTGGCATACTACAGGTAGTTGTAGCACGTCCCCAAAGAGATTTTTGTTAACTTTTCTGTCCGACCATATGAAGGAAACAGGATGATCTAATTAGGTTCGGTGTCGGACAGAAAAGTTACCAGATTGGTTAGCTCGGATTCAAGCTAGCTGTTTCCTCTGTTTTCCCGGGACACGATGGAAAGAGGCGGGATCCCGAAATGTCCATTTTGATATGCATAGCATGTGCTATGCATACATTTTTTTAGAAAATAGATTAAAATTCGGCCTCTATATGACGTATACAGTCTCCACATTATTACAATGTTCAGCATAATATGCAGGTAATTGAGGAAACAAAACAACAGCCTAAGCCAATCTATTATTATGTTTCCACCCAAAATTAGCCTGCTCCAGGACGATAATTTCTAAGGTTTTACTCGCCTTTGGTAGCAAGACTTTTATCGCGTCATCCCGCTGTAGTTGCGACCAAAAGCGCAACAAGTATGTTCCCTTGAAAAGAGCCTACATATACGAGGAATATTGCGATTTATTAAAATAAACATCATTGCGGTATCGCCATATTGCCCAGACAAGTGCAGTGATCCCCACTAACGTAATTAACTTATCTTTTTTATCTAGATTAGATAGCTAATTCCCAAACATGTGGGATATATCTAGGTGCGGTTAAACCAGTAGCTAGAAAAACTATTTGCCACAACTGTTTGGCATGGTGACACTATATAAAAAGATGCTTAATTGTTTCAACATAATTGCAGAAGCAGCACTTTGGCCTGCCTTTTCAGTCTTTTCTTATTAGATTATCTTTAGTAAGAATTACTCGTTTTTGGAGAAATCATAAGAATATCTTAATTTTAAGAGGGATTTTAAATTTTCAAATTACTTTGTGGTAGAAAGGAGCATTTTGGTCGAGCATATGAAGATACATAGAGCATACTGTGAACCCACTATTATGTAATCTCCATAAGAAAGTATCTTGCTCTTCTTCTAAATTGAAGTTAATTATCTGGGACGACTAATTCGTGCCAATCCCGTAATTTATCTCCCACCAAAGCTCTCCTGAACGAGACATTTAACGGTTCAGAAGCTAATACACTTGCAACAGTTGCATGCGGATTGTGAGTAATATTATATAATGCTAGTAACCGATCATTGAAAGATGATTCACCTACCCATACGTCCTCCTAAAATCTTGTCTGGGTCCCATCATATACGTTGAAGGACCCACAAGCCAAGGCCTCATCTTTAACCTTCATCAGACCTTGTCAAAAATGAGAATCATTTGGTTTGGCTTGTATTTGTGTTAAAGATTTGTTGCTCAGATATTTATTACTAAGCATGGTTTGTCACAACCCCTGCGTATTAAGCAAGTTTACAATCCATTTGCTTATTAAGCATTTATTTGCCGATCCAGACTTCCAAGCCCGCCCTGACCCACGACAAATGATTTCCCATTTGGCAAGGCGGTATTTCTTCCTTTCTGAGTTACCTTGCCAGAAAAATCTTGATCTAAATTGATCTAGTCTTTTAAGCACTCCTTTAGGTATCTCAAAAAATGACATCATAGACATGGGTAGGCTGCTAAGCATCGAATTTAGGAGTATTAATCTAACTCCATAAGATAAATGCTTAGCTTTCCAACAACTCAACCTTTTTTCAAAACGTTACATCATTTTTCTCCGACCTATATTGAGCAGTTGTCTATGGTGCATTGGGATCCCCAGATATCAAAAGGGATATTCCTCTGCCTTGCAACCAAAGAGTTCAATATATTCATCTTCAAACTCCTTAGCAGCGCCATAGCAGAAGATGTTATTTTTATGAAAGTTTATTTTTAAAACGGACATTTGTTCAAAGACACTAAGCAAGAGTTTTATGTTTTTAGCTTGCTCTAGATCATGGTCAAGAAAGATAATGGTGTCATCGTTATATTATAATATGAACAGTCCATCATCAACTAAGTGAGAGATAATTCCTCTTATTCGTCCGTTGTCTGTAGTTAAAAGTACAAGCATATTTGTAACGATATTGAATAGCATTGAATAGGTCATGCTATGCACATATGCGTCCGTCAGATCGAATGTTTCAACCTTCGTGCCCACAACAATAAAGTTCAGTTTTAGAAAAAAATATCGGCGACAGTATTCAATACAGTCCACCTCCTGTACTCGTTCCCCGTGAAGCCGCTGCACTTCCCTGCCTCTAAAAAAAAAATCACGTAGCCAATCTCCCCCACTGTCCACGCCACCCAGTCTCGGGTCTACGCGGGAGACATTGCCGGCGTTCAAGCTTGTCCATCCGGATCGAATCCCTGTACCTAGATTCGGATCCCCATCACGCCACCAGCAACTGGCCTTGAATCTTATCTATTCCCACTCTTCCCCGGCTTTGTTGGCTTCCGCATTTCATGCCATAACTCCAATGGAGGAGATGGATTTCGAGGAGCCGCTAACCGAAATCGACATCTCAGTCGCCTGCCATGGAAGGAGCAAAAGCCGACCGGTAGAGTCCCGCATCTGCATCGCTGGCATGGGAGGAGCGCAAACGCCGGCCGGTAGAGTCCCGCATCTGCATTGCTAGCATCGGAGGCCAAGCACCTGCCATGGGAGGTGGCCAAGGTAGAACCAGCCGAGGGAGCAGGCCAAGCAATCGCCATGGGAGGAGTCCACAAGTTCCAGCGGCAAGGAGAACATCTTGTATGGAGTTCATGGTGTCAGATCCGGGATTCCCCGATTCAGTAAGTTTCAGATGTTCTCAAATAATTTTTTTATTTCTCATGCGGTTCTCCATGTTCTTCTGATCCCCGATTGGGATGTTGGTGAGTGACTTTTTAGGCAATGGTAAGGATACACTTGGCTTCAGGGAGCATCTCCAAAGGAGCTAGCACCTACATTGTATTCTCAGGCAAGGTTCAAGTTTCGGTCGGTACAAAAGGAGTTACAAAACTTTAAATGGATCAGGAGCCTCAAGAGCCTTAACTCTGAAGATTTGCTTGATGAATTCATTCTCCTATTCCCAACCCTTCAAACAGTTACACTGACAGATCAAAAGGACCAAATTATTTGGAAGTGGACTGCTAATGGGGAGTACAGTGCTGCATCTGCATATGAAGCTCAGTTCATTGGGGCAATGCCAACCATCCCAGCAGACAAGATTTGGAGCGCAAAAACAGAGCCTAAATGCCGCTTCTTTGCTTGGCTGGTGCTGCATAACAAGGCTTTGACAGCAGATAACTTGGCTAAGAAGAATTGGCCTCAAGAACCAACATGCTCGCTTTGCTACTGCCTCCCTGAAACTACGGCACATTTGCTGACACAATATAATTCTGCTGAAGCTGTATGGGCCAGGGTCGCCTCGATGATTCAGTTGCAACCACCGTTGACTGCGATTAACATGGAAGGAACACACCAATGTCTTGACCAATTCACTTGCTCAGGAGACAAAAAACAAAAGAAACTGCATGCTGGATACTTGTTCTTTCTTTGGTGGCAGTTATGGAAGGAGCGTAACAGGAGAATCTTCGAGCACAAAGAACGATCTTTCAATGAAGTAGCGTCACTGGTCGTGGATAGTATCAGACAATTTTACAAAGCAAATATGGTTAACGGTTTCTTTGAGATATCTGAGTAGGTTCATGTCTATGCGGCTAGCAGCTCCTTCTGTTTCTTTTGTTGTTGCTGTAAGTTGGTTCTGTTTTTTAGTTCTTTTTTTCTGCCAAAACATATTATGGTTAACAGCGGCTGTGCTGTTTTTTTAGATTATGTACAACTAGGTTGTAATGACTCCCTTTTCTACCTTAATGAATGGCAGTGCTCCTGCCTTTGTTTCAAAAAAAAAAAAAAAATCTTTTTTCTGCTCCCCATACTTTGGTTAATAATCTGGTAGTGATTTTTTTTTTGTCGTGGATTGTCTGAACAGTTCCTTAGTATTTGATGTTGTTTTGTTTAAAAATCACTTGTCTATATGGTTAACTTGTGACTTGATCACCATCCGGTGTTTATGTTCTTCTGAAACTGAAGATTTTGATGAGTATTTGTATGGAAAAGGATCCATGTACTCATGGCAATGCAGATGGGCATCTAATTTTTTTATGAGATAAACATTTTAGTGTTCATTTTTTCTTTTTAAAAAATTTGGCTACTGCTATTTTTTTTTGAACAAATTCAGCACTATATACACCATTCAAAAGTATCACTTTGATACCGTACTGAGGATGAAAACAATGTTTATATGACACTTCCAAGTGTTAAAATTTTCAGGCATCTCTAATGCTATATCTGGTTGATGGCACGAAACTATAATTCAGTTCAGCAATATGAACCAGCTAAGTGTTGTTACATAACTTAATGTTTCGATCTTGCCTGAATGTTACATAACTTTTAACGGAAGCTGAATGTTACATAACTTTGATGCTTCGATCTTGCCTGAAATGTTGGCCTCACATAAAACATGTATGTTCCTAGCTATCATGTATATTAGATGTAATAATACATCAACTGCAAACAAATGGAATGTTCATGGTCTGTTGATTGTTGTGAAATGGACAGTAACTATTGTTGCTCCTCTCTTTGGGCAACTGGAGCATACTTCTTCAGTATATTTAATAAGAAACAAGTTTTCTTATACATGGAAAATTTGAAAACTCATTACATGCTATATTGTTGTTTCAGCTGACCCAAAGGATGCATTCGTGTCGTTGCATACTGGAATTTCGCGGCCGCCGCATCCTGCATGGTGTTGATGGCAAGTGTTCTTCCAAAGATGTTTGGGAACATGAAGCGTTCATGGCATGATTGGATGACAGTTGAACTAGGAGAGATGCACAAAATGACATAACATTTTGTGAGCTGGCAGTTTGCTGTGAATTGGTCAAAACCTTTAACCCTGTTCTTGAACTCTAAAAAGTTGGTCAAAACCATTTTTTTACAGTTTCATTTCGAATATCATTGAGTTTCATTTTGACATCACAGTATGTGCTGCTGTATTCGAACAACTTGTAAAGACATATGTGGATATTTTCTCTGTAAATATGGGTACATTGCCACCAACACTGTTTGTTAGCCATCAAGGAAATGCTTGCCATCTCTTCGCCTTGTCTCCCATAGAGAAATAAAACTTTCCCTTCTACCAATGCCCTCTTCTGGCCACATGCAACACATCTGAAGTAGGGAAACAGACTATTGCAGACTGAAAATGTATGTGGACAAGAAACAGTTTGGCAAAAGGACAAGACACTAGACAGACATTTTACAACTTTTTACAGTACACTAGTACTACATTCATCGCTAGCCGGGCAAATGTATTTTTATTACATTGGTGCTGCATACTTTCTTTGAAAAAGGACAAGACACTAGACAGTCTCAGTTTTACTTGAGGGAAGAAAACTGTTGTTGCCAGTAAAACTTTAATATTTTCTCAAGCCATGTGATTGCAATTATAACGAAAACAACTAAAAAATGCAGCAATCAAACCTATAGTTTCTTCGGCATAAATGTCTAATGGAATATCTTAAAAAATTATTTCCAAATTTGGATGAACTATAATGTGACTTTTTATTGCCTAGTTAAGGTTAGTTCCATTGCTGGATTGTAGAGTTTTTGTATAAAGGAAAAGATTTCATCGTTCCACTCCATCCACCAGGTTACTTCGTGGTGCGGTTTCTTCCACTGAGTGCAAGCACATTGGTCTGTTTTAGCACTGACCTAGCTTTCTGAAATAAGATTTCACAAAAGACACCTGGTTCGAGTGCCCACTAGCAGGTGACGAGAAGTACTTGCACGGAGGGTGCAGGGTCTCCATCCCCATTATCGAACACAAGAACGACAGAGGTATTACATAAGTGACCAACCACCCTAAATTGAAACAAAAAGCAAGATATATCTTTTCAAAACAACATCCCAGAACTCATCTTGCTCCTACATACCCTCTTGCCTCGATTAATTGTAAAGATTCATGGCTAGAAGGTTGGATTGGTGATGAGGGAGGAAGAAGAGAGTCCCCCGTCCATGAGCTTCTGACTATAAAAACAACCAAAAAGATAGCTGGCGGGAGATTTTTTTTTCTGACCTGTCCGTGTTTCTTGATGTTAAAAAGACCCACAACCCGCCGAGATTTTGTTCTTGAGAACGCCGGCGAAGATGTTGCAAACAAGATGGATCCGGCCTCCGAGACAATCAAAGATGTTGAGAACAAGATGGAGAAAACTGCAAAGGACTACAGAGTGGCTTATCTCGTTGAGGGGGGAGGACGACCCGGGAACTGGCCCATGCTCTGCACGCGCACGGATCGCCTGACGTTACTGCTCATGTGCAGTTACCGCTGACTTGTGGGGTCAGACCCACACGACCCAACGTGTCAACGACAACTGCATGCTTGCAGTAATCGTCAGGGATCTCGTTCCGCTCTGCATCCCGTCCCGGCCCCATGCCCCTGCCCTGCTCACGGGCGCAGCTGCAAAAACATTTCAGCAGAAATACGTTACGAATACGCGGCCATACGATTCTTCGGGCCGGCCGTTGGATCCAATCGAACGGATGCATGTCGGCATAGCACATGCTATGCATAGCAAGTTTCCGCTTCCGAACTGATAGGGCGGGATCCGACCGCGCGCCAAGCTATGCACTGCCCGGAGGTGGTGGTGCTTTCCGCCGCCGTCAAGAAGAAGCCAGTCAAGACTGCACCGGAGCGCCTGAAGGAGCGGCTGGCGGCCGAACTTGGCGCCCTCCGCGGAATCGTGAAGAAGGCAGAAGCCCGGACCCGCGGCAACGGGCGGCTATTGGCCGCCGAACTCCCCCAGCCGCCCACAGCGAAGAGAACGAAGAAGACGCATCCACCCACGATCGTGAAGCGGACCGACAGGCCACCGACGGTGCCGGCAGCAGAGAGCAAGATCCAGGGCGCCGCACCTCGAGTTCCCGTGCCGAAGACGTGTATCTCGCCAGCAGAGGAAGGTGAGATCGTCGTGCTCCCGGAGGAGGAAGACGAAGAGTACGTTGACATCTGCGGCGGCGCCTCCCCGGTCGCGATTCGCCAAGTCTCTCCTCTGGTTTCTCTCGAGAAGGCGGATCAGTCCAAGATCATCACTCCCGGAGGAGGAAGACGACGAGTTCGTCGATATCTGTGGCGGCGTCTCCCCCATCGCGTTTCGCCAAGCCTCTCCTCCTCTGGATTCTCTCGACAAGGCCAATCAGTCCAAGATCAGCTGCTGCCCCATGTCAGAAAGCAGCGACTCTGGCGACGAGAGTGTCAACAGCCCAGCTCCAGCGCCGGCTCCTACAGAAGACAACAGCAGCCCGGCTCAGCAGGCGGAGAACGTCACGTCTGCGGCGCCGCCGGCATCGGAGGCAGGGCAGAGTACCGAGCCAGATCAGAGTGCTAGCAGCCCTGCTCCACCACAGGTTCTTCCCGAGACGATCAACAGCCCTGCAAAGCCAGAAGTGCCCATCTCCGTTCTGCTCATCAGGGCGCAGCGGGAGAAGACCCGCAGGGCTGTGCGCGAGATGGAGAGGGCGGTGCAGCCCGAGCAGAGCATCGACGCGCAGGACTTGGCGGACGTAGGAATCGAAGAGTTCAACTACGTTCTGACCAAGGACCTTGGGATTTTCCTCAGGCAGGACGGCAACGAGCGCTATTAACCTTCGAGCGGCAGTAGGATGCTTGCTACCCACACCGGGTAACAAGAATTTGATTGATGAAATTCCGTACCATAGTGATTCCCGAATAGATACTTGTAACAAGAATTTTCCCTGGTGTTGTATGCTGAACAATGTGAATGAGATATTCTTTTTGCGTCAAAGTTTCTCGCTGTTGATAATACCATTATGAATCTGTCAACCGATTCCCAGCATGTGTTCCAGAGATGGCTTTTGGTTCATCTTGAGTACGTAGGAATCACAGACTTGTGTCTGAATAAATCGTTCATGTGCGGCTGCTGTAGAACTGAACATGTGAGCGAATTCTGATGCAGAAGGAAGAATCGTTGCCTTGTCTCTGATCCTCTCCTCTCCTCCAGTTCTTCTATCCATCTCCCTATCTTGTGATAGATTTTTGAATTTTTTTTTATTGTCATGTTGAAATGCATTGAACTTGCTTTGCATGTTTTCGTTTTGTTCAATTTTCGCTTACTTTCTGTAACGTTCTTTTCAGTAGAGATCATTTGATGTACAACCGATTGTTTAACGGGCTATGCTGGCTCGGTCCATTATTTGCGATCCCTTCTTCAATGGAAAATGACGTGCAAAGTTTTTTGCGAAATCAGGGGCATGTACTTTTCAGTAACATTTCACATGTACCTACCAACCATTATGCTCCTCAGAAGTCAGAATCATGATAATACCGGATCCTCTTTATATATCTATCCCACCGATGCAAGTAGTGACTTGTAGTAAATTGCAAACGGTGAGGCTAGGAGGGGAATGGTAGCAGAAAACTTTCTTGTGTCGTATGGGTGCATTAGGAATGTGAGGAATCAAGGAAACTAATTTGTCCAGTGATTCAGGCTTGGGCGCAGGCCGCGAGTCCGATCAGTCCCTTACCAACATCGTCTCAGGTGGAACAAGTTCAGCACGTCGGCATGCGTGGCGGCACACCTCTTGCACCACTGAAGTTGGCCCATCGAAGCGTGCAGCCTGTGTCAGCTAGCAGCGATCTATGTTTATGGCAGGAGTAGTAATAAACTTGATTTTGAAGAATCTATACTAGTACTAACTTCTCCTATAATTAATATACTCATAACTTGATTTTTAAAAACTAGTTCATGAACCGTTCATCTACGCTCTCAATCTGAGCTCAGTTATCAATTAGTGAGGTGAAAATGCAACTGCAGCTGAAATTTAATTACACAGAACTAGCTAGAACAAAAACAAATCATGGTCATACTTCCATGGGTAAATTTTTGCACAACGAAATCAGGAAATGTACCTTTTGGTAGTAACATTTCACATGCACCCACCAACCCTTGCGATGCTCACAATCATGATAATTAACCTCACGTTGTTGTCTTATATATATACACGTGTGCCCTTCATCTAGCTATCACACCATTGTAAAGTGACTGCTAGCTAGCAAGCTGTTGCCGGCCGAAGGTGAGAGTAGAAGGAACAATGCCCGATCGTTTTCTTGTGTATGAGTGTGCTAGGAATGAGAGGAATCTAGGAAACTTGCTCTATCAACGGTTGAGTGGATCGCTCGACCTTTGGTGCTATGTCTCTTAGGGACACGAAAGACACCCCACTGCATGTGGCATACAGTATCTGCCTGGGGTCGTCTGCGGTCAGGCAGCGGTTTCTCCGGGGAAGATCCTGTACACCGTGCTTGAAATGGAGAAGGGTGTGCTCACTGATGAGAGCATACACTAGCAGGACTTCGATCAGGTCGACATCGCGGACTTCTAGCACTTTTTTGACGACCTTTGAATCTTCTTAGCCTGGGTGTGCCATAGTGACCAGCAGTTGTTAGATGAGTTATCGTGTAAATCTAGTAGCAAAAATGTTATAATTTTAGTGTTTGAATTCTGAACATTTTCTGAAAAGGCGAGCAGCCAAGCAATTATCCACAACCTGTGTATAATGACATTCTAATCTTCCAATCAAATCTTCAGAAACGATATGTTCTTCAAGGTTTTGATTAAATTTGAGCTTGATCCCGATCAGTGAGATGAGAATGCAACAGCAGCAGTAGGGCAATGCAGCGGATATAAAACAAATTTACACATAAAAATCATTGCGTTAATTACGACTTTTCTCTATTGTCATAATTCCGGATCAATGCGTGTGTACAAGAAGAAATCCGGCGCATTTCATCATTTAGTATACTTACTATTTCACCAACCCTTGCACGGGCTAAGAGATTGATTGCAACTTAGAATGGAGCTAATTAACCTCGGCGGCGGTACCCTTCTCCGAGTCCTTATTTATAAATGGACACCCCCACACCATTGCAAGTGACAATTAACCAACAAACGGACAGAGCGGGATGAATTTGCACAGGAGAGTTTTTTTTGTAAACTAGTGCAGTGGAAATGAGAGGCAAGAAACCTGTTCAGGGAACGCTTGGGCAGCCTGTTCTGTTGTGGCATGAACCGTGAGTGGTGACGATCACTCGGTGTCTGGTGGAAACAGAAACATCTCCAGAGGCATTTCCTACTTTGAGATCCCCGTCGCCACACCCCGCATTCCCGTTGAGACGGCAAGCCAAGCCTGCAGCAGCTTGACTTCAGCTTTGAGAGGGTAGCGACACCAAGGCCTCATGTTCTAGTGATTCAGAGACGACAAGTCAAGCCTGCAACAGCCTGAGTTTCAACTTCGGGAACAGGGACACCAAGGGGTCAAATTCTACTGATTTGAACGCGGCGGCCTGTAGCTCAAGTTTTGGTCCTCGTGTTCCATCAGACTGCTATCATAAGTTGATTTTTTCAACGCCAACGGTTAATCACTATCCGTCCATCTAGATCATCATATCTGAACTCAACTGTACTGAGTGAGATGAAATGCAAGAGCAATTAGGCAACGAAGCAAGCACATTAAGCGAATTTACAGTACACGGCACTAAAACCAAAAAAAAAAGGAGAAAACATTGTCTCGCGACTTTTCGCTCTTATCACACTTTCACAAATCAATTTTTGTACAACAAAATATGGTGCATTGATTCTTTTAGTACTCTTTTTCACATGCCCTCGCCAACCCCTTGCGCTGCTTAGAATCAAGCCACTTAAGCTCAGCAGTCTTATATAAACATGTGCGTCACACGATTTCTCCAGCACGAGTGCGCTAGCTAGGATTGAGAGGCATCCAGGAAACTTGTTCTATCCATGCTGGAGTAGGCCTTTCGAATTCAGGTTTAGTGGTGACTGGCGACCATCACCAGGAATGGCATCCTAGGAATCCAAATACCGCAGGCAGCGCTTTTGGTGGCGCACCAGCTGTCCGCATTGAGCACTATGCATAGGAGTCATGCTTGGTTGTATGTCATTGGACGTGAGTGTGTTCTGATGAGAACTGATTTCGTTCTGTTCTTGTCTCTATCAAGTTGCGGATGTTCTACCAGTAACTGTACAACAAGCAATCCAGATATCTTGAGGATTGTCGAGTAAGTAGCTTTTCCCTCCGAACACAAGCAGCTGGAAGCATTTTACAAACTGCAATAAGCAGAAGGCCGCTGCGGCTACATCACCATCCGTCGTCTTCTTGCTCCTGATACGCCATGAAATCCTTCTAGTAGAATCTAGACACCTTGTAAGCGCTAATAAGATCTCCATGAAGGTGACTACCTGAAGACAACTGAATCGTCACTAATTAATGCCGGCGCCGCTAGCTCGTGACGTGGAAGTTCATGACCACCGGCATCGCTCTCGCCCCCTGCCCCTGCCTTTATCTCATTTGGGCGCGGGACATTCCAGAACGGTGAAACCAGTGCTAGGACGGCGGGACATGGAGTGTAGGTGGTCTCCGTATGGCCGGACCTGAATCGCTGTGGACAGCTACTACGGCGCGGTGGCGGCTGGCATCGGCGGCGGGATCCCCAGGTGGGGGATAGCAGTTTTACACAAAACCCCCTCAATTGGATCGTGGTTAATACTCGCGATCCAACATATTTGCATTTAAACCCCTACTTTGCGCCAAGTATCCTCTGCGCCGGCCGCCGACGTTCTCCCTCCCCATGCTCGTCGTCCGGTCATGGCGCCACGCTGTCTCGTCGTGGGAAATGGATTTCTTCTCCTCCGTTGTCTCCCCCGTTACCCTTCGCTGGCGGATCTTGTCCATGGATGCTTCGTTTCCTCATCGGCTCTCTCCTCTGCCTCACGGCGCGCGTTCTTGCACTACAGTCTACAGAGCAGCACGCCGCCAACCCGCCAGGACAGGCGCCCTCGACCATCATGGCTCGGTTATTCTTGGCCAAGGCTGTACTCACTCGTCGTTTACCATTCTCTTGATCACAACCCGCCAGGCGCCAGGCTAGACCGTCGGCGTTTGCAGGTGGAGTCAGATGGCGCGGTGTGGGCGGGCGACTCGCACTCCGATCTCTCGCCGAAGTTCAAATCAATTGTGCTCTGCAATCGTTTGTATCCAGCCAACTTGCCCGTCTTTCTTGAACGATTTTTCATCATTCAAGAGAATACCAAACTTTACAATAATAATAATAATAATAAAACACCCAACTTTTTCATTACACATACACAACATCGAGTTCTGTGAGAACGCCATGAATCCACCATCGAGCAAGCCATTACTGGACTGGCGCCATGTCATCCCGCTCCTCCTGCTGAAGGCCGTTATACGTCCGGCCTGAGGAAGACCCCAAGCTCCTCCAGAACGTACTCGAACTCGACGATGCCGACCGGCTCCAAGTCCTGCGAGTGGATGCTCTCGTAAGGCCGCGCCGCCTTCTCCGTCTCACGCACCGCACGACGCGCCTTTTCCCGCTCCCATCCATTCCCCTTCTGCCGCCGGATCTCGTTAGCCTCCTTCGCCCTGGCGAGCAGAGTGGACATCAGCAGGTCGGCCGCGAGCTTCTTCTTCGGTTCCGTACCCTGCAACAGCACCATCGTCCCCGGCACAGGTGGAGCCCGGCTGCTGACACGAACGGCAGAAGAAGCAACCCGGCGCGTGGCGAGAAGAAGCGAGAGCTCTCTCGCAGGCGAAAAGAAAAGTTGCTCGCCGCAGGGAGGGTTGTAAGGGCTGAGGTATGGATGGATGGCGTGTGGAGGCACAGCGCCCTTAAATTGCCCGCCGGAGGGGGGATGCGCTGTTCGATTCCAAGTCGGTCTCTGGGACGCTGTGCTGTGCTCAGCTTGGCGGGAGGATTCCAGAAAGAAGACGGACGCGGGAACCCCTCGTCCTCCAGAAAAACACGGGATGACATGAGTGAGGCAATACGATTCAATATTTTATGCAAACCCCCTCGATTGGATCGCGGTAAATGATCGCGATCCAACATATTTACATTTACACCCCTCCTTTGCGTCAAATATCCTCTGGGCCGGCGTTCTCCCTTCCCATTCTCGGATTCTCGTCCGGCGGCCACGGCGACATGGCTGCCTCGTCGTGGGAAGTGGATTTCCACTCCTCCGTCGTCTCCTCCCTTATCCTTTCCGGCGGATCTTGTCCACGGATGCTTCCACAGTTTGTTCGTCAATATCGTCATCGGGTCCCTCCTCTGCCTCGTGTTCGTGCACTATAGAGCACGCTGCCAATCCGCCAGGCTCCATCGACCGTTATGGCTCGGTTCCTGGCCAACTCATTCGTCGTCGTTTACCCTTCTCTGGACACAACCCACCAGGCACCAGGGTAGACCGTCGGCTGGATCACAGGCTCCTGTACTGCGTTTGACTCTCGATTCTACCATTCATTCTGCCCTGTTCGTTTGTTTTCATATGGTTCCATTTGGTCAAACTTGCATGGTGAATTGAGCACTCGTCTCATTTCACAAATGGAGTCTAGATTAATTGTGTCCATCAAAATGAGTTCAATGTACGTTCCAGGTCTATTATGTTGTTCGCTTCAACAATTCGATGCGACAAGACATAATTACAGAATAACTTTAGCAGGGGAAAGTAACAGCTCAACACCCACAACCAAACATATCCACAGAAATAAGGCATCGGTGCTAAGGTTTACAGAAACCTGAACGAAAACAATGCGTTCCATTCAACTAGTTTGGTTTTGTTTCATGTCTTACAACTCTGATACATTAACACACCAAACGGCTAAGTAGCATCTAATGAACATTCAGACAGTAGAGAGACAGGTAGTTAACATTCCGATATGCAATGTCAGGCGCTCAGCAGACACAAAAAAGGCTCAGATCACATTCACAGTCTTGTCATTCTACCATGGCGTCAACTTTCTCTTTTGTAGGCGGCTTAACATTCTTGGCCTTCTTTCTACCTGCAAAGTGCATGACACAGCAATAGTATTGATGTAAGCTGCTCGCTCATTTCAAAGTAATGGTGACTGGTGTATTACTAACTTCATAACTTGGACAATGACAAATTACCTTTGCCTTTTAATCTTTTGATCTGTATCCTTGAGTTTTTCTTCATACTGAACTTCGCTTGAGACTTACCCTTTGCAGCTTCTGAAGGATCTACTCATTCAAATACAAATGTCATCAATAGTATAGCAAACAGGCCAAAAAGAGGACAAAGGTGTCAAACCAATATATGAAAAAAAAAGAGAGCGAACAGTGTGATAAGAAATTATGGTGAAAGGTGCCCAAAAAGAAAATATGTGAAGAGGCAACAGAAGTCATTCTTCTGTTACACTTGTTGGGGTTAGAATGTATTTTTTTGCAATACTTCATTTTAAGAACACTTTTGTGAAGGATATTCAGAATGCTTTAAATGTTTCATTTGCTTATCCACAGACACAGGCAACCCTGCTCCAGAGGATGGCTTCAAATAACCATAGGGTTGAGATCAAAACAAAATGAAACATGCTTTGATTATAGATAATCTGATGTGAAGATGCCTTCCCAGTTTCAACTAAATTAAGCAGGAAACAATGATTTCTGATATCTATGTCTTTCAGAAAGACAAGTTTGTGCCTCAGTAGCCATATGATCGGGACAAAACTACCAATGGCATTACAATGCAGTCAGTCTTCCAATAGGAGCTAAATGTTTACATGCCATTAATACAGTATCCTGCTAGCATGACCAACAACACAACAGATAAGCTTTTTGCAGGGTAGCGAGGATATAGGTGCACGTGCAACAATGATATAGCATTATAGTTGCGACTAAGAGGAAATTATAGTTCATTTCCAATTTGGACAAAATGGAATGCCAACAAGCATCATCCAATGGAAGATGATGACACAACAATTAGTCATTTTGTAAAACAATGATGTTTGCCTAGTAAGCCTACCAAGAAAATGAGAAAAGGTGATGTGGCAGAAGTTAAAAATTGTCCCTAAACAGCAACAACTACAGACGTTTACAGCATTATTACATCACCGGTACTAATTATACTACAAAAGGTGAAACACACTCTTTCACCGTTGCATGAACCTCTAACCCTCTCCAAACCACTAAACACACAATCTTTTGCTGTTGCCACAGCACTATCACTCCAAACAGCTAATTAAGTCAATCATTGCCAAATAAATTACTAATTTACTACACCAAATTCTCTTGATAGCTACCTAACCGAAGATCAGGGAAGACCAATTTTCGCCATCCAAATTAAAACCAATAAAAGCCGTCACGGCTCATGAATCGCACCTTCAGCTGAGACCATGTCGACGTCCCCCATGTTGTTTTCCAGCGCCTTAAGCATCATAGCCTCTTTCTGTTCCTGCACAGGTAGAAAACATCAAACGAGTATCAGGGACAACGAAACATCGCACGAATCAAATCCCGGTCTCCCAGAAGAGAAAGGCCCTGCTCTGAGGCGTGTACCCGATTCTGTCGGCGCTCGAGCCTGCGCTTGCGCTTGCCGGACATGGAGACGGGCGCGGTCCGCTGCTTGAGCTTGCCAGTTCCAGGCTCCCCATGGGCCTGGCGCTTACGAGCCTGGTTCCACTCGCGCCTGTTCTTCTGCACCACATTGAACTTGGCCATGGCGGCGGGCGGACGGATGATATTTGCTCGCAGGCGCCGCCGGGGGAGAGAGAAGAAGCAGAGGAAACCCTTCGGCCCAGACTTTAACCCTCTCCTACTGCCTGGAGATGTGTGCAAAATTACACGTGGCAGCTCCAGGAACACCTTTCCCGTATGCTTTGAGATTCGTGGTAACTGTGCTGACATGGCAAGAAGACAATTTGGTATTTGCGATGGGCGTCGAGTCGGACGTGGTCCGAACGGTTCGCGAGTGGCGCCCGGCGCGATCAATATATTCTCGCCAGTTGCCTCAGGTTTTCTCCACACCAAAACACGAACAACAACAAACATGGCGACATTGGCCCGTGGCCTTCTCGTCGCACTAGTGTCCCTGCTCCTCGTCGTCGGTCCGTGCCAGGCACGCCCGGTGCCTGGACCGACGGCGTCGCAAAGGATGGCTGCGGTGGACGGCATCGCGGCGATCTACAACTTGGGCGACTCCCTATCGGACACCGGGAACCTGCTCCTGGAAGGTGACGCCTCCGGCTTGCTGCAGTACACCACGGGTCTTCCCTACGGTTCTGCCATCGGCCGCGCCACGGGCCGATGCTCCGATGGACACCTCATGATCGACTTCCTCGCCAAGGATCTCGGCTTGCCTCTGCTCAGCCCGTACCTCGACAAGGGCGCCGATTTCACGCACGGCGCCAACTTTGCCGTCGCGGGCGCCACCGCCCTCGACGCGGCGGCGCTCGCCAAGAGAGGTGTCATCGTACCCCACACCAACAGCTCTCTGGCCGTCCAGCTGCAACGGTTCAAAGACTTGCTCGGTGCCAGCGCCAAGTCACCCGAAGAGATTCGAGAGAAGCTGGCGCGTTCGCTGGTCATGGTGGGCGAGATCGGCGGCAACGACTACAACTACGCCTTCGCGGCGAACAGGCCCACGACGGGCGGCGAGAAAAACCTGTACAACTTCGGCCGCATTGTGACGGGCGCGGTCGAGGGGATGGTGCTGGTCCCGGACGTGGTGCGCTCCATCACGGGCGCGGCAAGGGAGCTGCTCGACATGGGCGCGACGCGGCTGGTGATCCCGGGCAACTTCCCGCTGGGCTGCGTGCCGAGCTACATGTCCGCGGCGAACGAACAGGACCGCGCGGCGTACGGCGCGGACGGGTGCCTCGCGGGCCTGAACCTGTTCGCGCAGACGCACAACGTGCTACTGCAGGAGGGCATTCGGGAGCTGCGCGCGTCGTACCCGGCCGCGACCATCGCCTACGCCGACTACTTCCACGCGTACCTGCAGATGCTCAGGGACGCCGGCAAGGCCGGGTTCGACGAAGCGAGCGTGACCAAGGCGTGCTGCGGCGCCGGCGGCGGACCGTACAACGTCGACATGGACCGGATGTGCGGCGCGCCGGGCGCGACCGTATGCGCGAGGCCGGACCAGTACCTCAGCTGGGACGGGGTGCACCTCACGCAGCGCGCGTACCGCGTCATGACCGACTTGCTCTACCACAACGGATTCGCGTCCCCTGCACCCGTTAAGTTCCCGCCAGCGTAAACAGAGTCTTGACAGTTTCTAGCAGGAGTAGGTGTACTAGTGTCCTGCGTACTATTCTTTGAAACTACGAAATTGTACCACCATACTAATATATGTGTATATTTCATGGTAAATTAAGTGTATCCACGCAATTATCGACGATTTGTCTCTGTTGCTGCATGCACTTGCTGTTTCTCTGTGTTATATGCGATTCGAGCCTTCAATGTGTGCAATTTCTCCCGGGCCTCTCGTTGTATTGGGTTGAACATATCCAATAGTTAGGTAAGAAAAAATGATTAAAGGAGTTCCAACAATCCGTAATATATGGAATGGCGAGAGAGAGAGAGGTATTAGATCGAGTAGGAAATGGATCTGAAAGATCTCAAAATTGGGAATTCTTAGCGAGGAAGTGATTCTGCCAACGGAGATATGGATTTTTCAAACATGGAAATTCATAACTAGGAAATGAATACGGAGAACTGTTGGAAAAGTATTTGCTTGTGATGCATTACTATAAATTTGATTTGATATTTAGAGCATGGATTGGGGATTGTTAATGACTTTGAAAACGTGAAATGTGTCATGGCCTCATGGGCACCGACAAGAAACACCTCGGAGACGTGTCTCGACGTGTCGAAAGAAGCTGCCCGCACTGGGTCGGCGGCGAGGGCCTGGACTTCGACTCTGCGTCCATGGTCCAAGCTAGGTTCTAGCTTGTGGATGCAAGGCACCCTAGAAAAAAATACAAAATCAGTTATAATCTTCTAATTTTCAGCATATATGCGCTCCTAAAAGATATATTTGTGCACCCACAAGACAAAAAAGACTAAACATGTGACAATTAATTAGACATTGGCATCCCCAATGTTTTGCTCTAGCTTCGCCATTGTCTGCGTCCACCGGTCTGTTCCGTCGTGTCCGCTCTCGCCAGCGGCGTATCGTCGTCGTCCATATATAGGCGGCCCTCCAGGCTGGACGTAACGGGGCGAACTCTCGACTCTTCAATCGGTTACGTTACGCCCCTTAAATGGAAAGGACCAATCGCATTCATAGTTGGCCGTGAGTCATGCTCGACGACCACAATAAAATCATCCCTTCCGATCGATCTCCGTCGCCTCTCATAACGAAACCGGCGGCGTTCAACGTTCTGGCCAAGGCCAATAATACCACCAGTCCACCATGCACGATCGTCTTCGTCTTCTCGGACGTATGCTCGCCGTGGCGTTCGTACTTGTAGGTGCGGCGGCTGCGGCGCCGTCGACGGTGGTCGACGGCATCACGGCCATCTACAACTTCGGCGACTCGATATCGGACACGGGCAACCTCATCCGGGAAAGTCCCGCCGGAATGCTGCAGTACGTCGCCAAGCTTCCTTATGGCATGGACATGCACGGCGGGCCTACCGGCCGGTGCTCCGACGGATACCTCATGATCGATTTCCTTGGTAATTAAAACATTTTTCCTAGTTTAAACGTTGGCAAGTGTGTCCCTCTCTGTCTCCAATCATCATGGCAAATGTGTCACTGTGCCCCGTATTTTGCAGCCAAAGATCTTGGGCTCCCTCTGCTCAACCCGTACCTCGACAAGAGCGCGGACTTCACGCACGGCGTCAACTTCGCGGTCGCCGGAGCCACCGCTCTCAACACGGCGGCGCTCGCCAAGAAGGCGATCACCATCGCCCTCACCAACAGCTCCCTCGACGTCCAGCTCAAGTGGTTCAAGGATTTCATGGCCTCCACCACAAACTCCACTCAAGGTACGTAATGGCGATTATTCGCCAATGCATTCTCCTTCGATTCGTGTTAGCTTGACATGTATCCGTGCATCGTGTTTTCGTGCCGCCGCGTTTCAGAGATCCGGGAGAAGCTGGCGAGCTCCCTGGTCATGATGGGGGAGATCGGTGGAAACGACTACAACTACGCCTTCCTTCAGACGTGGCCAACGACCGGCGGGTTCGGCCTCGACAGCATCGCCCGTATGGCTAAAAGCGTGGCACTGGCCACGGAGCTGATACCCGAAGTCGTGCAGTCCATATCAAGCGCAGCGAAGGAGCTGCTCGACATGGGCGCGGTCCGGATGGTGATCCCCGGCAACTTCCCGGTGGGGTGCGTCCCGGTCTACCTCGCGATGGTGAACGTGACGGACCCGCTCGCGTTCGACGCCGACGGCTGCCTCGCCGCGCTCAACGCCTTCACCGAGCTGCAGAACGCGCGGCTGCGGGACGTCGTCGCCGGCCTGCGCGCGGCGTACCCGCACGCCACCATCGCGTACGCGGACTACTCCGGCGCGTACCTCCGGGTCCTGCGGGACGCGCGCGCGCTGGGGTTCGACGCCGCGCGCGCGCGGACGGCGTGTTGCGGCGCCGGCGCCGGCGCGTACAACTTCGAGCAGGGCGTCATGTGCGGCGCGCCGGAGGCGCGCGCGTGCGCCGACCCGGCCCAGTACCTGAGCTGGGACGGCGTGCACATGACGCAGCACGGGTATGGCGTCATGGCCGACCTGCTGTACCACCGCGGGCTCGCGGACCCAGCACCGGTGAAATGGCCGGCGCAAAAGGCTCGGGATTAACCGTGTGTGCTTGCGGCCATGTAATCAATGGTGATGCAATGACGTCAATAACGAGAGGATTCGTTCCTCTGCCCGTCCCTTTCCTGATCATCATCATGCATCCATTCGACGCTATGGTCGGATTTGCAGGCCACGATTTTCTACTGCTGGCCCAGGCGCTCACCTCCCATTTCCTGGCCGGTATGCGGCTGCAAGCTATTTAGGCTCATGGTTGTCAGCCCAACTCAATAAAATCACTGCTCTACAGACTGCAGCTTGATTTGATTATTCTGTGAGTAAGACTTTCTCGCCTATCTCTGTTGAATGCTCCGCTTCATGCTGTGCGACGGACAAGTCCATGGCTCCTTGCCAAATGTGTAAAAAAAAAAAAAGCAAGAACACCTTTTTTTTTCGAAAAAAAAAGAGAACACCTTAGTAGTTATTGGAATATGGTCACCATCACCAGTCTTGCACCTGTCCTCGAAAACTCAAAAATCCCAAAGCGTAAAACATGTGTTCCAAAATCTTCTCCCACATGGGGGGATCGGACAAATGCTCTTCGTTCACGCTCCAGTTTCATCAGGTCAAACACACGTGACGTGACGCTTAAACGTTTCCTGACAAAAACATTAGTTTAGGCGGCGACCAGAGATGCACGTTCTTCGTACCTTGAACATGTGGCTTGACAAACGTACAGTGAGAGTGCTGCGATATGTTTTTTTTTTTTTGGGAATGCGATATGTTATCTTTATGCACAACAACGAGGACAACGAGAAAATAAAAATAGAAGCACAAAACAATATAGAAAAAAAAAACACAAAACTGAAAAGGGCCCATAAAAAATGTTGCAAATTCAAAGAAAAATACATCGCACTGTGTACTCCCAAGTTGCAAATTTGGCGTTCAGGTAGGAAACAAGTGTGTACAGTCAATTGTAAAAATAAGCAAGGGAAAACGACGGACACGATGAAATCATGGCCGTGATCGCCGGGAACTCGAACTATCTCTACGCCTCCCCGCACCTGGTCCACGGGTACTTCGGTTTACCGGACCCGCAGTTTCGAAGCTAAGGAGCTAAGCGGTGTACCAAGGCGAGGTCCACGCAACAGCACCGGCAACTCCCCGGTGGATGGTTTGCAGATAAATGGGCTAATCCCACCACAAGCTCGCGTGCCACTACCACGAACGACTGAACGAGCCCCTTCCTCCCCGTGCCCGTACCCGCTGCTTGAAGAGAAAATATTGCGCATTCGCGCTCCGCTGCGCTTGTGGTGCTCGCCGAAAGGGACCGGAGCGGGGCGGGGGAGGCGTAGCGGCTCGGACTCTGGTGAGATTTCTAGCTTAGCTTTGCCTTGCTCCGATGTCCGATCGCGCGGGCTGTTCCGCTGTGCTGCGGGCGCTGGTCGCTGGGGGCGGGAGCGGGATTCGTGCTTGGTTTAGCTGAATTTCTCCTGTGTGGCTTGGCATGGGTCGCTGAACCAGTGCTGGATGTTGTCTGAAATTGGTGTGGTCGATTAATGCTTTGCTTTTGAGAAATTTCGATTTACTGGGCGGGCACGCGCTGCCAGAACGGGGCACAACTTGGCACCTTGGCTTGCGATTGCCCTGCTCGTCCAGCTTCGACGGAAGGTGACAGCTGACCTCTCGTCCCCAATCCTCGAATCCTCCTCCCTCCTTTTGTAGTTGACATGTATGTTAGTTGTAGCGGTGATGGGTCGATCCCAGCCCGGGGGCGGAAGAAGGTTCTGCCTGTGGATGGGATGCAGCTGCGTCTGGCGAAGGCTGCCCTACCTCGCCCTATTGGTCGGTCCGCCTCTGGATGGTCTGCCGGGCTTCGAGCATAGCGTTTTCTCGTTCGTTTGTCCATAAGGATCTTTGCCATTTCCATCTCCGGATTCGCATTATTATTTGTCCCTGTTTCCAGCACAAAGGAAGGCGCTTATCAATCTTGTTAATTTCGATTATGCTTATATTTATTTATTATAAATAAATACGTATTGTTTGTTCAGTGGAAGGAGTTGTTAAATACACAGTACTGTTCTGGTACTACTACTAGTAGCACAACCCGTATTTGTCGTGTTATTGCTCACCGAGCTATAGGCGAATATTCCACCTGTGCTGATTAAAAGCCGCGAGGATCAGTGGCCCGTGCTCACCACAAGTGCTGTCGTTGCCCTGCAGGTATTTGTAGGATTGCCTAGGTAAAGGTCTTGCTGGTTGTGCAGAACCAGAACCATGGCCACCGGTGTGGCACCAGCTCCTCTCCCGCATGTCAGGGTCCGTGATGGTGGCATCGGATTCACAAGGACCGTCGACTTCGCCAGAGTCATGTCTTCTCCAAGCACCGGCACTATGAGGACAAGCTCCTCAAGAGGCAGGGCGCTTGTGGCGAAGAGCTCGAGTACAGGTTCTGATACCATGGAGCTCGAGCCGTCTTCAGAGGGAAGCCCACTTTTAGGTACGTAGTCTCGTTTATATCAGCATTGATGTCAAGGGGTCTGTCCCAGATTAATCTTTGATTGTCTGACTGAATGAATTTTCCTTTTTTCTGTCCTTTAGTTCCGAGGCAAAAGTACTGTGAATCAATACATCAAACAATGAGAAGAAAAACTAGAACTGTGATGGTTGGGAATGTCCCACTTGGCAGTGATCACCCCATAAGGATTCAAACTATGACGACTTCAGATACCAAGGATGTTGCTAAAACTGTAGAAGAGGTGTGTCCCATATGAACTATTGTTAATTCTTCTTAGTATTCTCAATGGAATACAGATGGTGGAAAATGAATTAGTCTACTATGTGAGATCTTCTCTTAGTAGGAAACTAACAAACCATATCATTGGCACTATTTCAGGTGATGAGGATAGCAGATAAAGGAGCTGATATTGTCAGAATAACAGTCCAAGGTAGGAAGGAAGCTGATGCCTGCTTTGAGATCAAGAATTCTCTGGTTCAGAAGAAGTAAGTTCTCATTTTCGGCACATATAATGAGTTTAGATGAGCTAGTCCTCACAATCTTACCTTTGTGCTTATATAGTTACAACATCCCGCTGGTAGCCGATATTCATTTTGCTCCAACAGTCGCTTTAAGAGTGGCTGAATGCTTTGACAAAATCCGTGTTAACCCAGGAAACTTTGGTGAGTGAAAACTCGATGTTTCTTGTTTCAGTGTTTTTAACTATGTACTGTCGCTCAGCAAATACTGAGAGTTGTACTTGCAGCTGATCGTCGTGCCCAATTTGAAAAGTTGGAATATACTGATGATGATTACCAAAAAGAGATCGAGCATATTGAAAAGGTTGAAAACAAGCATCTACTCTTTTTTCGGCCAGTAGAAACATTTTGAAGTTACTTTACTTGCAGAACTAATTCAATGCCATTTCAGGTATTTTCTCCATTAGTTGAGAAATGCAAGCAGTTTGGAAGAGCAATGCGTATCGGAACAAATCATGGCAGTCTTTCTGACCGGATAATGAGCTACTATGGTGATTCTCCACGAGGAATGGTGATTACCTCATTTCTGGGGATTTAGTTAACTAAGTTGATTGTTTTCTTGACATTTTATGCATGTTGTTGCAGGTTGAATCTGCTTTGGAATTTGCTAGGATTTGTCGGAAGTTGGACTTCCACAACTTTGTATTTTCGATGAAAGCTAGTAACCCTGTTGTCATGGTCCAAGCCTATCGCCTTCTTGTAGCAGAAATGTATAACCTAGGATGGGATTATCCCTTGCACTTAGGAGTTACAGAAGCTGGAGAGGGTGAAGATGGGAGGATGAAGTCTGCCATTGGCATTGGAACACTTCTAATGGTAAATGTGCAACTAAACTTTTTGTGCTGTATGGAATTGACCTCTTTCATATGAGTATGCTGGAAATGAACTGAAGTACTGAACCACACGGAAAGTTAGTTGTTCTCAGGATTCCAAAAATAGTTGTTTTTCAGAGCTAATAGTTGGAATTTCAGATATGAATATTTTGCAAAATATTTTTATCATTCATCTCAATATCATGATATGTTATGCTGCCAAATAAGCTAGATACGAATTTCAGATTACTGAACACTGGTTTGTGTTTGAACTAATTGGGAACTTCAATTTCATTGATTTTTTTGCTCAGTTTGTGGTACTATTTTTCTATAAATTGTGTATAGTGTATTTGAGGATCTTTGCCATGCTATCCACTGACACATAATTAATGAACAAGACTATATAGGTTTCTGTTACTACATTAACTTTAGATTTATGAAGGTGGGAATTCCAGTAACGCATGCGAGATACAAAAAGAAATATGGACTATATCTTGTGCTTCTTGTATTGCAGGATGGCTTGGGTGACACAATCCGTGTCTCCCTCACGGAACCACCAGAAGAAGAGATTGATCCATGCCGGAGATTGGCAAATCTTGGGAAGCAGGCTGCAAACCTTCAAATAGGGGTGGTAATGCACTTGCACTTTCCCTGACTTTCTCTTATTCAGTCACCATATAGTAAATATCAGGACTTACCAGTTCTTTTCTTTAAACACGTCTTTCTTATTGGTATTTCTCTCTTTTCCCTAGACCCCATTTGAAGAAAAACACAGGCGTTATTTCGATTTCCAACGCAGAAGTGGCCAATTGCCTTTGCAGAAGGAGGTTGGTTAAAATAATAATTGTATAGTCTGATATTTGAAACTAACAGTGCTCAATTTCTCATCAGTTGCTATTATGACAGGGTGAGGAAGTAGACTACAGAAATGTCCTGCATCGTGATGGTTCTGTTCTGATGTCAGTTTCCTTGGATCAGTTGAAGGTAACTCACAACTTCCTAGTCATCTTGTGGAATTTTCTGGAATATGTAACTGCAATAAAAGAGATTTCAGAATAGCAACATTAATTTATGATTCACACTAAGTTCACTTTTACCAATATCTTTTTTGTTTTCCATATCTTGAACTGAAAACAGGTTTTTGTTGGGAATAAATAACCAGGCTTTATTGATTATAGCCATCTGAATAATCGTGCTCTGTAAATGATGATTTATTTATTATTTTTTTTTTGTGTATTTGTATTTGCTAGGCTCCTGAGCTCCTTTACAGGTCTCTTGCGGCGAAACTGGTGGTTGGCATGCCTTTCAAGGTCTGATCTGTATTGTTATGTGCTAACATATCATATCCTTAGTCAGACTTCAGTATAAACTGATCAATTTCTTCAATTTACATCAGGATCTGGCTACGGTAGATTCCATACTTTTGAGAGAGCTTCCCCCCATAGAAGATGCTGAAGCTGTGAGTTACACCTGCATCTCTTTATCCTCTTCAGCTCCTCGCAGCCACATATATAACATGCTATTCCCATTTTTCAGTTTCCCACTATAATTTGGCTTTTATAAAATATGTACAGAGGCTTGCACTGAAAAGATTAGTTGACATCAGCATGGGTGTGGTGACCCCCTTATCAGAACAATTGACAAAACCACTCCAGCATGCAATTGCGCTGGTCAACCTTGACGAACTGTCAAGTGGTGCACACAAACTGTTGCCAGAAGGTAATGATTTGAATTGAGCTGTGATATTGTTACAACAACAAAGCCGTTTAATCCCAAGCAAGTTGGGGTGGTCGCAACAACAACAGAAGCTATGATATTGTTGTCTATGAATTTTCCTTACATTGTTTTTTAGCTTTTGTTTTGGGAATTGTCTAGCCTAATGTCTGTATTTTGTTCTGTATAGGCACTAGACTAGCTGTCGCCCTTCGTGGAGATGAATCATATGAGCAGCTCGATATCCTTAAAGGTGTCGATGATATAACAATGTTGTTACATAGCATTCCATATGGCGAGGAGAAGACTGGCAGAGTTCATGCTGCTAGGAGGTAAGCAAACAATGGGTGAATAAAAAAAAGTTCTATTCAACAAGTCAAAATTCTTTCTAGAAATCATTTCTAATTGATTGCACTTAAGAATCTGGTGTTCCCCAAGATGTTTTTATTTTCTCTGTTTATCATATTTTATAATTATTGATGTTTTGCAGGTTATTTGAGTACTTACAGACGAATGCCTTGAACTTTCCTGTGATCCATCACATAGAACTCCCAAAAGCCATCGACAGGTGACCATCAATATCCCTAATTTCGGTGCCTTCGAATTGTTTTGTCTGGTTTCGTATGCTTATTGTGCTCTAACTAAATGCAGAGATGATCTTGTCATTCGTGCTGGGACCAATGTCGGTGCTCTTCTAGTTGATGGCCTTGGTGATGGTGTACTTCTCGAAGCTGCTGATCAGGACTTCGAGTTCCTGAGGGACACATCTTTCAATCTGCTTCAGGGTTGCAGGATGCGCAACACAAAAACTGTATGTTGATGAGTTCTTTGTTTAATAAATTCAACACCTCTGTCTGCAAATCCATTGGATAACATTTAGCTGGTGTTCGGGCATAATGTAGGGAAAAAGTTGCAACACTCCCTATAGATATCTTGTTGCTATCTGACTGCAAACAATTGTTTTAGGAATATGTCTCTTGTCCTTCTTGTGGGCGAACACTATTTGACCTTCAGGAAATTAGTGCTCAGATCAGAGAAAAGACCTCTCATTTGCCAGGCGTCTCGGTAAACTCTCTTAACACTGTGATTTCCTTCTTCCAGACCAAATGTGGGCGTAAGCGTAAGCAACTTTATGCATATTTTCTCGGTGCAGATTGCTATCATGGGTTGCATTGTCAATGGGCCAGGAGAGATGGCCGATGCTGATTTTGGGTACGTTGGAGGTGCTCCCGGAAAGATTGACCTTTATGTTGGCAAGGTAACTACCTCTATTTTCCTTTGTGCAAATGGCTGTAAATTCATATTGGTCCATTGTTGCCGCAAACATGTAAACTTGTCAATTGTCAGAGCACGAAAAAGTGCCCGTTCCCTTGAATCATTTTTTAAGCTGTTATTTCGTCCCCATTAAATAGTAAATCTTTGTGGCTGCAGACTGTTGTGCAGCGCGGCATTGCCATGGAAGGCGCCACTGAAGCCTTGATTCAGCTCATCAAAGACCACGGCCGGTGGGTGGACCCTCCTGCCGAGGAGTAGGCTGTAGCCTGTAGTTTATATATTTGTAAAGTTGAACAATGCATTTAAACTGAGTACACAGTATATTCAAATAGATCTAGTGCATTTCTACACGGTTTGTAAATCAATCGAGAAGATTATAAGTTAGAAACAGGGGCCATTGCCAGTCAGAAACACCCTGACACATCTTAAGCAGGTTAGCGGTTTCTTGGAATCTTTTATGCCGTGTATACGTGGCAATAAGAATATATTATTTTCTGCTTATTACAATGGGCACATCACAAAATGGGGTATAATATCCAGTATATGTAGCTGCATAGAGAAATATATTACTTTCTGCTTTTATTTTCTTCTTATTTCAGGAGTAGCTTGTTTCTATACTGGATGAGAGTTATGAACGCCGTTTTTTCTGTAGTGACAGAAACATGCCACATCTCCATCACTAAATACTTTTAGACCAAGTCCATAGTTGTGTCACACCTACTACACGTACATGCTATGCTAATTACAGAAACGCTCACCCAGATTAGTACCACACCGGCTGCAAAACCTCCTAATTACCAGCTTAAAGGCGCACCTAGCAAGCAAATGACCAGCCGGGCTAGGTAGCGCAAGCCTGCAACTCCAGTTGCAGGAGGGCTAAAGAGTTTGTAGAAAGGGCAAGCACGTTTGAGCCCATGTCACAGCCAATGTCCCGAAAGGCATGTGGTGCCCAGATTGATGGAAGGAGTGTGGAGATAATGTTGGGCGCGTGCGTGCATGCACAAGGTTTATTGTGTAGTTGCATTGATATTGGGGCAGCAGCACGATAATGTTGAGCCGAATGCATACAAAGATTTATTGTGTAAAATTGCAGGCTATTTGACGCATTCGGCTGCCGGCAGGGCCGTTGTACTTGTGTGGAGGAGGAGATGGAGGAATGATGCCAATTCGGGGCTGGTTTGGCTCAGGGGCCCCGGTTGATTGATAGCCGTGGGTGGTTTCTCCCAAGGTTGGGGCGGTTCGTCCTAGCAGAAGCCTACAAAAGTGCCTTTGGGTTTCCACGGGATCCTGTTCAGGCTGTGTTATTCTCACTTGCCTGCCCGGAAAAATTCCTGACCATTATAGCCTCTAGGCTGCGCGCGCCACACGCGTGGCCTGCTTCGTGGAGCATTGGGTCGCATACATTCCCCTTCCTACAAACTCTTATCTTTTTCTTTTATCGGTGATCATATACTCCTCCATTTTTCAATACGTGCCATTAAGAACAATGACTTGTAGTTTATTTCTAAGTTCAACTCTTTGTCTGAAACGACACACAATTCAGATTGGAGGAGTAACCTTTTAGCGCGCGCCACACGCGTGGCCTGCTTCGTGGAGCATTGGGTCGCATACATTCCCCTTCCTACAAACTCTTGTCTTTTTCTTTTATCGGTGATCATATACTCCTCCATTTTTTAATACGTGCCATTAAGAACAATGACTTGTAGTTTATTTCTAAGTTCAACTCTTTGTCTGAAACGACACACAATTCAGATTGGAGGAGTAACCTTTTACTTATTAAAAGGAGACCGTAAAAAACCTATGACCTGTACCGTTCAATTCTTCAGCTCGTGTGCTACCCTACCCAGAAATATTTACGACTCAATGAAGATTGTTAACATATGGGATTCCTCCTAAGGTGGATCTATAGATATATATCTGTTGTGAGGAAAAGAAACATCATATGCCACTTATGAATAGCAAACAATGTTTCAACAATAATGCATCATACATGTTAAACATCAACTAAAAATAGAAGAAATCATACATGGAAAGAGTGATCAGAATAGAACAGCTGCCATTTTGGCACCAAATCTTGCCTAGTACTCCATGCGCTAACTAATTAAATTTCAGAGACACAACTCGAACATGAAGGAAGAAATGCGATCAGTGAAAAGTATCCATATATAACACCATCCCAATATCCATGTACATTTCCTATCATGGAAAATAGACACGACCAACTAAATGTTGCATTGGTTGCTGAGAGGATGACATGCTTTTCGCTTCTTGATTTCACTGATCAAATACATGTTATCGCTTTCTGCAGCAGGTACACTTCTCTTGCTCGTGCTTCAGAGTCTGCACACAGAAAAGAATCAATACGCGTCACGTATCATATTGCTTTGTGTGAATAAGGTTTCATTAATTTTGGTGTCGTTCTAACACAAGTGCAAGCCAAATAGTATATAGTACGCAGAACCACTAACCACATATGTTAGCTCATCGCCATTGATTCAACCTTAAAATAAAAACAGTAGCAAATTTACTTTTCAATTGGACATCACTAATTAAGTTTTGAAATAAGGTCGTTCTTGCTGTCAATAAAAACTACACATGTGATAGCTGAGAATAGATTGCGAACAGTCATCAGTCATCACACAGAGATACATATACAGTGTTCGTACCTGCAACTCGCTCTGCAGGCCCTTGATGTGTTCAACTGCAAGGTCCAACATGTCCGCTGTGCTCGTTTGCTGGTATAGAACGCCGTTCCTAGGGTGTCAGCCTTACATACTCTTCTGTATTTTCTTGGTTGAGACACAAAAGCGAAAGCGCGGTGGTGACTACGACGTACCTTGTCCATGTTGGGCACCAGGTCTTGCAGCTTCCTGAGCTTCTCGCTGATCCTCGTCCTCCTCTCCTGCACGACACCGTACGTTATCAAACGAACGCGTACGTCATGACGTTTGTAATCAAGCATGGTAATCTCATGGTTGAGTGATTGTTGTGTCAGCGCATATGTATACATATATAGATACGCACCCTCTCGGCGATGCTCCGGGGATGCGTGGCGCACCCGCGTTTGGCTCGCACTTTGAACGGCACCTGATCCTGTTGCAGCTGCATGAACCTGTCCATGCCCGCCATCTCCAGCGCCGTGCTCGCCATGGCGCCATTGAACTGCAAGAAGCATGCATCATGGACACATAAATTACTCTCAAGCAACACACAACATTATTATTAGTTATTATTATTATTATTATTGTTAGTTAAAAATCAAATTAACGTACCTGAGGGTCGTAGGTGCCGAGGGTGGCAATGATGTCCCTGGACTCCTCCCACGGTCCCACGATGGAGAACCCGCCGGAGAAGGACCGCGACGCGGCGCCGCTGTTCTCACCGGAGCTGCGTCCGGCGCGGTCGCCGCCGACCATGAGTCCGGGCTGCGGGAAGCCGCCGCCGTCCTCGAAGTGTCCCGGTGCGCCCTGCTGCTGCTGCTGCTGCTGCTGCTGCCGCCGGGTGAAGTTCAGCTGGGACGACGGCTTCATTTTCCTAACGTTGTTGGCCGTGGAATGATGATGAGGTGGTTCAGCGCCGCTACCTCCCGCTTTTGAACTTGGATATCCTGCGTTGTTTATCCCAACGACAGAGGGGTATAGAAAAATGACACATTGCTAGTAATAAACTGAATCAGTAATAATTTACAAAGCAGACTGACATAATAGGGTCAGCAACAAAAGAGTACAGTACTAAACAAATGTCGTTGGCAGGAATCCAACGACACACACTGATTTGAAATTCATGACATCAAGAAAGTATTAATTCTTCTAGTTCAAAAAGAAAGACAAAGTGTGAATTCTCCTACATATTCTGTATGAACTTGGCCAAATTGTAGTATCGTGACTCCTTTTTTTTACTACGTACCCAACTGATCTAGTAGCTAGTATTATAAGTACTACTCAAGTGTTCTATGCATGGACATGTTCTCTCTGTTGATAATGAAGGAATCTAATTATCTCCAAACTAATTAAACAGTGTGAGATGGGTCAATAACGAAACGTCTACGATGGGCCAATAATAAGAAGGTAACCAACGGCACGTGCGTCCGGCATGGACGTTCGGAGCCGCTAGGCTCCGAAGCCCTTTAATTTTCCAAGTTGCATCTAGGAGTAGTACTATTTTTAGCAAAAAGGCCGTGACGTCACTGTGTGAAGCCGTCAGATGAACCTGGACCGGAGACAGCTCTGGGCCTACCGCCGCAGCCAAGTGGGCGTCGTCCATGTGGTCCTTCCTACTCTTTTAGATTAAAGGCAAGTGGATTGCATTAATAAGTGTGAAGATCGTGCTTAGGGCTTGAGACACCAAATTAATTAAGATTTGCAACTGGAAGCCAATCTAGACCAGAATCTATTGGCTGTTCAACCCGGCTCTTGGGAAACAGTATCGGGCAACCTTCAGCCATGTATTGGTCCCCCATCGAAGGGCATTGACCGTTGTGACTGAAGAGGAGACAGAAGCGATTAGGGCATCACTATTGTGCATTACAGTTGTAGGTATACAGTTCTAGCAAAATGGTCTATGCATACAATTGTAGGTATTCAATTAATTTCAATATTTTTTTCTTGCGAGGTACTAGTGTACTGAAGAAAAAAAAAAGCAACAAATTTTAACCGTTTGTTTTTAATGGGTTGTATTATCTTACACAACAAAAGAGATACCACACAAAGAAAATCCAATCTCTTTTAAGTTTTAAGTATATGTATGCCAAACAAATTGTAGTTGTTTGACGGTAGCAAATGGACGGTATTGTATCCACCTATATAACTGAATACACTAAAAGAAATGAGCCAACAAAATAAGGCCAAAGTTAACATCAACTCGATCTGTCTACCTCCACTAGCATATATTCAAATCCATTGTTTCTATATATAGTACTCTGATTAAGGATGCATATTTTGAAAAGCTACCAATCATGGCACCATGCATGCTATGTATAGACAGCTCAGCAATACCTACAGATGAAATAGATATTGGCATGTAGGCATTACTTTAATTGGAAGAAACTGACGAGGCAGGTTCTTTGAACCTACAAGTTGTATATATAAATGGAGTTTGACTCGAGAGAAATCCAGGACATGGATGGTTTTATAAGGGGAGAAAGGTAATAATAAGAATAAATAACGGTTAAATCCTTGAAATCATATGCTCCTATTGAGTGTGGTCTGTATTCAAAGGTCATAATAGTTTGAATATGATAGTCCCTAGTAATGGATAGACTGTAGTACACGCACAAATAACTTTTTAACTGAAATTAATGAAACGAAAGGTAACCGTGGATGCCACATCAGCATATGGTGCAAGTTGCAAACCAAAAAGCAGTTGGTACAAGCAAGTAGGATTAGGAAATGAGACAAACTACAGACATGTGAATACAAAAGTACATATGTAAAAAGAATAAAAGCGTGTTTTTCAAAACAATTGCACATTTCGCTATCAGCGCGTACCCTAATAACGAAAACCGCCACTATGTAGCCATAGCAAAGGTTAGCATGTGACTCGCTTTCTTCTGAAAAAAAGCCATATCTATAATAATATAGTACAACGAAAAATAGCTGTATGGCTTTTTTTCGTTACATTATCTAGATCTCGAAATCACATAAATTAAGATTAGATGCAAATTTTGTTCGAGATTGCAGCGGGCCAAGGGTGCGTGATTTTATGCTATAGGTAAAGTAAATCTACCACGCACGAGGCTGAAAAGCAGTACTAAGTAGTACTAGTAAATTCAAGATGGCCCGGGTGCGTTGAGGTAGTCAGCAAAAAAGGGCACACACATGTGCTGATGCTAAATCTGCTTGCCCTGATGTAGCAAATCTTTTTTCTTTCTCCTGTGCCTGACCCAACTTTAACCAGAATCGGCAGGTAAAGGTTGTTGGTCAGTGCGCGCGACAATGAACAAGTTGCAGCTAGGAACTGATCGATCGATGAGGTAGTGGCCGATGCACTAGCAGTAGCTAGATTTCCTTTGCGGCGCGCGCCTCATATAATTAACCAAAACGACGCATCCTTCAGTATTTACTACCGTTAGTATAAGTCTTTTTTCGGCATGAAAAAATACTACTAGTACTTAGTATGCCCAAGAGAAATTATCGTAGCGCAGCTGCCGGTTTTGTCAGAAATGCCCAAAAAAAAAAGAGCAAGCTTAGCTTGAGAAGAAAGGGGCGACGCGCATTTGGGATTCTGGGAATCAACTAAAGCTGAAGAAGGTACGTACTGCGATTCTGCGAAGCAGGGCAGGGTAGTAGTACGGCGAGGAGGAATCATTAGCATTATTTACTCCATGACGGGGTTGGAGAAGGAGTACAAAGTGTAGCTTACCGTTGTCCATGACGAGGTTGGAGAAGAACCCGGCCGGCGAGCTGCTGTGCCGGGCCAGCATGTCCATTGACCCGTCGTGATGCCTCTCGGGCGCCTCTCCGCCGCCGCCGATGCCGAGCTGAGGGTGATGGCCTCCGTCGTGGCCGTGGTGGCCCAGCGATATGTCGCCTCCGCCGTACCGCATGGCAGCTGCAGCAGCAGCCCTGTCGCCGCCACGCTCGGCATGCGACGACGAGGAGGAGGGCTCCCCGCCGCCTCCGCCGTACCGCATGGCAGCTGCAGCAGCAGCCCTGTCGCCGCCACGCTCGGCATGCGACGACGAGGAGGAGGGCTCCCCGCCGCCTCCGCCGTACCGCATGGCAGCTGCAGCAGCAGCCCTGTCGCCGCCACGCTCGGCATGCGACGACGAGGAGGAGGGCTCCCCGCCGCCTCCGCCGTACCGCATGGCAGCTGCAGCAGCAGCCCTGTCGCCGCCACGCTCGGCATGCGACGACGAGGAGGAGGGCTCCCCGCCGCCTCCGCCGTACCGCATGGCAGCTGCAGCAGCAGCCCTGTCGCCGCCACGCTCGGCATGCGACGACGAGGAGGAGGGCTCCCCGCCGCCTCCGCCGTACCGCATGGCAGCTGCAGCAGCAGCCCTGTCGCCGCCACGCTCGGCATGCGACGACGAGGAGGAGGGCTCCCCGCCGCCTCCGCCGTACCGCATGGCAGCTGCAGCAGCAGCCCTGTCGCCGCCACGCTCGGCATGCGACGACGAGGAGGAGGGCTCCCCGCCGCCTCCGCCGTACCGCATGGCAGCTGCAGCAGCAGCCCTGTCGCCGCCACGCTCGGCACGCGACGACGAGAAGGAGGGCTCCCCGCCGCCTCTGCCGCCCGGCATGAATCGCCTCATCATGCACAGCCCACAGTGCGCGCGTGGCAAGGGGAGGGACTGCCTGTTTGCCCCGAGGTAGCCGGCAGGGGATGGGGGGGAGGAAGGCGGTGGTCGGTGCGTGCGTGTTTTGGCTGCTGGTGCGCGCGTGCGTTTACGCGTAGAAGCACGGCAAATTGGGTGGTGGCGCAAGCGCAAGTGGGAGCGCGGTGGTGGCCTTAAAAGAGGAGAGCTCAGCCGGGGGGGGGGGGGGGGGGGGGGGAGGGTTGGAGGAGGGCGATGGCCTGTGATTGGTTATCGGGGTGTGTGGCGCCGCGGGGACCAACCTGACTCTGGCCTCTGGCTGGGGCTAGGTGGGGCGGGGGGGGGGCGGCGCGGGGGCCGCGCTACTGCAAGTGGAAACACACCGGCATCTCCTCAGGTGTCGCCTCGTGCGGGGATTGCTCGAAGAGGAACTGCTCGCTCCGCTCAAAAAAGGTTTTTACTACTACTACTTGCCTTAATAATTTCTAACCGGAGACTCTCAAGATGCTATCAGGTTCAAACGTAGCAATCTTAACTTAACGTTTGTTTAGTTGCTCACATATCACATTTACTAGTTTAAACTGAACTAATCATCACTAGAAATGTATGGTTATCTCGGGTTGCACGTTTCAAATTTAACCAATTGAGAGATAAAACCTCTTTCCCCCTAACATACATAAGCCCAGTACGGTTCCGCTCCGTCTAGCTCCGACTCTGCTGAGATATGTACTATGGCATACACTATAACAATAGGATTGAAGATAAATTTCTCTCCTCCCTGCTTGCTGCTAGATACATATATAGAGTATAAAGGTCTTTGTGGTAATATAAGTGTAGGTGGAGACTGGAGAGGCGGCTTGCACTCGACGCGGATCGTGGATTCCCCGTGTGGTCCTGCTTAATTAGATGCTCCAGGAACCAGGAGAAGCAGCTTTTTTTGAAGGCTGCTGCCTTAGTTTTGAAGGGAAGGTAGTAGTAAGTACACGCAGTAAGCTGTGTACGCGATGGCTCGACCGCGGCGGAAGCTGGATGAGCGCGTGCATCGTCTGCGGCCCTTGGTTCCTTTCCTTTGGTGCCTCTCGCGGTCGCGGAGATGGACACCATTATCACCACCGCCGCCGTACTGGCGCCTGAGCGAGGAATTTATCAAACACACAAGTTGCTGTTTTATTAATCGGCGTGCGCGCGGCCAGTGCCGCCCTTCCAGGCACTCTACTACCAGCGGCAGGTAGCTTCTAGCTAGTCGGCAGCCGCACGTCGTCAAAATACGTTAACTGAGATCGATCGAATCGATCATCATCCGCATTAATTTGTCAACTTGCGTCATTTCTATTATATATATATATATAATTATATATGGAACGTTTATATATATATATATAACGCATAAATAAAAGTCTTTAACTTTTTACATTCATCTAGTCGGGAAGAGAATAGTTGTCGTCGTCATCGAACAACCATAAGTACGTGTGTGTATGCATGAGCGCTGCGCTGCGCTGCCCTGCCCTCCAGATCGAAAGATGCCCCTCCTGATTGGTTGGGTCCGCAGCAACAAGCTAGCGCAGGCGCGGCCTCTCTGGCTGCTGTTGCCGTTAGTTTTTTATCGGCAAGTTGCGCGCGGAATACCGCTCTCGCGTGATGTCGGACGCGCGCGTAGCAAAAGCAAAAAGCAAAACCACGGACCCGTTCCCGGCTTCCCGCTCTTCGTCGAAAAACACCGGCGTCGCCGCCGCGGGAAGGGAACTAGGGAAGGCATCCTCATCCTGATCCTGATCCTGATGGAAGAGGCGCATATGCTCTCGATCGCGGGCCCCCGCTGCCCGTGCCGTGCCTATTGGAGCGGAACATGAACGAACATTTCCGTGCCGGGCGTCCCGGCCGGCCGGGGAATCGAAGCGCACGCGCGATTTGCCGCCTGCCGACTACTCGAAGGTGCGCCAAGGCCAAGCCGACCGATTTATTTTGCACGACGTCCGTCGATATCTCTCGTTGTGGTAAAAATAAGAGAGATCGGTACATAGGCGTTATCGCACAAAGGTCACGGAGGAGACCGACGAGCGCCAACACGTGTTTCACGTCGTCATCTGGGTATATATATACATTGAACATGTCCAGTCTTTTTCTTTTGTTGCGAAAAAGAACATGTCCAGTCTTGGAAACGTCGAAACTAAACATTGATCGTTGCGTGCGGAGGTGCGGTAAGGTCGGTCTCAATGTAATATTTCATGAGGATATTTTAAAAGTGTCATGCCATTTAAAATTAAGATGAAACTAGTATGAAACTACCTCTGTAATGTAAAGTTTCATTAATCATTATTTTCTAGACAACATGCAAGACATAAAATATATTAAAAACAGTCTAGACATGATTTCATGAGGATGAAACTCATTTTAACTATTTCATCATTAATACGCTGCACATCATTAAAAATGCTGACATGACACCATATTTATTATCCATGAAACACCTAATAAGACTGGCCCAACCAGGAAGAAAGTATTCTATATTTAAACAACTGGACCACGAGAAGAAGGAAAAAAAAATACTACTAACCGAGAACAGATTATCTCGTGTGAATCACGAGCGCACAGTTGACACCGTTCGCTGTTTTGCTAGCAGCAGTAGTAGCACTACAACGTTTGCGTTCAGTTTTCTTTTCTTCTTCTTCTTTTTTTCTTTTTAATTTTAGAATGACGTTTGCGTTACAAGTTGCCTGGTTCGCTAAATGGGCCACTTTCTTTTCTTGCGCCTTGCGCGTGTTTACAGGCCTCGGGGTTTCCACAGAGAGCCCATCCTTTCTCTGGTCCAAGATCAATATTGGGCCATTATAAAGCACCTAAGGCCCATACGATCATGGACCTAATGTACGTACCATTTTAATTTTTTTTAATACAGACCCTGCCCCTCGCGGCCTCGCCGTCGTAGTGTCGTCCACCCGCGATGTGCCTTTTGCGCCCCGAAAAATTCCGCACGGCACACGCCAAGGTCGAAGGTGCACTCACTACTCTCCACTCTCACACTTCCCTGCGCGGCTCGGCGCCCTGTCCACCTTCCCTGACCCGAGGCCCGACCACCTTCCCCCGAGGTCGCGCCCAAACCCCGGCAAAACCCTAACCAACCACCCTCAAGCCGGCCACCGCCATGCCGCTCGCTTCTCCCTTCCCCTGCCACCTCCTCGCCTTCGTCCTACTGCTAATCCTGGCCGCTGCGCCGTGCCCCGCGGCACCCACGTCCACCGACCGGGCGGCGCTCCTCGCTTTCCGCGCTGCCCTCTCGCTGCCTTCCCGCGCCGCGCTCGCCTCCTGGCGTGGCCCGCTCTCGCCGTCCTGGCTCGGCGTCTCGCTCCACCCGGACACCCCTGGCCCCGCCGCCGCGCCGCCCTCCGTCTCCGCGCTCGTGCTCCGAGGCCTCAACCTCACAGGCCCGCTCCCGGCGATGGCGCTCGCCCTCCTCCGCCGCCTGCGCACGCTCGACCTCTCCGTCAACACGCTCTCGGGCGAGCTCCCTTGCTCCCTTCCGCGCTCGCTCCAAGTGCTCGACCTCTCCGGCAACGCGCTCTCGGGTGCCGTCCCCACCTGCCTTCCGTCCTCGCTCCCCGCGCTCCGCTCCCTCAACCTCTCCGCCAACTTCTTCCGGCTCCCGCTCTCCCCGCGGCTCTCCTTCCCCGCGCGCCTCGCCACGCTCGACCTCTCCCGCAACGCCATCTCAGGCGAGGTCCCCCCGCGCATCGTAGCGGAACCCGACACCTCCGCTCTCCTTCTCCTCGATCTCTCCCACAACCGCTTCTCCGGTGAGATCCCCGCCGGTGTCACCGCGATACGGAGCTTGCAAGCGCTTTTTCTCGCGGACAACCAGCTGTCTGGGGAGATCCCTCCCGGAATTGGGAACCTGACCTACTTGCAGGTGCTGGATTTGTCTCATAATCGGTTGTCCGGTGCGGTGCCAGCCGGCCTCGCGGGCTGCTTCCAGCTCCTGTATCTCCGGCTTGGAGGTAACCGCCTCTCTGGGGCGCTGCGACCGGAGCTCGACGCGCTTGATAGTCTCAAGGTTCTAGATCTGTCCAACAACAAGATATCAGGGGAGATTCCACTGCCGCTGGCTGGGTGCCGATCTCTTGAGGTGGTGAACTTGTCAGGAAATGAGATCTCAGGGGAGCTCAGTAGTGCTGTGGCGAAATGGCAGAGCCTGAGGTTTCTGTCGCTGGCCGGCAACCAGCTTTCTGGCCAGCTACCTGATTGGATGTTCTCATTTCCCATGCTCCAGTGGCTTGATTTGTCTGGTAATAAGTTTGTGGGTTTCATCCCAGATGGTGGGTTCAATGTCAGTGAAGTGCTCAATGGTGGAGGTGGTCTGGTTATTTCATCAAAGGGTGTGCTTCCGCCTAATTTGTATGTATCAGCATTTGTGGACACAATGTCCTGGCAGCTGAATCTGGGGTATGATGTTCAGGCAGCTACTGGGATTGATCTGTCAGGGAATGAGCTTCGTGGGGAGATACCGGAAGGGTTGGCTGCAATGAAGGGATTGGAGTATTTGAATCTCTCCTGTAATTACTTGGCCGGGCAGATCCCTGAGGGACTTGGGGGGATGGGGAAGTTGCGGACACTTGATTTTTCACATAATGTGCTGTCAGGGGTGGTGCCTCCTGTGATTGCTTCCATGACAGAGCTTGAGGTGCTTAATCTCTCCTACAATAGCCTGTCTGGACCTTTACCAACAACTGATGGGTTACGGAAATTCCCAGGAGCATTGGCTGGAAACCCAGGGATATGCAGTGGGGAAGGGTGCACCGAGGATGCAAGTATACAAGGAGGGAAAATGGCCGGAAACAGTCATCGTGGTTGGCTTGGTGGCTGGCATGGAGAGAATGGATGGGTGTCCCTAGGTGCATTCTGTATCAGCACAATGACTAGCTTTTATGTGTCATTGGCAACCCTGCTATGCTCTTCCAAGGCAAGAAACTTTGTCTTTCGGCCCATGAGGGCAGAATATTAGCGAGGGAGGGGCAATCAAGAATTAGGTTGTACGGTAAATAAGCGGATTTTAATCGAGTGATCGCAAGCTGTAGCCTATCATGTGAAGATCAGTTATGGGATGAACAAGAGGAAACACGCGAGCTTATGATCAAACAAGACGACTGATTGTTGCACTAATAGTCATGCTCTAGGTATTGGTAGATATAATTCCAATGAGTTAGTAAATAAATCATCTACAAAATGCTGTAGGGTTTGCATTTCATGACATTAGGTACCTGTTTCTTTATGAGTGTTTAGATCATTGAGTCATGATATCGAGGATGCCATAATGCACATAGTTAGGTGGTGCAATAGCCACAAACATAAGCATTGGCACCGAGGAAGTTCAGATGTAAATACCAGTCAAGTTTTATGTTGACTCCAGTTAGAACCTGGTCATGCTTGTAATGTTGTTGACCTATCTTTCAATATTATGTTAATATGATGGTAGATCCTCTGTTGAAAATATAAAATTCCCTCTAAATTGGTCTATGTATGTTCATACAGACTTGCTTCTGATTTCTGCTTTCTGCTATACATCTAGCAGGTGATGCAGTACATTATAGTACAGCGCCAAACCGCCTATGACTGCAGTTTTGAGTGTGCTTGGTGATGGTGAATAATGTGGAATTTTGAATGTAAATAGTGTGTTCGCTGTCTGAAATGGAACAGCCTTCAGTATTGCTGCAACCATTTCTTGTCTTGTGAGTAATAATAAGGTGAGGCAACACTTCATCAGCCACATGTGCATTTGAGCATATACTTGCGGAGTGTGAGTTGAGTTCTTCAGCTGGATGGTGGAGAATCAGAATCACTAGCCTTTCAAAGGATGGGTTGGTACATCGTGAAGGATCAGTCAGTGGTAGAATCAGGTTCTTCTTTTATTGACATAATAGGCTCTTTTTCTGTGTGTGAATTTCCTGCAAATCTGCAATGCCAGTATTGCTCCACGACTGGGACCTCGATAAACAGTTATACAACGGAGGCGTTCTTTAAATTATAGGATTATTTTTCTTCTGAATCCTACATTTTTCTCATAAACTGATACCTGTAAATTATCTGAAGATCCTATATTCCCAAACAAGGCCTGAAGTTTCTTACTTCCGGTTCCAGCCGGCCTCTATATTTATGCTCGTGCAATACTCTTTTTGGGTTTGTCGTACCTTACTATTGAGACGATCGCTTTGCAATTACTATGAGTGAATTTATGCCATATCAGTTTCTTTTTTAAAAAAAAGAAAAGAAAATAGGAACTCCTGTGATCTATTTTGAGCTGTAACATTATCTGGCAAGCTCTGGCAGTCAGGCAGGTCAGTGTCGTTCACGTTTGCTTCAAAATCATCCACGGAAAAACGATTGCTTCCAGAACCTACACGGAAAAGCGTAAATCTCACATGAATTTATAGTGCCACTGATTTCCTTTTTACCTGGGATAATTCACTCAAGTGGCTGGTCATCTAGAAAACCTTTGTACGGACGAGGGACAGCTGTTGAGTTTGTCACCTGCGACGGCCATGGGCTAGATTAGATGTTCTGGGTAACGTGTTAATGCCGTTCCATGTGGTTTCTTTTCCTCAGCACGTGAACTGAGCTGAGATCACGAATTTCCTTGAGAGAACGAGCGACTTCTTACTGAAGTCTCTGAACTGCGGGCCCAGCTCGGAACCGAAGCAAATTGTACAGAGTTATTAGTTCGAGTTATGCACAAGTGCTTATGCCCACAACCTTTACAAGGCTACATGTAAACTCATGTAAACACTTTCATCAACTGCCAAAACCCAGAGTCCTTCATTTATCCCTAACGTGAGCATGGCGCCGCCGCCTCAGATGAGCTTAGCCGACCTTAAGGCGTTGTCCGTCCTCGGCCAAGGCGCCAGAGGCGTGGTCTTCCACGTCGTGCCCGCAGACGCAGGTGCGGCGGAAAGCCGGTCCGCGCCAGCAGGCAATTACCCCATGGCCATGGCGCTCAAAGCCATGTCCCGCGCCGCCGCGCGTCACAAAGGCCCCACGGGACCCGGGTTCCCGTGCGGCGACGGTGCGGACGGACACCGGAGGATATGGTTCGAGCGCGACGTGCTGCTGGCGCTCCGGCACCCGCTGCTCCCGTCCCTCCGCGGCGTCGTGGCCACCGACGCCGTCGTCGGGTTCGCCATGGACCGGTGCCCCGGCGGAGACCTGAAGTCGCTCCGGCGGCGGTGGCGGGGGGCGTTCCCGGAGTCCGTGATCCGGTTCTACGCGGCGGAGCTGGTGCTCGCGCTGGAACACCTCCACGGGCTCGGCGTCGTGTACCGCGACCTCAAGCCGGAGAACGTGCTCATCCAGGACTCGGGCCACATCATGCTCGTCGACTTCGACCTCTCCACCACGCTACCGCTGCCAATGGAGCCGGACGAGGAAGCCTCGCCGCGGCACGGCTCGTCCTCGCGCCACTGCCTGAACAACCTTCGCAGGAAGAACAAGGTGAGAGCGATGCTCTTCGCGTGCTTCTCCTCCCGCCACGACCACGACGCGGCAGCCAGCTCGTCAGAGTCGTCGTCGCCGCCGTGCACCTCCCGGACTGCGTCCTCGATATCGTCGTACTGCTGCTCGTCGCCGGCCAATAACAATAAGTCGACCTCGTTCGTGGGCACGGAGGACTACGTGGCGCCGGAGATCGTGGCCGGGACCGGGCACGACCGCGCCGTGGACTGGTGGGCGCTCGGCGTCGTGCTGTACGAGATGCTGTACGGCGCCACGCCGTTCCGCGGACGGAGCCGGCGGGAGACGTTCCTCCGCGTGCTCACCGCGCCGCCTCCGGAGCTGCCTCCCGGTCGGGAGCGCACGCCGCTGCAAGATCTCGTCGCGCGGCTCCTCGACAAGGACCCAGCGAGGCGGATCGACGCGCGCGGCGTCAGGCGGCACGCCTTCTTCCGCGGCGTGGACTGGGACCGCGTCCTCGACGTGGCGCGCCCGCCGTTCATCCCGACCCCAGACGATTCCCGCGCGGACGCTGAGGACGAGGCGCTGCTCGACGTGGAGAAGGTCGTGCGTGAGGTGTTCGGCTCGAGCGCGGGCAGTGGAACGCTGTCGGTGAAGTCTAGTGGCGAGGATGATGGGACAGATGATGATTTCTCCGTATTTTTTTGACTTGCTAATTTACCTGCCTCAGAACTACGAAGTATGGTTATACGCGTATTTATTAGTATGTTGTTTATAGTGTACATTTGACGGGGTGTGAAAGATACCAGTGGGGCTGTGATCGGATCAGTCGAACAGTTTCGGATGCAGCCTTCTAATAATAATAATAAGATTACCATTGTTTGTGGATGTGGAACCGGAGGCATGATTTGAAATTTAGCGGAACGGAGCATGCTTGTCGCTGTCGGTCTGACACTTTGGTAGCTTGATGACCATTTCTTTTACATGTTCAGTCGGCCCCGCGACATGGGGTGCAGATGAGCTTTTTTCCTGTTTCAGCCTGAGTTTCCACGTTTTTCTGCTCCTGTTCTCTCTTGCACGGGCGACGGGCAGAGAAAGATCACACTACTACTACTACTACTACTACTACTACAAGGCAAATCCACTCCGCTGCGACCCCACGAAAAAAGCAAGGAAACCTGGGCCGACCGCAATTTGCCATGGCCGAAACGAAACCTGGGCCGTTATTGATCAGTCGATCTGATTAGGGAGGCCCTCCCCAACCCAACAGCCACACCAGTCACCAGGCTGAAATTCTGCGTCCACCTTCAGCTGTGTTCATTCCTTACCTTCTTCTATAGAGTCCTACTATACGCTCTACTTACTCTACTCATCACAACAGATAAGTTCATACGACACCAAAGTGTAATTTTGCAGGACAAAGATGGATCGGTGAAGAAGGTAAAAAGAGAATGGACTCACTGCTACCAATTGAACAAGCTACCAGCGTCATTTATAATGTCATATAATTTCCATATATACATCCATGTATCTTTGAATTAGTACTACAAAATAGGCAGAGAAATGACAGTACTGTTCATAAATTGATCCTTTTCTTGGGTTCCTGGAGCTCAAACTAGTTGCGCTTCGGTCCCAGAAGCTTGATGTCCTCAGGAACTAAAATTAGTTCTCCCACTGTCAAGCTTTTGGAACCGGAGGGAGTAGCTTGAAAGTCAACGCTAATCCTAACAAAAGGGATGAAACAAACATCTGCTGCATCTTACATTCATGGCAAGACGGTCCATCCCATAAACATTTTTCTGCTCCCTCTATCTTTGGGTTACCTTCGTAATCTGTCATTACCGTATGAGCTTAAGCCGCTTCCTCAGCTCTTACCTCATCATCCTGTGCCTGTCATATGCCACAGCCGACAGCAAGTATACTGGCTAATGCCCATTACGTTAGGCTATACCTGGATATGCAGAGCTTAACCTGAACAAGATTGGCCCCCAACAAAGCCTTGATGATATGCAGAGGTAAAATTAAAAGGCTAATTGTTACATTCACATTTAAAATTGCTTATAGTAACATTTAAGAATTCATCAAGTAATCCAGAATGCATCATAGTGCGATGTAGTGTTCGTTAGTACAACAAAGCTAGTCTGTCTCCAGTTTCGTCACGCAAATATAGTACTGCACGCAATTTCTGAACAAGAATAGAACCACCTAGACGTGTCCTGATCCTGAATGTGATGCACCCACAGGAACCATAAACCTATTCCATGCATTACGACAGCAAGCAAAGATCCTTCGAGTGTCCATCTTCCCATAAGGGTCCCTGATTCTAACGCAAGCCATACTTTTTAGAGGGATGAACTTATTCCCCCTAGGCAAGATACTTCTAAAACAAACGGGTACCACCACTTTTGGGAGATGGAAGCACAAAGCACAAAAGTTACGCAAAGCATAATCTAATCACAAGTAGAGAACCAGTGGCCACACAATATTCAGGGTTCATTAATTATCATCAGAAAACATGAACTGCAACTAGCTTCTGGAGCACAAGTGAACATCGATATACCTTTCCTATATAATAAGATAAGTACAACCAGACAGGCAATATTTGTGTATGTATGCATTAAGCAAACATCATTATAACTGTAAAGGAAGATGGCTTCATAATATCATTCGATCTACAAGCAGTACTGTCTACAAGTTAAATCATGCAAGCACAGTGTGTAATACACATCACCACAACAATCCCAAGCATAGAAATACGAGTATATCGAACATCAGACATCAGAAGTATCATGTCCTTGAACAAACAAGAGAGAGCTGGATGCAGAGGTTTATCGATCGATTCCAGCGTTGTTGTCTGCTGCAACTCCCAAAATAATAATAATAATAAAAAACAACCACCACTTGATGAGCACAAGGCAGGGAAGAGATCGATAAACCACTGCGCCCAGCCGCCACTGCCTAGATCAATCAATGCAATAACACCAAGACAGCAGCAAGAAACACCTGCAAGATCAGATAGATACGCGTAGAACAATCGCTGTAGTGGGGAATGGGGATGCGTGTAGTAGCAAGAGGGGGAGTTGATGGGGAGCGAGCTAGAGATCTGGATCTCGGATTTATATGCAGCATCCCTATTTGGTGGAGGGCGTGACGGTGGAGGGAGGCGGGTGCGGGTGGAGACGGTGGTGGGGTGAGAGGAGGGACTAGGAATCTTTCTGCTGGCTGCTGCAGTGGGAGAGGTAGGCTTGTTTCCAAAGGATGAACACATGACGCCGTTTCAATTCGTTGCTCTCCCTTTTTCTCTCTTTTCCCTAGCAGCTAGCCTCTCATCATATCCTCTACTGATTCACTGACGAGTGGCTGCCCCTCTTCTTTGGCTTTTGGCTCTGAGTCTCTTTGCCAAATTGGTGATCATTGCTGGTTTTGAAATGTTATGGTTGGCAGTGAAGAAGGGATAGGGGCAACTGGACAAGCTGGCAACTGCCACTGCCAGTCAAAAAATCCAGTGACCTCAGCTAGACAAGGCCATGACCCTGTTTGTTTATGTTTTTAAGCCGCTCACGAGCCTAAAAACACTAAAAGCGAACTCAAACGATCCGATTAAAATCGACGGACTCAAGACGCGTGCGTTCGGCGGCCGTAACATTACACGTAAGGCTGGCGTCTCTAGTACGCGACTCTAACTCCGCGTTTCAACAGAAGCCTCGCGTTTTTCTCTACCTCCCTCATTCACTCTCATTCCCATGGAGTGCTCGGGAGGCGGCGCCCCAAATCGCCGTCAACCCCGATCAAGCCCGCGCGATGCCCCCTTTCCAGGTGAGGCCGGCGCCATCCGTAGCCGTCGTCGAAGCCTCGCTGGGTGTCAAAAACGGCCTGAGACGGAGATTGACGATGACGTGGGCCTCCATCTAAATCCGGCCGCCTCCATCCTCGTTTGGCCGCCTCCGTCCAAGACCCGCCGCATCCATCCAGGTCCGGTCGACTCCTTCCAAGCCAGGCTACCTCTATCCAAATACGGCCCCCGCCATCGAAGTCCAGCCGCCTCCCGTCCGTGCGTGAAGAGCAGTGGTGGCTACGGTTCGGTGCTTCTGCATCTTGCTCCATGCCCCTTCTTATTACAATCAAATTTAAAAGCGAAGTCCAAATAAGCGTATCCAAACGGCCTGCTAATTTAAAGTTTCGCTTATCCAAAAAATTAGATAATTGAAAAGCAGACTTTTTAGATAAGGGAAGTCAAAAAAAACATATCCAAACAGGCCCAATGTATTGACACTGCACGTTCGCCATCTGGCCCTATTGTAAGGATTTTTTTTTTCCGATGGTATTGTAAGGATTGTTGAGCATAATGCAGTCAATCGATGGGTTTTCAAGATGCTACTGCGTGGTACTACTCCACCTACTGCCTCAGTTATTTTAAGTTTGTTACTATCAACAGAACAATAGAAGTTCATTTTTGGACCATAATGATTATCCAAAGACAGACAACAGATGGTGGATGGTGGTATGAGCAATACAGCACCTGCTACGCAGACATCTAGAACTTATCCGGAACAATAGATGCGTCAGAAATTTTGCAGAAAAGTTTAGTTTTAGTGAGACAGGTTCAGCGCATGAATCGTGTGAAACAAACGCGAATGCTTGAATATCGATCTGTCTCGCGGGCCATTCAGCGAGCAATCACTGTCAGATTGATCAAATCTGATGACTAGAAACGCCAAGTTCTAGTGCATCACTGCGGATAATGATTAAGCCTGTCAAGTCAAAATTTCCAGAAGATGATGGATGGCCTTGATAAGAAGGCATATAATGCCAAAAAAAAAAGCATGGTTCAATGAAGGAATAATTGCCCTGTCGACACTTAATTTGAGTGAGACCGACAGGAAGCACACAATAAGGCCAGCAAATGGCATCACGGCATCCAGGATCAGAAATGAATACTCTACTTGGGATCAATTTCACCCTACAGTTCCTTAAGATGACACAAGATAATGAGATCCCTTTGTTCCAAAAATCCAGGACAAAATTACTCCACATGCACACAAGGGGTCACTCTAGTACGTTGTAAATTATGAACAGTAAACTACTGCTACTGGCAAAAATTGTAAACGTCAGATCAAATCAAGATTAGAAATTCCAAATACTGCATATGCACACGAGTTAAGGCAAAAGTGAGTCAAGTATTAACATCATAACAGTATGCTATTGTGCCACAAGCTTTATGATCATCTTGACAAACTTTTCAAGCACGCTTACGCCTCAACATACCAAACAGCTGCAGAGATCAGATGAAGTTTGAAGCATCACTTAGGATTTTATGGTCAGAGAGAAATTGAATGATAGATTATAAGCAGTTTCATCAGAAGGAAATAGTCAAAGTTAGGAACATACCTGGAATGGGTATCGAAGAATCCAACCAATAACTGGAATTTGATATAAGAAAGCCTGAATAGGAGGTCCAAAACCACTACCCAAAAAAAAAAAAAAATGCATGTCAACAACAAACAAAATAAGGGGAAAAAAATGTGTACAAATGTGGGACAACAGGCACCTGAAAAGAACAAATGATCCATAGAGTTCCATGATTATACCAACAATTGGCCAACGGAGAAAGAGAAGAAACAGACCAATGAAGAAAGGTATAGATCCCTGCAGCAAAGAAGGTATTATCTGTTGTCAGCCTTTGGAAGATAAGAATATTGCTTCGACTAATCAAGGGTGGTATAAAAATGCTACAAGATTTAGATTGGCAACATGTGGATGCATTCTGCATGTAGCTGCATCCTGGATGTCCAAGATTTGTGCAAGCCTCAACTTGTTCTGCATGTTTGTTTCACAAAAAAGAAGAAGAGTCCACATGCACCTATTTTCCATGAGGTTCACAATGTATGTGATTGCAACAGAGGGGGACAAGCACATCTTAGTATTCTCTGTGGCACTGGATAAATACATTCCAATAAGAAAATAACTGAGTTTGTGAAATGCTAAGAGAAGCTGTGACGTTAACATACATAATCAGAAGGTAAAACTTAAAATCAAGAAGTAGGGCAATTTGAAAAACCAATCATCTAGCAAAATATTATATCCAACTACAATTTTTCTTGTTAGAAACACTAAATAACAAAAAACAAATCTATTGATTGCATTGTGTTATATCTTTGCAGCCCATCCAAATCATTGCAGCTGAACTCTCACATCCTATGGTTAACAAGAGCATGTTGATGTATTGGCAACTGGCATCAACAATAAGCAGCCTTAAAGTCCCTAGCAAGTTGGGGTAGGCTAGAGATGAAACCCGTAGGACACAACACAAACAACAGACAAAAAGATGGGACAAGAAAAAGGAAAGAAAACTGGAATCTATCAATTTAACTATACAGCAAAGGCTCACATTTCAAGGAAAACTGCACTGCATAAATGTATCTGGCATCTCTTTCCCCCCAAAAAAAATGTATATGGCAATTTGAGAGCACCTTAAGGTTTGTCTTCTTCGTGAAAAGCTGCCACATAGATTGCCAGCCAAGCAGCAAGCCCACTCCAGTTAGAAAGAAAATCTAGCAGTAGTAGAAAGGACTTAGGAAAGCATAAGGAATCATGATAATTTCACTATGTAGCAGGTAATACAATGGAGAGACCGTGAATTGTTGTGTCATACATTACCAAGAGCCAACAAGCCCCGGTCGAAGAGAAGGATTACACCAAGAAACGAGAACAAGATGCCAAACCCCACCAAACCAATGCCAACCTCTTTATATTGAAACAAGAATGAAATAGAGACAATCAGTATGGTTTACACAAGGGGCAGAGAGAGAACATAAAATAGAAAATCAACAAATATGAACAAGTGTAAACTTTCTGTAAATGGCATGTATTTACTACAGTAAGCATCCACATCTATCAATTCCCCAACCTCTCCTTTTCTGAACTCGTGCCGTTTCAAAGAATGTTCCAACAACTTCTAGTTTGACCCTTTGCAGTAACAGTTATAAGATAGCAGTACTGAGATCAGTTTCTCAGCATTAGCAGCAGAAATAAAGAAAATTGTTTGCTCGTGTTAACTTCTTTTGAATATGCACAAAGAGAAATTATCAATGGACGCACTGCCAATTACTTGCAGTAACACTACTAACTGAGAACAGAACTTACTTTTGATCTCACTGATCTCGTAGGCCATCGTGTGAGCACCTGAAGATACCAATATAGTTTCAGTTCAATGGACAACTGGCTTAATCTGTATAAAAGGTTCACGAGCCAAGCATTAGTTTCTTAGAAAGCATACCAAGATAATGATTCAAGAAAAGAAAATCAGAAGATAGAACACCGAAACTGCCACTTAACAGAGACCAATAGTATATCTCATCTTAGTAAATACAACAAGAGACAATACTCTGCTTCCCTGTGTTCCTGCTTTTGATTCACATTCACCAATGTTGCACCAGTAGTCACAGATTCACAGCACCATTATTTTTAGTTGGCCAGAATTGCATCGCCATTCAAATTATACAGTTGCAAAAGATACATGAAATCTAGCTGGGAAGAAAAATGCAGAAGGGGACAATTCGTTACGACCAGCATCACCAGTTTCACATGCACAACCTTACTCATGTTTTAGATGAAAAGCATGCAATATTGTTGAGGTTGGCGATTGGTGACAACCAGCCACTGGGCCCCAATATACTCAAACTTTGACAGCCGATACGCGTGAAGCTCATGGAGGTGAAAAGATGAAGGAAAAGGGCAGTGGTAATTAGGTGAGGGAGGGATACAAAGGGATGAGTCCAGAAATGGCACTTCTGCACTCCAATTATTCTTTTCTAAGAAGAAACAAACTTACTGAAACAAATTGAAAGGTATGCCTAAATATGTGAATTTTTATAAACAAACAACATGTATTAGCTACACCTAGAAGGTTATGAATTATGGTGGAGATAAATGAAAGAATCTATTCTTCAGAAAAGTGAAGGTATACAGTACAACAAAAAGATCACTGTACCTTTGCAAAGTGCATCACCAGCTGAACGTTAAACTTAGAATTGGGATAACTTCCTATGCCAGAACTAAGGCCCCCTTTGACAGAGCTCCACGGAGCTGATTCTCAGAGAATCTGGGGGGCTCTACCAAACACTGTATCTAGGAGAAGTGATTCTTAGGTGATTATGTGGAGTGATTCTCTGAAATGAACTAAGGGACTGGGAGCTATAAATAGCTAACAACTCTAACTCGGATAAGTAAAATAAAAATAAAAGTTCTACACTCACATAATAAACATCATAACTCAACATTTTAGAAACTTGCAGCACTGCAGTGCAAGGTTTTGGTATAACTTTTGTTGTTATAATCAAATCATAAAGAGTAAATTTATAGACCAAGTAAGTCCCTTAACATTAATACATCATAAGTTGCCATGTTGTCAAAGTTATATCCTACATAACGTTTGCAGTTATCTAGGGTTTTCATCCATAGGGTCCTAACAGCTACCCCAAGAAGTTCAGTATATAGAAGAAAAAATAGCAATAAATTGCCATAACGATATCAGAACTTAGATAAATTGCACAAAGAACTCCAATGAGAAGGACAATGCAAGTGACACCATCCTCCTAACAAATTGTAATGTCCCATTACATATAACTTGAGGTTTAAACATTAAATTATCTGGTCAAGAGGGGAATTGTGTGACCTAATCTTGGGATTTTTAAGCCCGAACATGGTGCATCCATCTGGCCAGCAAGCTCTCCATAAACTATGATAGGTCAAAAACAACCTCAAAATTTGCTTGAATGAAGGAAGTATAGCTCGGCTTCCGTATCAGCCTTCGAGGGAACAACAATTTTCGAAGCATTGGCCCAATAGCACCAGAGAGGAACAATACCTACCATGGATATTACAGCCACCCAACAGAGGCGGACCGACCAACAGGGCGAGGAAGGGCGGCCGCCATACCTAACGCCAACGGAAAGATACGCTCCGCCCCTCTACGGAGATCTCCGGACCCCGTTCGCTAGACGCAGCTGCATCCCATCCACGGGCAGAACCTTCTTCCCACCCCGGGCTGAGGGATTAACCAATCCCCGCTACAACTAGCCTAGACGTCAACTACACGAGGAGGGAGGAAAATTCGAGGATTGGGACGAGAGGTCAGCTCTCACCTTCCGTCGAAGCTGGACGAGGAGGGCAAACGCAAACCAAGCTGCCAAGTTGTGCCCCGTTCTGGCGGCGCGTGCCCGCCCAGTAAATCGGGGAGGAGGACGGCGGCTACAGGAGGGAAGGAGACCACGAGCAAAGGGCATTCAGAGGCGCTGGATTAGAGGCTGTTTCGCAGCGCTCTTGCCGGTAGCGCTCCGTGCCCGCGCCAGATTAGAATGTTACGTAATAAAAATTTTAAAAATTTTCATACAAATGTTATTCTAAATGAGAAATTTATATGGATATCACTTGTCTAGAAATTTAATGACATGTTTAACACTAGACGTGTTTAATCTAGATTTTTATTTTATTTTCTAGCGTGTTTAATACTTAGGCATGTCAATGCATGATTATTTTTAAATATCTTTCAGGTCGTGATCAATGATATCGGTGACATACAATTTTATGATACTCCTATATTGCTTATGCAGCATATGTTATTATTGGATATAATAGCGCATGCAACAGTCACACATGCAAAGAAGCTACTAGTGAAACGAAAACAACGTGTAGAGACCGGGGTCTAGAGCTAGCTTCTTCAAAAGCTCATCAAACCTCTAGTTTCAGAAACTAAAAACCACACCGCGACACAACCGATCTTAGACTTGTGAACGGAGCGAAAGAGCATAATATAGGACGCAAATGCTTCTCTCTCTTCTTCCACCACCAAATCAAAGCTAGATCTCTGTGTTGGCCGTCCTAGCTACCAACGTGAGCATGAAGTTCCCATCCCCATTCATATGAATCAGGACCTAAATTCGGACTAAATCTCGCGTGTGCATTTCGAGCAAGTCGATGCTTCATTGAAGACCTTAAATACTACTAGTTGAAATTGTTTACTCCACAAAATGCACGCAGTATTCAATTCTTTCGGCGTCGCCAAATTGCTTTGCACAAATTCTTTGCCTTTTGATTAAAGATAGAGATCCACTTGTAAAATGTATAATAAGTACATGCATGACTAGCACTAGCATGTCAAAACTCAAATATGCTTCGTTCACTAAGCACTGTAGTGCACACCGATTCTGCATCGTGCTGACATTCTTTGAATCCAGCAGTGCAATGTGTGTCATTTAATTTTGAGATCTGCCTGGAGGAGAATAGAGAGCGATATAATTTTTGATGTACTTTTGGGCAAAAGGGTCGCCTATCTTTGCTGCTTTCAGCTTTCTGTAGATAGAGTTTCAGAACCGAGGGCTTTCCAGTTTGGTGGCACGCTACCTTCTCTTTAGGCTAGCTAGAATCATATCTGAATGTGATGTTTACAGAATCTGGCCCCTAGCTACGGAAATGTGCTTGTTTAGCCGGTCTCTCGTCTCTGCAGATTGTTTCCAAATATGCATCGAAAGCGAAGGTTAATTCACTCGTCCCGTCGCTGCCTGAAAATAGGTTATTCTTAGACTGCTTTTACAGTGTCCAAATCGTTGGACTGCTCTTTTTTTCTTTTTTTTACCAAATTGATTGATGCGTGGTCGCAAGGCGCTTATGCCAAACTACGGGAGTTCCAGGAAATTTCAAAAGTGAACATGGAGGTCGATTTTGCAGAAGTTTTCCACCATTTGCCATTTTGTCCAATGTCTTTTTTTTTTTGAGCCAACAGAATAGTGCAAAATTGCCCAAGAAATATACATTTGGCTAACAGATTCTAAGGGTAAATAGCTGGCATTGTAGGAAGGGATGATACATACCAATATCATATCATTTTCTTACAAACATTTGAAGGATAACGAGAAGAAATACTTGTTTAATTCTCGTACGATACAAATTTTGCATTGAATGTAAAGCAGGACTGCAGGACGAGAGCCATTTGGTCTATATTCTCTACGTCACATTATCCTTCCACACCAGCATTCTTTTTTTTTGCATTAGCCACTGCCGACAAGGCTCGTAGGCGGCAAGCCTGCACCAGGTCTATTCATAATTTTCGGTGACGTTTTGTTTTCCGGTATCATGTGTAACGATACAAAATGCGCGTGCGCGCCAACGTTGACTTGTCTCCAGGTCCATAGGAAGAAGCATAGGGTGACGATGCCAACGGTGGCAACAGTAGCACAATGGACGATGGGAGCTGGCGATCATGTTGGCATCCATCGTCCATGGCACATGGCACTCGGCTCGAAACACCGGCGCCATTCCATTCAAGGACAGAGCTGAGATGAGACGACCAGCAACTTGCAGAGCACATGTACCAATGCCGCACGCACGCCATCAAAGTAGCCTGAGGCTGTCGTTGCTGTCAGCAACGGGCAGGAGAATACCGAGCGCTGGCTGCTTGGCTTTTCCAGAAGGATTCTCCATCCAACCCCAGATTCTTCGGATGTTGATATTGATCAGTTCAACCGTCATAGCCTCCCAGGCCACATCTTTAATTTCTCAAGGCAGTTGCAGATCCGATCTTGATCCGTTCAACTGCCATGGCTTCACAGTAGACATCTTCATCAAGGCAAATACTGGAGAAGTTGTTCTGCAGGCAACAGCAAAATGATTAGATATAGGTAGAAGGTAGTGGCATAATTACCAGAAAATTCAGAATAACCGAGATAAGTTAAAGTGTTTATCCCTTGACATGTCAGAATTCGCATTTGAATGCTAGACCGAGGCAACCTGCTCTGTCAACCAGAATCTCGAAGTCTGTACTATCTGGTATCTGCAGGTGAAGCTGCTAAATGCTGATTTCTTTGTCAGTCTTCCAACTTCGCGAGAGCATGAAAGCAGCAAGCAAATCATTTGTATTTCCATTAGTATGCAATGGGTGGATATAAATCAAACATAATTAACTTAGGCGGGGTTTTCTGTTTCAAGAAATTGTTCCACATTCAAGGCTGTTTCATGAAACTCGATGCTTGAAAGTCTGCCAAATATCCATTTTCAAACATTGACAGCCCATGTGATGTGAATCATTTTCCGAATTCAATCCACACTAGGTGGCTAGGAGTGTCTGACTGCCTGTGGAATATGCTCACGTGAATAGAAGAACAGCTTCATTCACTGGTCAAGGATCAAGATTGAGTATTGAACCAATAGGAGATCCATAGATTCCTTTCATTGTTCCACAAATTCTGGCATTTGCCTTCAATGCATCATCATGCTAATTAAACCACTTCAGTTCCTTCTTTGGAGCTCGCTAAAGTGACATGAAAGTCTAGTACTCTCAGGATTGAGAGATGACTTCCTGCTTCATTAACACCTTTCAGTCACAGTAGCACTTATGTAATCAAATTCGAGCTTTGCTTCTTGCTTCAGTGCAACCGTGCAAGTAGTACCAGACTCAAACTCCTGGTGAAGAAAAGTCAAACTTGGTTATCTGACAACCTGCAGAACGCGAGTAAGCTGATAACGTGATACCAGAAGAATACAGTCTGCAAAATAAGTGGCATGAAGAACAAATGAGATTCCATGGTCCCATGCAACCCGAGATCAACAGAGACCTTACCTGTGATGAGAGGTTTGCCGCCTCCTTTATTTGAAGCACGTCCCTTATCAGTTTCAGTAGCCAGTTTTTTCTCTGGAAAAAATAACAAACATTGGGAGCAGAATCTTTCAAGGAGTATATTCCAACAAAGCTAGCAAAAAGGCATATACTCCCTCCAGTTTTTAATTGGTGATGTTATGATAATTTTTTAGCTTAAAAATGAATAACAATTTGCTTAAAACCAGAGGAAGTATGTCAAACAATTCACAAGAACATTTTTTTTTGACACGCAAGAACATATAATTAGGTGTCCTTGAAAGATCATATTCCATCAGGTACAAGATAGAAGAGATAGATGTAACAATGTGGACGTATGACTACATTTCCAAAAACATGTGCATTCGACACAGCAGATGTAGCCTTCAAAAGCATCTTTGGATTTGAACTTACTGCAGCAAGTGCAAGATTAAGATGCCGTAAGCTGGATATTGTAATTATTTGTACCTTTCTCAAATTTCAATGAGGTCAATACAAATGTTCCAGAGCTATAAAGTGCATTGAACGCTAGAAAGTCTATTTTGCTGGGTAGAATAGCTCTGAAGGATGATTATGAAAAGAAAGCCTATTTCACCCTTTGAGGCTCAAACAAGGGTGTCAAATCCTTCTTATTAAACAAAAAATGGGAATTGGGCTGTTTCCTCCTCCATAAGAAGGATGATATTGTAACATTCAACAAGACTGAAGGGCTGTAAAATACTAAAGAGATAAAAGTTAATAGATTAAATTTTTTTTTCTTGAACACGTAGGAGAGCTACGTATCATTGCATTAATAGAAGAAGAAAGAGTACAAACAAAAACACACACGCACACGCCCTAGGTTCCTTTATACTTACATTCGCGCCTTTAAAAAAACAGAAACAAGACCCTTGACCTAAGATAAAAGAACGCACTCAACTAATGATTAGTCAACAGCACGAGACCAGTTAATAGATTAATGGATTTATACATTAATTAGCACATTAGTTCAACAAAAAGAAACTTTACAATAAGTAAACATTATCTTTGACCACAACACATATTGGCAAATCAGAATAGATCTTAAAAGTATCCATTCCAGACATTTCAAATCTGCATCATCAAACAATGCCCGAGTAAAGAGACATTTGGTCAACATGTTTGTTTAACCTCATAAGCAAGAATAAAGGTCAAATCATCCTCCTTTACAGATATAGAAAAGTAGAAGCTGCTCTCAGTGGAAAATTTGCATCACATCGTCTGCATACGTCCCATTATCATTGTTAGACAAAACGAAGCGGTTTCTATTTATGTTTTTTGCAGGATGAACTGGAACGATTCTAAATTCTAGATGACAGCAGGCAGTGAAATAGACCATACACTTGTAGCACATATTAGCATCTAAAGCATCTAATATTGAAAAGATACACACCGAATAATATATGCATTTGTGATGAAAATCTACCTTTTCTCATTGTGGTATAGTATGCTTGTCCCACCAAGATTCTACCAGTTAAAAAAAAAAATCTGAGACATTCAAATTACTTATAGGGATGTCCTTGTTGAGTGTTGAAATAGCTTCAAGACATATTATTTTGCAAAGTGTTACAGCAGAAAGAAATAAACCTAATGACTGTGAAGGCCAAACATAGGTCATGTGCGGCATGAGAGAAATACTGCCCCAGGGACATATGGCGTCACTCTGGGAGATAAGTTAAAAGGCAGTGCCCCTCGTTCCTGTGAATAACTATTTAATTCTCTTGATATAGGGAATAAGTGAGAGTGATACATCAGATTTTATTCACCGACGTGGAGTTGCAGTGAGCACTCCTCCCATTGGTGTAGGAGCACAGGGTGGACAGCCCGAAATATTTCAAGTGATGGCAACCCATATCATTCTTTATAGTATAAAGCAAGATACTGTGGCGTCCAGAGCTAATAATTTTAGTCATCATGAATCGGTACATCATTGGGGACCGAGGGTATATATAAGGCACAGGCCTGAACCATTCACTTCGACCAAGTTCACACTTCAGCCAAGTTAGTTTGTCTTGAAGATCTACTAACCATGTCAAGGGACCCACTTGTCATAGGAAATGTAGTTGGAGATATATTGGACCCATTTAGCAAATCAGCATCACTCAGAATCATATACAACAACAGGGAACTGACTAATGGATCTGAACTCAAGCCCTCACAAGTAGCCAACACGCCCAGGATTGAGATTTCTGGGTGTGATACGAGGAACCTTTACACTTTGGTGAGTTTATGACCACATTTTTTTACCTCATTGCAGCATTGATTATGGTTTTTAATTATGATGCCAAGGTGGAATTCTGTTTTGTTTCCAAGGAAAAAAATATGTAACATCTTTTAGTGCAATATAACAATACAGAGTACTTCGACTTTATAGTTGCTTTCAGTATAAGTAGGCCATAGGAAGCCAAGAATTTTGCTGACCTTGTGAAGATTTCCTCCTTGGTTTCTGCTGGGGTCAATAACTATACCAGCATCATTGCATGCACACTGAATGATGATGAATATACGTTTTGATAGTATATAGGAACCTGGAATCATGATGATTAGCCACATCAATACATGCTACAAATGTGAATTATATACATCTTTATTGGCCTCATCAAAATTCTTTGAAACTAAGTCACTTAGATTTGAGTACATAAGGCTCACGGCATTCAATTTGTCTGGAAACAATATCAAACTAGTAGACAGCTCAGATGGCTTAGACCTAATTATTACATGAATACTAATTCTAAAGACAGATAAATTATATTGTACCAACACCATTTACTACTTGGTCTAGTTAACTTTCTGTATACACAATGAATGCTTTTGTCTCTAAAGAAATAATCAACTTACCTAGGTGATGGTTGATCCTGATTCACCAAGTCCGAGCAATCCAACCAAAAGGGAATACCTTCATTGGTAAGACGTGAAGCAATTATGATGAATGGAAATACACTATCATTTGTCTGTTCTTCTAAGGTAACAATGCAAAAGAATTGCTTACAGTTACAGCTGCACCCATACATGCAGGTTGGTAACAGACATTCCAGAATCAACAGATGTAAGTTTTGGTGAGTTTCTATTGTTCTCATTTTCTGATTCATATATTTACTTCCAACTATATAACCATGCGATGGTTTTTAAAACTTAAAGGATGCAAGATATAATTGCCAGAAATAGCAGAAGTAGTAATACGTACCAACTAAAGAGTAGCACAATACGCAGTAACTAAAGAGTAGCACAATGCGCAGCATATGTTCGCACATTTACAAACTGATGTTTTGTAGACAACTATAAAATTATTTAGATGACTGGCCTAAGCATGAGCAATATGACTATCTGCAATGTCCAAAGGTGATTGAACTTTATGATGAACTTAAAACCGACAGATGTCAGCGACAAAATCTCATTTAACTACTCTTCTAAACCTGCTCTGATAAGTTCCACCCAAACTTACTACAGGAAATGAGGTTGTAAGCTATGAAAGTCCAAAACCAACAGCTGGAATACATCGATTTGTTTTTGTGCTCTTTCGGCAATCCTTCCAGCAGACTATTTATGCCCCAGGATGGAGACAAAATTTTAACACAAGGGACTTCTCAGCACTTTACAATTTGGGACCCCCCGTGGCCTCAGTGTTCTTCAACTGCCAAAGAGAGAACGGTTGCGGTGGCAGACGGTACATCAGATGAAATTGGAATAACATCCTCTACATGAGGACTGACGAATTGTTGCATGAGGCTATGCACACCGAACAGTTAGTAAATTTGCTGAGCCACAATGTAGCTTAATTTATAGATTGCTGTGGCACCTGTACATGTTCTGACTACGGAACAATCCTAGAAATCAATTTCACTTACCATGTTAATCTGATAAATGTCACGTTTCCATATCTGTTCCTTGATAATCTTACATGTCGATGCAAAGTAGCAGAATGCAAGGGAATATACCTCTTGTTTGTTAAACAGACCGGAACATTGTTGAGTTGCAGGATGCATGAATGGCTGTTCCTGAAAGCAGCTGTGCTGACAGCACTGAGTCCGAAACTTGATTGTGCATAATGTAATGAGGGCCTTTTTCTTCACCTAACAACAAGTTATTACTAGTTGAGCATGTATTGATGCCTATGACCTTGTTGAGAATCAGAATTCAGAATCTTCCCCCATCCACCAGACTACCACTCATGCTCCAGGATTCCAGCGACACCATACCAGCAAAGCTATCTGTTCAATTGTCTAGGATCAAACACGTGACCAAAGGCATAAACCTTTAGTTCCACCTTGGTCCAGACATTTGAGTGCATTCCTGGTCAGATTATGCCCCCAAATCAATTCCAATAACCGAATGACAGCAGCAGCGCCATTGCCTATTCGTTGACGTCTTGCACCTTTGCTGGCCTACATGTTCAGCAGCCAGTGTATTGCCTTGGTGCGCAGACCAGGAGGACCAGATCCTAGACCTAGACAGGGTGACGGCAGAGAATATGCCCAAACAGCTAGAGGTGCCAGAAGTACAAAAGTGCATTCGCTTTGCCAGGATATGGCACGCACAGTGCAAGCCATCCGTCTCAACCTCCAAAGATTCACCAATATCAGAATGCCATTTGCCATGCAGGACCAGGTTGCCGGCCTTCACCTAGTCCGTCAAACCTGTGCCGATGCCACCCGCAGAGGCATTTCGTCGAATAGCTTGGTCGCACCACGCTGTGGCGCTAAGGCAAGGCGCCGTCTCGGCCGTCAGCGTCGAAGCAAGCAATGGAGTGCGGACGTGTGGTGTGGGTAGTATGAGACGCGAACGCGAAGAACCGATCTGGGGCGTGTGTTTAACTGCCCATTTGCGGGACGCGGGACGCCCCTCCCTCTCTATCTCCTCGCCTCGCGGCTGACTCGCATGGTCTGGTGAAGTGGTGAACTCGAGAGAGGACCCCAGTGCGGTGAACTTGGGGAGGTATCACGGCCTCACGGGTAGTGAAAGTGAGTGCAGTGAAGCAAAAGGATAGAAAAGAGAAAAGACCCGTGAGGCCGTGATATGCAACGCATCAGATCGGTACTTATGAAACTTTTTTTAAAATTAACTTTTTTATGCAAAATTATATTTAGTTATGCAAAATCAGTTGTAGCGTATTGACCTGTGGGCAATGGCATTATAGCTAACGCAAAATCTCTCGCTGGGCACTCGCTGGCTTCAGCTCTGTCATGCTTAGACCAAACTTAAGCATCGATATTGAAGAGATTCAAACAAGAAATCTGTTAGGAACTGAGGATACATCAAATAGTCAGCAAGATAGCATTTCAGTTGGAAACAGGAACTCCACCTCGCATTTCTTTTCTTTTCCTTTCAGATTAAAAGCACCAGACTAACTATAAAACACGAGATACAATGAGATGACAATTCTAGAGTTGTTCATCCTTTCCTTTAGGGAACAAGAACAATATTTCCATTACAAGTAGCACCATACGGTGCCTGTCCCTCCCGACACAGTGACTCTGTGTTTCTTGATGTCATGAGAGTAAAAGATTGCATACCTATCTTCCCAGGTACCGACAGGCTGAATGAAGCCTCGTCCAGTGAACACTTGACCGGTCGGGGACAGTGAAGTGGACTAGCACTAGCACTAGCTCAATCCAACATGCAGCGAAGAAGATGACAATTCCGCCGCGGAGGACGTTCCTCTCACGGCAGCAGGGGATGCGCCAAGGATACCAGCGCCGCCCGCTGCAGCATTCTGACGAAAGAGAGCAGAGGCTACGCTCCCCTTCGCCGTCAGCCCAACTGGCGGATCCGATGGAAGCATAGGCTTCTCCGACGTCAATGCCTGGACAGCGGGCGAGGACGCAGGACCTGCGCCGTTATTACTATGGCCGCCTGTGTCCACAGGTGCGGTGGCGTCACGCCTCCTCTTGTTCAACCTGTGCGCGCGCCGGCACTGGAGCTCACACCCGTCGAACACCTTGTCGGGCTCCACGAGCGCCTTCCTGAGACCCTCGGGTGTCTTGTAGAAGAAGATGGCGTACCCGCGGAACAGCCCGGTGGCGGGGTCGGCGCCGAGGGGCCCCCTCTCGATCTCGCCGAACCTGGAGAAGAATGCCATCAGCTCGTCTTGCGCGGCGCGCTCGGGCACGTTCCCAACGAAGAGCTTGCGGTCGGAGTGGGAGGACGACGGCGCGACGGGCCCGAGGGATGCGAGCTGGCAGGCGACGGGACGGCCGTCCACGCGCTTGGAGGCGTCGGCGAGCGCACGGCGCGCGTCGGAGCGGCGGCGGAATGTGACGAAGCCGTACCCGCGACAGCAGCCGTCAGCGCGGTCCGCGACGGCGTGGCATTCGTCGAGGGCGCCGAAGCGGGCGAAGGCAGAGGCCAGCGCGGCGGAGGTGGCACTGGGGTCGAGGCCGTGCACGAAGAGCCGGCGATGGGTGACGTCAGAGGCGGCGGAGTCAGCGAGGCAGGCGAGGAGGGCCGAGTCCCGGAGGCAGGCGTCGGCCAGGAGGTCCAGTAGCTCGTCCCTTGTGAACGGCTCCAAAAGCTTCCGAACATCTTCCGCCTGCGACGCCTTGTCGCAGTTGCCGGCCGCGTAAGGCTCCGCCGTTGCTTCATTCGCCGTCGTGGAATCATCGTCGTCGACCATCTCCATCTCCCACTCGGCTGGGTACGCCGGCGGCTTGGCCTTGCGGTGCCGCTTCCGTTTCCGGCCCATGCGGGTTCAAGGTTTGGGGGCTGGGCAGTAGGGAGGGGGGATTTGGGGGCTGGGCTGGCAGGCAGTGCGGCAAGCCGGCGAAGGCAGAGGACGCCGGATTAACCGGAGTCTCGAAGAGGCAGGGGGAAAAAAAAAAAATACTGTGTGAGACGTTTCGATTTTGGACGTTCCTTGTGACGAGCACTTGGACATTTGAACATTTGGTGGTGTGTATCATAAGGTCATTATTCGAATTTCTCCACAAATTTTGAACTAACCTATTGCTTTATAAGTATAAAATGTACACTTAGAAAATTTTTGAATCTCATGAGTTTAAGCTCGACTCAAACATTTTGGTGAAGAAGTACGACAACTTGACTTTTGACAAAAAAAAGAGATAGAGATAATTATTGTTTCTCTCTGCTAAATTTGTATATATAGCAGTTTGATTATGGTCATAAACTCAAACAGCTAAACCTAAAAAAAATTAAAAAAAAAAATCCTAACTTTCAATCGTCTAGAATCCGACGAGATATGAGACGATGGCAGTGGAGTGCGCGCGGCAGTGGGGCTGGGATAGGTAACAGCCTGTTAAGCATGATTTCAGACGTTTTACATGAGAAATCAAATTGTTTCTCCGTGCCAAACGCACTCGTAATTTGGTATACAACGCATAAGCCAAAACTACAATAAAACATGTCAAACGGTCTTTAAGTATGGATAAGGGCCTCTCAAAAGAAAAAATAGAGAGAGTATGATAAGAAAATGGACATGGAATTAAAAATCCAACGCATTTCAATCCGAAAGAGTGAAGTGTTACTTCGATGCAAATTTGAAACCAAATTTTCTGTCAAAGAAAATACGATGTACTAGTAGTCATCAACCTGGGCCGTCGGATTCGCCCGACCAGAGCAGGCGAGCAGCTGCGATACGGAGCCGTCGAACCTGCTTTCTCTTTCTCCCTATCGAGCCCAATCCCCAATCGCAAATCGAACCCGCCCGCTTCCTCCTCCCTCGCGCCCCAAACCCTCGCCCGGCTGGAGAACCTCGCCGCCGCCGGCCGCCATGGCTCGCAACGAGGAGAAGGCGCAGTCCATGCTCAACCGCTTCATCACGATGAAGCAGGAGGAGAAGCGCAAGCCCCGGGAGCGCCGACCCTACCTCGCCTCCGAGTGCCGCGACCTCGCCGATGCTGAGCGCTGGCGCTCCGAGATCCTCCGCGAGATTGGCGCCAAGGTCGCTGAGATCCAAAACGAGGGCCTCGGGGAGCACCGCCTCCGCGACCTCAACGACGAGATCAACAAGCTCCTCCGCGAGCGCGGCCACTGGGAGCGCCGCATTGTTGAGCTCGGCGGCCGCGACTACTCCCGCAGCTCAAATGCACCGCTCATGACGGATCTCGATGGCAACATCGTTGCCGTCCCGAACCCCTCTGGCCGTGGGCCTGGGTACCGCTACTTCGGCGCCGCCAGGAAGCTTCCCGGCGTGCGGGAGCTCTTCGACAAGCCGCCCGAGGTTCGTAAGCGCCGCACACGGTACGAGATACACAAGCGCATCAACGCTGGGTACTACGGGTACTACGACGACGAGGACGGTGTGCTGGAGCCCCTTGAGGCTGCCGCAGAGAAGCGCATGCGGAAGGAGGTCGTTGAGGAGTGGCACCGGGTGGAGCGGGTGCGACGGGAAGCCATGAAGGGCGTGGTGAGCGGTGAGGTGGTCACGGCAGGTGGACGCAGTGGGGATGCTGCTAGGGAGGTGCTCTTTGAGGGGGTTGAGGAAGAAGTCGAGGAGGAAAGGAAGCGCGAGGAAGAGGAGAGGGAGAGGGAGAAGGTGAAGGAGGCTGGGAGGGAATTTGTCGCTCATGTGCCACTACCTGATGAGAAGGAGATTGAACGGATGGTGCTGGAGAGGAAGAAAAAGGAGCTTCTTAGCAAGTATGCCAGTGACTCTCTGCAAGTTGAGCAGGAGGAGGCCAAGGAGATGCTCAATGTGCGTCGCTAGAAGAAACGGTCTGTTCTTGATATCCATGTCTTTCAGTAAAACATTTTACTGGCATAGTGCATGTGACTCGAGTAATGTAGGGATATGCTAAATATGCTTAAGAATATGACTCTTCTTGTTTTTGTTTCCCTAGAATTTAGTTTTAATTGTAACATTATTTTAGTGTTATCTTGCTGCAAAAAATTCATTTGATGATGCAGTGCATCTTCTTACAACCTATAATCCATCATTTGCATTGTGGTAGCAATCTCGTGTTTCTGATGTTGAATCTGATTGGTATGGTGGCATAGGCCCTACATTCTGATTGAACCTTTAAGACATTGTGTTACTAGTAATATTTATTTGTGATATTAGAAAAGTTATCCTTTATTTTGGTCATTAGTGTATTCGTTGTCATTCTGTGATTGTTGCTAATAATTTGTTATATTCACAAAACTTGTTAAACCTGGTTAAACTCGGTATCAAGATTTCACCTATTCAGAGCTACACCAAAGCTATTGCTTTAACAAAAAGGTCTAAATGCATGTCCTTTAGCAAATCCATAATTAAGAAATAGGAATGTATCCGAGAAACTCTCATCTTTCAGTTTGAACTGATGATTTTTTTTTAAGTATTGAGGAAGCGAAGTGGAAGCTAAAATGCATTGGGCTGCACTTTTTGAGGAAGCACTTGCTCTTCATGTATAATTCAGTTGAATTGCATGTCTTTGAACCTTTTTAGTTACTCCAACTTCCTTGAGACTAAAAGGCTTGGTGGTTATTGTTGTTGTGCAAGACTACAAACATGTCTTTTAACCTTTTCTTTTCCAAAATGTGGATTCTTCCTGAATAATTATATCATTTGTAGTATGAATTGTTGTCGTTTGATTTGTATTTGCTTTCAAACTGAAACACCATCGTCATCATCAGACATCAGCTATTGTGACGTATAGTCTGCAATGGCTTGCATATCCTGCCATGCTTCTTTTCTTATTCAATGGATAAGAAGCTACTACGTAGTTTTCTTCTTGATGCATGAGGAAATTGCTATTGATCCTGCTGTGTTTTACTGTGTATACTTAGCATAAAAAGCCACTGCATCACCACGCGTTCTGATATGCTTTTTAACCTAATTTATTTTTTCCAGGTTGGGGTTGTGGATTCCTCATGATCTGAAGCTGTTAGCATTGAAAAGCAGAAATGAACGACCCTCACAGTCCTGAGCTCCTGATATCGATGCTGCCCAAGAGGACATTTGATATAAAACACGGCAGGGTTTGCCTGCATTGACCAATGTGTTTAAACCAGCCTTGATGGGAGATTACTGGCGATGAATCAAAGATGGCTAAACACCTGTGGTTCTGGTATATGGTTTGTGTTTTCATGTTTTGTATCTCTTATCATGTAATTGGGCTACGCTGTTGGCCACTTAAAATTTCAGCGATACGGGAGAATCTGATGTTAGCATCGTTACTTCTCACGTGGTATAAGATGCATTCTGATCGACCTAGTCTCATCTCCTGAATCACCCTCCAACTGTCACATAGCCCATCGAGAAGCAGTGTAGCCCAAGCAATAACCAAAGGAAGAAATATTTTAACTGTTGTTTCAAATACAATAAACAGATTGCTAACTGAATAGAATATAGCGTCAGCCACTCTAATCTAATCTAAGTATAACATCGCAATTAGAAAATTTTTAGGGGCATCTGCCAACGTTGCTCTCCCGTCCCATGCAGAAATGAACTCAACTTCTAGCTGAAACATCTACGGTTATGCAGGAAATTGTTAACCTCCCAAGTTTTGCCATCAAATGCCACATAAAGCTACTGTGCTCAGATGCATATGGCCACAGTGATTTACTGGAATGAAATCTAATACTGTGTTCATCTGAAATTATTGCCTTCTTAAACTACATACTTCCTTCTTTTTCAAGATCTCTTCAAATCTGGCATCTGTAACTGAAAGCATCTGGTTCAAAATCAACCTCACCCCACAATTGATCATCCGAGCATACCGAGGCTTTATCCGCTGCTCCAAACTGTACCCAAAGTATTGTGGAAATTTCACGAGCTCACCCCTCGGGTATTCCATCGTTAGGAAAAAATTATATTTTGGAAGCAAGTTTTCTTCCAAGCTGAGTGTGTGGATAATTCCAAAGCGGTTTACCATAATGCCTATCTCCTCCATGCTAAATCCCCTCTCAAGGAAAAAATCTGTGATTGGTTTAAGCTTTGCCTCAACATTCAGGCCAAAGGCCTGTGGGCTTTTCTGAATAAGAGATGGAACATCTGCGCCAATCGACCTGAAGTATTCAGCAGTTGGCCTAAGATTATCATCCACACTGTAGCTCATCAGATGAGGACATCGAGTCAAAATCTTGCCAATGTTTTCCTTAGAAACTCCTAGGTCGGTAAGAAAACTCACTGTTGTCTCTACCTTTTTCCTGCTGTATGTGAGAAATGCAGGGAACCGGCAAATCACCTTGCTCCACTGAGCTTTGTTGACACCAATGTTCTCCAAATAAACCATCATGGGTTTAAGATTATCTGACATGCTGATTCCACATAGCTGAGGCCTCTTCTTTATGATTCCTGGTATGCTGGACCGTGGCACACCAAGCTGAATCAGTAGTTCCACCAGGGGTTTGATCTTACGATCCACATTGTAATATGCAAATGCTGGGAATTTACGTACGATACTCTTGATCTCCTCATGGTCCATCCCAAGCTCTAGAAGAAAGAGCACAAGCTCAGGGAGGGCACCACCTGAAGTTGGTGTACTTACCCGAGCAATTGCCTTTTGTTTATTTGAGCTTGTGGGTGTGAGCACCATAGAAGAAGGCAATGCTTCCCTTTCCATGGAGAAAGGATCAGGGAAGTTCTCCACCACCCCGACCAAGCCATCTCCATGTTCCCTAGAAAGAGCTTCTAGGTATGGCAGGAGAGCATCTCTGATCTCAGGTGTGCTCAGCTCCCTTCCTGGAAAATAAATATCATGTCAACAATTCTGAACCAATAAGGAGATATAATCTATAAAAAGAACAGAATCAATAATGTGAACCTTCAACATATCGAGATCTGTAAATATTCTGGAGCTTTGATACAAGGTGTTCAATGAAACCATCTGATTTATTGACGATGCGTGCAGCTAGTGTACTTCTCAAACCGTTCTGTCTCAGGAACAATGACAGAACAGCCTTTGCCTCCTCCCTTTCTGCTGCTAGCAATCTTGACCGAACAGACGTGGGGCTCTGAGGAGTAGCTACCCGCAGGTCACCAGCATCTGCATTTCACAAATATATCATATACACTATGAAGATAAACTGTGTTTGCCGCACACTTGAATGGAGATTTCTTATAGGAATGAAGAGGTAATCTCACATGACTGTGCATTGCAAGCCATAAGTTGTCGGGACACTAGAGTGCAAGACCTGTGTGAACAAAATGCAGCAGTGAGTATAACAAAGGTAACAATAGCAGAGCACTGGTTATCTTCAAAGAAATTGCAGAGCATTGTACAAAAATGGAAGAACGTACTGATCAGGATAATCTAATGCCAGGTAATGTTTCAACAAATCAATTTACACAGGACAAGGTGTGTCATGCCAGTGCATTCGCAAGAAAAATAAGTCAGTTATCATTACCAGGCCAATTCTGAACTTTTGGTACCATAAATAAGCTGGCCATATTTTGCATAATAAGTTCATGGCTAGAACTTTGAGCTGCTGTTCAATATTCTATCAGCGAAAAAAACAAAAAGAGTAAAACGAGCTATCCATTATAGTGCGGAGGCCACAGGCCAGAGGGACAACTTAAAACCAACAGCAAGGGTAAGTTTTTTATTATTATTATTATTATTGGGCAAGAAAGGAGCAAGGCGTATCAATGTATCATATTCATATCAGTTCATTCGCAAGCAAAATGACCAAACTGTCATAACCAGGCCAACTCTGAACTTCTGATTCCACAAAGAAGGAAGCTTTATTTAGGCATTGTTGGATCCATAAGACGACGGCCTAAGGAGTTCGTAAATAGAATTCGTGGTGATCTTACACAAGTCTTTCGTTGAATATGAGAAAGAGTAAAACGAGCACCAACTATAGGCCTATCCATTCCAGTACAGAGGACCAACTTAAGAGCAGCATCAAGGGGCGAGAGGGGGGAAACGGCCTACCTGCACGAGGACAGGCCAAGCCGCCACGGCGGAAGCAGCACGCCATGGGGCTGGCACGCGGCCGGGCGGAAGACGAAGAGAGGCGGCGCGTCCAAGCACGTCATCGCCGGGGGACGGGACCGCCGGACCGGTGAACGAATCAAGCACTGCAGCCACGCGGAGAGATGGACGCTGCTAGTGCTTCCTTCAGCTTCTTCTGTTTTATCTTGTTCATTTGCAGATAAACCCTCTCTAGCTCTCAGTATTTTCAAATGTTGGCCCTTTCATGTACTGCGGACTTACCTCAACCGCCTCTGCCGAATCGAGCATGCTCCGATGAAATTGATCTTCCAAAGCCATCCCAATTGAATCCGCGCACGCGGCCGACAAGAGTGGCACTGTCGAATTATTGGACGTGCATGTCTCATGTGCACAATTATTAGTTAAAAGAAAACTGCTAAACAGTTTTACGTACTTAGTAAAGACTCATGAGCAGAGAACAAACTTTGAATCTAACACAGGCGGGGGGGCTCGCGCGCGCGCGCTATGGACAGATGCAGATGTCTAGAGTAGCCGCCGAACAAACAGGCGAACGAACAAAAAGAAGAGAGGGCACAAAGGCCAACAAACAAAAGCAAGTTACTACAAGGCAGGGGAACGAGGATCCATGATCCAAATTTTACGATACCAAAAGACGAAATAAGATATAGCTAATACGTCTTATTGGTCCTGTAACACTGATCGCTGAACAAGAAATGGTTTTCTATGTCTCCAGCCAAAAGTCATCAGCGTCGTTTTTGAGGCCGCTTTATCACACCTCGAGTCCCATTTGTCCTCTAATTCATTCCTTCATGTTGTTTCTGTCACTCTCACCTTCCTTCCTGGTGTTTGTGTCACCCTCACCTTCCTTCCAGGTGTTTGTGCCACTCTCACCTTCATCAACATCGTCATCACTCTCGGTTCCCTTATGAAGCAGTTCCTTCATCTTGCGGTACTCATCATAGTGAACCTTCCGCTGCTCTTCGAAATCTACAGAGAAACATATGTTATTTGTCAGTTTCTTTTGCTCTGAACACAGAATAGACCAAGGAGACACGTTTCAAGCAACGATAATACCTAGCAGGAAATTGATGTGATAGGTCATACAATATAGCAAGTGTATTATGGACAACAAGGTGAAAGTTTCTTTCCAGTAAACCACTAACAAATTCCGAACCAAAATGCATAATGGTGAATCAATCAAAGACAGTGGATGGAAGTAGAGAAGTAAACGTCTTAAAAATCTTTTGTTTGTTTCATGGGATGGGAATTGTAGTGGGAATGAGAAAAGTGAGTTAATGGACGAACTGCCACCAAACTCTTTCCAAGGGGAGAGCTGGTAATTAGGTGGGAGATGGATGACTATAGAAACATGAGTACATCTTCACCGTTCATCATAGCCTACATTCCAGTTCCCTACTCTTAAACCCACCAACCAAGACTATTCCCTCCGACTCCTCTTCCATTTCCCATTGATTTGTCAAATATACCATATTCTTCTTGGAGCAAAAATAGAAGGAGGGACAGTAGCATACAAAGTGTAACATGGCAATGAATTGTAAAGAACATAGCACCACATTTTAGTACACATAGCATCTAACAGTTCAATGTATAGTTGAAAAACGACATCTGATGAACAAAGGAAGGTATCAGATTACCAACCTTCATGTTTTATGGCCTTTTCTTCCCAGCTATCTCTCTCAAATATCTTTCCACTGGAAACAGCTTCAGCCAAAGCAGTCTGGATGGCATCAGCATGAGTAGATTTATCCACTGACTCTTCACTTAACCGCATTGGTGAAACAGATCCTTCAAATCAGAATCAATTATCAAATGCATGCTACACAATTTTAACAGGAAAAAAACGCAATGATGTGCAAGGATTTGCGGGAGTACAAGAACCCAGACAGCAGAACACATACCTTCTTCGTCATCACTCATAGTGTGGTAAGGCGTCTTCGGCTCAGTGATCTTCTCTCTCTCTGGTTTGTTTGACTCAATGTCATTCAAGTTTTCTTCATCCCATTTGACCCGGCCCCTGGAACACATATGTCATTACATTTTGCAGTGCAAAGAAAGAAAGAAAAAAATATATATTGAATGAAATTTGACACTTGGTACAGCACTAACCTAGCCCGTTTCGGTTCCATAGCTTTCATTGTTACACTGAGTCACTGACAAAGTACAGGGCACCTCAGTAACGCTACAACGTAGAGCCTGAAATGGATTATCAGTATCAGGTTAACACCTACGCACAAATAGAAGCCAAACTGAAATTCAGGCATCAAGCTACCTCCAACTAAAGCATTATCCCGAGCCTCACCGTTTAACGGAAATGACATTACTCCACATCCGAAAAAAAAAAAGGATAGAACAGGACTCGGAGATATGAATCCTTGACTGCACTGTTATTAAGCACGAAAACATGGACTTTAAGCATCCATCAGACGAAACGGAAACTAAACATGCTTTAGGTCAAAACAAAACGGTAGAACTCATGAATCAACGGGGAAAAAATAGCCAATAATCTCGGCGAGCAGCGCCAGGGCATCCCACCATAATCGGCCCCTTCTGGCCTCCTCGCCTAAACGGAGAAGACCCAACCAATCCACTGAAATTAGCCGGGGAGTGGTGGGGATCGACGCCCCGGCAGTGGCGGTGAAGATGGAGACGAGCCCCAGGAGGAAACGGAACCGCGGATTGGTCGAGACAAACATGGATGTGTCACACACGGCTGTGCCGCGCTACGAAATGCCCTCAAGCTGAACGAAATGGCCTCAAGTTAGAACGATTTGAACCGCCCCGGAGGGCCTGAACCCAAGCGGAAACGGCGGGTTGCAGCGAGCTCACGTCGCGAGGGAAGAGGATGCGCGCGGAGAAACCCCGTACCTTGCCGGTCGGTGAAGGGTGTAGCGGCGGGCGAAATGGAAGAGGACGGCACGAACGAGCAGGGCCTCCCGGCCTCCGATATTGGCAGCGTTGTTGAGTGAAATGCAGGAGGGATCCTCAGTCCTCACAGCTCACGGCTCATGTGCAGATGTCATTGTTGTGACACACACAAGAAAACATATTAACACTAATTAAAATAAGCAAGATAACTTAAAATAATTTGAAACAACGAGTAAACCACTTAGTAATAAGTTTAAAATCTGGATGACAGGAAGTCGGAAACAAGAGTGTTTGTAACGACAGCTAGTGTTTGGTACTCCTTTTTTTTTTTTCTTGTGATTGTGTTTAGGACTCTTCCATTCTTAAATTTAAGAACATAGTAGTACGTTCATACGTTCCAAAAAAAGAAAGTGCGTGCGATGCGGCCATGGCCACGAGCAGATAATGAACACATCAGGCAACGGATAAATACATCTTTCACCTTGCTTTAAAGGTTAACTGCCAATTTTATCCAAAGTTATTTTACCCTGCTTTTTGGTACTTTTATTGCCAATTTGACCCGTTTGCCATTTTGGCTCTATTTTATCAAATTGACAATAAAGTAAAATACCCTGAGTTTTGACGTACCCGCTCTCGCTTAGACAACAATCATATCATGTCTGTCATGACTTAATGGGACTATATTCTACTTTTTACACATTCACCTACTGATCCCGCATAAGATGTGCAAGAGGTTTAATTAATTGAAATTACAGGTCAAATACATGACTTGAGTCACATAAAAAAACAACTTAACTTTAATTTTATATGTAACAAAAGCTTGAACCGCTCCACATCAAAATACAATCAATCAGAAGATGTGATCAAAATGTACCAAAATTCGGGAGAGGCTGATTTGGGTTTTAAACTATACAAGCTGGAAGCCATTCTCTTCTAGCCTTTCACGGTCTCCTCCGGTCCTCCCCTCAGTTATCCATTAAATGAGCCACAAACAGAGCCATTTTCCAATGGTAGTCTTCAGAACAACGTATTAGATTCAACAAAATGGTCGTCATACATGAAGGAGGAGAGACATACTTCAAGAACGGATGCCAGGTCTTAGAAACCGTTATCATGAAAGTTTAGTTTAAATGAACATTTCAGAATAGAATTTAGACTTTGAACTTGAATTCTCTTGTTGTAATTATCAAGCCATGTAGAACCGTTGTAGCATTATATTAGAAGAAAAGGCTCTGATCCACCTCGTAAGCTAGAGCCAAATGCATTTTAGCATGAACCTAAGCCCGACTAAACGCCCATGGTTATGCATAAGATTTACTAGAGGAAACCTCTCTGCAATGTTGCCCGTCTAACAAACTGGTAGTGCATCTAGAATAATAATATTTTTTATTACAAAACAAGTACAACTACCAAGCCATTTATTCCAAAACAATATCATAATAAATTCCAGAATCCGGAAAACCAGGTACGGGGTACAGGGGTCTGAAATCTTGCTCAACAAAAGCCCAAGTTCCACTCCTTTTCCTTTTAGCTTAAAACAATGTAATTTTACAAAAAAAAATCCTATTAAATTTCAGGATCTGGAAACCGGGTACAGGAGTCTGAAATCTGGCTTACAAAGTCCGAGCTCACCTTTACCTCCTACATATGGCTGGACTGCAGACAGAATTCACCAAATAGGCCTCCCTTGTCATAAATTCATGCCAATTTTATTTTCGCAAGTTTTGCAGGAGCAAAACAAATAAAATAAGGTTAAGGGTTAAAAATAAGTCCATGCAAGCCAACTGTAACAAAAGATATGGAATGATGTTGGAAACTGAAATATTAACTCACAGCCTGGATGGTCAGCTTCTTCCTTTCAGGCAGCAGTTGAAACGTAGTCAGCGCCTGAGGCATCAGCTTGAGCCAAGACCAAAAATCACGAATACAACTTCCATGCATGTATAACTAATGATGCTGTTAATTGCTACACCAGTGTTTTAGTACAAAATGACATAACAAAACTAAAATAAATATTTCCAAGACGATACTATTCATCTACCAAATATAAGATCCAACTAACTGGGCAATATTAGATTTTCATATATACTCACGTAACAAAATTTTCTTAAGCTTTCATCCTCAAAAGAAGTAAAAACCCACTTCAAAGATCTGTTGCAGTTTAAGTTGTCATGTTGCACATAATTAAATTTTATGCCCCCGAAAACTCAGATTTTTGGAGCTGGATCTGTTCTCTGGGATTCTAAAACAGACAAATCCCTTGGTTTCCTGTCCACACGCGTTCTGCCTATTCAAGTGCTCAAACATGACAACAAACTTGCCCAGGCAAGAAAAGAGTGTGCTAGTTCCAATACAAATAAAGTACGATTAGGATTACCAGGTCACAATTTTCAGTTCTCAACGTATTGAAACCGTTTAAAACATGAACCACCTGAGTATTGGTCAAACAATAATATACAGGACAAAGTAAACCATTATTCTAAGTAGGAGATAAATAAATTAGTTATCAGAGACCTATAAGTATTAGAAAAAGAACTACAACTTATAAGCTAAAACAGCAGATCAAAGCAGATTCATCACTTTGTCAGTAGGAAATTAAAATAACATCCCACATACATGCGACTGGCCCATAAAATGAGAAAGGAACACACATCTCTATCTCTGCAACAAGACTGACACAGTACATGGAAACAACCACATGATAACTAACAAACCAAGTTGGCTTGTAACGACTAGGGGGCATGCAAATATAAGTAAACAAACCACGCCAAATCGTCAGAATCACAAAAGGGAGTACAGCCAGACTGAGTTTTCTTGTAGACAAGCTTAAGCGATGATGGACATGGTAGATTGAATGCAGCATTTCACATTAAAATTTGTGAAAACGAAGAACTAAAAAGAAGAATCTTGAGCAACGGACCATACGGCTATCAATATGATGAGTGCATGGAAGAGAACAAATGTGATGTGAATCACAGTCAAGAGTTATCAAATAAGTTAGTAAGTTCATGCATTGAACTAGGCTGGACTCCAAACTAAGAAAGTGAGGAATTGAGTATTGAAGTACAAAGCACAGAAATGCATGTAGACAAAAAGATAGTAGACTGACCACTAGGATGGTAGGACAATAAATGAGAGCAACATATCACTGATGGAGGCCTCCCACAAGTTTGATTAAGGCACAATAACCTGACATCCGTGAGAGCTCCTGTCTTGATAATACCACAGCTTTAAGCTGCAGACGCGTCACATAATATATGTGAGTTAAACCAACTCTCGATGAAGAGTAGTTATCATTCAAAGGTTCAAACAATAACAAAATTCCAAAGATTAATTGGTAATAAATTTCTCATTACCAAGGAACTTCATGAGAGTTCAACACAGAACATAGAGCTAATCCTTTAAAAAGAAATAAAGATAACAACTAGTGAATATAGGCTCATTAAAAACATCTACCAACCACTGATAAGTTCACTGAAAACGCGATAGCAACAGAGCAAGGATTCTCACAGCAAGTGACAGAGTGAAGGCCAATCTAATTATCCGCAACAACAAAGTTAGCACCAAAAAGTCTTGGAAATACGACCAACATCTGTGCAATTTTCCAATTTGCAGGAACTCAAGTGGGACATATAACACTATATTTATTATAACACCTAAAAAGGCCTCAACTATAGCATATATTGCTTGACAACAATAACCGTCAAAAAATGGGGTGGGGATGGGAAACATTATAGGTACACATGAAATCTTTCTAAATAAGAAAGATGAACAAAATGATGCATTTTGCATTATAAATATTTTCTTACTTTAGTTCATTTTCTTAACTAGAGGAATTTGCAGGTACCCAATCCATTGCCACCATTGGACCATCCTATTGTTGAAAGTCAGAAAGAGAAAATGATGAACATAACTATAGAAAAATCAGCAACATTTTTTCTTGATGATTCAAGAAAGCAGAAGCAAAGGAAACCCGTGATTGCAGATAGAGAAAAGAACATCCATTTGCATAATATACATTTAACCAGGTTAATGCATACAAAAGAAAGAATTAAGAGAATTAAAAAAATGAACTTTTCCATGTCCTTTCTTAACTGATTGATTTGCTGTAGCTCAAATATTTCACCAGAGACACTAACAGCATTATTCATTTGTACCAAATAATTGAATAGGAACACAGCTCAGGAATCTTTGTGCCCTTGGAAAAGTAGCAACAATATATTTCCGAGATCATGTGCACTGAACTAATTACTAAGAGTCATTAAAAAGGAAGTTGTTGAGGCATTCTTCAAGTTTAATCTTGAGGTGATCATTCGGTACAAACATATCCTAAGAGGGAAAACACATTCATCATGTTTTCAACAAGGTTACATCAGGATAGGTTATTAATAAGCACCTCAACAAGTTACTTTACATTTCATTAGATTGAATCGACTTCCTTGCACAACACAAAAGGCTCCCTACACTTAACTCTTGCAAAAAAAAAATGGAACGATCAAGAGACGAAATATGCTACTTGAACAATGAAGTTATCATTAAAACTCATTTATTACAGTTTACAAGCGATTGATATATAATACAATACATATGTTAGTTTCAGATATGAAACTGGTGATGAGTCAATAGACCAGACCTTGCAAGTGAACTGGATCGCCACACCTTACTGTAACATAGGATTAGAATGTTAGGGGTTTGCGAGTTAGCCCTGCAACGGCAGTGGCTGCAGGCGATGCAGAGTGTTATCTTCCTCAATTCTACACCCATGCTTGACTAGCGTCAATCGTCACCTGACAGCAAGTAGACAAGACAGGAGATGCTGCATAATGGGCTGCATCACCTTGGATGTGGATACGCAATAAATAAAGAGAGATTGATATTTGTAGCAAACCCAAACATTGGTCAGCCAGCTCAGCCAAATAGCCCTCGATCCCTCATACTCCCTTGCTCTTTCATCAGTTGCTCCTCTAAAGGATCAGGGGTCTTCACATATTTTTTGAAACGCCTGCAGATTAAAGCATGCAACATGCAGACACATTATTACAAGGATGAAAGATCAGATGTTCAACTGAGTCTAGAATCTGAAACACACGAGCAGACGACCAGTACCTGTCCTGTTCATTTAGAGCAGGAAGTGTTGGCATGAAATCCTTTGTTTTGGGCAGAGGAACTTCACGGAACCACTCATGGCTCAAGGCAGCATCTGCTGATATGCGCTGTATGGTAGGAATAGATATATTAGGGAGAAGCAACATAAGAATATTAGACTCAGAAGGTGCACTAGGGAACATGTATTACCTTCTCAGGGTCATATGTCAGCAACCTACTTAGCAGGTCAAATCCAGCTTCTGACAGGGTCAATCCTCCAGTGAATGACATAGCTGGAAACTTCTCCCTTAACCTATTTCTCCTGTGAGACAGAGAATTAAAGATAAGTTTCCATGATTATGTAGTCCCTGAGTATTTGAAACACAAAACTAGCAGCATAAAGAAATGGATACGAACTTACTGTTGCTTTTGGGCTCTAGCACCAGGCAAATTGGAATAACCGGGCCATATCTCATCATTGGGTGTCCCAAGTACCCCAAATATCTGCAATACAAGTTACTCAGTCATAAGATTTCAACAATGTAATCATAAGAAACAAAACAAAGTGTGGCAGACACAATACCTCATACAGTTGACCTATATCAGTTGTCCCATTGAATAGTAGTTTCTTTGTCAATAGCTCTGCCATTATGCAACCCAAAGACCACATATCAATAGCAGTGGAATACTCTTTTGCTCCTAGAAGTAACTCCGGGGCCCTGCAATGGAAGGAGCATATGTTGAGACATAATTGACAGGTGCAAAACTATAGTCATGTGTGATTTGAAAACTTATGATATCAGAAAAATTATTGAGTGTAAGGCTTACCTGTACAACAAAGTCACAACTGGTTGAGTGTAAGGCTTTAGTTGGCTGCCATATTGACGAGAGAGTCCAAAATCACATATTTTCAACTCACCCCTGTTATTCAATAGGAGATTTGATGTTTTGAGATCCCTATGAAATAACAGAAAATTGTTAGAAATTGTTGTGGTGCATAATAAAAACCACAAATTCAGTTCAAAAAATATTGAAAACCAAAGTCAGTCAGTACCTGTGAAGTATCCAATTATCATGAAGATACTTCACACCCTCTAGTAGCTGAAGCATTAAACACTTGACCTCATTCTGGTGGTATGGTTGTTTCATCACCTCCATAACACCCTTAAGGTCGTGCTCCATGTACTCCATCACCATAAAGGTATCATCGTCACGGTCACCAACAACTACTTCCTTGACATCCACGATTGAAGGGTGGTGGAGGGATAAAAGTATATTTACTTCCCTAAGAGTGGTCAGTGGAAAACCTTCCCCTTCCCGGTCCTTACCTACCTTGACCTTCTTCACTGCAACAACCTCATCATTTTTTTTGTCCCTTGCCCTAAATACAACTCCGTATGTACCCTCATTGATGGGGTTTAGTCTCTCAAACTCATAAATACTCCTACAACTCTGAAGCATGTTAATGCACCTACGTGGCAAATGAACATTCTCAGGTGTTCTAGACCTCCGTGCATTACTCTCAACATCAATTTCCTGCAAATAACCAGCAGGAGAATCAATGACACGCTCCATTGCAACATCCATAAAGTAACCCTCATCTTCTTCAAGATCTTCATTTCCACTTCCCTGCACCAACATGGAGTCATGCGAAATTGAAGAATTTTCTCCTGACATCCCCAGGAGTTCTCCAGGCTCTGGGCTTGAAGCTCTCTTCGCAGATATTTTTTCAACTGACTTAACAGGTGAAACACTTTTCTTCTTGTAGGGCACAACCACCTCGTCCTCCTCTTCAACATTTGACCATCTTGAAGTAAAAATGTTCCTCAACATTTGGTCCTCTTCATCCCCCTTATTCTTCTCGTGATGTTGAAACCGTTCAGCCTCATGTGCAACTGATATATCCAAATTCACTGGTGAGCAATCATCCACCGTAGCCACAGTGCTCGCGTCAGACAAAGGAAGTGGCGACGGTTGAGGAAGCTCAGTAGCAAAGGTGTTAATCTCTCCCCTGCTCCACACAGAACCTGTTGCCTGCAGCTTCGTAACATTCGCATCACGAACTGGTGAATGCTTCCTCTTCCTATTTGGAGACACAGCACCGGCGTACCTGCAGACTCCCACAACACCCTTCTCCGAGCCGCTGCCGATCGTGAGCTCGGCAGGCTCCCTGACGTCCACTCTCCCTGAAGGCCGGCTCCTAGGCGGAGAGCCGTGACGCCTGTACTTGTCGGACAGCTCCCGCCTCCTGCTGCGGCCGCTGTCGCTACGGCGGTCCGAGCCACGGTCACGACTCGGGTGACGGCGGTGGGGATGATACTCCTTGCTTCTCCTAGAACGCTCCAGGTCGAGCTCCCGCTCCCTCACGAAGTCGCGGCCCCTGTGGCCCCCGTGCCGCGCCGCCGCCATGGGCACGACCAGGAAGCCCTTGGAACCGAGCGAATGGTAGCGAATCCCTGGTTCCTGGCGGAATTCACAGACAAACCCTAGCGAAAAATCGGGCGAGATTGGAATCGACTTGGGGATTGGGACAGATCTTGAAGCAGATCGAATAAGAGATTAGGGAAAATCAGCGGCGCCTTGTAACACGCGCGCGCGAAGCTTATCGGAAGGCGGCGGCGCGGGAGCGGGACGCAGCCGGAAATTGAGCGGATGGTGGCGCGGCGGTGACACGAAGACGAAGGAAGCCAAGTCAGAAATCGCAACGCGTTCGCGTTCTTATCGTGCGCTTTGTTTCGGGCCGGGTGTCCGAGAGAAACCCGCGCCGGGCTCGAGTCTGGGACAGGGTGGGGAGGCACGCAAAGCGTGTTCGGTCCGGCCTGTCACGGAGTTTGGGTGGGAACAAGGGTGCAAGGGCGGGCGCCTCGACAAGTCGGTTTCCTTGCCGACTTAAAGCTGGGACCCGGTGTCACTGGCCTGGCGATTTTACACTATTTCTATTTCTATTTCGTCCCTTTTTTGCCATGAATTACTATTTCTACTTTTCCTAAATCTTATGCAAAAAAATCTATCTTCTTTTGTCTTAAAAATCATTTTTTGAAAAATTGAGTTCAAAATACAAAATAAAAAGTTGTCGTACTATAAAAATTAAATCATAAACTTCTAAAACAGAAGTTTTTTTTCGAAAGCTGTCAAAATAAACTTTCCAAAATCTGAAACACACCGTAAACAAACTATAACAAAATAAACATATCATTGTGTGCTCAATGCAAAGCATTACCAAGGTGGAATTCCATTATGTCGATCGCATTGGGAGTTCACATAGCTAGAAAGACCAACATAACATTAACTTTGTGGTAGAATTGGATCATAAGGAATATGACTAGCTTTGCATAGTTGCATGGTGCTGGATGAGACAAAAAAAAAGGCACTAGCCTTATTCATGGAGAAAAATAGATATGGTTCGTTTCAAAGTTGACAAAAGTTAAATCTTTATCTGTTTTCCGTTTCTATTTCTATCGTTTACTAAGTACAATGCTCGTGCTAACGGCACGATTGATGTAAAAAAAAATTAATAATAAAATAATATAATATCTCTCAAATAAGATAAATTGTATATTTATAAGATTCAAAAATAATAATTATTTTATATTGATTGAATCATTAGCACAATGACTACTACAAGTTTTGGTAACCATATACTACATCAGACTGCAATACCTGAGATTATTACATATTCATCAATTGAAACATGCACCTCAAATAAAAAAAGAAAAAATTAACCAAATGTTAACAGTGTGGTAACACATGCTTCTAAACTGTTTTACAATTCACTTAAATACCACAAGAAATAAAGATTTACATTCATCTAATTATTAGTTAGTAAGGACGAAGTGACGTTAGGTAAATAATAGAAGGAAAACAATTATCATATCACATAGATGCTTGGATATGCTACATAACTTTTTTTTAAAGATAGTTCTTTATGTCCGTGCTAACGCCACGGGTTCATATTAAAATTACAATATGTGCACTTTGAGTAAGAGAGATAAGGAATTGAATTCGTCAAAACAATTTGAACCTCTATTTATCATCATATCTCTACTATTAATGAATTTTATAATCATCACGTGCGCCTTATTCCGCTCGAAGCACCTTAATCTGTTCACGTAACATTGTCTGCCCACCTGTCAGCTTCCACGCCTGCTTACAATTTTTCTAAATAATAGAACCAGACTCCCCGTTGCTCTCCTAGCTGACGCGGGAGCCAAACAGAACGTCAGGCAGTATGGGTAGTGCCTAGAGTCCTTATTTTAGACTTTGCTTTCATAAACGCAAGTGACGGGAGAGATTAAAAAAATAAAAAAAGGAGTCTTTTGCCTACTGTATATGTTTTGGCCTCTTCTCTACTTACTTAATAATTTTGTAGTTTTCACTGAGGTATGAAATCACCGGGTCGAACTTCGCAGAAACATGAGAAGAAAAACGTGAGGAGTTCACTTCGAATTGAACTACAAATTATACATGAAAAGGAAAGTCCATTTCAAAAACGTGCCACTTCGAATCAAAATACAGATCATATACTAAAAGAAAAAATTACTTTAAAAATATGTCACTTCAAATCTAATTAAGAATCGTAGGAGAGTCCATTTTCAAAGAAGGATCATATATGACATGGAGAGTATACGTAAAAAATGTAAGCAGCAGTCCACTTTGACTTTATATTATATATATAAGTCTACTTTGGACTTATTAATAATTTTGTTGAGAAAGTGATATTAACGTATTAGACTCACATAGAAAATATAAATACATATTAAACTCAGAAAGCACGTTTGAATGGTAATTATAATAAAAAAAAGTACATGCTATTTATCCATTTTGTAAAGTCCAGTTTAACTTTAAAAAAGAAAATGGATGTCTTAAAAGCGGATTTTGTTATAATCTACCATAGTACCCATGCGGTGTTTACAATCTATTTTCTTAATTCACTTTTTTTTTCGGGTTGCAACGCACGGGTACTATGTTAGTAATAAAAATAATAATTTATTGTTATGACACCACAAGAAAATGTAGATATTTATTTTTGCAGCTAGAAATAATTTTATCTATACACCGATCATTAATCATCATGAAAAGACAAATGAAAAAATATAATCAAAATCTAACAGCTGGACAACATATTGCAGTTAAGCACCTTGAGATAATTTGTAAAAAACAGGACCATAAAAGAGTTGAAAACCCCAAATACTTTAGTAAAAATATAGGTGTCGGCGTTCGTTGTGGCCGACGAGTAATTAGTATCGTGGAGTGCGTGTTTTGGTTCGGATGGTTCGCGAGAGGACACAAGGATTTATACTGGTTCGGGCAACGTGCCCTACGTCCAGTTCGATGAGGCTGTTCGTGTTACTCGCGACGGTTTGTAGTAGGGGGTTACAAACGGGCGAGAGAGGGACGAGCTCCCAAGTCTCTGGTGTTCTACGTGTGGTCTAATGTTCAGCTTGCCCGCGTCGTTCTCCCGCCTCCCCCTTTTATACTGCAAGGAGGGAGGTGGGCGTACAGAGGGTCGGCGCGAGGGAGTGGGCGACGGCATGGCCGTGCGTCCTGTAGGCCGCGCTGTTGACGCCTCAGACTCTGTGCCGGCCGCTGTGGATGACGTCGCAGACATGACGGTGCTTCTCTGGTCGGTGGCGCCACAGGGATAGCCGTCAACGAGGGAAGTCTTTTCAGCATGGTGGAGCGTCCTCCGACGAGGGGTTGGAGGAGAGAAGGACCAGTCGCCGTTGCTTCCATACCTGGTCAAAATGTCAATCGTGGCCGTCCCGTCCCGATAGAAGGGATGGGCTTTGACGGGGGTCGTTCGCATAGTGACGGCCTTGCCCTCACTGTGCGACGTGGGCGGTTACCGCCCACTTGTACGGGAGGCTTCGGTAGCCACGGGAGTCGTTGAGCTTTTATCACTCAACCACTCAGTGCCAATCGCCTTTGTTGCGGTAGGTGGCGCTCCCGACCCCTGAGGGTCGGGAGGGAGCGATCGCCCGACCCCTGGGGTCGGGCGAGGCGGACTCTGGCACGAGCTCCCGACCCCGTCATGGTGAGGTCGGGCGCCTGAGTCGAGTGGCGGATGATCCGACCCCGGTCGGGGGGGTCGGGCGAGGCGGACCTGTCTGTGGGCCCGAGCCACTGTACGCGCGTCGTGGCATAGAGGTCGGGCGAGACGGAGGTCGCTCGCTGCTTTATACGTAAAGCAGTCGGAGGGCCGGTAATACCGGTCATCACCGGTATTGACCCTCAACAATAGGTAAACGGATATTGCTAATATATAAATCTTCACTCAAAGATCATGGTAACATACTCTTAATTCACTACAGGATTCTAAAATTTCAAAACATAGTCTACCAACAATCTGAAAATTTAGTTAAACAGAAATTGCTTCTATATAAATCTCCACTCACAGATCATGGGAACACACTCTAAATATATTGCAGGATTCTAAAATTTTAAAACATAGACAACCAATGAAAAACTAAAACTATCAGAATTCTATATATGTAGAAGTACTACGGTTTGAAATTTGCATTATAAAGTTGAAGACTTATACCTATCAATCAAGTGCACTCGTAGAGGCCGTAGTGCAGCACCAACGCCCAGTACATGCAGTGGGCACGCGCACGCGCAACCGAGGTGCTCTGCTGCTGGACGCTGGTGTCCCTTAAGCACGCACACACACGCCACCGAGTCGCGCCGCTGCCGGATGCACAAACGCCCGCACGGACCGCCCTGCCGTGGAAAACATAGGCGCCACTGCGGGAGATCGAGGCGGCTGGCGCCCTGGCGGTGCGTCCCGACGAGGCGGCGACAGAGGACGGCAGGATGGGTGTCGGGGGAGCTCGATGCGGCGCGCCTTGCGAGAGATCGAGGCGGCGACGAGGCAGGGCGTTGGGGTCGGTCGTGGCGGCTTTCTGTGTTGCTGGCGTGGACTTGGTGGCGGTGGCGTCCTGGCTCGGCGCACACCCGGAGGAGGCGGCGCCTCGACGCGCGGAGGCGGCGGCAGCGTGTCGTCGTTGAGGGCGTCGGCAGTGCGGCAGCTGCACGTCGGCGTGGAGGGAGACGGCGACACGTGGGTGTGGAGGGAGGCGGAGCGGCGAGGTGGTGCTCACGGTCGGGAGGGGCGGAGTGGCGGTCGGGCGACGGCGGCGGGCGACCCAGCCGTCGAGGTCCTGCCTCTGGCGGCGCGGGGGACCAGGCAGGCGAGCTCGTACTGGGTTAGGGTTGAAGGGGTGCGTGAAGATTTAGTTGTGAGATAGGTGGAGATTCATGTAGATTTAGTTGTAAGATCTATACTAAATAAAAGTCTTAGGGGGTTGGAATACGTGGTCAAGGGAAGATCCGATAATTCGTGGCCCTACGATCTGAGTAAAGAATGTGAACTAACAACGTGAGGCGTCAGATTTGAGTAACAGACAATTTTTACCGTAATTCTGAGGACCTAATTGAGAAGGGTGGATTAATTATAAGAGAGTGGATTAAAATCGAAGTAGTTGGTCTATTATAGTAGTAGAGATAGAGATAGAGATTAAGAGCACCAAGTTAGAATCTGCTATACATACCTGCACCAAATCAACCGATAGCCAACGCCTCAACCCTCAGCACCATTGTCTTAGCACGGGTAATATGATATATTTTCTAAACCGCTAGTTTAGAAAGGAAAGATCTTGCCACCACTTTTCTCAGAGAAGTTCCTAAACTAAAAAGAAGTAACTATAAAACAACCATCTAACCATCATCTATATTGGTTTTTAAACATGGCACGGTGCTAAATAAGCTTTCTCACTCCCTACGTTCCAAGATAAAATTAGGGCTTTCAAAAACAAAACAACTTTATAATGGATGGGCCCAAAAAAGTTGCATACAAAATAAAGATTTTAAATAGATTTCAGCACCTATATTAGGAACTGTTAGCGTATATAAGTTTTTTTTATTCTCAATATTTGTTTAAAAACTTCCTAAATCAATTTTTTGGGTGTAAATATTTACAGATTGATCGCAAGAAAATATCCGTACGTGTGACAGCGACCGCAACGTGGTCCCAACGTTAGATTGTGCCTTGGTGTGAGACAAATGAGATAGTTTGTTTAAACTCAACAAAAAAAAATTGGCATCGAATCTTGGATCTAATAATGATTGCTAATAGAACCAGCACAATGATTAGTGAATGATATGTAATCCAAACTAGTTTTGGCAATGGATACTCTGAAAGCAGTGAGACGACAATTATTATTTGTGTCAAAATTCAAAAGGACAATAGATTTTGTACGCTTTAGAATAACGAAAACAAGGGGCCTTTCAGTAGAATATAGATCTGGTAATGCTTGGATGTGTGATATGAGAAGAACATAAGTCTGTATTTATTCACTTGTGCAAATGAAATAATCTCTGTACATACACAACCGTGCACCGCAGAACCTCACGAACCGACGCGAGGAATGTCCTCCGAGGCTCGTGTATAGTCGTGGCCTGGGCAAGAACCGAAGCACCACTGATGCATGTACTAGCTAGAACAGATCGCCGCCACACAATGTGCTGCCCTCCGTCGTCTTCCTGAACCAGCAACACACTCCAATAGCATCTGTATGCGCTCGATTACCACATGGCCAGCCACCGATGATCAACGTCGTCTGCCATGGCACGAGCCTTTCATGAGCCGCACAGCAGCGGCAGCTTGAGAGAGAAGACGGAGGACGGCAGGTGCCCGGTTCGCCTGAGGAGGTCCGCCTTGTCCCCGACCCGCGCGGCGCGCTGGTTCAGCTTGGCCTCCGCGCGCGCGCGCCTCTCTGTGGCCACCGCCTGCGCCGACGCCAGCTTGCTCGCCGTCTTCTCCTGCGCGCGTAGCTTCATCTTCTCGGCTTTCGCCTGCGTGTAAAGCAGAGCGCAACGGCTCGATATCAGTTAGGCGCAGTCCCTTTGTTGATGGTTGGTTTCCAGTTTGCTGCAGAACGATCGGTCCGTTGTGATTGTGAGCAGCATTACATACATACCTCGGTCAGCTTCATCTGCAGCTCAGCCTTTTGCCGTCGACGGTTCTCCCAGGCCTGTATCTTCATCTCCTCGCGCCGGTACCTGCGAAAAGCGAACCTTCGTCAGGACCGCACAGTACGAGCTGTGAAAGTCAGAGCAACGCAATGCAACGACTGCTCCGTCACAGTCACCATGTCAGCGGGAAAGTGGCGCGCTTTACATGGCCTGCGCGGTGGCAGGGTGCGGCAGGAGCGGAGGCGATAGCGCCATTGTTAGTAGCGGACAAGTCAAGGACAGACAGCGGCAGTCACCTGGCCATGTGCTTGGCGCGTTCCGCGGCGTCCCACGCCGTGGCGGGCGACACGGCGGCCGTCGTCGGCGCGCCGGCGGTCGCTTCCTCGCGGTCCTCGGCGCCGTCGCAGGCCGAGCCCCGGTCCGCCGCCCCCGCCGCGCGGTCTCGCAGCGATCCGCCGCCCGCTGAAGCCGTCCGTCCCCGCGGCAGCTTGCCGTCGACGTGGGTCGCGCGCCCCGCCGCGGGCGGCGGCGGTGCGGCGGCGGCGCGAGGGGTGTTCGCCCTCGACGGCTCCTTGCTCCCGCCGGGCGTCATCTCCGTGCCGACGTCGCGCAGCGAGAGGCACCGCTGATGCCCGTACGCCAGCACGGCGTCCACCCTCTTGGTCTCCGTCCTCGCCTCGCCGTCGTCCGGCTGTGCCGCGGCGTCGCACCACGAGTGCCGCCCCATCTGCGACGCCGACGGCAGCAGCGTCCGGTCGTCGGCGCAGGAGCTCCGGCGCCGGTCGTCGTCGTTGGGCGCCCGGGAGGAGGAGAGCCACCGCTGGGCGTCGTCCCACTTGGACGGCCTCGGCTTCGCCCTGGCGTAGCGGGCCAGCAAGCCCCTCCCGCTGCCCGCGTCGCAGCTCATGCTCATCACTCCCTGTCCTCCCTGAGACGATCTCCTCATCTCCGCGACCTTCACAACTGCGAGAGTTCAATACTAGCAAAAGAAAAGCTGCTCTGCTGCGCGATGCAATGGGTGACCGGTGATGTGGAAGAAGAAATAGGAAGGCGTTTGCGAGCACAGGAGAAAGCAGCAGGAACGGCGGGGTGGGGAGATCGGCAGATCACTGACTGAAAGCGACGGAAGTCAGCAACCAACTACTAGAAAAGGCCTGGACCCGAGCCGCGCCCATGATTGGGCGACGCTGTGCGGTGTACGTCGCGCAACCGAACACCGTGCATCCTCCACTCCACCCTAGGCAGCACCGCACGGGCGGGAGGGGGGGCGCCATCGCCATCAGCACATGACCGCGGCGTCAAAGCTTGCTCGCCCCAAACCCGGACCGCCACGCACGCCATTACAAGTTTCCTTTTCATTTTGATGAGTCGGCCCGCGGCCATCGCTGTCATCATCATATCAAAGCATAGAAGTTCGCGGCGTCTCAGAAAACTTGGCCACCGCCGGACAGGGGACCCTGTTTCGCTGCGCGTTGCGCGGCCGCGAAGCGTGCCGTGCTTTGAGATTAGGATGGTCTCTCTGCTTCCTTCCGCTAACCTCCGATCCGACGACGTCACCGACACGGCTGCTCGCTCCTCCTAACATGTGATGAGGCTGCTGCTGCCGGTGCGTGCCGCGCTAGTGCCAAGGCGTGCTCGTGATAGCCCCGCGTGCGCATATGGAGCGCGCACGTGGTTTTGTTCCCCCCCCCCCCCGCGTGCTAGGATCCAAGGCGACGGCCATGTGCAGGCAAGGCAGCGGAGCTTTTGCCGGGGGTAGGTCTATAGTGTAATTCGGGCCGGTCCAGCACGGCTCAGGCCCGGTTGTGTCCGTGTTTTTACTGGGTCGTGTCTACCTAGCCCATGGGCCTAGCCGACGGCCCACAACACAGTCCGATGAGGCTAAACGGGCAGTTTTGACCTAATAGCCTGGATGTACCACCAATAAATAGGAGAAATTGCTCATTTGACCCTGTTTTCAGAACGCTTTACGCATTTGATCCCGTTTTTTAGTTTTCGCGGATTTGACCCTACTTTTCAAAAACGAAGCTGCCGTCTGACCCTATTCTGTTATCTGAATGTAACGGTGTGAAATCAGGGGTAAAAAGACATTTGTGTCCTTGTTTATTTGACCCTGTTTTAAAGATGACATTGCTATTTTGACCCTGTTTTGTTATTTAAGAACCTGTACAGCTAAAAATAAGGATTCTGTAGCAAAAAATAGCAGAATTATAAAGAATCTAATTATCAAATGCGATAAAAAATTAGCATAAATTTTATAGAAATAACTTAAAATAATAATACATGATCACCGCATAAATATAAGACCAAGAGTGGTTAGAATGAAGCCTGGTGACCAGGCTGATAATGTTATGTCTTATATTTGTGCGGTGGTCATGTATTATTGTCTTAAGTTATTCTTATAAAATTTATGTTAATTTTTTATCGCATTTGATAAATAGATTCTTTATAATTCTGCTATTTTTTGCTACAGAATCCTTATTTTTAGCTGTACAGGTTCTCAAATAACAAAACAGGGTCAAAATAGCAATGTCATCTTTAAAACAGGATCAAATAAACAAGGACACAAATGTCTTTTTACCCCTGATTTCACACCGTTACATTTAGATAACAGAATAGGGTCAGACGGCAGCTTCGTTTTTGAAAAGTAGGGTCAAATCCGCGAAAACTGAAAAACGGGGTCAAATGCGTAAAGCGTTCTGAAAACAGGGTCAAATGAGCAATTCCCCCCAATAAATATATATATTTTTTTATTAAAAATAGTTAAAAATATGCATTATAGGGGGTTTGAACCAAAGTATCTTTTGTATTATAAAGGCCATACTAACCACTAGACCACATAATCTTTGATTTTTTTAATAAATAAAAGAAATATTCATACTTTTTGATAAAACGGGCCGTGTCTGGGGCCGTGCCGTGCTCGTGCTGGGCCAAAAGTAGCGGGCCTTGTGCCGGCCCATTTGGCACGGCCCATGTGTCCAGCTATAGGTAGGTCGCTGGATCCGCCGTGCCCGTGCTAGATTTGTTCGGGGTGCTTGATCATTCGTTAGGCCGTTGTTGGGCAGCGTGTCCCTCTTCGTCTAACACTCGTGCTATTGATATCAAGAACTGGCTTCATGGTTTATACAGAGGGCAGACTATTTTCGTGCCGTACCAGGTACGTGTCACTGAAGAAGGCGTACTCGAGTCGCGCACCCTTTTGCTTTTGTACTACTTTTTTTTTAATAAAAATTTGTACAGGGAAAATATGACCGACCTTTCAAGTCGCGACCATCTTCTCCAATCTAAACTCAATGCAACCTAATTAAGCCCACGGACATTCTCTGCATGGATTACCGACGTACTGTCCATACGTACCTACATCCGGCCCAGCAATGGCTACTTTGTCGTTGAACTCGGCATACGAGTAAGAAAATGGAATCCAGTTTTGGCCCATCCATATCTTGACCTGAAGTAAGCATCAGCCCAACACGAAGCCCGTAAAATTTATAATCTCTTTCACACTCGAGATGTATCGTGACCCGTAACCCGACCCGGTACGTGCTCACAGCAGTCACCTCAACGCCCTGGGCCCAGCCACGCACCTGCATCCACGTGTCGCGTAATCTTCCCAACCAAGTCACCACCGCGCCCAAACCGTACCCAGATCCCGCGTGCTCGACAAAAGACGGCCGCTCCCAACGCCTACACCCTTTAACCAGCACCCATACACTGTCACAAGACCCCCGCCGGACTTTGGACCCAGGCGTCAGTGAATGTGTAGATTGGAATATAGCGTCGTAATGGGAACCGTCTCGAACAAAGTCAAAGCGCCCCCCGCTCCACGTCACGTCGTGCCCTACCCGTTCCCGGCGGGGCCTACGTCCCGATCTGAATCCTCATCCGTTCGATCCTTTAAATCCAACGGCCCCGGTCCGACCCGCACCGCCCCAGTGCCCAGCCCCAGCCTATAAATACGGCCCGATGCGCGGCCGGCACCCCGCGCGTCACAGTCGCACTACTCGCACCGCAACGCTTCGCTCCGCTTCCGGATTCGGGTGCGCGGATCTCCATCCACTTCGGGCTCGGTCGCTTCGAGAAGGGCGAGAAAAAAAAAAAAAGGATAAGGAACCAGCGCGGGGACGACTCGACTCGAGAGGCGCGACGAAGCGGAAGAAAGAAAAGAAAAAAAAAAAAGAGGATAAGGGGAGGCTACCGGGCGGCCACCCCGCGCAACCAGATCCGCTCTTCTCCCGCGCAGATCCAGCTCGCCGGCGCGCCCACGTCAGGACGTGCAGCTTCCCGCCGGATCCCGAGCTAGGGATTCTCTTACCTCAGATCCAGTTTCCCAGGTCCGCTCTCGCATCCTGCTTGTCTCGAATTTGAGGTTACCTGTTGTGGATTCTTCGATTGGTGCTTGGATGTGTCTGATTCGTGGCGGGAATTGGCGGATTTGAACGTTGTGGAGTCGAATTAGAGCGCGGTTGGTCGACTCTGATTTGGGATTACAATTACGTTTAGGATTAGGGTTTTGGAGTGTTCGATTTAATTATTTGGGCTCTGTACTTCGTTGTTGTCGTTTGTGAAGCTTGAATTTGGTGTTTGTTTGACCGAGATGGTTCTTAATGGTAAACAGATCTCAGTCCCGCTGGCGCCTGGGCATATGACACCGACGGTCCTCATGGAGTTTGGGTCTCAGAGGCCTATGAAGAGGGGCTACGACGAAATGGCCTTCCGGGGCATGGCTGCTACCACGCCCCGGGGCTTTGGGGAGACTGTCGGCGAGTCTGACGGTGCACCAGGTAGCCCTGTGCGTTCAGAGGATTCGTCTGCCCCTAAGCGCAAGTGCATCAGCCTAAACAGTGACTTCGATGTGAAGCGGGAGATCTTCGTCCCTTCCAAGATGTCATCATCTGAGCGGCGGTATCTTCGGAAGAGGTTCCGGGCAGAGCTTGACAACATCCGTGATCTTCTTAAGAGACCAGAGTTTTCAGCCCCTGCTCCTGTCAGTCGAGCACCTGCGATGTCATCTTCAGCTGCTCCCCGACAGAAGAAGGGGCAACGCGTGAACCAAGTAGTCCGAGGCGCGAAAGGACGATTTTTGCCCACAAAACCACGGCCTGAACCTTCAGTAGCAGCGGCGTTGTCTGATGCTGCAGTGTTCAAGCAATGTGAAACTATTTTGAAGAAGCTGATGACCCAGAAGTATAGTCATATATTCAATGATCCGGTAGACGTGAAGAAGCTGAATATTCCAGACTATGTTGACATTATCAAGGAGCCAATGGACCTTGGTACTGTTAAGTCGAAGCTTGACTCGGGTTCCTACAAAAGTCCGTTGGATTTTGCAGCTGATGTTAGGTTGACATTTAACAATGCGATGACCTATAATCCTCGTGGGCATGCTGTGCATGACATGGCTATCCATCTGAGCAAGATGTTCGAGAATAGGTGGAGGACAATAGAAAAGAAGTTGGCTTCTGCGGCTACTGTGGCCCATGTTGAAGCTGACAGGGCTGACTCAAGGAGGAGGAATACTCCACCTGTGGACTGCAGTGAAGTGTTAACAGAATGTGTAAGGCAAGCAGAGCCTGTGAAGCCAACGATGACATCTGATGAGAAAACTGCCCTAGGAAACTGTTTAAGTTCTTTATCTGAGGAGCAGGATTTACCTCCCCACATCATGGATCTCCTGCAGCAGTGCATTGATAATAGTACTGATCAGGCTGGTGATGGCGAGATAGAGATTGATATCCATGCTGTCAGTGATGATTTACTATTCGAGCTGAAAAAACATGTTGATAAGTATATGCAGGAGAGAGACCAGAACCAGCAGGCAAAATCAGAGCCGTCTGAGAATGATGCTGTTAACGTATCTGGCCTTAGCCACACGTCTACAAATCCCTGCAAAGGTTCATTTTATCCTAACGCTTTGGTGAAATTTTCAATACATCTAAATTCTTTACCTCTTGCAAACATTTAGATGTTGATTTTGGTCTTGCAGATGGTGAGCCTGTTGAGGAGGATGTGGATATATGTGGCAATGACTCCCCTATGTTAATAGAAAAGGATGCACAAATCAGGAGTGGAAAATGTGCTAGTCCTAGCACTTCCAGCAGTGATTCTGGATCATCTTCTAGTGGTCTGTGTCCCACAGTGCTTTATCTCATTTGTATAACTATGACATATGGCCTTGCCATCTATGTTCTAATAATTTATTGTGAAAACTCTCCTGTCATCCTTATTAATATAGTGTCTGGTGTTTTTTTAACTTTTTTTTTTGCATGATATATGTTGCAACTCGCTAGTTTAAGATGTAGCAAGCGAAATCCCATTAAAATTGGAACGTGAGATGCAGACGCACAGAATTCCCCTTTAGTAATTTTAGTGCTTTTATTCTACATTTGTTAGTGGTGTCCACTATGACTTGTAGACAGGGCATGCACTTGTCTAACTTTCAAGGAGTTTGTTAAGAATATTCTTCTGTATACTGTTGTATGCATTACACACAGTAATGACAAGAGTCTTCTAGAAATTATCCCCTGTTGGGATGATGTTACAAAGCCACAGTAGTTGTTCATGATGTAGGTCTTCTCAGTCATAATTGTTCTATTGAAACTGCAGATTCTGACTCGGGCAGTGACTCTGAAAGTGATTCAGAAAAAGTTGGTAGTCCAGGAAAGCTTGCAAAGGTATTTCAGCAATTTAATATTGCTTTAAAAATGCTATACAGGCCCTTATTCATTTGTTGATAGTGGGCTCAGCTTGAATGTTCTGTGGCTTACTTGCTGCTAAAAATTGTGTAAACTTTCTATCCACTTCTCATACCTCCTATAGCTGTTAATGCTCTTTTGGTACGGATCTTTCTGCTTGGTGGTCACCTATGATGCGTTTGCCACCGTGGCCATTTTGTTTTTACACTTTATTACCAGGAACAATTGTTGTTAGCACATAAATCATTAACTTCTAGGTCAAGTTTTTGGGATGACTCTCACCTTAACTCTGATCTGACCAAAATTGCGCCCAGTGTTATGTCTCTTGGACAGAAATTAAGGTTTTCTTTAGTATTGACTGAAACTCAGCTTAATTATTGGTTTGCATCTAACTTTAGGGTACCAAGAAGTCTGACCAGATGGAGCAAGAGAAGAGTGATGTTATCAGCCCAGCTGATGCAAATCGTATGTTGCTCTTGCTGATTTGTTCTACAATGATCTGAGCTCTACAAGTTAGTTACTTTGGATTTATGCACTCATTTGTTTTAACAATCACAGATCCTTCTGATAATGTGGGACTCCGTGAACAGGATAGTGAGTCCAAGCCTGCACCAGAGGGTAAGCATGATTGTTTGGCAGCTTCATGAGAAAACTGAGGCGTCTCTGTACAAAGCTAATCTTGTTATTTGATCCCTTACCAATCCAATGATTAGGTGAAAACTCGGAACCTGACAGACAAGTTTCCCCAGATAAACTCTTGCGAGCTGCCCTTTTGAGGAGTCGTTATGCAGATGTGATTGTTAAAGCTCGTGGCATTCTCAGCCAGGTATTTGAGCTTTTTCGATGATTATTTTTTTCCCTGCGAATTTGGGGAGGTTATGCTGCCTTTAATTGACCTGTATTGATCTGATGACTTCAGGGTGGAGACAAACAAGACGAACTGGAGAAGCTCCAGAAGGAAGGTAAAACCTTAAAAGCAACACATATCCGCCTCATGAGCAGCTAGCTGTTAAACTTTTCCTTTTACTAACAATGGTCGGTCCTACTTGGTGGTTCAGAGAAAGCACGGCTGTTGGCTGAAGGTAATGCAGCTATGGAAGCTCGAAAAGCTGAAGCCGAAGCTGAAGCTAAGCGTAAACGGGATCTTGAGAGGGAGATGGCTCGTCAAGCACTGCAAGAGGTAAGTGAACTGCATTACTGGCAGGAAATTTTCATATTCCTTTTTACTAATGAAATAAACATACATTAATCAGATGGAGAGAACTGTGGAAATCAATGATAACCTCCATCCCAAGGATTTGGAAATGCTTGGAACAGCCACAGCAGAGCATATTGTGAGCTCTGTTGATGAGACTAGTCCAGAGCGCTCCCAGGATGGCATGCCCGGTTTTCTTGCTGGGCCTGTCAATCCGTTGGAACAACTTGGACTATTCATGAAAGTAGATGATGAAGAAGATGAAGAAGAGCCAAGCAGTGTTCCTAGCAGTAAAGATGCAGAGGAAGGAGAGGTCAACTAGTAGTGTTGTTGGTTGGCATGCTCTCTCCAAATATTGGGAGTCTGGTGCCAATGGAACCACTGCACGTTGCAGCCTGAGGTAATTGATGAAATGCCCCTCAATTTTGATAGCATGGGCCATTGTATGTTATGTGCATGGAGCCCTGGAGGATGCAGTTCACCATGAACAGCTGCAAAACGAGGGATCTTGTGCATGAAGGCTTGATGGAGGTCAATGTCTCCATGGAGAGCTTCGAAGGAACAATGCTTATGTGATGAAGAGGTGAAACGAGCGTTTCCTTCTGATGATGCAGAGACTGAAGAGGATGTGAACGTGATGCAAAGAAGTTTGGCTGGTCGTCGAGTTTTATAAAGGAAGTGGCCGCCACAAGAGCTATGAAATGATAAAAAAAACGGATGATGACATTCTTTGAATGATGCCAAGATGATTTAACTCAAAATGATCCCTTGCTGCTACATCTTCGCTGCTCATAGCTTCTAGGTGTGCTCAAGGTGAAGCTAGGGCTCATAGCGTTGTTTTTTAATGTTTTAGTGGCTTCCTGCTGTAAATCCAAGTTTTGATGTAGTGAAGGAAGTGCTAGTTTATTAAGCATGGGCCAAAAGCTCTGGCTTTTTTTTTACAGTAAATTGTTTTGAAGCATCCTGAACCCAGGATGTTGAAGTGAGAAATCTTCTGACTGTATGCAGTTAGTCGTGAATTTATAAACATCAGTCTTTAACATAAGCTTAAATACTGTTACAAATGATCTCTCACCAGAAAGCATGCTCTGCTACCTACGGCGGTCATATAAGCAAGGGGTAACAAAGCCAATCACTTTCACTCCATGCTAAGCCATGACACGCACATCTGAACCTGGCAGACAAGTCGGTTGCCCTGCACCCAAAGAGGTGAGGCCTCGGATTAAGACACCCTGAGGCCCTGGTGCTTAAACATTTTGCTCGTCTGCTGCCCGCTCGCCGAGTCCTCCACGGTGAGGCCCTGCGCTCCGAAGCAGATGTTGATGAGCCTCCCGTTCCCGCAGCCATGCTTCCGCGTCGAGGTCTCCGGCATCCCTGCGTCAATTTCCTCCATCGACGAGTTGGAGCACGACGGATCCTCCGTTATGTCACTGTCGAGGACAAAGTCCTTGAGCTTACCGGAGGTCGGCGTCACCATGGAGATCTCGTCGTCCAGGCTGATGTCCTTCAACTTGGCCAACGGTTGTGGGGTGGACGACGACATGGAGGACCTCGGGAGGGTGCTGATCGGGGACAGCTGAGGCACGGCCTCCATGATGCCGTGGATGAGTTTCGTGTTGAGCTTCTTCTTATTGGTGGCCGATGATGAGCTAGGGGTGGAGCTCTTGACCGCGAGAGTCCGCTTTCCGTTGAGCGCCGTCGTCTTGATGAACTTGTGCCTCAGCGGAGCAGGAGTCTCCACGGCATGCTCGTTTAGCTTCTTGATGGTGGAATCCAGCGGGCTGCTGTCCCCTGATTTCTTCGCCGCCTTGGACACCTTCTCCTTATTGTGGCGAGGCCATCTCAGCATCATCTTGAGGCGGTCCTTGGCTCTGCTCGCGGAGCTGAGTCTCTTCTCTGATGACCCATGGTTATCACCACCGTAGGCGTCTGCGTGGGTAAGGACATCATCATCATCATCATCCTTGCCGTTGCTGGAGCACGAGCTTGCCCTCCGAGATTCCGACGACGCTGCTCCGACCCCTGAGAACAAGAATATCTCTGCGTCCGACACTTCGAAGATAGTCCCAGGACTGCTTGCGATCCCTCCCTGCATCTTAATTTGTGAAACGATGGCCGACCGGGTTCTCAAAATGCTGGAGTTCAAGACGCCCCCCGCAGAAACTATCTGCTTGATCAGCCGCTCGGACGTAGACGAGCGCAGCTGCTGTTTGAGCAATGCCAGCGGGGTCATGCCGTTGGCGTCCTCAACGTTGAGGTCGATCGACCGGGCGGTCATCAAGAGCTCGACGAGGTCCGGGTGTGCGCAGCCTACCACGGCCATGTGGAGGACGGTAAGGCCTGCGGAGTTCCTTAAGTTGATGATCTTCTCGATGTCTGCAGTTCTCTCGCGGACGAGGAACCTCATCAGCTCCATTTGGCGGTCGAGCCGTCGGAATCCTGGGGTCCTGAACCCTGCAACTGCTGAATGGAGAAACGTATCACCAGCATTGTTGACGGCTGTCGTGGTCGACGATGGAGACGCGGCAACCAATGCTTCCATGACAGCCCGGTGCCCTCGATAGCCTGCTACATGTAACGCAGTGTTGCCGTGATTATCAGTGGAACCGATAATGTCGTCGAAAGAATCCAGAAGGTACTTGACAACCTGCACAAGGGTTTGCAGTATTAGATGCAATAATACAGAACAACATCCACACTGGAATTTCTGGACTAGAAGGCCTTTGCACAGTCATAAAACTGCAATGAGATGCAGCAGGAGACATGTATAGCAACAACAAGAAACAGGAATACAATTGTCCACACATCATCAACAAGAAACCAAAGAATAATCAGATTCAAAACAACATCCTAAAGCATGCAAACATCCTACAAATTCCTAAAGCATGCAGATAATCAGATCCACACACGATACCATGATTGCAAAAAATAACACAAGCTTTTTCCATGTTGGCAGCAAGTTCAAAGTAACAGGTACTGCTCAGAAGCATGGGCAGACGATTTAAGAAGGGACATTGCACGACACGGCAAGATGCAGACGCCTCACCTCCAGCTGGCCTCGCCCAGCAGCGGCATGGAGCACGGTGGATCCACGGACGTCAAGATACACGGACACGTCAGAGCGGCGCTCGATGAGCTCCCTCAGCATCGCCACGCTGCCGCCTCTTGCGGCGGCGTGGACGGCCCGGCTCATCATCTCCAGCCGGAACACGGAGCCGCGCCCAGCGCCTTCCCCGTCCCGACAATTCGTCGAGCACCTCGGCGACATGGCGTGGTCGAGCAGTAGCCTGAACACCTCGGCGTTCCCCCCCCTCGCCGCGGCGTAGAACATGTCCGTGACGCCGAACTCGCCCTCGCCGAAGACGAGCAGGGGGTCCCTGTCCAGCAGCTCCTGCACGAAGGCCACGTCCCCGGCCGACGCCGCCGTGTACAGCACCCAGCCGCCGTACCCTGCCCGGAGCAGCGTGTTCTCGCCGCCACCGCCGGTGGGCGTGGGACGGTGGTTCCTGCACTCGCACTCCGTGAGCAGGTTCCGCGCGACCGAGGCGCGGTGCCGGGCGGCGTCGGCGAAGCGGGCGTCGTCGTCCCAGAGCGCCTCGAGGCGGCGGATCCGGCGCAGCGAGGTGAGCTTGATGAGCAGGTTGGGGTCGAGGTGCAGCAGCTGGCGGACAATGTCGTAGTGGCCGTCGGCCGCCGCCCAGTCGATCGGCGACGCGTACCACCACTGGTCGCCGGTGCTCTCCCAGCGCAGAGGGAAGTAGTAGCTAGGCTGGTGCTCCTCCATTGCTGAATCTTTTGGAAGATCTCGCCGGCCGGCCGGCCGAAGCAGCGAAGCTGACTTGACTTGGAGTGAGCTCTGCTCAGTTACTCACATGGTTCGGCATGTGATGCAATGCCAAAAACTGCAGCAAGGCGGGAGAAGAGAAGAGGAAGGAGAATAGAATTTGTGTGCGTGCATCAGCAAAGCAAGATGCCATGTGAGCTGACTAAACCAAATGAGAAAACAACCGAATTCTTTATTGCTTTATGGTTGGATCGGATCATCGGAATAGTAGAGTGCAAGCATCAGAAGATTGAGGTAACGAAAATGGAGATTAAAAGATAAAAAAGAAAAACCAGGCAGGTTGGTTGGACAAATCTGAAGACAGTACCTGGTGGGGGTGTTCCGCTCAACAGCCTTCATCCTTGGTCCTTTGCACTCACTCCCCTAGAAATGCAATGGAGATTTTTGCGATACCCATCGTCAATTTCTAGCGCAACTCATGGAAGGGCACTGGATTAGGCCACCAAAGTGGTTCAAAAAGGTGCTGTAGTACTTACTAGTAGCGTGGTGCAAAAAGGTGGCATGTTGCTATGGATGGATGAGGGAGAGGGGAGAGAGGGTGAGGGGCCACCATATACAGTGAAAGTCAGTGGTACAGCACTGCACAGTGGCCCACTTTGAAAAAGAAAGAGAGGCAGGTAATAACTATTGATGGGGGGAAGTTTTTTGCATGATCGAACTGGATCAGTGGAATCTCTTGCAAAGGGGGCCCCCGGCAAGTAAGTACTCTTAAAGGTGAAACATGACCATTGATGGCGGTTCGGCAGTGCATGCAGCCTTTCCACTAGAATGATCAGCCCCAGAGAGAGAGGGAGGGAGGGAGGGAGGGAGAGGCAGGCTTGTCGATGCAACCCAACCCAACACGCAGGGAAGGCAGGCAAAGGACGATAGGAAGGTTGGCTTTCTTTCACTTTTCAGTTGGCGATGATTTGAAAAAGTGGTGTGCTGTCCCCTGCTACTAGTATTATTATGTGAGCGGTGTGCTTTCACGGCAGACAGCTCTGGAGATTTGTGCAGGCCGGGGCGTGCTTGTCTCCAGAAGAGGCACGATCCAGTTTGATTTCATCCTATCGTCGAACTGCTTCCATCCCAAGCAAACCCATGACTCTACCCGATCGATGTCCTGGTCTCGATTAATGAATGAATGAATTATAAGTACTAAACAGAATTGATTGGTTTCATTGATGAACACCACACAAGGCGCTAGCTGCTGATCAGTTTCTCGTTCGGCACGACTGACGTTGACGTTCCAGCGACAGCGAGTGCATGCATCGTTGTTGCTCGCGAGTGGCGACCAGACACTGATCGTCATGAATAATTTGATCCGTCTCCACATGCACCCACGGGCTCTCTCCACGTGCGTTACGGACCGTGCACGGGCAGGACGCACCAATTCGTGCCAATCCGTAGTGTAAAACTGACCGGCAGGCCACAGGCCAGCCGGCAAGTCGGTGCGACGGCGGCGTGGTCTTCGTCGCCGCGCCCGCGCCTGCCGTGAACAGAACTGAACCCCGATGGTGCATGGTTCGCTTCCCCTTCCCTTCCCTTCCCTTGAGCACCGGCCCGCGGGCCATGCGAGTATGCGACGTGTTCCTGCCGGCCGGATCGGGGAGGGGCCAAGCGACGTGTTCCTTGAACCACGACTGCGCCACTGCCTTATCCTTGAACTGGATCGAGACGTTTCCTTTTCTTGGTGCTTCTCCTCGTCTCTCCCGAGGCCACGGCCAACGGTCCGGCAGCGCGCGGGCTTCGGCGTTCGTCACCGGCCGCACGGCATCGCATTGGGCGCGCGCTCGTGGCCGTGCGCACCGATCCCCCTTCCGGTTTGCTCTTTTCGCCTCCCTGGTTTGGTTTGGCTACCGTACCCGCAAAAAAAGAAAAAGGGCAAAAAGAAAAAAGAAAAAAAAAAGGTGTCGATCCCATCCCGCCAACTAACCTAAGCAACACCCCACCACGTGAGGTCGTGAGCCAAGGCGCCGCCGCTACGAATAGCCGTCGCCGACCCACGTGCTGTTCGCCGTACTTGGGATCTGCTCGATCCGCCCAGCGTACTTACCTTCGGGGCCCGACACTGAATGGGGCTCGTAGTAGTAGACCCGCGACAGAATCGGAGACGCCGCTCGCAAAGGAAACAGCGTGACAGATTCCAGCTATGAACTGCCGCGAACCATACAACACTGTTCCTGGAGCTGAAGGAGACGCAGGCACCCGAAACACAAGCACCAGCTTATCAAAGCTTGGCACTAACAATTACTAGTAGTGCCGCTCTGGAGATGCCACTGAATACTGAGAATAACAAGAGGGAAGGTAGGCGGCCATTCGTTACTTGCCGTTCGCCGGAACCAGTTTGGGATGCTTCCAGGCCAACAAAACATGGGCTCATACTTCTGCTTGAACGAGATGACTGCTCAGTTGCAGAGAAACCAACAGATAGGCGATAGCCAACCACGAGATAAGATAAGCTCAACCGACAACCGCCCATTCCGTACGTGCCATGGCGCCATGGCATTGGGGTCACCTGAATCTGAAGGAATTGGTGAACAAAATTCAGTATATGATACTGCGCGCTGCCATTGGACCTGTGGGTCCAAGCATGGAAGAATTCCAGAGTCGAGGGCTCGAGGCCTGCTTACAAACTACTAGTAGAGACCAAGAGGGCTCTTGTGTGGAGATACAGTCCATGTTCAGAAAACGACAGCACACAGAATAGTGTCTGCATAGTTTCCACAAACGAACAGTAACAATTTCACAGGCAAAGGGCTCACTCTATAAGTTTTCGAACTGTCCTGGTTTCCTGATCACGACATGAGGCCAAACCCAAATGCCATTGAATGAAAAAAAAAAAAGTGGAATGAGTTGATCTAGGCATCTCATAAGTCAATGTTAAAATGGTTGTGATTATCAACAACCACTACAAATTGCTACAGTAAGAACAACAGAATCTTCATTAGCTTGAGAAGAAAAGTTGAAAGGTAGAGATGAAACAAACTCAACATCACTAACAACACAGAAGGTGTGTAAAACAGTATGCATTTGACTTAAAGTCCGTCCATAGCAAGGATGAAATGAGAGAACAGAGATGGGCATATATTTGTTTCTCAACAAGCTGCACAGTTCAGTGAACTTAAATGTGAATTATTGTACTTGTTTATATGTGGGCTCCAATTTAAACAGCTAGCACATCGCTATCAGAAACACAGATGAGGTAACTAAGATGTATACAGAAAATTCGTAACAGGACGATATGACGACTTAACAAATGAATGGTGCCTCAAGTTAGAATTCCAAGCTTAGTCCTACTAGCAAATGCCGGCATGTTAATGCACAAGGATCATCATCCCAAGTCCAATGAGAATTTCATTCTATCTGTTAAATGCTGATAAGTACAAGAAATAATAAAAGTGAACGACAATTTAGCAAAGTTTTCCTTGCTATAAAACACTATTAGATGCCCAGATGGACTTTTGTCATGATCATAACAGAACTGTAGTCTATGCTAGTAATTATTAGACTGTTTCACAATAATACTTTCAAATCTTGTTTTCCAAGTTCTGAAGTCATGTAAAACAGTTGAATTAGCTGGTCAGTCAGTACCAAAATCAATAACAGAGCAATATCAAAGTTTAAGCACAAAAACCAAAACGAATCATGTCATTTCGGATTCTTTCTATACATGGCTCCATGTTTTTCCGTTGTAGTTCACTGAAAAGTAGCTCACAGGTTTTATCCCTAGGTGTGATTTCACTACATACCATCTCATCATACAGTCGATAAGCCCAGTCAGTTTCACCGACCCTACAAAGACCATGGATCAGAAGGGAGTAGGTATCAAGATCTAAACCTAGACCATCCTTATTAATAAGTTCTCCCAACGTATGCTGAATGGCATCACCTTGTCCTCTTCTACTCAAAAGTAGCCTCAGAAGCGGCTGATATGTATGTAGATCAGGCTTACAAGATTGCACCTCCATTTCTTTCAACACATTGACAGCATCATCGTCTCGCCCATACTGGCAAAGAATTGATATCATGGTGTTATATGTGGCCAGGTTACGGGGCACACCATTCTTGGGCATCTCCACACGAAATACCTGGGAAGCTTCGAACAAATGACCTGCTTTACCGAGAAGGTTGATCAAGGAGTTGTAGAACAGGGTATCAGGCTTACAACCAGAGGACATCATTCTGTGTGAAACACCCAAAGCTTCTTCGAACATTTCGCATTTCAACAATGAGGTCATGATCATGGTGTAAGTAATCACATTTGGCTGGCAACCCTGAGAACTCATCGAATCAAGGAGTTCATAGACTCTCCTGAATTTGCGCTGCTTACAGTAAGCCTCAAGCACTGCAGTATACGTGATGACTGTAGGTTGAATCCCCTGTTTTTTCATCTCTTCAATTGTCCACACCGCCTCGTCAATCTTGCGTATGCTACACCATCCATGGACGAAGATGTTGAAAGTGTACTTATCTGGTGCAATATGCGGACTCAGGACGACAAAGGCCTCGCGTGCCAAGTCGACTTTCTTCTCCTTGCAGAGAGCGTCAAGCAGCACATTCATGGTCTCCGTGTTCCTCTCCAGGCCCATGTCCTCCAACTTATCGAACAGCAAAATGGCATCCTTCCACCGCCTCGCACCGGCCAGCCTCCTGATGCTCTTGGCGACGGTCTCGACAGTGACCAACCCTCTGCCATGCATGTCAGACAAAAGATCCCACATCCTGTCGATCTGCCTCATCTTCCCCAGCAAGTCGATCATCCGGTTGCAGGCGACCGGCGTGTGCGTATAGCCGCCGCCCCGCAACTGCGCCCACTGGAAGAATCCCAGCGCTGACTTCCAGTCGTCCCCGAACCTACACATCAGGCTGTCGGCGACGCTGGTGGTGATCCGGATTTCAGAGCATTCCGCACCGAGCGACCGGGCCAGCTCCTCGACGCTGCCCTTGCGCGCCTTGAGGAGCGCGCTCCTGATCCGCGCCGCCGCCGCCTCCTCATCCGCTGTGAGGACACTGCTGCTCGGAGATTGGCTGGGGCGCGTGGAGGAGGACAACGACAACAGCCTGCACATGGGTAGTGATAGGAGGGTGCTCCCGGTACCGCTGCACCGACGTAGGCGCCGGAGACTCAGCAGAGTCATATCCCGGCGAAGGCCTTGAGACCTCGGTTCTGGCGGCGGGTGACCGGTTGCGCTGTGCAACGTGGGAGGAGAATAGTGTTGCCGGCGGGCGGCGGTGGCGGCGGCGAGGAGGGAGAGAGGAAGCGTGGAGGCGATATGCCTGGGCTAATTGATTGCATGGGCCGTTATAGAAATCAAGGGATAAAGGGTCATAACAAAGATGTTTCAGGCCCAATCACTACATTTGCATTTAAGGCCGAAATTTAAATCGTAATTAATAATCATGATACCTAATATTTGGGGGAAATTGGGTGTGTTGCTGCTCCAGTCCTACAGTTTCTATGCAAGGTAATGAACTGTTAGCATGTCTCAGTTAGTTGAACAAAGTTACAATTACTTCTACCTGAAGAAAATTATCATTTGAGGCCACCTTTAGTATTTTCTTTTTAGATAAAAAGATTTCCCCCTAGTTTCATTCACTGTTAGCATGTCTCAGTTAGTCGAACAAAGATACAAGTACCCTTTAGTGAAATCCATTACAGCCGAAACCGGCGCCTCATCATCAGAAACTAACACAACTTCACTGACAATATCATCCATAATGTATATAACTACCATCCCCGTCTATCTTAGACTGATCATCATACCGTCCCTCCTCACCAGGAGTATTCTCGTGAAAGGCAAGCAGAAGCTCAGTATGAAAAAGTAATGTCAGCGCCCCAAATGGACTCTTTGAAAGTATTCAGATATAAATCAGATCCAAATTTTATCAGAAAAGAAGGCACAAAAATTTGGAGTATATGACGTGACAATGGTGACTAAAACAACTGATGATCCACAAGCAAGCAAGCAACCGATGAAAACACAATGTAAATAGGAAATTATCAATGCATGTCTCTTGTAAACTGCGGCTAACGAGCATCCTGTTCAAAGGATTTTTCGCTGAAGATGCTAATGTGTATCAGTGTATGACATGACTTGCTTAAAGAAGTTTACAAGTACCAAGAAAAAAAGAAATAGAGCACTACAGCCATTACGTTTGCAGAGCTGAGACAGCAGTAGTTCAGTACAGACCAACCATAAAAAAACCCAGCAAGGGGAAGATTTTGATAAACCATTCCGAATATAACCAAATGTTAAGATGAAGAACAATTTAATTTAATGTTTATCGAGGTACTTAGACCTGTCACAAAACATGAGCCACAAGCTCAACCAACTACCAGGGACAACTGGCATAATTCGATACAAAAAAAACTTATTCTCTCGGAACAGGTCCTCTACACTCTTCTCCAGGGGACTCCCAGTATCATCAGTCCGTTTAGTTGGTGTTGTGCATGTGGAGGATCAAGTCGACCACACGGGAGCTGAACACAAGAGGATACTCAGTGACGGAGGTACACAGAGAAGAAAAGAATGAAGCGAGAATATTCAGTAGCATGCACAAACCTGTAGCCCCACTCGTTGTCGTACCAGGACACAAGCTTGACAAACTTGTCGTTCAAAGCAATTCCAGCCTTGGCGTCAAAGATGCTGGATCTGTTATGAGGAGGAAGCAATAGTAAGTCCCAATTGTCTTCAAGTCTAAGATCATAATTCAGTCAATATAAAAGGTATGTGATGGTGCGAAATACCTGTTGTCACCCTGGAAGTCAGTGGAAACAAGGTCCTCCTCAACGTAACCCAAAATGCCCTTGAGGGCACCCTCTGACTCAGCCCTGTCAAGATGAAGTAAATCAATCACTAAATCAATGAACAGACTTCAGGACACAGTAAATTTAAGGACATTCTCTATCGAAATGCATTTCATCTACAAAGGAGTGTAGCTAAGACAAAGTATGCTTACTTGATGGCAGCCTTGATCTCATCATAGGTAGCAGATTTCTCAAGCCTGACAGTCAGATCAACAACAGAAACATCAACAGTGGGAACACGGAAGGCCATCCCAGTCAACTTTCCGTTAAGGGCAGGAAGCACCTTGCCAACAGCCTTAGAAAGAGAGCAATTAGAAAAAGGCACATTGATAACAGACAACATGTGTTATATGAAAACACTACAGCACAATAATGGAATAACTAGAGTCCCAAGTTCTCCAGCAGCAGATCAACTCTGAGAAAGTAAATGACATGCTTATTCTAAAGCAGGAAGCTCATCCTGGTAACACAAGGCCCTACCCTCCACACAAAGTATTAAATTGAAAATACAGTGACAGGTACAAACAAAACTAACTAGAGTTTTTGTTATACCTTAGCGGCACCAGTGCTGCTAGGAATGATGTTGAAGCTAGCAGCCCTTCCACCCCTCCAGTCCTTAGCTGAGGGCCCATCAACAGTCTTTTGGGTAGCTGTAGAGATTGGCATTTGCCACGCCAATTTCAAATCTCAGAATGTTCAAAAAGCAATTATCAACAGAACCAATCTCTAACAACACTTACCAGTGATAGCATGAACGGTGGTCATCAGACCCTCAACAATGCCAAACTTGTCATTGATGACCTGCAGCAAATTAGATAACCATTTTAATATAGTATCCAGATCTCATTGGAAGCAACGAAGCATAACAATAACAAAAGGCACCTTAGCAAGAGGAGCAAGGCAGTTTGTGGTGCAGCTAGCATTGGAGACAATGTCGATGTCAGACTTGTATTCCTTCTCGTTGACACCAACAACAAACATGGGGGCGTCCTTGCTGGGTGCAGAAATGATGACCTTCTTAGCACCACCCTGCAAAATGTAAGCACAGAAAACCATAAGACCTCAAATATGAACAGGTCTTTTAATCTACAGCATCCAAAGCTGTACCTTCAAGTGAGCTGCAGCCTTGTCCTTGTCAGTGAAAACGCCAGTAGACTCAACAACGTAGTCAGCACCAGCCTCACCCCACGGGATCTCCTCAGGGTTCCTAAATGTGAGAATATGATACGAGTCCATAAATGGTGAAAATAAATACGAAAATCAATGGAAAAGAATAAGATGCGAGCACATTAATGGTCAAAATGGATATGGAAATCGATGGAAAAGAATGGTAATAAACCTGCAGCCAAAGACGACAACCTCCTTCTCACCGAACAGAAGGGTCTTGGAGTCCTTGACCTTGACATCATGGTGCTTCCACTGTCCGTGGACGGTGTCATACTTGAACATGTATGTCTGCAGGCAACAAAATCAAGCAGAAATTAAGTATTAACTGATATCAATGGCACAACAACCCATATAACAATTTACTCATTTAGCTCAAGGGCAATACAGATCGTACAGATCACCACAAGGAATAAAAAAAATTCTCTAGATCTGCCAGATAGTAACTCCCTTACAAGACCAGATAGAGTATATACATTAACAAAACAAAATGATGATCAGGTAGGTCCAGTTCGGTGTAGATACGCAACGCCTAAACAGATCGATAATATTTGAGCAATAAACAATTCATCATTCTCTAAGATGTAGCAGGGTCAGATCCTAGTCATTGTTCTGTTAACGTCTTTGTCACAGAGTGCGGTGACCTCACTAGACACTACTAGTCAACATCGTAAATGGCATGCACAAGAGAACAAGTACACGACGGTAGTACATCCACAGGGCATAGTGGACCAGACGAATGAAAACCGTACAGGTCTACTACCTCTACCTCATGAACTCTCCTAATCAACCGATCGAACAGTCGCGAGAGACGAGAAAGGCGAGTCCATACCATGTAGTCGGTGGTGATGAAGGGATCGTTGACGGCGACGAGCTCGACATCGTCCCTCTGCAGGGCCACCCTGGCAACGAGCCTGCCGATCCTGCCGAACCCTGCATCCACCAAACAGAAGACGGCATCAACATCCACTCGATTCACCGAGCAGGAACCGCATTATCCAGATGAAAAGTTCAGATCACAAATCGAAGGATGCAGACTCACCGTTGATTCCGATCTTGACCTTCGCTGCGGAGACAAAGCAAAACCAACCAACGAAATGTCAGTCAAATCAGATCGCCACAAAAAAACAGAACTCCAAAATCCGAAAGGAAAACAACGAAAACAAAAACAAGCTCGCAGAGCGGCGGCATTACCCATGGGAACGGACGACGGAGGAAACGAGACTGGATTGGGTTTAAAGGGATCGAGGAGGAAGACGGGAATGCGATGCGGCAAGCAGATCGGGGGAGTGGGTGCATATAAAGGAGGACGAGGGCTTGGGTGGGCAAGCTGTTTTTTTGGATGGCCAGCGCCGCACCATGCGCCGCCGAATGCGGATCAGGGGTCCAGGTGCATGACGTATGGGCCCAGGATGGAGATCAAGGGGAGGGGGCGATGGTTTCGAGAAGGTTCCGTGGGTGGAAACGGCGAGAGACCTTGGAAACCCTGGACCGTTGCTGGGTTCGGGGCCCACAGGAAGTGAGGGAAAATGCTGGGTGCTGCTGCTTCCTGATTCTTTCTTGCATAAGAAGATGGTGCCGAAACGAACGGCCTAGCTGGTTTTCTGTGGCCACCCCGGATGGAAACCGGATTGTGCTTGTGCCTAATTTTGTGACCGTGGTCTACGACTTTACGTGGCATGACTTGATAGAGGATAAATTATGAGGTTATGTTTTCTTTTCCAATGTTAAGTTGCTTCTATATGTCAGATTGCTGCCTTTGCCACATTTGCCCAAATTGGGTTGCACATCTTCTTCGTGTTTGCGAGGGGGCAGCCTGATTTTGTGTCATGGTGCGTAGGATTTTTTTGATTGCTTGACTAGCTTGTTACATGACTGACAAAAGTGCTCCATTCGTTTCAGTTTGTTAACCACGCAAGTATTGTCAAGCATGAGGTTTAGCTTCCACATTTTCTCTTTTACTGATTTTCTTATGAAACCGTGCTACCCAAATTGGATCATATACATCAATCATCAATGATAGACAGAAGAAAAATGTCATGGTGCTTGAGATTATAATTGTTCGTTCGTTCAGATGGTCAGACACTGAAAGTTACTTTAACTTGTGAATCAATATCTAAAATGGGTACGGTACTTAGTATTTTAATTTTAATTAAACAAAAAAACACTTTAACTACACGGTTAGGATTATCCGATGAGGCGGCCCAACAACATGGAGGAGTATCTGCTGATCAGGACGAATTAGCCCATCATCTCTAGACCAGACAGGCCGAGCGGCTGAATTGTGAAGACACAAGGTCGGCGGCAGTGGCCAGAGGCCCAGAGATGAGACTGGAATAGTTTCAATGGCATCAACGTTAGCGCTGGTGTTACACATGGCATCCATGGTCTATTTTGCCCCGGTCAACTGTTTGTCAACAATCTTGAGTTCCAGAGATCAGAGTGGTTAGTGGGCGTGCCTTCCAATTCTAAGGGTATGTTAGCGTAGGTGTGTGTGAATTTTTATCGATACTGTATTTTGAACACGGTTGGTTGCAGAATCGAAATATATTGTTCAAGAGAGAAGTTAAAAGAAAAGATGGCTCACCACCAGGCACCAGCAGCCAGCCACAGCCTACAGGTCGGCGACGTACTGCATGCGAGTCGATCCGGGTCCGTTCGGGGTTTGACTGGGTCACGGACGGATCGGCCGATCGCTCTCAAACCTTGCGGGCAGAGAGCCAGCGAGGAACCTTCGCGGCAGCTTCGTCGCAGGCCTTTTTGCTTGTGCAGACCAGGCCGACGCAGTCCGTCGTCCGCCCCAGGCCCGCGGGGGTAATCGGCTCGGGCCGGTGGCATCAGCGTCCAACACGCCGAGCCACCACCCCCCCCCCCCCCCCCCCCCCCCCTCGCGGTAGGCGCAGGAAGCTGCCTGGAAGCTTTCGAAGGAGAACTACTTTTTAGAAACGAAGTACTACTTCCACGTACTAGGAGACTTATTATATACTCCACAACTGATCTGTCCTGTAGTACTAGTAAAGACTGTACTGGAAGTAGAACACTATAAGTAGGAGTGGAGGTGATGAGAAGTTATCCACATAGTACTACTACTACAACTCCTCTCACCAGACCAAACACGAAAATAGCAGCCTGCTATCTAGCGATACCGGTAACCGGCATCTGTCAACGACAGGGAGACGCGAGCGCTGTGCCTCGATCCATGGACAAGCGGGAAGAAGGCGACGTCAAGAAAGGGGAGGCTACTACTACCTTTGAAGCTGCTGGTCACGCCGGCGAGGTCGTACCTGAGGGACTAGCTGATCTCTCCGCCGGAATCACTACCGGTTATCGCCGTGGTCAGCACGCCGTCAACGTCCCTGGTTCCGGCGGCGGAGGCGTCGCCATCAACGGTGGCTCTGACGACGACGACGACAGTTCATCCCTCCGCCGCGTGCTCGCGCGCGCATTTTTACGAGGTGCGGAGCGCGTCGTCGTCGTCGGTGGCGCAGATCAGCTTGTTGCCTGCCGTGGCGGCGGCGGCGTTGACCCCCTCGTGCGCGACACGGCGTCGCCGGACCTCCCCCGCGCCGGCGGCGCCGACGACATGTTGGGTGGTGGTGGAATGATGCTGCGCGCTGCCGCGCTCCTGGCCATGCAGGTTGGCGCGTTCACGCTCATCGGCGAGCCGGACGCGCCGTGGCCGAACCAGTTCGGGGCGCTGCTGACCTGGCTAGCTGGGTGCGCCGCGCTCTTTCTGACCTGGCACTAAACGCCGGCAGCGCGCAGCGCATGGCTGGCGCGACAGGCTCCGGTCCCCTTGGCAGTTCTTCCTCCTTCGCCTGCCGCCGGACACTTTTTGGTGTCTGGTCCGGGCGTGTAGGACGGCGACGAAGCGACCTGTGTGTCTGTGTGCTAGCCGCGCTGCGCATCCTCATCAGCAACGTAATTCCACCACCAACCTAAACCAAACCAAAAGAAAAGAAAAAAAACACTCGCGAGTCGTAATAACGAGATTTAATTACGTACGGGCACCGGGACTAAAAAATGATAGCTAATAACCGGATCTAATCATTAGTCCACGAAACAAAAAGACCCGAAAATTAAGTTTTTCAGAATATATACGCAAATCATGATTCATCAGAACAACGACGACAAGAAGGGACGGACGAACAGAATTTGACTACGATCGAGGGTTGATTTTAGGTAATTGAGTTACGTCGTTGATTGATGGTTCTAGCAGCTGAATTTCAAATTAAGTAGTGTGGGTCCTTTATTTTTGTACTAGTAGTAGCAATAATGTGTGGTGGTTAATGTTTCGCAACAAAAAAAAAATCAAGCGTTGGTTGTAAGAGTCGTGATATGGTGTATATAGCATATGTGTACCGAGGCCCAGTTTCCCAGTACGATTTCTACTTGTGAGCATCCCCCAATCATGTTGTAGATTGCCCCTCGTGTGTTTCAGTCTTTCAGATCAGATATGCTCCATTCAGACAGAAAAGGTTGACCTCCCACCCAGGGAACTGTAGCTAAAAAATAAACTGAAAAAGAGCGACGAAAACAAACTGTCAACGTCTCAGCGACGCAAAATGCAAAATCGTAATCGACCACCTACCTGATGGAGTTGGACACCGCCGCAACACCGCCGAAACCTCCCAGCCGTCCGATCACGATCGAACGTTCGTTTCCCTCGTCGGCCGGGTTTACTACAACACAACTCTTCTCCCCCATTCCTGCTGTCGGTTCAGATGCTGAGGTGAGGAGGCGGAGGCGGACTTGGTGAAGGAAGAGAGATGGAGAACGGCGGCGGCGGCAAAGGCGACGTCCCTCAGGACGCCAACGAGCGTAAGAACTCACTCCCCCGTTCCATATACGGGACTCAGATTAGGATTAAGATTAATATCGGTAGTTTTTCACCTTCTCTGTTCTCGGTTGGGGGTCGATTTTGTGGTAGTCTCATGAAGAAAAAAAAAGGGGAAAAAATATCTTTCTCTTACTCTCCTGCCTCTTTGATGAAATAAAACCGTTTGGCGTGCGTGGAAATTTAGTGCTGGCTGCAGCTTTTCTGATCGGATGGTCTGCTTATTATCCGAGCTTTGTTCACGGGTGTTAGTACAATCTTTCAATATGCTTTGCAGATTGCCCCGGGACGCAATCCGAGGAGGCGGGGAAAGCAGATGCCTGCGCGGGATGCCCTAACCAGCAGATTTGCGCCACCGCCCCCAAGGGCCCTGATCCCGGTAATCAGATGATTCATGTTCTTCTCTTGAGTTCTGTTCAATCTGGTGCCTTGCTCTGACCTGGTAGTGTTGGTTTACTTTTAACTATCAAACTATCAGTACGTTTGCTTCGGTCAGAAATGCAGGTAAAGGCTGTGTACAAAAGACCCAAAGTGGTCGAACCCTTCCCAAACCCTACACAAGTAGAAGCTACGTGCACCGGGCTTCCCTTTTAGTGTAACCACAGTTAGTGTTACAAGCAAGGATCTATATATGGTCATCTGTAAGATGTCAGGATCAAAGATATGATATATAATCCCTGTAATTAATTGTGGTCTTGTGGATCCAGCTCTCGATAGCAAAGCATCGTGTATAAAATGTTACATGTTGTGTAGCTAATGCTTGCAGGATATATTGATATATCCTTCGAGCTTGAACGGTATTGCATCACTGTAGTAGTTGGATTATTTTTGCAGCAGCATTATCATCACTGTAGTAGTTGCATCATTTATGCAGGAACATTAGCTACTTTCTCCTCTCTCTTTCTGCTATATAAAGTCAACTAACAATTGTCTTGTTCCTTTTCTAAGATCTGGTTGCGATTGTTGAGCGCATGGCTACTGTAAAACACAAGATCTTAGTTTTGTCTGGAAAGGGAGGTGTTGGAAAGAGCACGTTCTCGGCTCAACTCTCGTTTGCCTTAGCTGAAATGGACCATCAGGTTGGCCTTCTTGACATAGATATCTGTGGGCCAAGCATCCCAAAAATGCTGGGTCTGGAGGGTCAAGATATTCATCAGAGTAACCTTGGTTGGTCACCAGTCTATGTTGAGTCCAACCTTGGTGTCATGTCAATTGGTTTCATGCTTCCTAACCCGGATGATGCTGTCATATGGAGGGGTCCTCGCAAGAATGGACTCATCAAACAGTTCTTGAAGGATGTTGACTGGGGGGAGATCGACTACCTGGTAGTGGATGCTCCTCCAGGAACATCTGATGAACATATCTCAATCGTACAGTACCTGCAAGCCACAGGAATCGATGGGGCAATAATCGTCACAACACCACAGCAGGTCTCTCTGATTGATGTAAGGAAGGAGATAAGCTTCTGCAAGAAGGTCGGTGTGCCTGTCTTGGGTGTTGTGGAGAACATGAGTGGCCTCAGGCAGCCACTGTCAGATCTCAGGTTTGTGAAGCCAAGTGAGGCGGGTGAGACTGATGCCACGGAATGGGCACTGAATTACATCAAGGAGAAAGCCCCTGAGCTTCTTTCGCTTGTGACGTGCAGCGAGGTGTTTGACAGCAGCAAAGGTGGCGCAGAGAAAATGTGTGATGAAATGAAGGTACCTTTCCTTGGTAAGGTGCCAATGGACCCGCAGCTGTGTAAGGCGGCTGAGGAAGGGAGGTCCTGCTTCGAAGATCAGAAATGCAGTGCCAGTGCACCGGCTTTGAAGAGCATAGTAAAGAAGCTGATCTAGGCAAACTGAGAAATTAGCAATGGCTTGCTGGGGAACTAATGTTGAACAAGATAAAACAGTGTTTTCGCAGTTCATGTTATCTGTTACATGCTTTTAGTTTGTCTTAGGGGCTGGTTCAGTTCCGCATAAGTTTTGTCATAGTGAACCCAGCTTTTGTGATTTTGTATCAGTACAAATGAATGGATGTTACAGTAGCTTTAAGATGCACATTTACAGCTTTATGTTAAATGGAATGGTTGAACAACGTCTCTTCAAAAGAAGCAAAACAAATTATGAAGCACGAATGAAGCAGTTTAGAAACAATGACACCTTATATTTATTTGATTTGTATTTAGTTTCATTTTCACCGAGCACAAGTTTCTTGTTACAAGACTGAAGACCCCACGTGTTAAGTGTTAAAGTGGAGAGTATACAGACACAACAGGGAGACAAATGACAGTTGTCTTTATTCATTCACAGTTGTACAATATATATAGGAGATGGATGGTCACGTCCATTGGCGAATAGACATGTCTCCAGAGTCAACTTGATCACCAAGTGTTCTTCTCAACATTATTTTTTTGAACGAAAGTTTTCTTCTCAACATTAAGAAGGCTCAAAAGGTTTCTCTTTCGCAAACGCTTGCAGTCAAACTAAAACAGGCTGCGTGCCTTTCTCAAGTGACAAACCTACTTGATTGTACCCAAGGGCCTAAAATTTTGAAAGGGTTGGCGGTCTCCAAATGTAGCCATGAGTCTGCATATACCCCATCCTTGCGCTCAAATCGTCGGCTTCTGGAGGTCCCCGGGTGCCTGGTTTGTATGGAACGGACTTCAGCTTGCCAGCATCTATGTCGTGCAACAATGGAGTGAAGATCTCCCAAGCAGCCTGAGACACAAGCACATCGTCAGATTCAGACATTCACAGACACCACTGCAAAAACGATACACGATGTATCACAAACCTTCAGCTCATCGCGACGAACGAAGTGCTGCTGATCTCCTCTTATCCTGTTAAAACATATATTTGTACCGATATGAGGATTTCCTTTTGCATTCATGACATTTGCAGAACTGGTACTGGAAAAGATGAGCAACACATACGTATCCAAGATGAGACGCTCATACGCTTCTGGAATTTTTACATCTTGGTACCGTAATCCATAGGATAAATCCAGTTCACTCTGCTCAGTTGCCATTTCTAGTCCAGGTGTCTTGACCTAGAAACGTTCAAGCAATTCATGAAGACAATGTCAATTGTCAATACTGCTTGACCAAAGTGAAACAAAACCAAGTTCTAGAGTTAGCAAAAATAGATATACATACTGTTAATTTCATATACATGGCTTCTGATGGCTGCAGGCGTATGACAAACTCGTTCCTTCCTTGGTTCTTGCCTATGCAAGGGTAAAATAGAACAAACAGCATAGATATCATCAGAAATAAACAATTGTCAGCGGAGTCTAGATGTTAGAACGTACTTCTTCTGGTCCGCTCTTTGTTTTTTACGACGTGATTAAAAATAGAAGAACAAAGGGACCAGGGATAGACAAAGATAACAATAACAAGGAAATTCAAGTTCTTGTGGGAGAGGTTACATTTTAACGGTCAATGGGTTGTGAACACGTGCAATTCATATTCATAAATATATGTTATATTCATTAACATTTTTTTGCCACAATATAGATTTATTGACGGTATATATTTGAAAGTGAGCAAGAATGTAGTACGTACATCTAAAAATGTCACCAGGAGCATCCTTGAACTGCACGCGTATCTCTGCTTTCCTAGAGCTTAGTGCTTTACCCGCCTTAAGAATGAAAGGAACTCCTGCAGCAGAGTTACTTGCATCTTAGATTCTTAGTGCTGAAATAAGCATGTTGTATCACAAACTTTTTTGCATGCTAGTACTCAAACTGAAACAGAAGCTTGCACTCGTTCAAAACACTTATAACTGATTTTAATGAAGAAAAGAAGTTCAGGTGTAGCCTAACGTGTAAATTGAATTACTTAGACAGAGACATTCACTTTTGGATATTTTTTGACGTTAAGTACAGCAGGGGAAGCCCCCCACTGTTAGCTTTATTGTATAAAGGGAAAGCAAGTAACAACTATGCAGGATCAGTGCTTCAGAGAGCACTATCTATAATTCCATACACAGAAGGAGCCCAATTTTTGGAAATTTCAATTGAATGGTTCTTTAAGTGACATTTACCTTCCCATCTTTCATTGTGTATCCTTAGTACAACAGATGCAAAAGTTGGGGTGTTGGAGTCATCTGGCACGGTAGGATCATCCTTGTAGCCTTCATACTGTCCAAGGACAACCTCATCATACTTTATAGGGCTCACTGATTGCAGAACCTGGCATTGCGATGCAAAAGGGCAAACATATTGTATACTGTTACTTGGAATCAACAATGAATTATCCATACTTTCGCAAATATATGGAAAATGGAAATAAAAGTTTTTTGTCAACCAAATGGTAAAAAGTATATAAGCTGCTAAAATATGATATGTGAAAAGAAAGGCTGAGTCGGTGACCTTGACTTTTTCATCTCTTATGTGCTCGGGCTTAAGAGAGACAGGCTTTTCCATTGCCACCAAACAGAAGACCTGCAGAATAGAATGAAAGTCACATCACATTCTCAGTTCCTTAATCTTAGACTGTTCTCTTCTTCAGGGATCATAAAGACAGGAATCTGCTCTGTTGTATCAGAAAATTTGCCGTGGAAAGGTGGAGCAAAAAATTATTTATCTCATGAGTAACTGCGAGTGAAGTTTTAGGCATAATGAAGAAGCCACAAATAAATAATTGATACTACAGATTCATAATCGGGATCTAATTGCCATGAATCGTTTGAAAATTATGATATGTAATGAATATTAAAAACATTCTTACTTGCAATAAATGATTCTGAATGATATCACGAATGATACTGCAGAAGAAAAAACTGATGTCAGACCTGAAGAAAAATAGCAACACTTGGACCCCTCTACGTGATATATAAGAATGGAACTACATAAGTCTTGAACCAACAAAGTCATCGTGCGGTGGGTAGTTGCAAATTCAAGGTCCTGAGCTGGATTTAGGAAATAAATTGGTATATTAAAGTAATAGGAACTTTACAATATGTTTCCTGAGAACAAAAATGAAATATGGTACCCATGAATCTCTACATGATAAGAGAATTTTAGAACCTTATCACAAAAAAGAAGAAGAATAAATTTTTAGAACCAGTCCTATATTGTTTTCATATAGAGATATTCTACTCTAAGGTTTCACTGACACAACCATTTGCATTTAAAAAAGAATGCCTCAGCAGAGAACTCTCTTGCAAATGCAGATACATACCCATATTGATCAAAATATCCTCCACGCCCTTCAGTCCCAAAGTCCTCCTTAAATACAATCTGGAGGAAAGCAAATACAGTTGACTAAATTAAACCAGATTTATCAAATGAAATGTGTGATCATTTGGAAGGAATCTTACCTGTACGTTATCAATATTATCACGATTCCAGAGAGGCAAAAAAAGACGGTTTGCGAAACGAAGCACAAGCTACAAATATAACAATGAGAAACAGTTACATGCAAGAAGCAAAACAAATCCTTTCCAAAGGATTATATATCAGATTACTAAATCACTGATGTATTAGTGTATTACCAAGTTTTGGACCAACTCTTTTCCCAAATAGTGATCAATTCTATACAGCTGGTCTTCATTAAACAGTTCTCCAAGTTGGGCACTCAGTTCCTCTGCAGACCCTAAATCCTTTCCAAAGGGCTTCTCAACAATAACCCTTGACCAACCAGTACGTGAAGCTGAGACAACATGAATAGATATTCACAACTGACAATAAGGAAAAAATATCCCTCAAAAAAAAAAAGGAAAAAATATATGTCGTACAACAAAAATCAATATTATCTGCTTTAGAAAATGAAATAAGTAATCATGATTATATTTTATTATGTTTGGAAACTTGCTTCTACCCTTCATGCTTCCAGAAAAAAAATATTAAAATTTTTGGCAGACCAGATTCATGTACTGTATTTAGTTTTTATGTTGCACCAGCCTTAGTGAAAGAAGAATGTAGAGAAAGAGGGGTGGGCATATGGTAAGAACGTTGAAACATGGTTGTGGCAGAAAAGAAAGCATGTTCCAACCCACTAGATAAAAAAGAATATATTGATTCAATTTCCTAGGTCCAACATTTCTTTACAGTTGAAGCTCTTCACTGGATTAATTCATTAATGCCAAGAAAGTAAGTGTAACTTACATGGATTCATGCAGTATGATCTTATCATTTTGCACACTGACGGGTAGACTGACGGAGGCAATGCTAAATAAAATAGTCTGCGGGAACTTCCTGATTCATTGTTCTTTGATGTTTCATACTCTGAAATTGTCTTGTTTAACAATTGAAATCCTTCTCCGCTATCATAGGAACCACTAACATATTTAATCTGTAAGGATAAGGAAGCTTAATCATGTTATAAAGGTGAACAAATCAGGATTCAGGAGTGTAACAATTTAGAGACTTACCAGCTGCAGAAACTGTGAAACATGTTCATCTGATGCTCCTTTGAGATATCTACAGCAACAAATAACGATATTCAGACTGAGAGAGTCACGGAGATGTATTTCCCTTTTACCCCCAAAAAATAGAAGGGTGTTTTTCAGGTACATCGGGAAAACCATGGACCATCAATTTTTTCTAGATTGACGGTTGGATGTTATTCCAAATTAGTTAGGACTTGGTTCCTAAATTTAGGGAATTTGGTAAAATCTTAATTTCACATTACCTGATCATCCACTTTGAGTTAATACCAAAAGAAAAAATCACAAGTCCGAAAGAGAATCACTTGGAGAGAAATGCCAAATTACCCAATATCCGTTCATCTTGAATAAAGTCAATTGTTCCTTCAAATATTCTAGTGTGAATCATGGCCAAGTGAAGTCACGAATTTTAGAAACATCTTTTACAACATCATGAACTCACTGTTTACATACCCCTTTGGACAAGGAGACAAAAAAGTTGCCATTGCATACAACATAAACATTTGCTTGAAGTGTGCACCAGTTACACCACTCGTGACCTCCTATACTTCAATCTAGATTGTGAGGGGATTCAGAGATCACGAGTGGTGTAGGTGGTGATCATTTCAAACGAATGTTTATGCTATATGCAATGACAGCTATTTTGTCTGCTTGTTCGAAGGGGTATGTGAACAGTGAATTCATAGATGTTGTGAAGATGTTTCTAAAACTCGTGACTTCAATTGGGCACGATACACACTAGAATATTTGAAGGAACACTTGAATTTATTAAATACAGACAAAAGAAATGGGATTATGAGGTAATTTGGCATTTCTCTCCAGGTGATTCTCTTTTTGGACTTGTGAATTTTATTTTTGTTGGTATTAACACAAAAGTGGCTGGTCTGGTAATGTGAAACTAATTACCAAATTCCCTCCATGATTTTAGGAATCAAATCCTAACTAATTCAAAATAAGATCCTAACCAATAATCGTGAATTTCCCAAAATTATTTGGAATAAGATCTAGAAATAAATGGACAGTCCACAGTCTCCCTGAGGCACCGTAAAAACACCCATCAAATAGAGATAATGATTTTGTATAAGTCTACCTATTAATTTAAGAAAGATGAATCTTACCCACGAATGCGCTCTCTTAATCCATCATCAGAAAGATTTGATCTTGCATACCCAAATATATGCACTTTTCTAGATTGCAGAAATCCCTACAAATATCAGAGTTTAAGATTCACAAATATGTATGCCTAAAAAACTTGTATAATAAGCATGTAAGTAGGTAAGTTTGCAATGCTTTTTCTTTATAAGATTCTAAAGCTGATATGCAAGATAATTGGCGTGATCAAGTTACCTGCTGAAAAAGGTGAAATAATGCTGGGAAAGTTTTCTTCTTAGCTAGGTCACCAGAAGCACCTAGCACAACAATGGACAGGCAACCACACTCTGAAGACATTTCTAGTTCCTTGAAATCTGAGGATAAAGAATTAAAGCTATTTTGTGCTGATAATGGTGAAGATTCATATGATCCTCCTGACATGATTTCTTCAAGGCTTTCTTCGTTTTTCAGATATAAACCTAGAAATGTTGCCAGGGTAAGTTAATCACAATGTGAAAAATATTGTCCACAGAATAATTTGCTAACAAAAAAAAATCAGTGCAGAATTGCACACTGAGACGCTGACATAAAATTCGGTAAAAAGAATGGGACCAAAGGCAAGAAATAGGAACCACTACAGTTTTGCTCATTAAGGAATGGCAACAATAGAATGGTGCTTCTGAGTTAGATCATCTGGATCTTGTAAGTATCACTAAAATTTATCCTGAAAACACAAACTTTATGAGATAAGAATGCACAAATTCTAGATATGTTAGCTCAGCCGACCATGAGTGGACTACTCAAATCTGCAATGAGATTATACTACACTTCAAACAATATGGATACTAACAAAATATATCGAAACTGGGCTTAGTAATATTCCTCCCAACCACTTTCTAAGAACATAGAGCAGCCAAAAGAACTACAGGAACACGCAATGCAAAAGGCGAACTGAACTTATCACATCAGCATGCAGCTATTTCAAGAAAAGCAACTTAATCATTTCAGAATCATGAAACAACATCAGCTTTCCTTAACATGAGACTTCATAGGCATCAGTATATCAAGAATAAAATCTGCAGCGAACAGATCCAAGCGACAGATAAATATGACAGAAAGCATACCAGGTGTGACGAGAGTCCCGGCCGCAGCAACGCGACCTTTCGGAGTCGAAATGGACGGGACCGAAACTGCATCAAGAACTCCGGCAATCAGCAAAGAACCGAGGAAGAAGGAGATTGGCAAAATTGCAATGGTTCCGCGGAGAGGAGCAGATGCGGATTAGCTCACCAGTGATGAGATTTGATTTTGCGAAGCGGAGGAGAGAGAGATTGGCAATGGATCGCACTGGTTTCCTTCTACCCCCGCCGTTTTTATACCCGCGGCCGCGCACGTCCCGGCGGCTTCTGTCCAGTCCCGGCTGCGTTGACCCGCCTACCGTCCACCGATCCTGCTCTGTCTCCGTTAGCCTCAACTCAATAATGTGGCGAAATTAAATAATCTTTTTTGGCAAGGGGGCAAGGTGCAAAAAAGGTGCGAGAGAACTGAGAACGTGAGAAAAATGCAAAAGTAGTACTACTAGCACAATGATTCATTTGTCCAGCGTGTGTATGCTAGAAGTATAATGCACAGACATCGAAACTTAGTACGGGACAGGTTACTGGAAATCACAATATGTAATGCTCAGCATTCAAAACACTGAGCATTTGAGCAATTAGTAGCAAAAAAAGAAAAGGACTGCCCGTGCATCATGTTGTCAAATTAAAGGAATTTATAAGGGGTTCTATGACATACAGGTGTACATCAAATTGAAGGAAAACAAAGAGTAGGACAGCCTCTACAAAGATTCTCTGTCATTTTGTGTAAATCGTGGAAGATTTATGATTGGAAAATATATACTCCCTCTATTTTTTAAAATATAATTACAGTTATTTTAACCATCAATTTGACCATTCATCTTTGTTGAGGGTCAATACCGGCGATGACCGGTATTAATGATCCTCCGACTGCTTTACGTATAAAGCACCAAGGGAGGTTACTCCGTCTCGCCCGACCCCGACGTCCGGACGGGAAGTGCCCGACCCCTGAGGTCGGACAAAGGTTCCGCATCGCCCGACCTCCGGGGTCGGACAAAGGTTCCGCATCGCCCGACCTCCGGGGTCGGACAAAAGTTCCGCCTCGCCCGACCCCGACCTCGAGGGGTCGGACGAGGGTCCCGCCTCGCCCGACCTCCGGGGACGGGCAAGACTGGGCGATCCAACCACCCCGGACGGGACGGATGTCCGGGGTCAGTCAAGCCATTAATAAGCTCAAACTCCAGATGGGACGGTGGCGATGACCGCTCCCGGAAGAGTAAATGCGCACAACGAGCATCGTCCACGGGGTGGGCGTCGCCCTAACAGTCCCCTGTCAGAGACTCACCGTCTCGTACGATAGGACGCCCCGGAGCGACGGCCATCACCACGGCGTCATCAAGCCGGCTCCTACAGTGGCGCTTCTCCATACGGATGGGACTCCATCGAGCGACAGCTCGGACCACTCCGTCGACAAGAAGCAACACGGCCACTCCGAAGACGTCATCCACAGCGACCGGCACGGAGTTTGAAGCATCAACAGCGCGGCCTACAGGACATACGGCCATGCCGCCGCCGCCCACTCCCCAGCGCCAACCCTCTGTACGCCCGCCTCCCTCCTTGCAGTATAAAAGGGGGAGGCGGGAGGACGACGGGGGGAAGGAGACTAGTGCAACACACGCGATATCTCACCCCACGCCGAACACCTCACAGAGACTTGGGAGCTCATCCCTCTCTGGCCTGTTTGTAACCCCCTACTACAAACTGTCGCGAGTAACACGAGCAGCCTCATCGAACTGGACGTAGGGCACGTTGCCCGAACCAGTATAAATCCTTGTGTCCTCTCGCGAACCATCCGAACCAAAACACGCACTCCACGATACTAATTACTCGTCGGCCACAACGAACGCCGACAGTTGGCGCGCCAGGTAGGGGTTCTTTGTGCGTGTTTTCGTCGAACCCCTCTCTTTGTTCGGATGGCTAGCCGCGCAAACACCTGGGTTCCCGGTGCACACGTGCGTTTCGGGAGCCTCGACTTCGTCGCCATCTCAGATGGCGCTCTGGCACTGGCCGGTGCAGCGGCACCGCCGGTTGCCCCGCTTGACCCCGGGCGTGTATCGCCTCTCGCTGGGACATTGTCTCGGGCGTCGACGCTCCCAGCTCCACGCGCCATGAACAACGAGTTCGTGGCCATGGTGGGCTGCGCATCCGAGTCTCTCTTCGACCTCCTAGATGGAGCGTCAAACGAAGATTCCGGTGCAGAGTGCAGTGAGGGAAGTCATCATCCCTCACGCGAGTGCCTTATGATACGTGCGGAGCATCTTCCCGCTGCGGAGGGCGAGCGCCCTGCGGAATCGTCTGGCCCGCAGGACGGGACCCCACCCCGTGACGCGCAGTCAGAACGACTGCGCGCACGAAGGGAGGAACTCCTGGAGGTCCAGCGTCAGCTGGATCAGCAGCGTGCGGCGATTGATCACGAGCTCGCTCAGAGCGAGTCCAGTGAACACACCCGCACTGACGTTCGCGACTTACGAGTTGCGAGTCGTGACGATGGCTGCCCGCGCTTCCCACGGGCGAGCCAGAACTTGGCCGCGGCGGCGGCATTGCTCAGGGGCCTCCCTGAGCCTGTCACGCCGGAGGCCCGACGCGCCCAGCGCGAGGTTGAGGCGCTACTTGAGCACGCGGCAGTGCAGCAAGCTGAGAGCTCGCTGTCGCGTCTGCGTGGACAACGTGCCCAGAACACGTCTGTCCACCAGACTCCCCCAGCAGCGGATGGCACGGCGAAAGCCTCCGTCCGCGGTCGTCTGGGGACGAACAGGGACGCCCGCGCCACCCTGGATGCGCGGCGGCGCCGCCTGGAGTTCGACGATGGCACCTCCCGATCGCGTCATCCGCGTCGAGGAGGACGCTACGACGACGACGAGGATAGAAGCCCTAGCCCGGACGCCCCGGGACCGAGGGTCTTCAGTCCTCACGTTCGGAACGCAGCATTCCCGCGGCGTTTCCGACCCCCGACCAACGTACCGAAGTACGCGGGGGAAACCAACCCCGGCCTGTGGCTCGAGGACTATCGCCTCGCATGCCGGGCTGGGGGCGCGGAGGATGACGACTTCATCATCCGCAACCTGCCATTGTATCTGGCCGACTCGGCCAGAACGTGGCTCGAGCATCTCCCCGCCAATCAGATCACCTGCTGGTCTGACCTTAAGGAGGTTTTCGTTGGAAACTTCCAGGGGACTTACAACCGCCCAGGTAACCCCTGGGACCTCAAGAACTGCCGGCAGAAACCTGGAGAGTCGCTCCGGGATTACATCCGGCGCTTCTCCCGGCAGTGCAACGAACTGCCGCACGTCGGTGACGCTGATGTCATCGGCGCATTCTTGTCCGGGACGACCTGTCGCTCCCTAGTTCACGAACTAGGGCGCAAGAGTCCCCGGACCGCCAGAGAGTTGCTGGACATCGCGACCAGCTTCGCCTCTGGCGAGGAGGCGGTGGGTGCGATCTTCGATCGCGCCCAAGACGCCAAAGGTAAGCGGGTCGAGACAGCCGGTGGAGGCTCCTCCGACCCTCCGAGCAAGAAGAAGAAGAAGAACCGGCCGCGTCCGTCCGGAGAACGGATGGTCGCTGCCGCGGATCGCAAGGGTGCCAAGGCACCCACGGAGGACATCCCGGACCACTTCGAAAAGAAGTGGAACGGGCCGTGCCCCAACCACGCCTTCCCAGTGAAACACTTATACAAAGAGTGTTCGCTGATGAAGAAGTTCCTGGCCGAGGAGGCCAAGAAGGGCAAGCCGAAAGGCAAATCCAGACAGGCTCCCGATGACGCCAGCAACGACGTCGACGCCGCCGACGGCGACGACAACTTCCCGGAGACGGACGGCTGCCTTATGATCGTCTCTGGGCCGGCGCCACACGGTGGCCGACCTCGGGCCAAGCTGGAGCGCCGTGAGGTGTTCGCAGTTGAGCCCGCCGTCCCGTCGTTCCTCAAGTGGTCGGAGTCTCCGATCACGTTCGACCGGTCAGACCACCCCAGCCACGTACCGCAACCAGGCAAGTACCCGTTGGTGGTAGACCCGATCGTCGGCACTAAGCGCCTCTCCAAGGTGCTTATGGATGGAGGCAGCGGCCTCAACATCCTCTACGTCGAGACCCTCGACGCCATGGGCATCGACCGGGCGCGCATTCGCCCGACCGGCGCACCCTTCCACGGCGTCATTCCTGGGAAACAAGCTGTTCCCCTCGGGCAAATCGATTTGCCCGTCACCTTCGGGACTCCGTCCAATTTCAGGACGGAGACTCTCATCTTCGAGGTGGTAGGATTCCACGGATCCTACCACGCCATATTGGGACGGCCATGCTACGCCAAGTTCATGGCCGTGCCCAATTACACCTACCTAAAGCTCAAAATACCTGGGCCGAAGGGGGTGATCACCGTCGGGACGTCCTTCCAGCACGCCTACCAATGCGAGGCGGAGACTGGCGAGCTCGCCTCCGCAACCGTGGCGACGGAGGAACTCGCTGTCATCCGCCAGCAAGTCACCGAGGACGCGCCCGACTCCAACCGCAGCACTGGATCCTTCGAACCCGCGGAGGGCGTCAAAGAGATCCGGCTCTACCCCGACAGCGCCGACGGCAAGACGGCGAAGATCGGGACTGCTCTCTCCCCCAAATAGGAAAGCGTGCTCGTCGACTTCCTCCGCGTGAACATCGACATCTTCGCGTGGAAACCCTCGGACATGCCAGGCATTCCGAGAGAAGTCGCCGAGCACGCCCTGCACATCAAGCCGGGCTCTCGCCCGGTCAAGCAACGTCTGCGCCGCTTCGACGAGGAGAAGCGCAGAGCGATCGGGGAAGAGATCGCCAAACTCCTGGTAGCCGGTTTCATCAAGGAAGTGTATCACCCCGACTGGTTAGCCAACCCCGTTCTTGTGCGAAAAAAGAGTGGGAAATGGAGAATGTGCGTTGACTATACCAGTCTCAACAAAGCGTGTCCAAAGGATCCGTTTCCTTTGCCACGAATCGATCAGATAGTCGACTCAACTGCGGGGTGCGAAACCCTATGCTTCCTTGATGCGTACTCCGGGTACCATCAAATCCCGATGAAGGAGTCCGACCAGCTCGCGACGTCATTCATCACTCCGTTCGGCTCGTACTGCTACGTCACGATGCCGTTCGGACTGAAGAATGCAGGCGCTACGTATCAGCGCTGCATGATCAGAACCTTCGACGAACTCATCGGAGACATCGTCGAAGCCTACGTGGACGACATCGTAGTCAAGTCCAAGAAGACCAACCAGCTCGTCGACGACCTGGAGCGAGTCTTCACCAAGCTCCGAGCAAACGGCATCAAACTCAACCCCGAAAAATGTGTTTTCGGGGTCCCGAGGGGGATGCTGCTCGGATTCATCGTCTCCGAGCGTGGCATCGAAGCCAACCCGGAGAAGATCGAAGCCATCAACCGGATGGGTCCGATCCAGAGCTTGAAGGGAGTGCAACGCCTGACCGGGTGCTTGGCGGCGCTAAGCCGTTTTATCTCACGCCTCGGAGAGCGCGTTCACCCGCTTTACCAGCTCCTGAAGAAATCCGACCGATTTCAATGGACTCCCGAGGCACAGGAGGCTCTCGATAGGATAAAAGCTATCCTGTCCAAGCCACCGGTCCTGGTGCCTCCGACCCCGAAAGAGCCACTCCTACTCTACCTCGCCGCGACGACTCAGGTCGTCAGCGCTGCTTTGGTCGTAGAGCGAAGGGAGGAGGGCCACGCCCTCAAAGTTCAACGCCCCGTCTACTTCGTGAGCGAAGTCTTGTCTGACACAAAGACTCGGTACCTCCAGATACTGAAAATTCTTTACGGCGTCGTCCTCGCCAAGAGAAAGCTCAGACACTACTTCGAGTCGCACCCGGTAACGGTGGTCACCTCTTCCCCCTTGCGTGAGGTCGTCGAAAACCGCGACGCAACGGGGAAGGCCGCGAAATGGGCTCTCGAGCTCATGGGCGAGGGAATCACGTACGCCCCTCGTACAGCGATCAAGTCCCAGGCCTTGGCCGACTTCGTGGCGGAGTGGACCGAAATCCAGCTCCCCATTGCCCCCGTCGACCAAGAGTACTGGGTCCTCTACTTCGACGGCTCGTTGATGCGCGCAGGAGCAGGGATCGGACTCGTCTTCGTCTCCCCCATGGGAGTACGCATGAGGTACGCAATCCGACTCCAGTTTCCCGCCTCCAACAACATGGCGGAATACGAAGCGCTCATCAACGGGCTCAAGATCGCCGACGAGTTGGGGATCCGACGTCTCGAGGTCCGAGGCGATTCCCAACTCGTCGTCGACCAAGTCATGAAGGAGTCAAGCTGCCACAGCGATGTCATGGACGCGTACTGCCAAGAGGTACGCAAGCTCGAACACAAGTTTTTCGGTCTTGAGCTCAAGCATGTCCCGAGGCGACAGAACGAAGAAGCCGACTCCCTCGCGAAGATGGCGGCGGGTCGGGACCAGATCCCACCAGGGGTCTTCTCCCACGACCAAAGCCAGCCGTCGATCCGACCCAAAGACCCAAAAGGGGCCGACAACGAGTCGACCCCAGGGGAAGGGGTCGGGTCGACTCCCGCGCCTCCAGGACCCGACGTCATGGAAGTCGATGAAGCATCCACGTCGGGGTCGGGCCCTCCAAACGATTGGAGGACCCCATACCTCGACTGCCTCATCCGAGGGGAACTCCCCACGGACAAGGCGGAAGCCCGACGCATCGCGCGTCGGGCCAAGGCCTTTGTCCTTATCGATGGGGAACTCTACAAAAGAAGCCTCACCAAGATTTTGCAGCGCTGCATCCCAACCGAGCAGGGAAAGCTGCTGCTGCAAGACATCCACGGTGGCATCTGCGGACACCACGCGGCGCACAAGACCTTGGTCGGGAACGCCTTCCGACAAGGATTCTACTGGCCAACAGCTGTCAACGACGCTGCGCATATCGTGCGCACTTGCGAAGGCTGCCAGTTCTACGCCCGGCAGACCCATCTGCCGGCGCAAGCGCTGCAGAACATCCCCGTCACATGGCCGTTCGCGGTCTGGGGACTCGACCTGGTCGGACCGCTCAAAAAAGCACCCGGGGGCTACACCCATCTCTTGGTGGCCGTCGACAAGTTCACCAAATGGATCGAAGCCCGACCGGTGGCAAGGATCCGACCGGAAGAAGCGGTGGAATTCTTCCTCGACATCATTCACCGCTTTGGAGTGCCCAACTCCATCATCACGGATAACGGTACGCAGTTCACAGGAAAGCGATTCCTTAAATTCTGCGACGACTACCATATCCGCGTCGACTGGGCAGCCGTAGCGCACCCCCGGACGAACGGGCAGGTCGAACGCGCAAACGGCATGATCTTGCAGGGATTGAAGCCTCGGATCCACAACCGCCTGAAGCAGTTCAGCGGTCGGTGGGCAGCCGAACTCCCTGCCGTGCTCTGGAGCCTGCGGACGACCCCTAGTCGGGCCACGGGGTTTACCCCCTTCTTCATGGTATACGGCTCCGAAGCTGTCCTACCAACCGACCTCGACTACGGTGCTCCGAGGGTGAAGGCGTACGATGATCAAGGGAACCAGACGTCCCTCGAAGACGCGATGGATCAGCTCGACGAGGCTCGAGACGTGGCGCTCCTCCGATCCGCCAAGTACCAGCAAGCACTACGCCGGTACCATGGAAGGAACGTGCGGGAGCGAGCGTTCAACGTCGGCGACCTCGTTCTTCGTCGCGTCACCAGCAGCCAAGGTCGACACAAGCTGTCGTCACCATGGGAGGGGCCTTACATCGTCGCCAAGGTTCTCCGACCCGGCACCTACAAGCTACAGACCGCGGACGGACAAGAGTTCACCAACGCCTGGAACATCGAACAGCTACGTCGTTTCTATCCCTAAAACTCGTAGCTTGTCTATTTTCCGCACCCCCCGAGCAGCGTCCGACCCCTGCTACACAGGGGTCCAACCACGCTCGGGGGCTCAACACCTGTAAGGTGTGCGCACGTATTCCATGTGCAATACGTGCGCGGCCCGACCCTCGCATGTTTTCAAAAAACTCGCGCAAAAACAAGTAAGTCAAAGATAGGAAAGCTTGAGATCGAACTGGTCGGACCGCGAAAGTGCTAACGAGCCCACGGGGGCTATAGCCACAACACTCACCAGTCAAGCTAACGATCGATCCTATCCGCGACTTACGTTTTGCACCGAGCCTCGGCCCCCCACCTAACGTTTAAGACTCAGAGAAGATAGGTCGTGGATAGGAGAAACACGAAGTCGAGTCGGTCGGACTGCGAAACGCCTACCGCCTGCGAAAGGCTACGGCAACGTCGCTCACCGGCAAAAACTAAGTGTCGATCCGGTCTACAACCTACGATTCTTTGGGGACACATAAACGGACGAGTGAGGGACAGAGCGCTTTTTCACGCAAGTGATAAGGAAACAGGCCGTCGAGGTCAAAATCACTTGTAATACAAAAACTTGTTTTTACAAGTTGTCCGGGCGCTTCGGCCTCGGACACCCTAAATACATACTAACATCTACTCCTACTCTTCGGGGGCGGGGGTCCGCTCCTGCTCTGGAGCCGGGGGCCTCTCATGCTCCGGGGTCGGGGGGCGATCCTCCTCCTCTATCCTCGCCGCCAGAGCGTGCGCCAAGGGGGCGACTTCATCTTCAATCTCGTCCAGCTCCGCGTCGGTGTACCCGGGCGCGAACCCCTGACTCATTAAGTCCAGCGCGATGCTGGAATAATGAGACCGGGCGATAGCGAACGCCCGGTGCACGCCCCGGCGGAGTGCCTCCCTTGACGCCTCCCGTGCGCGCTCCTCCACCTGCTCCGTGAGCGCTGCACACATCGTCCGACGGTCAGACCACGTTGCCTAAGGAAAAGAAAGCTAAAAAGAGCAAAGGAGAAAGGGTACCACATACCCGCCACCGCCTCTCGAAGCTTCTTCACCGCTGTCCGGGCGTCGGACAGCTCCGCTCCGAGGCCGGCGGCCACGCCCTCGGCCTCCATCCTCGCCTCCCTCTCCTTCCGGAGCACCGCCCGAAGCTCGCCCACCTGCTGGCTCCTCTCCACCGCCACCACGGTGACGGCGTTGCGAGCCTGGTGGGCGGACTCCAGCTCCTCCCTCAAAACGCGGGCCTCCTCCTCCGCCCCCCGGAGTCGGCCGACCGCGGACTCCTCCCGGGTCTGGGCATCGGCCGCCGCGCCGCGAGCAGCGATAAGCTGCCGCTCGAGTGCCTGGCGCCTCCTGAGACCCCCCGAGAGGCGATGTCGGAGTGACGCCGCGATGTTGTCCAACGCGACCATCTCCGAAAGCTCCTCTTGGAGGGCCTGGTCTACGGACCCCACCGCGGCGCCCCCCGACACCGACCCCTCGGCCACGGGGGCCGTTGGCACCACGGCGGCCGCAGGCCCGCTGGTGCCCGCGCCCTCTGGCGCCCCCCGCGGCGCCACCACCATCGCCTCCGCCCACACCGGCTCCGCCGCCGCCACCTCCCGCTCCGCGGGCCGCGCCGCCTCGACGGCCGTCGCCACCGCGCGCAGGGGCTCCATCGCCCTGGCCTCACCGGCCGCCGATGACTCCGCGTCACCGGCCCTTGGCACACCGGCGGACGGGCGCCGCGCAAGCGCCTTCTTGGGCGCCGTGGCCAACGCCAGGACCATCCCTCCGACCCTGCACAACGAGCGAGCGGCGGTGAGCAGGACACTTAAAGAAAAGAAAGAAAGAATCAAAACTACTTACCCTGTGGCCATTCCCCGACGACGCTTGGGGGTCGGATCCGATTGCCCCTCCGAAGGGCGGGGGCGCTTCTCGCTCGCCCGCGCTGCCGCCGGCTCCCCCGGGGCAGCCGTGGGCGCCGCCCTCCCGCTCGGGGGCGTGCCGGCCGATGGCCCCGCCGGCGTCGGCGTCCTTGGCGCCGCTCCCGCTGTCGCGGACCCCGCGGCGGGCACGGCCGGGGCGCGACTCGGCGTCGCCTCCGACCTCCGAGGCTCAGACCTCGGTGGCTCCTCCTGTGGGCGCGTCGCAGCCGGACCCCGGGGGCCCGACCCCGAGGCCTCCGGCCTCCGAGCCTCGGGCCTCCTCTCTTCCACCAGCGGGCGCGACCCGCTCGACCCCTGAGGTTTCAACCTCGGGGGCTCCAATGTCAGCACTTGGGCCGGCGGGCGCGACCCGCTCGGCCCCTGACCCCCTTGACGGGGGCCGACCTCCTCCTCCTCCTCCTCCTCTTCCTCCTCGTCGTCATCGTCGTCATCGCTCTCCTCCTCCTCCGACCCCTGGCGGCGACCGCGCCTCTGGAGCTTCGCCGCCTTCTTCGCCTTCGCGGCGTCCTTCCGCCGCTTCTGCTCCTCGGCGGCGAGGCGGTTCGCCTCCCTGGTCGCGGCGTCCTCGGGGACGGGGATGAGGGATCGGCGGAAGACCAGGCCCTCCTGGCACGCATCGAAATAGTCAATATCGACTCTAGAAAAGAAAAAAGACGATCTACAAGCTAAGGATGGGGAGAACTTACAATTTGGACGCTCCCGGGCCACGGAAGGGCCCGAGGATGGTCGTCCAAGTCGACGTCGGCCTCCTCCGGGAGGAGGGTCTCCTTCAGGCGTTGTTTGAGCTCCGACTCGGAGGGGGGAGCTCCCGCCATCACCGACCCCTCCGCGTCCACGCCGGGCCCCATCTGGTCCAGACGGAGCGGGCGGGCCACCAGCGGAAGGACGCGGCGGGCGTGGTACTCCGCGATGACCCCAGCACCGCGCACGCCCGCCTCCTTCAGCTGCGCGATGGCCGCAAGGAGGCCGTCCAGCATCATCTGCTCCTTCTTCGGAGCACCCCATCTCCAGGACTCCGGCGCCCGCGCGAAGACCCGCCCCGTGAACTCCGGCAGGGGACCGGCGGTATCGTTCTTAAGATAGAACCATTGACCATGCCAGCCCCTGTGGGAGCTCTTCAGCTTCACGGAGACATAGTCGGCAGCGCGGTTGTTGCGGAGGTGGATACCAGCGCACCCGATCGGCGCCGGTCCGTGCTCCGCCTTCACCAGACTGACGGCGAAGAAATGCCGCCAGAGGTCGAAGTGGGGCTCGATCCCCAGGAATCCCTCGCACAACGCCACGAAAAGGGCGACGTGCTGGATCCCGTTGGGGTTGAGGTGCTGCGGCTCGATGTTGTAATAGTGCAGCAGCCCCCGGAGAAATCGGTGCGCGGGGACGCCGAAGCCCCGTTCATGGAACGGCGCGAACGAGACAACGTAGCCATCCGGCGGGGATGGCACCGTCTCGTCGCCCGGGACCTGCCACTCCATCGCCGCCGTGCGCGCGCGGAGAAGGCCGCGCTTCACCAGGCCCTGGAGGCGGTTTCCACGCACGTCGGACCTCAACCACGACGCCATTGCTATCTGACGAGATTGACCGAAGCAGAGGATTCGGGAAGTAGTGAGAATCGGAGACGGCGAAAAGGCTGGGGGGCTAAGCACGCAAGACAGCGGGAACTCGAAGAGGCAAAAGACTTGAGCGAGGACGAACGGAGCCCGTGGTACGTTTATAAGCTCGGCCGAGGCAACGATTCCCGCGACGCTCCCCCTCGAGCAGCGCGCTCCATTCACTCCCGCGCCAGGTGAGACAGGTAAACGTCTCGTCACGTTTTATTGCTGACGCCTACAGGCTTCGACAGATCGAGCGCCACCGCGCGCCGGCGGGCGACGCTTCAACTTATCGGGTTGGGCCAGCTCTGGTACCCCCGCGATACCGAGCGACGGTTCGACTTATCGGGCCGGGCCCGCTCAGGTAAGAAAAACACATGGGCTGAAACATGCCCCGACGGCCCAAAGAGTTCGAAGGCTGGCCCAGCGGATGGGTTCGACAGCCGCTCAGGGCATAAACAGAGTGAGGGGTGAAAAGTGATGGGTCCGCTAGCGGCCAGTACCCCCAGGCGGTCGACCGCCCAGGGGCATCACGATTAGCGTTCGAGTCCCGGTCCGATCCGACCCACGGGTATCTCCCCGCAGAGAGGCAACGAGCCCTCAGAAGCCTATCGAACGGCATCTGAGAACCACGTGGGACGGCGACTAGGAATATTGGGGCTAACCGCCAGCCGGTTCGGCTGGGATCCCCCCGAAGGGATCCCGGGGCTCCACTTGAACTTGCCCGTTAGCAGCTCGATGAGCGTCACGCCTCGGCCATCGAGGTAAGGCGTGGCTCGGCTCAACCTCCTCGTCCGGCGGACGGACGCGCTGGAGGCACGATGCAAAGACGAACCGAACCCCCGACCGGTCACTGCGACGAGCAGAGGACTCGGGGACGGAATCGCAAAAAGAGATCCAACGCGGGGTCGCAGAACCTTAAGTCCCAAGGATGAGTTCGCTCTCGCGAACGAAAATTCCTTCTTGCCGACTTAAGCGACGCCTGATCCCGAGAAGGGATCAGACCTCGCTCGGGGGCTACACCTGTAAGGTGCGCGCTCGCGCGCGCCCCTTACAGCATAAATAAGGGATCACCACGATCGCGCTTCCTCCCGACTTAAGCGACGCCCGATCCCAAGAAGGGATCAGACCTCGCTCGGGGGCTACACCTGTAAGGTGCGCGCTCGCACGCGCCCCTTTCCGGTAGAAACGCTTCTACAGCCACCTCCGATTAGAGCGACGCCCGACCCCTCTTATGCGGGGGGTCGGACCTCACTCGGGGGCTACTGTTGAGGGTCAATACCGGCGATGACCGGTATTAATGATCCTCCGACTGCTTTACGTATAAAGCACCAAGGGAGGTTACTCCGTCTCGCCCGACCCCGACGTCCGGACGGGAAGTGCCCGACCCCTGAGGTCGGACAAAGGTTCCGCATCGCCCGACCTCCGGGGTCGGACAAAGGTTCCGCATCGCCCGACCTCCGGGGTCGGACAAAAGTTCCACCTCGCCCGACCCCGACCTCGAGGGGTCGGACGAGGGTCCCGCCTCGCCCGACCTCCGGGGACGGGCAAGACTGGGCGATCCAACCACCCCGGACGGGACGGATGTCCGGGGTCAGTCAAGCCATTAATAAGCTCAAACTCCAGATGGGACGGTGGCGATGACCGCTCCCGGAAGAGTAAATGCGCACAACGAGCATCGTCCACGGGGTGGGCGTCGCCCTAACAGTCCCCTGTCAGAGACTCACCGTCTCGTACGATAGGACGCCCCGGAGCGACGGCCATCACCACGGCGTCATCAAGCCGGCTCCTACAGTGGCGCTTCTCCATACGGATGGGACTCCATCGAGCGACAGCTCGGACCACTCCGTCGACAAGAAGCAACACGGCCACTCCGAAGACGTCATCCACAGCGACCGGCACGGAGTTTGAAGCATCAACAGCGCGGCCTACAGGACATACGGCCATGCCGCCGCCGCCCACTCCCCAGCGCCAACCCTCTGTACGCCCGCCTCCCTCCTTGCAGTATAAAAGGGGGAGGCGGGAGGACGACGGGGGGAAGGAGACTAGTGCAACACACGCGATATCTCACCCCACGCCGAACACCTCACAGAGACTTGGGAGCTCATCCCTCTCTCGCCTGTTTGTAACCCCCTACTACAAACTGTCGCGAGTAACACGAGCAGCCTCATCGAACTGGACGTAGGGCACGTTGCCCGAACCAGTATAAATCCTTGTGTCCTCTCGCGAACCATCCGAACCAAAACACGCACTCCACGATACTAATTACTCGTCGGCCACAACGAACGCCGACAATCTTATTTAAGAAAATAAAAAATATTATATGTTATATTATAATTTGATTTATCACTAAATATTTTTAAAACATAACTTTATATATTTAAATAAATTTTTTAAATAAAACAAATGACCAAAGTTATTAATCAAAGTCATCTGTCACTATATTTAAAAAAAAAATAGAGGGAGTACTCCTCTAGACTTTTTTTTCTTGTCATACCTACAGTGCACTCTAAGTCAAGTTTAGTTCATTTGTTTTGTCTGAAACGTCAAGAATCGACAAAAGGAGGAGTATATGGCAAGACCATAAAAAAATAGTGACAAAAACAACGCTATTTTCACCTGAGATGCATTGCAGTACTCTCATGTCGTTATGTACCTTATTCGAAGGGAAAGGACGTGCACACTCCCAGAGTTTAACTCCATTCATGTTTCATAAGCAATTGTAGAAGTATTATAAGGCTGCAAAACCCCAGGAACATCGATCAGTCATCCTGTTTTTGTTGTCAGTCAAGTCATGGCACCAAAAGAAATATATCAGAAAAGAAAAAAACACACACTAACGCATACTACAGAACAAGACCGGTACGTATAAATGCTTGATTTGGAGCATCTTTATTTAGTCATCACCGGATCAGACCCTGCAATTATAGCCTGATGACGAAGGTTTTGAAGATTCACTGTTTTCATGCGGTACAAAATTTTAGCAGGCAACAATAAAACTAACTGAAACTGCAGAATTTATAAACTCTTGTTGGTGGGGAAAAAAATTGGCGGTTGGTAAATATATAGATCTACATGCTATACTAGCAGCTGACACAATGCTTCTGAATAATACAGAATATTAAAATCATCCGTCATTAATCCAATTCATGCAGCAAGTAGCTACTCTACCTCTGGCAATGTTACCCTGGCAATCTCAAACACGTCACAGCGAGTAGCATCTTGGTAGTACAAACATTCTCGGCCAAATCACATAATAACAAGTTTCATCAGCAAATAATCCTTTTCTGTGTGCGTTCAGAATCAATGAATTATATATACCAGGGCAAAGTTAGCAAGCAAGAGTGGAAAATAGAAGCCAACCTGAGAGTTTATCCTGGATGCAGTCACGAACGAGGCCAGGCTGATGATGACGGAGGCGGGAGGACCCTGGATTAATTGTCTAGTCTCTTGAACTAAAAGCGGCGCGTCTCCTCCAAGGCAAGGTCAAGCCCTAGCACGCACAGCCTCCTCCACCTGCCGCGGACGCTCGATATCCCTTGAGCCTTGATGGAAATAGAAAGCAAATGAGCCGATCCAAGGGTGCCGTGGAATTTGAATATAAATTTATATGATAAAAATAATAAATTTTTATTGACATGAAAGTAGACTATTTCAATTGATCATCTCTTTAACAATGTTTTTAGTTTTTATTTAAATAAATAAGTATGGTTTATTTAGTGGTAAATGATTTATTTCATTTCTTAATTTTAAGGAGGTCATGAGTTCAATTATATAATTTAACATGTTTTTGCACTTATTTATCTAGAATTAAATAAAGTGTAGATGACTATCAATGTGGTGGCCTGGTGGGAGAGAATTTTATTTCAGTCGAAAATTTTGGTTCAGTGGAACAAACTAAACAAACTTCCCTCCCAAGCCTTCCCCCCACCTCATACGCAGGGACCCAACAGAGGGCACTGACATCTGGGTCCCAAAGCCATCACTTGGACCCCACGCATCAGTAACCAAATCAGCTCGCGAGTCGCGACCACAAGATAAAGCTGCGAACTTATCTTCTCCCCAGTGCCAACAGAGGGAACGGGCAGCGCCAAGCAGAGGCATCCATCCATGGAGGTGGTGGGCGGGGTGCCGCTGAGGCCTTCGTCGGCTCAGACGCCGGCGCGCATCGCACAGCTTCCGTCCGTAGACTTCCTCGTCAGGGCGGCCCCACGAAGGAGGCAGCCTTCTTCTGCCAGGCGCGCTCTGGTGGTGGAGGCTCGGGGAGGCAGGAGCTGGTCGGAGCGGCAGCTCCAGCAGCAGAGGCGGATGCCGCAGCTGCCCAAGATCGAGGACGACGGCAACCCTCGCTTCGTCATATTCATCCGCACCGCCAATGTCCGTGCTTGGCTAATACCTCTTGTTACTGACGCCATCAATCCATTATATTGGTGCAATGTGTCGTCGGTCTGTAAATTCTATCACGGCCGTGTGATCAAGAAATTGTGCTTCCTTCTATCTTCAGGTCTACTTCTGGTACCCGCTCAACGTCGTCACCGGAGGCACGACGGCGAAGATCATGCTCGCGGCCAAGGACAACTTCCTCGGCAAGTACATTTACAAGGACACCCTCGCCCGGAACCTCGCCGCTGTCGTTTACAAAGTACACTCCTCGCTACATCCTCAGCTGTTTGCTTTGATGTACATGCTCTTTGGGCGTCATTTTGTTTCACTACTATTTCCATAGACATACATGAGCATCTTCGTATTCTTGCACAAGAACTCTAATTTACTGGAAGCAATTAGCAAAAAACAGCTAGTCATAATAAGAAGACTAGTAGTATTTGTCTGACAAAAAAAAGAAGACTACTACTATTCTACATTACAATATACTAGTAACTAACAGCTGAGTGCTGACATGCTTTGTTGTCTGACCATGTTGAAAGGATGAGGATGAGATTATAGAGACAGCAAAAGCACAGTACCGTGTGTTGAAGAATGAAAGCGAGTTCCGATACGGCTACAAAGTTGTGGTACTTTTATCAAACCTTAACACTTGCAGAAGCATAACCTATTTGATAGATTTTGGTCCTTGAAATGGGTAATTATAACTAACTTCATATTTGCATGAGCAGGAAAAAGGAAACATAAGATCTGCACTGACGACAAGTAATGTGATTGAAGTAAGTTTCTTAATTTTTTCATGAGTCAAATTGCAATTTGTCGCCAAGCTGTGGCCTCCTACAATAAATTTCAAAAAAAATTTATAATTGCATACTTCCACATAGTGGTTCAAGATATCAGTAGTGTATGGGAAAGTTTCCTAGCCAGAAATAACTGAAGGATGGAAATTGCATCTTTGGTAGCAAATGTACACATTTTCAGTAGATTTGCTTTATGCAATCTTGCAAGGTCACTAACAGTGAGGTTACATATCACAGCTTCCAAAGAAAGATGAGCTTAAAACTGTGGTTGACAAGGTGAAGGATTTCTTTGGAGACGTGGCATCTGGCGCCAAAGAATCCTTTGCGCAGATAACGGGGTCTGCTGTTACCAAAGAGGCAGAGGAAGAAGGGCAAAAGAGGAAGTTCCGTTCAAAGAGACGAAACAAGCGGAAGTCAAAGCAGGGCCTCAGTAAGTATATTATATGTCTGGTTAACCAGTCTGCAGTGCACCAACTGATCGAATCATGTAGCCATTGAAAATACGATCTAATCATGTAACTTTACCGTTGATATCTTGCAGAGTCGGACAGTTGATTCTGTCACTGCATACATCGGGGTCCATCAGACAAGCAACACAGCAGCTGTGATTTTGCCGTGTCCTAGACCAGAGCTGTTCTGTAATTTCTTCAGTTTTAATTTCTTACAAAGAGACAGTGTGTAACCTTCTTCCGACTGACGACTTTGTTTTCTTCTCACTAAATCTCTCAAATTTTGGTGTAATTTCTGTATGTTAATTCCAATTTGTGAAAAATGAAAAGTGAGTGGCTTTACAACATTCTGAGACTGCTATTGCAACTGAATTCCTTTTCTGGAAATCTTGCGGTGTGAAAGCAGATTCTCAGAAACAAAATGTCATAGCGGCAGGCTATAGCTGATGCATATCAAAGCACTTTGTGTTGGTCAAACGAACAATCAAAGAGCACTACATGTTGAACCAGTAGCTTATGAAGCAATGGATAGAACCACACATGAGTTAAAACATTCACACCAAAGTGACGTTCGGGAGATTGATCAACTTTTTCTTTCTAAGACAAACTTCCTGAAAAGACTGTTACCCATCAAGGCAATCCTCATGTCCTATGGCATGGAAACCTAGTGAATAAGTTGTGACGATGCAAGGAACTCAACCATAAACAACTCATTTTTACAAGTCAATGACACGGGATAGCTTCTGTATGCGGTTCAGCAAGAAATCCCCTTGCTTGATGGTTGCCTGGTAGAAAGCATTCCTGGCATCAGGTCGGTTCGTCTCTAGAACACCAGCAACCTTGTCAATCTTGCAGTGAAGCTTCCCAGCTGCAATGAATCGTGACAGTTCCCTACAAAGTGGAAAAGGGAAAGCTTATAGTATGGGGAAAGTGAATGTATGGTATATGGAATTCACATAGAAAGTGAACATATGATAAATGGAATTCACATAGAAGCACATACTGGTCTATGAAATCAACAGTTACTCCAAATGCAGTAGCCATTGCTTCCATTGTCACACTCTTGTACGACTCAAGGAATTGTGAGTACACAACAATGCGCACTTCCCGCATGTAGTAGCGGAAATGAGGCTGAAGATAACGGTCCAGCTTGATCTGCTCCGTCAAGCCAGCTGAGAAATAAGGTCCATCATATGAGCCACACAAACTTGCACATGATAATAGAATAATGCAAGAGTGCCTGATTATGAATGCATATTCACTTACAGAATGCAGCAAAGAATGACTTGTACTGGCAATTGTATAGGCAGTTGAGAAAGTCAGAGAGGTGAGGTACTTTGCCAATCACAGCCAGGATTTCTGGAGAATCTACCACCTGCCAAAATTCTAGTTAGCGAAGAAACCATGCAGAGCAGACTGAGTAAACAGGATAATACCTTTTGCTTCAGAGATACCCGGTCCAATGAGATGATACTTGTAAGTACTGTATAGAAGACGAAAATGTCGTATGGAAATAACTCATAGGTCGTGAAGGTCGAAGTGGAGTCCAAAAATAAGCTGGCAGCCTTTTTGAAGTTTCTAGTTGCCATGCAATACAGACCCTCATATACTTTCAATCGGTTCTTTCTCTCCCAGTCACCTCCTTCCTCAAACAAGCTTCAATCAGAAAAAAAACATGTGTTATATATCGTTGCTGAGCTGAACTGAATGGCTAAATGGACGCCCATGTACAATGGTTGAACTTACTTCTTTGCCTTATCAATGGACTTTGAGATGAGATCAAAATCCATATGGAAAAATCCAATTTGCAAAGTGTAAAATACAAGATCCATCTTTTGGCCAACAGCTACAGTTTTTCCTTCAGTAACTTTCAGCTGTTCTAGTGCCTTTTCCTGAAATGTTAGTTTTAACAAAATGTCAACCACAACGCTTAAAAACATTAACTAATCTATTACAGAACAAGTATAAGCCAATACCTTCTCACCAACCCTTATAAAGTACAAGGATTTGGCAAGATGAGCTTCACGCACTTCACTCTCACCCAAATTCTCTTCAGCATCGACAATTCTTCATGACAAAGTGTTTATGTTATGAGAAACTAACAACTACTTATGAAATTTCTTTGCAATCAGAATATTAGATACAAGTAAGGGAAATCTGATCATATGAAATTTCTTCACAATCAGAACGTTAGATACAAATATCAGAAATCTGATTACTCATACACGTATAAATATATAATCACTGCAAAACCATGTTAGTGTCACCCTTTCACATCTAGAAACACATGAGGTGCTGCATAAATACATAGTGAACCACTGAAGATTTGTTAATTTTATCTTATTTTCCTCCTTCTTGCCTGATACAAAGTGTTTTTTCATCAATTCTGCTCCTCATGTGTCACTTAACAACGTTCATTTACTCAGATACTCCTAAGTACTGATTGTGACTAGTGTCCTCTCAAGGACCAGTTTTTTTTTTTTAAATACCAGGAATTGAGGGTACCAAAAATTATTAAATGCTGTTTGAGTTGAACATAACATCAGAGAAGGAAATCACAGCATTTTGGTCTTTTGAATGTCTAGCACCGGATACAATAAGGGCCTAAGTTATACTTAAGAATGCACTACAAACCAACAGACAGCTATAGACCATATAGTGGACGCAGATATGAAGCACAGTTTCGAACAACTCCAACAAATTTGGGAGATTTTCTTATTGACAGGCTGTTGAAAAAGCTCCCAGAGAACACCTAACCACAATTCCTAGACCATACGTGCTGTTGCCGCACTGCAATCTAACAGCAAGTTCTACCGTATACGACTATCACCTGAAATTTACTAGGCTCGTTTGAACTAAACCTACCATGGCAGGTGGTACACTTTAAGTTGTTACTATGACAACACTGCAATGACATACAAACCATGAACCAGATCCGCTGATTGAACGAACAATCAAGCAAGAATCCTTCAGCGGCAGTCTTAGAAGAAGAAGGCACTCACTTCTCATCAAGCTTGCGGGTCTCCTCTTCGATCCTCCCTCGCATCTCGGCGAGCAGCGCGGCATCAGGCTCCAGCTGCCCCGCGGCGGTCAGCGACTCGAAAAGCTGGGCCATATCTGGTGAGATGATCCCACGCCGATTCAAACCACGTAAGACTATCAGAGAACCGCATGCACACCGGAAGAAGCCGGCGAGGTGAGAGAAGACAGGGTTAGGGCATGGTTACCGTCGGATTTGACTTCATCGAAAACCTCGGCGCGAAGCGCGACCTTGGAGAGGTCGTCGACGTCGGGATGGGAGAGCCGGAAGAGCTTGTGGGCCAGCACCAGATGCTTCTCCTGCTTGCCCTCGTCGCTGCCGCTGCCGTCCATCTCGCTCGTCGCCTGTCGCTCCGTTGGGTGGGGGTTGATGGGGTCTGAGGGGCGGCGCTACCGTGATTCCTTCTACAGCGTTGTTGCTTGGGGGTGGGGTCGTGGGGTGGACGGGAGGAGGTGGGGGCGCTGTAAACTAAGCTCTACAGCTCAGCCCAACATTCTTTTCGGCCCAACATTTGTATCGTCACTTTTTCACCTTTTTTTCCATTCAATTATTAGTATGTTGTGCAATCCAATACCTCTCCGTTATTAAATTCTCACGTATTTATCTTTTAACGTCAAACTTTGATCATTCATCTTATTTATAAAATTATTTTAATTATATAAATTGTAGTTTAAATATATTTAGTAAATAAAATAAATTATAATAACATATATGATATGTATTGTACTTTTCATTACGCACAGAACCTTACATTAAATCATGATCATTAGATGCTAAATAGTACAAGCACGCACAAAGCTGATTCAAGCAAATCCGGACGCTTCTAGCTATCCGCGAAGAACGCTGGGACGATAACGAAGCCAGGAGCATGCAAGAGCCCGTAGATGGACTCCACGACGTCGCGCACGTCCGCGGGCTTGTATCCCGTCATCGCCTCGAGCTCCCTGCCCCAACGCCGCACCTGCTCGCTGTCGTGCGACGGCTCCAGAGCCAGCTTCGCCAGGAAGATCGCCGCAGCCGCCACGCCCGACGGCAGGAGCTCCAGGCACTGGTGGTCGAACAGCGACGCGTCGGCGATGTCGTGCGCCACGTGCTGCAGCTCCAGATCGAGTCCTCTCGTGAAGTGGGACACGAACGTGTCCGCCGTGGGGCCGCCGAGCCTGTACCCGAGCGCCGCGACCATGTCCTGCTCCGCGTCGAGCACCTCGCGGAGGGTCGTGTCGTAACCGCACCAGCAGGTGATGTCCCCGGCGCTCAGGTCCCGCGCCGCGGACGGCTCCTCGAACTTGGCCGCGGTGAGGAGGGCCACGGCGCCGAGGACGCTGAGCTGGTACTTATGGTTGCCGTCAGGGAGCGCGCGCGCCGAGAGGTACCTGTCGACGTAGGAGACGGCGCGGTGGAGGATGCAGGGTTCGTCGAGGAAGTAGAGCCGGGAGAACTCGACCATCCACTGGACGAGGGTGACGCGCGCCACCGGGTGGATCCGGCTGGCCAGGTAGTCCGGCGAGGGCCGCTCCATGGCGTCGTCCTTCTCCATGGCCCGGAGGCTGGCGTCGATGTCGGCGTCGTAGGTGGCGTCCCGGCTGGGCGGGACGTCGGCTGCGGGTTGTGGTTCTGGACGAGGAGGCAGGATGCCGACGGCGCGGAAGTAGTCGTCCATCTGCTCGGTCGTAACCTCCGCGTTGGTGGCGCCGCCGCTGCCGACGAACTGGTCGAAACCAGGCGGTGGAGGGTGAGCAAGGAGCTCGTACGCATAGGAATCCAAGGTCGACACCATCGCTGAGGCAGATGGATCGAGGGCAGAGGAGGATCACCGAGGTGTCTGATGGTGGTGCTGCAAGATTGCAAGAACGAAAGGGATGCAACAGCAAGGAAGTACGGGCTTCTGGCGGCTGGAGGCGGCGCCCGCTCCTATTTATGCATCATCGCGCTCTCGATCGGAATAGGATCCAGGGAAACGGGAATCGAGTCCGACTCGGTTGTAGCTCGAATCGGGAATCCGACGCGCGCGTGAAGTCGCCTCCGCGTTCGAGTGCTCGCGCGGTTATTTCCCGAATCCAGTTGGACTCGGAGGCGGGAAATCGATGTGCCACTCTGACCTGTTTCCTGCTATGTCGGCCTGCGACGAGTTGCCGCCGCCGCCGACGACCTTTCCGCTTGCCCCGCGCGCGCTCCCGTGCTCTCCCCCGTCGCGTCTAGGCGCCCGCCGTGTCTCCGGCTTACCGCGCGACGTACTCACTTATCAGTTCTGACTACATACTGTGATTATCTTAGCATCGAGATCTTCGCAGTTATACTCTATGTCCTTTTTTTCTACTGGTAGTTCCTCAGTGCAGCCAAACTGAAAATGGACCTATAGCAGGAACAGGACCACTAAAGTTTAAAAATCAGGACAGTAGGCGATCCCTCGGCGTCCAAAGCTTCTGCGTCGAGCGCAGAGGACTCGCCAGTCGTGCTGGGGACGATCCAGGCCAGGGGCTGATGGGTAATTGAACCCTGTGACGCTCATGCTGTCATGAACTAACAACAGATTCGCGTTTTAATGAAGAGCGATCCTATTGTCTGTGTCCCGAGTTGGAAACAAACAATTCCAGCATTTAGAGGTTTGTAAGGATCCCGTGCACCTGAGCAAGAGCAAGGGCTACCGATGTGTGAGTGTGGGGGCGCGCCATGTCACTCCCGACTACCGAGCCGAGTGTTGAGCTCGAGCTAGCCATGAGCCTCCACATCATTGGTATAATAGTTGACAGGTAAATAGTACTGCTTCAAATCCCATTTTTCAAGGCAGGGGTGTCTTCACGCTCCATCCCCACTTCGGTTGTGTGTATAGCACTGCCCATTATATCATTCTAAGATCTGATAAGTAACATTCAGTGGGCATATGCTTCATGACAATTGCATCCCTTCTCTGAATGTTCCTTTTCTAAAAAAAAAAAGGAAAACAGCAGGGGGAAGTCCGCTCTGTTGATATATTACATATATAAATAAAACGAAAAAGAGCAGGGAAAAGTAGCTGTACAAACGGCTCAAGGGCCAGTTCTCTGAATGTTCCTCCATTGACCACTCAGTTTGGGAATTCCATATCATTCTTTAATGTGCACTACTTCTACCAAACTTGACAAGGTTCAACATAATATTGTTATCAATGCTCTTGCCAATGTTTCAAATATTGAAAACTGCTGGTTACACTTATTTTTCTTTTCCGTATAAACTATACTTTAGTTCTTCCTGTTGGCTACTACCCACACAATAAACTTCAGTCAGTAAACATAGAAATTAGAATAGTAAGCAAGAAAAACTGACCTTCCAAGTATTTAGTCGCAACAACCTCCACAGAATTTAACATCTTATCCAGTCTTGAAATGTTTCCATTCCATAAGCAAAAGCCTCATGGGCTTTGTAATGACAGACTGCAGGAAATAAATCAAATATGATCAGAAATGCTTTGTTATCAACAGAAAGAAAGTTGTCTACATCTACAGAAGATCAGGTGCATTTCATGGATCCTAGTGGTGGAGCAACCTGGTCATGTTTTTGAGAAATTTACAGTAGCCACCTAGCCACGGTGGTGCATTGGCACCAGGTTGAAGGAAAGCAAGCATAAATGGAAAATGACCCATTTTGATCATATAAAAAGTGTATGCATATATATATATATATATATATATATATATATATATATATATATATATATTAGACATATAGATGGGTGAACCTGTTAGCCCTAGGATTGCCTCAGTTTGAGCCTAGAACAATTTTTGGTAAAAGAACTCATCCAACTGAAACCTAAGGCAGCATCACACCTGCAATTTTGGGGCACCCTCCATGATAGTGCCCCAAACCTTTTTAAGCTTGGAGACATAGACATATAATTTTCCCAGTCTTCCGTCAAGATTCTTAGATCATGGACTTTGCTTTGCAGTCCAATACAGCAGTTCGCATGCATGGTGCAAACCTTGTTCAAATCTCTGCTTGGCTCACAAATGCCACCAAAATACATGGTGCTTAGGAACTTAATTTTCAGACCAATATCTGTAATGTAAGGATCATGCTTTATAAGATTAAATACGTCCTGATCATGGTATCCAGGATATCTCAATCGGGAAGAATACCAAAACTTGTAAAACTCTATGTTTTGTTCGTTTGACTTCACATAGTTGAATCCTCCATTGGCTATGTTCCTCAAGTCAGTTGCATTGCCTACATAGTGATCACATGCAATCTGAAAGTCCCCATCAGGATAAAAGTATGGAAATGGATTGCGGAACCACATGATGTCAGCATCCTGAAATGCAGGCGGAAACGATAGTTATGTAGAGTGGAATTGCTTGTGTGCACACAGTAAATAATTAAAAGCAGAATATTTACGGCTTAATGCATTAGAAGGAAGTAGCGAGAAAGCACAAATTTACCGAGAAAACAAAGCTGTAGCCTTTTTCAAGCACCACCCTCAAGAAATCCAGCCTTCTCCACATCATATCCAAATACCCAGAAGTCAGAAACAGCTTCTCTTGAGAAAAATCCACATCATCATTCACAAGAGCAAAGCAGTAGGGATGGATCCTAATACATTGTTTGTATGCCTTCCAGTCAAATGCTACTATAACGAGATGCCTCAAAAGTGAACTAGTCCTGACACCGCGACGGAAGCTATTGATGAAAAGATCTATCACTGAGCCAGGAGAAGCCCATGCAGCATTTAGGGTCGTCAATATTACAGTCTTGTTGGCCATGGAAGCCTCTTGCAGAACTAGCTCGAGTCTGAGATCTTCACTGTCCTACAAGGATAATTTTATTATTAACCCACATAAGAAGTTACAAGCTCGCTCTATGAGTCAACCAGATAGCATAACAATCAGGACGCAGAAATTGCAAGTAGCCAAATAGCAGGAGGGCAACAGTAACAAGCATGATAGAACTATGACTGATTGACTCTTGGGGCAGGTACACTTTTATTTATTTTTTTTACGAAAGCTACCCATGTTTATTTTCCATTTGACAGGTTGACAAACATTTTATTATTTCCTACTAAAGTAATAGTAAGGGGACCCCAAAATGAGATATATGTTAAAAATCAACTAGTAGAAACCAAAACGGTCAGTTGCAGAGCAACTTGCACATATTTTACTAGTACAGTAGATCAGAAATGCAGAAAAAGACTGATTAAACAAGATAAACAATGCACTCAGGAATGTTGAGCGCACAATTCGAAGCCGCAATACATAACGCAGAGGACGCAAAAAAACGCACCAGATCGCCGAGCGGCATGGGATCGACGTCGCTGTCCTCCTCGGGGGCCGTAACCGGAGGAAGCGGCGGGGGCCCTTCCCGCACGGGCCAGCGCGCAGGCGCGATGTACATTGGTGCCGTCTCATCAATAGCGGCACGGTACAGCACGGCGCAGGGCAGCGCCACCGCGGCGGTGAGGAGGAGCACCGCCGCGGCGTTCCGTAGCGGTGAGGCGCGCGGGGGCGGCGGAGAGTATCCGCCGAAGCGGCGGAGTGATGTGACGGAGGAACGGGGCAGGGCTTGGCGCGACGGCCTCGCCATTGCGGGCGAGCGGTGGGGAGACGGCGGCGGCAGCGGGCACGGCGGGCGGAGAACCGGTGGGCGATTCAGTATAACGGTCGCTGAAGACGTAAGTTCCCATGAAGTCGTGAACGAGCTCGGTTGGCGTAAAGATGACAGGCACGAAGGGAGCGGCGCACGTGAGGGAGAGCGGAGTAGCGGACACCGCCAGATGTGCCCACGTGTCATGACTCTGAGGCAACACGTTGCTATTTAGGCAACTATGACGCTCGTCCGCACCTCACTGACAGGTGGGATCGGATCCATGTGTCTGCTTCGTGGATGGTGCGTGGGACCCACCTGCCAGTACCGAACGTTCTCGTTGACGGGCGGCATACAGCAGGGCGCACAGCCAGCCACACGGGGATTGTACAGCCGAGCTGAACCGTTGGTCCCATGGATCCCATCCAACTACCGCCGGGTGCCATGCCAACGAAACTTTGATTCTTCTTCCCGCATCCTCTCCTCATCCATCCGCTGAGCCTGAGCTTCGTTTCTGCAGCTCCGGATCTGTAGGATCGGGGAGTCGCAAGAGACGGCAGAAACGGAGGAGGAGCAGCAGCTGATTCTTGGTGAATTTTGGGCAGAGCCGCTGCGTCGTCGTCATTCTTTACCGGAGGCGTTTGACGAAGCTCGAGTATGATGGATGGGCTGCCGGGGGAGCTGTGCCTCAAGATCTTCCACCTGCTGGATCACCACTCCCTCGCCTCCGCTCCCCAAGGTCTGAAAGCTTCCACACAGTTCTTGCGGCACGGCCGCACGGGCATGGCAGGGGTTCACTCAGCGCTTTTGTAGAGTTGCACTGCGTATATAGTTCTGAAATTTCGTTTCCCCGTAGACTCGGAGCAGAAAATTGCAGTTTCGTACAGAAGCCTGTAGACTCGAAGCAGAAAATTGCAGTTTCGTACAGAAGCCTAACATCTACTCTGCCTGTCTGTCTGTCTGCCCACCCTCGAGTCCGATTCGCAGTTTGCAGGAAGTGGAGAACGTTGACCTCCGACGACGAGCTGTGGCGCAAGCTGTTCAGCGACAGGTGGGGAGCGGACGCCGCGGCGTTCTACGCGCCGGCGGAGGGTTCCAGGTCCTGGAAGGACGTCTTCGTCGTGCAGGATCGATGCGACCGATATGGGCTGTAAGAAGCTACTACTACTACTCTCTCTAGCTCTAATTGCCCCACTGCTGCACATCATCCGCTAGTGCTTTCCGAAGTATCAGAATTCAGACGTGGCGCGCGCCTTGTTCTTCTTCTTCTTCTTCAGTGGCGTCAGGATTATCAGGGAAGGCAGCGACTACTACCTGATTTACCAAGGCGAGATCCAAAGGTACTTGGGCTCGCGACAGGACGGCGACGGTGATGGCAAGAACGCACCGGCGGCACCGCAACAGGAAGCTGAAGGCGGCGAGCAGGTGTCTGACCGGATCCTGTTCTTCCTCGGGGACCTGGAGGCAGCCTGCGCGAATGCCAAACGAACCAAGGCGTGAACGTGCGAAGCCTGTATGATTGTTGCTATTCGCATTGCTCGCCTAAAGTATATATATGATTCCTGCTAATTTGCATAGCTCGTGCATAGTTGAGTTCAGCAATGTACCTATACTGCATGTATCACGTTCATTTCAAATTCAAAGTTGTAAATCAATCTAACAATTTGATCATAGTACAGACACAATTGATGGGCAATTTGACCAACTCGCTCACCTTTAAGCAATTCCCTTGTCCGGACTTCAGGTCGACGCACACAAGGCGCCATTGTATACTGAAGACAATTGCATAACCACGCCACTTTCCTATAAATCATCACTGACAGCAATTTTCGGGAAAAAACGGTAACAGAATATGGGTACACGATGTCAGTTACAACTATGGGCCATTGAAGGCAAATTTGCACATTATTGCTCAATTCGATGTGACACACAGAATTTCCTGAACCAATGGCAACACCTACGTAAAAACCGTTACTGACAGAAGCTTCGGTTGAATCAACGTCTGAGAGCAGCTCTTGCCATTTCCGAAGCTCCATCATAGATCTTGTTGCCCCCCAATGAAGCCACTCAAATAACAAATACATACTAGCCGGGAATGCCAATTCTTCAGACAGCTCAGCGCCCCTCACACCCCTTTGCCGTTGAACGTACCAGGATTTGCGGGTCTCTCAAACTGAACACTGAAGCTTGTGCTGTCATGAACTAACAACAGAATCACATTTCTTCTAATTAAGAGCGATCCTATTGTCACTTGTCAGTGTCTCAAATTGGAAACAACCAATTCCAGCATTTACATTGAAAACCTATATATTTAAAGGTTTGGAAGGATCCAGTACACCCGTGCAACTGCAATAGCAAGCGCTACAACACTGGCATATGAACAGTTGTACAAATGGAACGCTAGGATTACTCCTCAGGCGAATTAGCTATCAAACTAGCAGCATTCTAAGATACACCTTCGGACAACGCACCAGCTTCATCCCATCATGTTCCCGAATGGTATGATAATGTTATCGAGCTTGGAAGGTAGGGATCTGGCACCAGCCTTAGAGTGGTCCACAGCTTCCAGCGAGCGTGATGTCTGAAGGGCCATCTCAGAATGGAGCCGTAGGCAGGTCATGGCCATCTAGAGGTCAGAGAGAAGAACATGATTAGTAACAGTTTAAGAACAATTGCACATCCAACATATACCGTAAGCAATGTGTTTATACAATATACTGATTACTGAATAGTATCTGGGCAGGACCAGAAAATTTGGATGGTCAGATATGACAATACAAATTAAAGATCAGAACTTTCTCAAATACCAATCTATGTACTTACTGATGAGCATTCTGTATCAGGATCAGCTTCAGCAACGTCAAGAGCCCAGGTACGTATCCATTCTAAGCCAGTAGAAATGTCCCGGTTGCCTTCTATAAGAGACGATGCTACGTATGAAGGGTGCAAAGATATCAATATGCAAGACGCTGCAAACAACACAGATCTTCTGACATATGCTTCAGCATGCTGTGAAACATCTCTGCAGGATAAAATTTTCAAACATTTAGGAACTAGTAGATAATAAATAAGGTACTTAAAACATGTAAATATATCTTCTGGCTGTGAATACCTAGATCTTATCATATCAAGAAGAGCTGGAGCAAGGGCTGATGCTTCCGGATGCATTGCCATACACTTCATACAGACACCAAGCATGTATATCAGTTTACCAAGCACAACAAAGTCCCGATTGAGCAAGTCAATACCATGTGATCTTTTGTCATATCCTTGCATCACAGGGAGCATAAAAGCAGCGGCATATAAAGGGAACTTGTTTTTTGACCACTCTGCCTGTAAGTCTTTTACTTTACCCAAACCCCATTTACGAGATTTTCCAGATTTCACTTGACCTGATCTAGATGGGACATCTCTTTCATAACGATGTGACCAGCTTAAAAGGGTTCCTGGTTCTGAGACCTCTCTCCAAGGGCCTGCCCCTGGTGGGCCCCTATCATTGGGAACGAGCCAAGAGGGAGAAGTGTCAGATATCAAGTTACGATGCCTCTGCCCTATTTTCTCAATTTTAGTTTCAGCAAGCTCTTGTGCTGCTTCAGTCATGACATCAATAATCAATATACGCTGACTAATATCCACACTAGATGAATATAGCAATTTGGTCAGAACATCTAGTGATTCAAATGGGCATGTTACCAGCAAGGCAACCAATGCCTTATGTCTCTTTTCTTCTGCAGAATCTTCCTCTCCTTCCATTGCCACATCAGAACAGCGAACATGCACCAACGCTCGAACAAGATCACCAGAGTTGTGGCGCAGTTCATCAGGGGATGCTCTCACAAGCTTTTCAGCCGAACTAAGAGCATTTTCAACCTTGGGTACATAAAAGAATGAAAGACATGAATTAGCAATATTTTCGTTGAAAAGCACTGATAAGTATAACTGGAAACTTACACCATCTGGATCATCAGATTTTCTTAGTGCAGCTGCAAGATCACTCAGGTGGCTAAATTTTTTATGCAAATCTGTGTCATCATCTGATAGATCATATGGCTCCAGGGATGAATCACTGGAACCATCGACACTCAAGCTTTCCACATCATGTTCTTCCTCCTCAAACTGTTCATTGATATCTGAATAAGACATTTGGTCGTGATCTAATGATTTGATCTCTACAATTTTTGCTTTGCCGTTTGAACTATCATGTTTGATTGCTTTTGCCTTCTTTTCATGTGACTTGCTTTTATACACAGTTGCATGTGAAGAAGCATTGATCTCCTTCGCGGATAGAACACCAAACTCCCAATCAACAGTTTCACAACAGTTGTCATCAAGATAAAGTGGATTTTCTGGATCAACAATTTTAGAAAATGTCAATGCAATAGCGCTGGCCATCTTCCGTATTAAATCAATGGGGCTTTCTAACCTGCCTGTAGTAGAAACAATAGCAGGTGTGAGTCTTTTCATTCAATAGTCTGAAAGCAGATGCATAGGACAAAAACTCACAGCTTACTCCTTGAAGAATAGAATTCAACACATCTTTAGTAGTTTCTAATTCCTTTTTTGTCAGTTTTTCCAGACATAATCCGATTGCTGCAGTAATATCTGCATGTTTTTCAAGGGGAACAATGCCAAAAAAAAAATGATATGAATAAATAAATGCAATGTAGCTTTCAGTGGCCCAAAGGATACAAGCTTGTTGCTCCACTGAATATGACTGAACAAATTCTTTCTTGGACCAAAAACTAACTAAACTTTGCAATGTACCAATAAAGTTTGGTGTCCTTTGCATCACTGTCTGTGTGGCTGAGTTGGGTGGGCATTCAAAGATAGCATAGTGAAGAATCCATCTCAGACAGCATAAGGGAAATGTTTTCCAAAGCAAAAATTTGTCAATGAACATCGCCCTAATTAAGAACAGATAAAGTTATACACTGAATGGTAATGTACATTGTAGGATGTAATCAAAGTAATACATGAGATAGTAACATTCATATAGAACACCGATCAATAAAAGATTTAACCAGCAGGGCCTTAGGCGTGATTATGCCTCAACATAATAGGTGATCAAAAAAGACACTGAAGCATATAAACACTGGCTAAAAAATGATGACAACATACTCAACAAAGTTATGCTTGGACTGAACAAACCCTCAAACTCACCTCATAAGATCAGTCCAAGAGAAAGGTTGACTTCTAGTCAGCATTTATGTAGCAATGATGGCAAAAAGAAAGAGGAAATTTCAATAAATGAATGATTTCTCTTGAGTTGCCAATTTGGACATTTTTTAACCAAGTTTTCGAAGTATGGCACATATACAGATGAAAAGAAAAGAATAATAGGAAAAGCTCGAGAATATGTATTTGTATTTTCAGTTTTGCTTCAAGTTCAAATGAGCATAGGTACTATCTCACCTCATGACAGTTAAACGCATCAAGCTCTGATTAAAGAGGACCCACAAAATCCAATAAGCCTCTTCATCACTTGTATGTTGGGATGCAAGTTGACGCAACAGTTCTTCAGTTAACCTTTCAATAGAATGCTGATCTTTCATTGATTCAACTAAACTGAACCAAAACTGAGACTGAGAAACCATGAGGATCATGCCAGGACTTATGGTATTATGGTCTGATTCTACGCATCTGTTTAGGTGATTGTGGATCATGGGAATCAATTCAGCAACTAAAATTCCTGAAACCAACAAGTCATATTATCAGATATACAAGTCAATAAACTAATACCTTACTGTGTGATAGATGATAGTAATAGCACACAAGCAGTACAAAAGTGCAGAAACATGTTGCCATGCTATAGCTCATATAAACTAGCATTGAGGGATGAAACCTTACCGGTCGACCCACGGCGACTAATGCGAGACAGCATCTCACCCACAAAGAGGAATACATAGCTCAAGCCACAATGTTCATTACCATCTTTATCAGCAGCCAGGTCAATAGTTGCTGCTTCAGCTCCAACAAGAAGTTGACTGACAATATTCTTAAAGAATAAGCTTATTTTTTGTTAAGGTTTTATAATATCAAGAAAAGAATAAAAATAAAAACCAATGCTTAATCTTTTTACTCAAATGCACTGCAATACCACTATGGAGTTATTAAATTTAGCATAATGAATCTCAGGTTGGCTGTCCGGTAGAATAAATAACAGGTACCCAAGAGTGAGAAAAAGGATACGGTGCTGTAAGCGCAGGTGAACTTCCCAGCCTTAGTTTATCTGGAACGGATGCAAGAAGTTGTGCAGTTCTTGAAATGAATATTGTTTTATCTAGGTTGACAATGGCATCATCATGCTTAATAGAATGAGTAAACTCTGCAATGATTTTGGAAACCCCCTTATGATCAAGTAAACATAGAACTAGTAACCTGAAATTAGTAGAAGTCTTAATCAACAAACCAAAATTGAAAACATAGGTATCAGGTTAGAGCAAAAGAACAGGCCCGCATGGAAGTGAATGTTCCAATCTAATAATTATCACTAAATGGGCTTCACAACAAAGAATACATAAATATCAATAGGTTAAATGCAAAAGAGGCATGGAAGTTGAATCATGAAACAGGGTCCAGGGTTTCCCCCCTATAAAATTGAACAGATTGTAGCACATACAACTATTATGTAATTGCACCTTTCAATGTTTGAGGAGAAATTCCGATGATCTTCCTTGGAATCTACTTTTTGAGATAAAGCTAAAATAAGCGCTTGGATCACTTCAGTTGGAGGTCCTTTGACAAAAAACGGATCATAAACTTCATTCCTTGCAGAGGCATGAATCTTCCGTAACCACTTAAGGGCGACATCTGACAATAAAAGTGGACGAATGGTTTATAAAGAGTGGCCAATGTTCTTAATAAGAATAGCAAAGTGTTAACAAGTCTAGTAACTGATAAAAATGTAGAGAACATCTAGATGTTGGCAGGAACATAATAACCAGTACTACAAGACAACAAAAACTGTTATATAAAGAAACAAGTTGGAATCTCCTCCCATTTAACACTGCAAGTACATATGAATTTTTCTGTTCTGAAAGGGTATGATAGAAACTTAGAAAGAGTTTTGAACAAGTGGTTTTTAAGGACAATTGGCAGCAAGAGTACTCCACAAAAAGGTGTGAATAGTAAAAATTAGCAGGACTGACAGATATTCACAGAAGCAGAAAGTCTTAGTGCTCTTTTGTGCTTGTGCCCATAACACAGTGGATATAAGAATTAAATGAGTTTGGACATGAACATCCAGCAGTTCAATGAAATATGTCTGGATAGAAGATTATAAGAACTCTAGAAGTTTTTGATGAAAGACATAAGGTAATTCAGTACTGACTAAAAAAATTCATACTTGCTAAGAATGTGGCTGATGATGAATAGAAGCATGCCAATACAATATTTCAGGTGGTACTTAACAGTGGCTGATTCTAATTGTTTGTAAATACTTGTCAAATGCTCCACTATTGTGTCATATAGTGACGAGTTTGAGGATGGTACTTACTGCCAAGCAAAATTTTAGACATAGTAGGAAATGCTGGGCCATGATAAAAGGCATGCCTCCAAGCCTCCCTTTCACCATCACTGAGACTTACATATTCAATTATCTGAAAATAGAGAAAAATGATGAATCCTCCATGCTTCTAAGCTTCAATAATCAAGAGACTCAGGGCTCAAATTTCCATAATGTATCCCTCTGTTTCTAACTTGGTCTCAGCAAGGTAGTGTGCTTAAACCAGTGCATTAACATTCATGTAATCAAAACACAGATAATCGAAAGAAAGTTTGTGGCACATTGTAAGTTTTGGGCTAGGGGACAATACCTCCCGCATTTTTTTTTTCTGATCTTAGTTGCATAAATTGGCTTCTTATGATTTTTAGAATCGATAAGCCTGTGAAACAGTTCTAATACTTCTGGGTTCCATTCCGCCCGCAATGTGATTGCAAGCAAAATCAGAATATCAACTTTCCACCAATCGAACTTCGTATCATAGCATATTTGCCACACAAATTATAGGGAAAAACAGAATGAATGCAACGAAGACACAAAGGCCTCAAACAAGCACCCAATCTCACCTGGGTCCTGAAGGGTTCCTCGACGGCACCTGCAGGGAGTAGAGCGCATGCGAACGAATAGCGTCAGACTTCCAAGCGATACGATTGACAGGCGGAGGATGTAGACGCCTGGGGTTTGGGTTGGGTGGCCTCACCGGCGACGGCGGCAGAATCGACGGGGAAGAGGAGGGCGGCGACGGCGTGGATCGCACGAATAACCTCGCCGGCGTTCGCCGCCACGGCAATAGCGTCAGCCGCCTCCGCAACCTTGTCCAGGGCCAAGGCTTCGAGGCTACTTTCCCCGTCGCCGCCTCGGGAGAGAGCGGAGGAGCTGCTGCCCTCGCTCGCCATGGGAGCGCCGTTCGAAATACGAGGAGAATCCACGAGAGACTGAGAAGATACAGCCCAAGTGAGATGTATCAGTATAGTTTACTTCTCGTGTGAAATATGCAGTGGTTTAACTTTTCTGCTACTATACACTTCTTCTGAAATTATTCGTGTGAAAAGGCGTAATGCTGCCAAGAAATATGTAGTGGTTTCACTTTTACTCGAAAAACATCCTCGATAGGCTCAGGATAGCGCAAGAATTTTACCTCGAACAAATAAGGACATTCACGGAGCGGGGATGAAATCAAAACATCCTCTAGCTGCGAAGATAAGAGAAAAATGCTTCCAGTTTTGAGCAACGATTTAGCGTGACACAATGAACTATCGCTTCTTCAGCATAACTACAAAGAATGGTAATGCTATTTTCTACTACAAATACTGTCCAAGTACAAATCTGAGGAAAGAGGGTGGAGGGAGTGTAAAAATGAAAAAGAATGACATTTGTAACATGTATGGTAAGAAAGAAAAAAGAAACTGTTACTATGTGCTAATGTACAGTTATCCTATGCGAGGGGTCGTTCATTCAGAAGCCGGGTCACAAGATGCTGCCTAGTAACCATAGGTGCAACAAGATCCAATACACCATAAGCCCTAGCCTTGCTCGCGGCCGGTTCATCAGAGTTTGGTTCCCTGAGACCCTGCAGAAAGACACCAAGTGATTAGACTAAAAATAGAAAATGGAAGAAAAGCAGGATGTCATATTCTGCTCATAAAAAGCAAAATAGCCAACAATAAATACAACAACAACCAAGTCTTTTAGTCCCAAACAAGTTAGAGTAGGCTAGAAAAACCTGAGAGATCCATACAAAAAAGTTCCAAAGAACAATGGAGAAGACAAAAGATGAAAGACCATCAAAACTAACCAACCAAAGACTAGTGAAAATAGCCAACAATAAATGATTAAGAGAAATCTCGAAAAAAAATGATTAAGAGAGAGCAATGCAATGTGTTTCTGTTTCATCTCAAGTATGCAAACTCGGCATGTATTCTGAATTTGACACTTCTTTCAAGTAATGAGACACATATAACAAACACATCTACTCATCTAGCATAAATCTTTTCGCCGATAGCCAGGTCAAATTATGGCAGCTGTTTCAGTCCAGGTATCAGTACCGAACCAACATATTTGTGACGACAGTATTAAATTTAGTCTACCTCGAGATACAGTAAGCAGCTTACCAGATGGCGTCAACTCTATCAGCAATGTGCTTTCCCTGTGCCGGAATCAGGCCTGACGTATGCAGTGATTTTATACGCCCTTCAAATACAAGAAATATAGTTCTGTTATTGACACCAAAAGTACAGTGCAATCCCCCCTCCTTCAAAAGAATAAAAAAAAAAGAACGCCCAAAGATAGGTTACACTACCTTTGTCATCTGAATCCTGTGAAGAAATTAGTCTTTCTGACTCTGTGCCAATATTGAGGACAAGATGATCCGATGACCCCTTTCGCATTGTCCTAGCATGTGCAGCAGTAGAGACAGATGAAATTGATGCCTTGCCCATTGGTCCCTGCAGAGTAGTTCCAAAAGAAAAGGAATCATTACAGCGAGCATAATGATGTCCTGGTATGCAAACTACCATTGCAGCAACCGGGACGTTTATTTGTGGCTCGTGGCTACTCAAATCACAATGAAAGAAACACTGAGTGTAGTGGCATCTGATATAGAAAATAAAATGGAAAGAAGGAAAAGTAATGACAGAACCATAAGACACAAACAAGCCCTACCAAATCTTCAATCTCAGACATATCTGAACCAATTGCTGAAGAAGATTCTTCAAATGCTCTGTCTTTACTAGCCTCTGGTTGCACAAGTCGAGCATGATACAAGTCCTCAAGCATCTTAACTTTTGTGGATAACTCATCAACTGCCTTTTCCTTTGACTGCAACTTCGCACCCATCTCTTGTATTGTGGACTTAGCATTCCCAGCTTCAGTACTTGATGCAATTATTAGTTTTTCCATCTTTGATAGAAGTGATTGTGTAGTGGTAGGTTTATTATCTTCTAGTAAATCTTTTCCTCCAAGATGTCCCAGCCTCTGAATCATTTGTTCCATACTAACTGTTACCTCAAGCAGTTCACTACATTTTGACTCCAACTCCCTATTATTCAAATCATTATTCCTGGAGACCTCCCTTAGTTGTTCTATTTCACGAGCATAGGATTCAACATTTAACTGCAAATCTTCATTTTCATACTTTAGGGTCTCTACCTCACGTTGAATTGCATCAAATTCATCAATGACCATAAAGAGTTTCTCAATTGGACCAGAGAATGTAGCCATATCTCTCTTTAAATGTGACTCGCCTGACGGCATATCTAACTTACTTATCTTCTCAACAAGGGCTTCCAGTTGATCTTTTGAAATCATGTTGGTTACACCTAAAATTTTACATAAAGATTTTGGCAAGAAAAAAAATGAAATTAAAAGAAAATAATGGACAGAACATAAAAGTGATATATATTAGTATGATTTTACCTCTGTCTACTGTAGCTTGACTGCGCTCAATCGACAGCAACTCCAGCTCCCTTGCCTTTAAAGCACCCTCCCGTTCCTGGTATTCCTGTATCTTTAATTCCATTCGGTTGCATTTATCTTGTAGTGTTTTGAGATCCTTCTCCAGCATACATACCCTATCTACATACAATTGATGATCCTGTGAAGCAGTTTCAGCAGTTGAGTCAGCTTGTTTCAGTCTCATTTTTAACTCATCCAGTGAAGTTATCACGAGTCCCTTTACATCAGATAATTTTTCAGTCTCGGACTTCAGTATGTTCATGGTTGAGAGTAAGGTATCCACCACCTTAGCATAATCACTGGCATCCTCATCCTTCAGAACAAACATAATACCTTCTGATTCAGATCCTATACCAGAGCGGCCAGTAGCCGACTTTATTGCATATACAAGATCAATCACATCATCAAAAATATTTTTTATCTGTTGGATGCAATAAATGCATTTTGATGACATCACACCCAGCTCTTTCTGTAGAGAAAGCAATTCAGCTTCTTGAGCTGTGCTATGAGCATCCTTTTTCTCCAATTCAGTCTTCAAAGCCTCATGTTTTTCTAGAGTATGAGCAAAGCTGTTGCTCGCCAACTGCAAAGCATGAAGCACTAGCATAGTATTGTTATTCATGTAGCCAGATAAGTCACTGAAAAAGCCAGAAAAGTATTCAGCCTGGTCGCTCAACTGGTCAACAATAGTAGAGAAGGAAGGTACATCATCGGTGCTCCTTTTCCTACTTTTGTTGTAGACCAATCTTTCTGTAACAAACTTATCATAGTCTGGAAGAGAGAGAGGTGTTGTGACTTCCTGATCCTGCATATGATGTATTGTCAGATGAGGTGAAGGTAGCACAATAAATATAACTGACAAAATATAACAAAAAGTAAACAAAAGGAGAACAGATTTATATTATAGCAGGGGATGGAAGTTTAAACTGTGTAACAATCTATATCTTAAATTGTATGCAATAATGCAAATCATGCAAGCAAAATGATATAGCACATGAAACATGATGGTCTGTGCAACCTTTTTTCTTTTGGAAGGGGAGACCATGTCTAAATTACAAAAGTGAAAATATTCTACACCCTGTCTTGCCATAAGAAAATGATCTAGCACAACATATTTACAGCTCATAAATCCCTAAAAAAAAACATATTTGCAGCTCTGATGACCCAGCTCTAGTTCTTGTGTTACTGAGATATCCTGATACAGATAAGCAACTATGATGAATAGATAAACCCATTGCTAGTGCTACTTCTATGTAATAGGTCTAGAAAGCCAAAAAAAAAATCAATAAATTCTCTCAATTCAAAGCATATAGAAAAGAAACCTATGATCATAAAGAAGAAAAGTATTACCTCCGTAACTGGATCACTCTGAATGCCCTTTGCAGTAAGCTGTTCATGCATATTCTTCACTATAAGGCCCATATCTCTCAAGCTGCTGTTTGTCTTTCCAAATTCTTCGGTCATCAGAGACAAGAGACCGTCATCCATTACAAGCAGGCCAAGCTTCTCAAGATAACCATGATGTTCAGTTGAATGACTTTGTAAGTTTCCATGAGTTTTATCCAACTCCTCCAGACATTTCGTTAGCTTAGAATTAAGAACACTAAGTTCTGTTTGATGCTTCACTTGAGCATCATTCTTTTCAGCCTCAAGAATTGTAAGATTTGATTTAGCTAGTGATAGTTCATCTTGTAGTGAGCTAATGGTGGTGTTGGCATCTTCTAGTTTGTTGGCATTTATAGACAATTCCTCGTTTGTTTTCTCCAATTCCTCCTCTACAGCAGCACTATGTAATTGTATTTGGCGTCTTTCTTCAGTACTAGAAGAAATATGATCTTTTAGTTTACTAATTTCATCTTCCAACATGCTTATTGTGGAAAGAGCATCTGAAAACCTGCTAGCATTTAAGGAAATTTGCTCGTTTGCCTTTTGTAGCTCATTATCCAAAGAACTTTTAGCCATCTCAATTTCCTTGATGTATTGGGCAATCTGTCTAATTTTTTCCAAAGGCTCCTCAAAGGGTTGATCAACAGGAAGAGCAAGGTTTGATATTGAATCAGCCAGAGTGCCCCACTGAACTTTGGCTTCTTCCAACATGCTCCCTAAATCGACCTTTTCATCATGAAGGGTAATAATATCAGCTTGCAGCTTTTCAAAGTGTGTAGCCTGCAACGATAAATGCTCAACTTGCTCTTTGAGATCCATAATGGCAGATTCTCTTGATTCTATCTCATGTTCAAGATTCTCAATGTCCGTGTTCTTGCCATCCAGCTCTCTTCCTATCTGATCAGCTTCCGCTCTTTTCTCAGCCAACGCTTGCTTTAAACTTTCAATTTCCAAGCTGCTCTCATCCAGAGCATGTTTAAACTTTTCAATCTCAGAGTTCTTCCCATCAAAATCTTGTTTCAAACTATCAGTTATCGATTTAACTTCAACTAGATCATGTTTTAGCTTCTCTATTTCGGAGTTCTTTCTATCCAAAACTTCTTGCGTGTTCTGCATTTCAGATTTATTTTCATTCAGTGCATATGTTAGCTTTTCAATCTCTGAATTCTTCTTGTCCAAGACTAGTTTCAAATTCTCTATTTCAGAGCTCTTCTCATCAAGTACTTGCTTGAGCCCTTCCCGCTCATGTACCAGTCCCTTGCCCTTCTTTACAGCCATTGATAGCTTCTCCCTAAGCAAAGATGATTTCTCCTCCACCCGTTCGAGATCCTTCTGTAGCAAATCCTTTTCATTTTTCAGAACATTTATCTCATGCGTCATTTTTTGCAATTCACCAGTCCTCTCAGTTCTATCAATCATGTCTTCCTCAAGAATTATCTTATATAGAGTTGATTCCTGATCTAGGGTGTAGAGTAATGTTTGTAACTTCTCAAAAATATCATTATCAACAGAAGAAGATTTTGCCTTTTGTTGGATATTGCTGAGACTCTTCTGTACTAATTTGGCTGCATCCAAGGGCTCATTAACCTCCAATGAGACATCTGACAATTCTGCAAATGCATTTACAAGCTCATTATTCTGCGAAGACACGATGGATAATTTATTAACTGCTGCATTGTACATGGACATCAATTCAGAATGCTCATTTATAAGAATGTCCTTTTCCTGTTTCTCTTCTAGTAGAGTAATTGTTAAACGATCGATTTCCTCACGCATTGAAACCAACTTTGATTCATGTGCAGCCAGTTTAACCAACATATCAGAACACTCATTATGTAATCGGGCTGCATCATCTTTTGCCTGATTCAACGAGTTGACAAGCCAACTGATTTGGGAATGAAGTTCACTGGTTAAGACCGAGTGTGGAATGTCAATTGAGCTTAAGATATCTTTAACTTTGTGATGCTCTGAAAAGATCATATCAGCAATCTTTTTCTGCTCAACCAACCATCCCAACTTGTCTGTCATCTCCAAGGAGAGCACATCCTCTGGGAATGTTGCCTCAGAGATGGCCTCTTCAATGCGTTGAAGAATTTCATCCTTTAGTGAAATGGAGGCCTGAATAGAAGAAAGGGCACTGTTTGCTTCATTCAGTTGCTCAATGCTGGCCTTAGCAGCTTCCCAAGCACTATATGTTTCTCGGAGCTCATCCAAACATTTCTCATGCTCATTTGACTTCTCATCTAGCAGTAATCTTAGTTCTTCTAATCTTCTTTCAGTTTCTTGCAAGGCATCAGACTTACTTTGCAACTCTGCTATGGATCTCTCAAGCTCAGCCGTCTTTTCAGCCAATGCCTGCTTCAAGGAATCACGGTGCTGCACCAGTGACTTACCCTTAGTAACAGCCATGCTGAGCTTCTCCTTGGTCGTTGATAATTTATGCTCCATCTGCTCAAACTCTGCCTTTGCTTTGCTTGCCTGAGCATTTGCTGCTTCCTGAGCAGCTTTCACTTGCTCAAGCTCATCAGCAAGAGCCTGCTTCTCTTCAGCAAAGATATTCATCTTGTGCAGGAAATCCACCTCATTTCTCTTGCTGCTGACCAGTTCCTCTGTCACAATACCTACGATGTTAGCAGGATCACCTTGTGCACTGGCCACAAAACCAGGCTTCACCTCTGCTAAAACTTGTCCAAGCTGTTCAATACCCATTAAGACGTGTCGGTGCCTCTCCACCAGTAACAAAGTCTTCCTTTCCAGAATAGACACACTATCGTGATCAGCACCCTCGAAATTAGCATCATCCTGACCAACCATAGTTTCTATTGACGCAAGCATCCGGCCAGCCGCTTGCTCAGACCTTTCTGCAATCTCCTTAGACACCTCCGCCTCCGCAATTCTAGCATGTAGGCTCTCAACCTGCTGCTCCCTGGAATGTACTACCGAACGAAGTTCAAGCACTAGCCTCATGCAGTCATCCAGCATTGAATGCAATGGCGTCTCGGAAGTCTCCTCTCCCTGCAACGATACAGATGCTTCCTGTCCTACCATCTCTTGTAGCATCCCCCGAAGTGCCGCTGCCTCCCGCGCAAACACCTCCTTCTCCTCCTGAACCAAAAACATTTCGAATCACTAGTTCACAACATACACTAGTGCCGTTTTGTTGCAAACTAGTATATGCTAAACTATACGAAAGTGATCAAACATTCAGATACGAGGAATGATTGACTAGGAAGCAGTACCTTGTACTTGCGGCACTCGGCGTCCACGCTGGACACCTCGGTGTAGTCGATGACGGCCATGGACTCGTCGAGAGAGCGCGCCGAGCGTAAGCCGCCGCTGGCCAGGTCATCTGGTGCGTCCTCGAAGGTCTCTCCGCTGGTGGCGTCGTCGGCGGGCATGTTGACGAGGACACCGCTGTCGGGGTCGGCCGCCCCGGGGCTCCGCGCTTCCTGCAGAGTGAGAAAAGCTTCTAGCAGCCGTTCCTCCAGGTTCCTCTTATAATGGAAGCGGCGTTGAAGCTGGTACCTGAGCGGGGAGCTCGACGAGGACGCCGTCGCTGCTTCCGCTCTCGTCGGAGTGGGTCCGGGTGCGCTGCGGGGAAGAGCGGCGACGGGAGGCTGAAGAGGAGGATGAGGATGAGGATGACTTAGGGGAGGAGTCAGAGTCGGAGTGGTCGCCCATGGCGGCAGCGATAGATCTGGGCCAGGGAGGATCCCGATCAACCCATCGGTGACGCGCGGAAGAGAAGGAATTGGGGACGGGGCTGGTGGAAGTGGAATGTCTTGGTTCGGTGGAGACGATGGTGTGTGGGTCCAGCAGCGGCCAGCAGGACGTCGAGCTTACACGTGGGTCCCGTCTGGCAGTGGTAGCGTCAGCGCTGCTGATTTGTCACCTGTCAGCCGACGGCTCGCCCACCAAGGTCCCACCTGTCGGTGCGCGATCACGTGTTCACTGCAGAGCCAATTTCGGAGTTGTCTCGTGTCGGCATGTCGCTCGTTCTCGTTGACCAGAGGACACTCTGAGAGTCAGAGGGAGATGGGCCATGGACGCCCACAGCTCAGGTGGCGCGCGCAAAGGATCATGGACGCGGTACGCTTTCCGGTCGGTCCGAGCACGCTTGGGCTAGGCCTTTGGGCTCTTGGTGCTTGCTGCACGATGTTGGGCCGCCGCTTCTGCTCCTGACCGCTGATGTTAGATGTGACAGCTAGCCCAGATCCGGGTCCTACCACCGCCACCCCATTGGAAAGCAGCTTGTGCTAGTAGACTGCTAGTGCTAGTCGTCCCTTCCGCTTCCCAGTGGCCGGGAACGCACACTGGTGGCTGGTGCGGACGATTCGAGTTCTTCCATATAGCCTCAAGCCCTCAACCTCAACTGATCCCAAGCAAGGCACATTTTGATGACCCAAGGAGATCGAGCCCGCGACACCCGTCTCGCCGTGCGTCGGACCGGTTTCTGATGCGCGAGCCGTTCTCCCACTCCAAGTTTTCTCCGCAGGTAGGTTCCCTATATTCCTCTTCTTTTTTTTCTTTTCTTTTTGTTGATTGAATGCGATATCTTTGTTTGGTTTGAGATGTTTTTGTTGGATCGTCCCTAGGTTGAACTGTGATGTCTCGGCATTTTCTTGGGACGTGTGTTACTATCACCCGTGTGCCATTCTTGGAGATTTTAATTGTTTAGTTTATACTTTGGAGTTTTAGTTTCCGCGGTTTTCTGGGAGATGTTGCCCACGAGCTGTTTGGGGGAAACTTCATGTGGTCTCACTGAAAAATCAAAAATGTTATTTTTTCTTTTTTTGGGTAGAAATTTGGAGGCTTTTCAGAAGGGTCGTGTTGCAGATACGGTGATACCTAGCTAGCACGTTGCTGTTGCTTTATTTTTCGGTTCTTTGTCCGCTATCCAATCTGATCAAGATTTTCCTATGTTTGTTTTTTGGACAGGAACAAAAGAAGTGGAATCTTGATTGGGTTTGGGGAGGATGAGCGGTTTCATCCCCAAGCTGCCATGCCGGAAACGTCTGAGAAGCTGCGACAGCCCCAAGAGGAGCATTCAGGGTGATGATGAAGAGGAGAAGGTGAAGAAGCCACAGAATGGTAATGGTGAGGTGAAGAACATGAAGACGCCCCTTGTGTTCCTTGAGAAGGAGAAGGAAAAGATACGGCCGAACAACAACAGCAGCAGCGAGAAGAAGACGAGGATTAATGATCATAAGGAGATGGGGAAGATATACAATGAGAGGAAGAATGGCAAGCCATCTCCTTTATCTTGTAGGAAAAAGGATATGCGGACTGTGGATGACACAAGGGAAAGAATAAAGAAAAGGCCAAAATATGGCAACTGTCCGAAGAAAATCCACGACAAAGGTGATGTGTGGGAGGAGAACCATATGTGCAATTGTGACTCTAAAATGAAGGATCACGAGATGACTGCAACGACCCCTGTAAAGGAACAGAAAAAGAAAAGGCCAAGCAATACTAACAGTGAGAGGAAATGGTTGCAAAGTGGTGTGGAAGAGAAGAAGCATAAGCAAAATTTGCACTGCAAAATGTGGAATGGGGAGTCTTCTGCAACATTCTTTGAAAAGGAAAATGAAAGGAAAAGACTGAACTTAACCAACAGTGAGAAAAAGGTTCAGAGACATGATAATAAGAATTGTGAGAATTATATGCAAAATGTTCACCACAAGGTTAAAAGAAGTGAAATGTCCGCGGCATCATTTGAGAAGGAGGCAAAAAAGAAATCCTCCTGCAATGACAGTTTTGGAAATAAGATAAATGGAGTGGGTAGGACCTCATCACACTTGTTCAGTAACAATAATATGCATAGCTACGGTGGAAAACAGAGGACTAAGCCAATCTCATCTACTGTTAAGGAGAAGGAAACAAGGCCCTGTGAAAGTGCAGATATGAAGATGCGTCACAGTGTCAAGCAGAAGAAGAGGAATGTGCCTTCTTATATGTCAAAAGAGAAGAAAACGAATGCGCTAATTGATTCTAACTGTATAAAGAGGAAGAGAGAAGAATCAGGCACACTATTCAAGAAGAAAGTTAAGGATCTGCAGTCAGATGGCAATAATAAGAAGATTCACAGCGGTCAGGTTAAGGAAAAGAACTGTGGTGATGGTGAGAAAAAGAAGAGGAATACACTCTTCTCATTCTTCAAGTGTATATGCAACAATTTCAAGGAGTCTCTGGTATGTTTGTGTTAATTGCTGCTTTCCATTTATGGCTATGTCTCCTTAGTCCTTAGTCTCGCACACAAGTTATAGTCATTGCCTCGAACTGACCTAACTTTGACCTACTATTTTCTGGTTCATAATGTCACCTTTTTCGCCATAATGTCTGAGTCTCATTTATATATATTTGCAGTCCATACCACCAACCGTTGCCCCTGAATTGGAGGATTTGATTAATCACAATGTATATCTTGAAGACTCTGAAGGGAAAGTTTCAAAGATCAGGTTATCAGTTGTGGATGGTTCCCTTGCATTTCATCAGGGATGGAATATTTTTGTTACGGAGCATCTACTTAAATGGGGTGATTTTCTGTTGTTTGAGTACACTGCCAAGTCAACGTTTTCTGTACGGATTTTTGGTATAAATTCTCTTGAAAGACATCATTTCGATGTTGGAAGGAAAAGAGAAGGTGTTAGGAAGAAAGAGATGTGTATTAGTAGGTCATATGATGATTGGATATCAGTCAATGTTGAATCAGATGATAGTGAAGATGATTACTATTTTTCTGGTGAATATCCTAGAAATAAAGAGCCTAAAACACATCATGTGACTGTTCATAGAAATGGAAATAAGATCATTAGACAGTGCAGAACACAAGGTTTTTCTGCACTACGCAGAAAAGAAAAACAAGTAATTCTAATTACAGATTCAGAATCGTCAATACATGAAAATGATGTAGTGAAACCAGTGACATGGACTGCAGGTTCAGATACACAACATATGGGTGCTGATACGAGCGAAGACCATAATAGGGTTCAGAGTGGCATTGAGAATGGACAGCCAGATGTAGTAGGTGACGAAGAGGGACGTTTGCCTGATGTAGAGTGTGGAACCAAGTGTGCATCTCCAAAGTGCAGCAAAAAGGAAGCTGTGTCAGCAGTTCAGAGTGGGAATGGATCATCAGCTGTAGTAGATAATGAGAAGGGATGTTTGCCTGATGTAGAGTGTGGAATCATGTGCATATCACCGAGGTGCAGTGAAAAGAAAGCTGCATCAACAGTTCAGAGTGGGATTGGGAATGGACCATCAGCTGTAGTAAATGATCAGAAGGGATGCTTGCCTGATGTAGAGTGCAGAACCAAGTACACATCACCGAAGGGCGGCGAAAAGAGAGCAGCATCAACTGTTCAGAGTGGCACTGGGAATGGACCATCAGCTGTAGATGATGAGAAGGGATGTTTGCCTCATGTAGAGTGTGAAACCAAATGCACTTCACTAAATTGCAGCGGAAAGAAAGCATCGTCTATTGATGTGGCTCTTTTAACACATGGAAATGATGATGCATGGAAAGATATAAAGTTAAATGATTCAGATGAAGATTTAAGAAGGAAACAAGAAATACATTCCATTGATTTAGAATGTACTACAGCTGTGAATAAATATACTAACAATGGCAAAATGTGTCCTGGTCGAGAAGGTAGCAGAAAATGTGAAGCTCCTGCAGGTTTTCGATGCTTGGAGAAGTGGAGGAATGGCATTGTGAGTGATCGAGCTGTTCTTGATGGAACTAGTAGACTAATTAAACCTGTAAGCACACAAGAAGCTGACAGCAAATTTGTTGCCGGGTATGTTGGAGTTCGACCAAACCCTGATGACAAGTGCTTTTGGTCCAAGAACACTCATGCCCGTAGCCAACAACTATTCACCATGCCCATCAAAGAGCCCTCACATTCTAATAGGGTATCCAAGGAGAAACATGATGGAACAGAGATCAATCATAGTATCAATGATGAAGGTTAGGCGTGCTACCATAATTTATTACCATGACTATTTTTGGTTAACCTTTTTCTATATTGGCTATTTTTCAAAAAGAGCTCTCTGTAATGTTTACAGAAGTTCTATTTGCAACATATACTGAATATCTGTTTGTTAGGTGCTGTTGTTAAACTTTGGACAGAGAAGGAACAAATGAAACCTGTGGGGAGCAATGTAAATAGACCCGGGGACAATGTTTATGCTAGTCTTGTAACTGCATATAATTGTGGTACAATAGGACTAGACCCTGTTCGGTCTGAAGGCATCTGTGCCTTTTTCGAAACACAGCCTACCGTTCCCATAAAAAATCTCGCAGGTCCTGACAGGATATCCAAATGTGGAGGTAGCAGGACAGATGTCAACGATGATACTGATGGAAATGGTATGGGTGTTTCTAAATTACTGCAAGTGTTTTCCTTTTCAAAGTTTTGGTGGACTTGTTTATTGTGCAGATACATTTTACTTATAGAATTGAATGTTTTTGAGCTTTGTTAGGTACCACTGTTAAACTTGAATCAAAGATGAGTCACTTAGAGCCAGTGGGTAGCATTTTAGGTACCCAAGGTACCAACATTCCTGTGTGTGCCAACAGTTCAGCTGCACATCAATCAGGTAAACTCATTATATTTTCATTTTATATAATATACAGTTAGAGAGGTTTACCGGTGTGGTATCTGTTTCTAATTGGGAATCTATTCTTCCTTGCAGAACAGTATTTGTTCAATCAAGAAGATAGAAAGTCCGTTGATTTATTGACCCCTGTGAGGCCTGAAATTCTGGGGTCAGATGATCATTGCATACTGAAGGTTAAAATGGAATTCTGCATTCCTAATACCACTCAGAAATGGCTTGTGAGTTCTGTTGACTCTTTGGATAGTTTTCTTTTGCTATTGCTCTCCGTGCTATTATATGAAACTTGCTTTCCTGATAAATTCAAAATATTCTTGCAAAAGGAAGAATTATGAATGCCTTTGCAAAGGTTGGTCCACACTGCTGTAGTACAATCGTTCTAATTGCTCCATTCTGCTCCTTGAATTTAGTTTAGTTTCACCAAACAATTCATCATCAACTTGTAAATCTTCATGCCTCATGGAGCTCTGAAGCCTGAATATGTCTCTACCATTTTTATGCGATTTGCGAAGGTTTTAACAATTAATGATCTTTGATGCGCTAGGGTTGTAACGGCATATGTGAGTGGTCTAGGTAATCAAACTATAGATTAGCTCCTTCTTGATGATGCCTTATCTGTTGAAGCCTTAGGTTCAGATTATTGTAAAACATGTCCATATACTGAGATCACAATACGGTTTTGACATGGTAATAACTTTTCATTTTTAAGTTTGTCTGTAGAACTTGTGACATTATTGAGCTGTATGACAAATATTATACTGTAACAGTAACAAGATTGATATCTTACAACATTAGATCTTACCATTTCTCGTGTTTTATTTTTTCTTTTAACTTCCTCTAGGAGCTACCTAAGTCACTCTCCAATTCTGTTACTGTTAGACCAAAAAAGCTACTAGATCGGAACATCATAATGTTGAAGGATCCCATGAAGAGATTGTGGCCGGTTTTCTACCATGAGAACTCGATATTTGTGGGCTTCACCGCTGGCTGGAAACCTTTTGCTGCAGCAAACAACCTTCAGATAGGGGATTTCTGCGAGCTCTTTAAAGAACCAGGTCATGAGGAGCCAGTGTACTCTGTTCAGATCACAAAGAAATGATAGAGGCGTATCCTCTTGGGTAAAACTTGCATGGTCCTTGTATGCTCGTTCCCTTTGTGTCTTGATGCTTCTCTATAATGTAGTCTAAAGCTGACCCTTGTTTCCTCAAATCATGTGCTCAGGCATCAGGATCAGACAACTCCGCAGAAAGTTGTGCAAGACACACCCTTCGAGCCTGGTAGTGTGGACGTGGATGTGCTTTTGCCATTTTGCTGTGTATGTATGCTATACGTGTGTAATACATCTTTTGTATGGATGGTGATCGGTTCACTTCTGACGACTGTCAACCTAGTAGAAATGTAGTAGTATAAGTCAGGCAGGAAGGAGCGGCATCTGCACTTGTTGTTCAGATCTTGTAGTAACTCTGAGCGATCGAGGCATGTGTACTCTCATGAATCTCATGATGCTGCAGTGATGAAAGCATGTGTTGCCCGTGCTTGTTTTCCCCTCTTTTTTGTTCGTTGATCCTGGTAATACTAGTTTTGAACATCGTGCCAGAACTGTTGGAAGATTTCAAACTTTTTCAGAGAAACACAATGCGGTGCTATTGTTTTGAGCATCTTGTTTTGAATGAAGATTATTTTATATCTCGATGCTGTCGAGCCAAAGGCTGGTAAGTCCCACGGACAGGACCAGCACAATTGCGTGTGACTCGGTATGGTATTTATTTTGATCGTGCGGTTTGTTTAGCACACATTGGAGCCCAAATGTCAACAACCCAAAGAGCTAAAAGGAGTACGAAGAGGACTATAATCTTGTGAATTTTCTCTGTTTCCGATTAAAAAAAAATGAAAAACATTGACGAGGCCGAACCTCGTGAGCTAGCGTAGGAGCTTGATGAAACTTTTTCTTTTGAGAAATCTCTTGCTCGGTCACCGGAATCTGGCTCGCCAGAAAACGACGGCCTCGCTTTCAGACATGTGCACGACGGCAGTCAACAGCGGTCCGCCCCGTTCCGATTAGCCTCTAGTACTGTACTACTAGGCTCTTGTCTGCGACTGCGCGGTGTCATGACTCATGAGTGATGAGTCCAGCTTTTGGTTAGCGTCTCCATCCGCGCCGGTGTTAAGCCCAACCAACGGCCGGACTGATGGAGCGGCAGCAACGCCTGCCCGCCACCTGCCCGTATTGAAGGCAGAGAGATGCCAGGGCCTCGTGCTCGAGCTCTCGACGGCGGACGGATACTGTGACGAGGCGTTGGAATTTCCGCCTGACACCTGCGACCACCGTCTTAATTTCAGCTCATCAAACCCCAGCGCCCCCAACCCAATCCACCCCCTCCAGTCCGGTGCACCACGCAAGGCATGAACCGCCCCGTTTTGTCATAGTAGTACTACTTTTTTTTTTAAGAAAAAATGTCTTGTACTCCGTACTTAGTACTGATGTATAAGCATACCAAACAAACGGTTCCGTGGCTGGCTTTGGCGTGTCCAAAGAGCATGATACCCTGATATCCATCTATGGTCAATGTCATGTAAAGATGATCCTGTTATTCCTTCTTGACTGCGAATTCTTACCTTACTCAACAATTGATTGTATGACTTCAGCGCAGATGTGTGCAGCAGAAGCCTAAACTAGATTATTTTAATTTTCACTCTGAATGAACTGAATAATTTCGTATGTTTAAACGCACGGCAGTCGTCAGAGAAGAACACAACAAATAAATGTTTCCGTCAACGGTGAGAGAGACTAAAGCAGACGGTGCTTCTTCTAAGCTCCCCGGATGAAAAATGTCGCTCCACTTCTAATAAGTTTCTTCTAATAACGCAGGTGAGATTTTTTTTTTAGTTGAGCTGTAGCTGTAAAAAAAGCTGCTGTGAGCTGTGACTGTAGGAAAAACTGGTGAGACACGTTGGAGAGAATAGAAAAGAAGGGGTATGTTTGTATAATCAGTTTGGTTAATTTTCTCTAACTTGTAACGTCCGCAGCAGGTAAAAGTAGGTCCGAGACTGCTACAGTTTTTTCGCTCGATGGAAGCTGCTTTGACTCATAGCTGTCCTCAAAAATTTTAGTCTTTAATTGAAAAGTTACTTTTGAAAATGTTATAACAGATTGAAAAGTTGAACCAAATATAAAAGGCCAATCAGTTTAAATGTTTAATTAGCAACCACCAGTTTAGTTGGTCCGCTAGAAATTCAATCGGCTCCGAATCCAATTTGCGTTCAATTATTACGAATTTTTTTATAAAAAATTATTACGAGTTTAAATCCGGTTTGTTACAAGGTTCCAGTTAATTCGTTTGCGAACTGGAGGGGCGCAGTGTTGAGTCGGTTTCGGGCTCGTAGCTGGTGCACCGGTTCCACCCACCACGCGGGCACGAGGCACCTATTAAAAGTCCTCCTGCCCCAGCTCGGGAGTCGGGACGCCACCGCAGTACCGCACCGCATCCAGCACTCGACACATCTCTGCGAGCGAGCTCGTGTTGGCCCCGTCCAGCTCGTCGCGAATCCGACCGACCATGGCGGGCACGTGCGCGCACGTCGAGTTCATCAAGGCGCAGCCGGCGTGGGCGCTGGCGCTCGCGGCGGTCGGCCTCCTCGTCGCCGCGCGCGCCGCCGTCCGCCTCGCGCTCTGGGTCTACGCCGCGTTCCTCCGCCCGGGGAAGAACCTGCGCCGCCGCTACGGCGCCTGGGCCGTCGTCACCGGCGCCACGGACGGCATCGGCCGCGCCATGGCCTTCCGCTTCGCCGCAGCCGGGCTCGGGCTCGTCCTCGTCGGCCGCAACCCCGACAAGCTCGCCGCCGTCGCCGCCGAGATCAAGGCCAAGCACCCCAAGGTCCCCGATGTGCGCACCTTCGTGCTCGACTTCGCCGCCGACGGGCTCGCCGCGGGTGTGGACGCGCTCAAGGAGGCCATCCGGGGCCTTGACGTCGGCGTACTCGTCAACAACGCCGGCGTCTCCTACCCCTACGCGCGCTACTTCCACGAGGTGGACGAGGACCTCATGCGCAGCCTGATCCGGGTCAACGTCGAGGGCGTCACGCGGGTCACCCACGCCGTGCTGCCCGGAATGGTCGAGAGGAAGCGCGGCGCCATAGTCAACATCGGCTCCGGAGCCGCATCTGTCGTGCCGTCGGATCCACTCTACTCCGTCTACGCCGCCACCAAAGCGTGAGTTTTCCCTCCCTCCCACGCCCCTGCTCTCAAATTCCTCCTTTGCTTCGATGCTTACTGCAACAGTCCTTCATGTTTTCGCTTACACTGACTCGATTTTAGGATGAAATGGCTGTAGCACAAAGTAAACCTTAGAACAGAAGAGGCACACAGACACACCTTTCGTACCTGCTTTTTTAAGGTTCTAGTTTGATAGGATCTGCAGTCTTTATAGCAGAATCGGATATGTAACCAGAACAAGCACTTTCGGTGTGAGTTTATTTGTTGGGTTGTCGTAGTCATAACAATTACTGATTTAGGCAAAGAGCCTTTGAGATAGTTGGATGTTGAAACCGTACAATTCTAGGATTATTGACATGTTCAGTTAGATCAGATTTGATGTGTGGTCCTTCTCCTTATTTATGAGAAATAAAAATGAATGTACTGTAACTAACCAGAGTGAATTAGTTGTGACAAAAAGAATCCACCTTTATGCAACTTTTTGCCTTTTTGTATGAACAAATGATCTAGTAAAAATGTATGTTTCTTGATCGAGTTGGTCTTGGTCTTTCGCAGATATCAGAATCATGTATCCATCTTGAGCAAAGACTGATAACTATATTTGAATGAAGTCATGTACTTTAACATATAGGCATACTGCACTTTGCAAGATAGGCAATTTTTCTTCCTTCCATTGTATATATGACGCCTTGTGTTTAATAAGCGATTTAGCTGAAAAGTAGTTCCTTTTTTATTTTTTAGGTACGTCGACCAATTCTCAAGATGCTTATATGTTGAGTACAAGAGTAAGGGTATTGATGTGCAGTGCCAGGTAACACTATTATTTCTTTGCAACAAATGTACCCTTTTGCAAATTACTACCTTTTTCTGGGATTATCTTAGTTGTACCAGAAGTTTTGTATTGTTAACAATTAATGAACCGAAGGTAGTACTACAGAAAGTAAACTAAACTAGTGTTCAAATTTGAACTAACCAATGTCATCAATAAAATACCTGAGGGAATAGTGCCCAAAAGTAATCCTCTGTGTAATAACGCTCAGCTGCTCTAACTAAAGTGATCCTGAAATTTTAAATGGCATCACTAATCAAAATTTTGTTTTATTAATATCCACCCAGTCCTTTTATAGATCTCCACCACAAATGTTATTAGGAAAACATTAAACATGTATGCCTTACTTTTGAAGTCTATTAACTTGATTCATTCAATCTGTTTAGGTGCCCCTATATGTGGCGACAAAGATGGCATCCATCAGGAAATCTTCTTTCATGGTCCCATCTACTGACACCTATGCTCGTGCTGCTGTTCGCCACATTGGATATGAGCCTAGATGCACACCATACTGGCCACACTCTGTTATGTGGTTCTTAATCTCCATGCTTCCTGAGTCGCTTGTAGACAGTGTACGCCTGAACATGTGCATCAAAATCCGCAAGAAGGGGCAAGCTAAGGATGCCAAGAAGAAAGCACAGTAGTAGTGTTTCGACGACGTCCATGACACTTGTCTAGTATGATGTGATTTGCAAGTCCTCTATCCGAGAAGGATTTGTAGGTTTGATGTAGTCACATTATTCAACTATATTCGTCTTCTCCATATGCTAAGCTGAGAATTTGTTGTACCATCCACGGTTATGAAAGCATGAACATGGTATCTTCTGTTTCAGGATCAATGGAATTGATCCAAACAAATTATAGCTCGTCTAATCCTTTTTGGATGATTGTGTATCATGTTTGGCTGCATTTTAATGTTGTTTCTCCGTCTGTCAGAAAATTGGTATGTTTCTCCACTGGATATTATGCTAAAAAGGGAACTAGCTAATGCAAAAAATAATTGTATATCCATTTGTTCAAGTCTAATCTGGTTTTCAAAAGAATCACATCACTGAGTGAGCATGACAACACATATCAGAATATTGCATTTGCAGTTACCATTCTCACAAAAAAAAGGGAGAGAGGTAATTTTTTTACAAAGTTAGCAAAAATAGCCCAGCTAAAGTCAGTGGCGGAAGTTTGTTACACAACATATCGGTGAACACTGCTTTTCCCGAACAATCATACAGTTTAAGCACCATTTCTCAGCTGGGCCTCTTGATCATCCAACCGAATGGTGGCTGTTTTCCCTAGTGATCTCTGGCTAAGCATTCGGAGGATACGGCTGCTCATCTTTCGAACTTGAGATCCATTGGCAGATTGATTGCCACCCATTGTCCTCGCAAGATCTTCTGAAAGTGTTTTCACAAGTGCATCAAAACGCCGCTTGGCTGTAGGGTACCTTGATATTGACTTTGTGATTCCTTGCAATCTTGTGAAGGTCAAAATAAATCAGAAATGATAATTTTACTTGCTCCCTACGTTTTTAAATTGTTATCTTTAGGATAATAACTTTAGCTCAAAAATTAAACTGATTTTGATGTTCCAACGTAAATTAAGAATGGAGGGAGTAGATCTTTAGCAATTATAAAGCAGCATCAATCCAAGTACCTTCGAGCAAATGCATCTATCTCTGCTTGCTTTTGCTCATTCAGTGATGGTAGACGAGGAAGGTTCTCCTTGAGGCGCTTCGGATCACCGATCAATAGTACATGCTTTCCAAGATACGCTTCCTCTTCTTCTGTAAAATTATCAGCTTTAATTTGCTCTTTGATGACCATCAAAGGGTCAAAAAACCAATCAAAAACTTTACTTTTAGGCCTGTTGTCTGAAGTTATCACAGAGCCACCACCTGCATATATATTTCACAGGCAAGTAAGCAAGTCACAGAAAAAAAAAACTTTAGGTGTAAATAAAACCTTTTTTCACTCACTTAAAACTAGACCATCAATATTTTCTTTTGCAGATCGGAGGAGTGCCTTCAGGATAACATAGGCTGGTAAACCGACATTAAGTACCCCACTGCTGACTTTGCCTGCTTTTGTTGCTTCTATATCTTTAGGGGTTATCACTCCTTCAGTTAACAGATCCTTGCCATGGTGCTTACACTCTGTAAATAGGTGATCTAGCAACTAAACCAGCATTAAAACAATCTTATCAGTCATACTGTAAAAATTGTCAAATGCAAAATAATTATTCTCTAAATTTTGAAGATATGGTAAAATTTCAACTCATACTGTTTAAAGTCTATAACTCCAGAATTATAAGATATGTTTGAAGGTAATCCGTATGTACCAAATGGCAGTAAGTATTGAGATTTTTTATTTTCTGTGAATGCATATTTTAGCAGTTTAGCCAGGAAAATCACCTTAAATGGATTGAACTCATCAAAGCTACTTTTAAATGATGTAACACGCTGTGGAGCTTTCTTAAATTCAGGCTTCTCCTTGCTTGAAGTGGGCCTCGAGAGTGAACCACCATGTGATGAAGCTTCATCTTTTCGATATTTAAACCTAAACATGGAAAATGATTTTTGAATTATTCAGAAAGGTTCAATGCAAGTGTGACAATTGATTAATGCACCGTTTATACCTGGGAAAACAAGATCCTGGCGCCATATCAAGTACATCATTTGTATATTCATCAAAGATGGATACTGATGATATCACATAAGATAGGCCGAAACAAAGCGAGGATTCCTGACACATGAACAAGATTGTTAACGTAAATTTCGTGCCTCTACTGCTAAAAATCAGATCAAGCTGGTCAGATAGGGCGTGTTTGGTTCATGGATGACCGGAGACTGGCTCGCATGACGCATGCAGCCTAGAGCTGGCCAGGCTTGTCAGGTTGCAGAGCAGTTTGATTGGTTGCCGCATACAAGCAGCCAGGCCCCGTGCATGACTTCGTTCGGTTGACTGCAGAGCCAGCTCAAAAATCAGTTTTTATGTGTCTGCAAACTGGGCCATGCAGCTGCTCATGCGCTCGCACCGGCCTGGCTCTAGAAAAACGGATCTCATTCTCGTTTCTTTGAAGCCTGGCTCTCTGCCCACCATTGCATGCGTCTGGCCTGGCTCAGGAGGATGTACAGGCAACCAAACTCAACAAACTTGTATCTCACTGGCCTGGTTGGGGTATATACACCCAACCAAACACGCCCATAATGTATGGTCATAGTATGGGTTTTATTCTAGAAATGAAAGCTCTCTTTCCCAGTCCGAACAGGTTAATTGTACTGTACCTGATAAACCACAACAGCAGCATATGCACCAAAAGGAATACTGCAGATAATAGAAGCAAGAAAAGCTCCTAGAACAGCAAATGGCCAAAGAAGTATAGCGAGACCAGCGAATGGCACACAAGCTGTCTCAAGGAAAGGTCCTTCTCTGCCAACAAGATCTTCAATTAATCGCTTCCATCCTTTGAAAAGCATCACAGGGAACTTGTACAGGGCAATTAGTGTGAACATTATGGAATCCACTGCAAGTCCACAAACAGCAGCGAATATTGAACCAGGAATGTGAAGCAACCTGGAAAATGTAACGTTAATTAATCTGCTATTGTATATACAGAACTCTTCAATCAGAAACTCATTGTTCGGGTACATAAATATGTAGCAATAGATCAGAATCTATGGCTATACAGATCTATGGCATAACAAAATTCATTTTTTTCAAAGGTAATTCCACATATCTTTCTTTAACTGGACTCGAGGCTAAAATTAAAATTCTTAAGCATTGCTATAATCTTTTCTGGTGAGAATTTTCTGCAATCCTATCTGTCACAGTTTCACGACCTACAAGAAAAGGATGCCTAATATTACTACAAAATAACTTATCTAGTATATTAGATTGTTCCATTATTACACAGTTACAGTGACTCATATAAATTAAATACAATTCAGCTAGCATGTGCGGTATTGTACAGTTGGGGAACTCAGAGTTTCGTGTAGGCACAAGAATACAGAGCTAGTTATTGGAAAGAACAAAAAGCGCTGACAAACAATTAACAGAACGCAGACCTTATCTCATATGGCTTTCCATCTGGAGGTGCATGAAGTCGAATCTCGTCCATAACTGAGAAATATGAGTGTAACAGCATGTCCTTCATGTCCCTGACTACTGTACAGCTTCCTGTAATAGTGCTCCATGTTCCATCCTGCGTTTCAAGTTAGCTAACACATTTTCAAGTAAAGCACATATTTGAGAAAAAAAAATATGGTAAAAAGAAAATAACATGTACCAGAAAACAGTGAGTAAGTGGCTTTTCTTTCCCTTCCCCGACTGCATCAAATGTGGCCATTACTGGTGCTAGAAAGCCATAAGCTAGACCAGCAAGGATGCTTCCACAGATCCCAACTATTAGCCATAGAACTAAAAGCACAGTTAAAGCAATAAGAAGCAGCAACTTTACAACCGGTCCCACCACCCTGGCTCTGCTTTCATAGAAAGAAGATTAATACACCTAGATATGCAAAAATGCATAACATTTCTTTTAAAACTGAATTGCACAAAATTGCAAACACTACCTGATTATGCAGTAGTATGTCCAAATCACATGCATAGGCCACAACCCCAAAATGAGTGCAGAAATTCCAATTGTCATAACAAGCCATGCCCATGGGCCAAACAGAACACCTGTATACGCAAGAATTAAGATGAATCTAATAACTAGCCAACAGAAACAGAGATCAATTGGAAATACAAAGTAGTCAATGACTCCAAAATGTTGCAAAGGTATGAATGTCCACCAAGAGCAATTTTATCGAATTCTATTACTAACATACACTTAACTCTCAACAGAATTATCACCATTGCTATCATGACTTCCAAATCATATGTACACATTTCCTTTCACATCGGTAAAAAGTCTGGTTGCAAATGGTACAACAATCAGTTTACATCCCCCATGAAGCACAGAAACACAAATAATGAAGTTTAACTAAAATGACATGAATGATTCCATAAATGCAGAAATGAACGAGGTAGATTGGGTAATGTCCACCCTTTGAGAAGTATAGAAGCGAATATTTTTGCTGCAGTAACCTAATTATCCGTACAGTCATGGTTCCATTATTGTTACAGAACAGTACTCAGGAGGGGTGCAGTTCACCTTTAATGATACCCAGGAGGAGAAGCCCAAAGAAGAATGGCAGGAACTTGATGAAGCTCCAAACAGATGTACAAAACCCAGTCTCCATTGGCATTGGCCAACCACTCTTCACAACTCACAATCTCACTCCCCTGTCCCTGGCTTCAATCCAATCAAAGCATTCCACACCAGACTGTGAATAACAGGAAGAGACGGTGTGAAATTGTGAATACTGAATTTGTCTCCTAGAAGCACCATATAGTAAGATTTTTTTAAAAAAAACTAGATTAGTGGGAAGGACGTCCCACTGATTCTAACTTTGTATTAAGATAGGGCCCACCGAAACCTAATCTAATGCGGCAGGAAGGTGAACACAAATTTGGTGCGTCGCCGGGGTTCGAACCCAGGCGGGCAGCCTCCCAGCCGGTGGCCTTAACCACCGCACCGAGGGTGCCTTCGCCATATAGCAAGATTTTCAACAACTCACTCACCAGTCGTTCGTTAAACCCAGAACAGGAAGAGGGGGAAATCTGGAACTGGCATTCACTACGAACCCAGAAACCGCCAGGTGGGGCTATGTTGGTTGTCGCTTGGCAAGAAACTGGGGTGGCGGTGGTTGTGGGCAGTGTTGGTTGAAGAGGCTACGACCACCAAGAAGAGTGGGACAGGCTTGGCAACCGTCACGATATACTAACTGTTGTAGTGCTGTGCGAGACTGATGCCGGGAGGGAGAGCAGTAGAGCACTGGAGGACGCAGAGGTCGCTTGCGCGGCTGTTTAGAGATTTGGAGGAGAAAAGGAGCCCGCTTTTTGCAGCTTGCCTGCTAGAGCTGGTGGAGTGGAGGTTGGTGCCGGCCCTGCGGCGGCGGCAGAGCAGGAAGCCGACCACGCAGCAGCAGGAGGCGCAGGCACGAGGATGAAGCGGGGTTTGAAAGGAATGGAGTTTAGAATGGCGAGTGGTCGGCCACGGGCCAGATACGCTATTCATGGGTAAACTAAAAAAACTAAGCTCACACACATGGCAATGTGTTGTTCAAAGTAAAAAAAAAAAAAAAAAAAAAGTGAGCACTGGTTTTGAATTTTCTAGATATGGTTGCGGTTCAGAACCACAAGTTTGCGGGAAGAAAGAATCAAGTGGAACGCCGGGGCCGGGCAATCGACGAGAGGGAGCGGATCCGGCAGAGCTTCGTCGGCCAGCTCCACCTCGCTCGCGGAATGGAACGTCGGGCAGGGGGGGAGGGGAAAATGACAGCGAATGGGCGGCGGAAATCGAGGGAGGCTATCGCAGGGACGCATGGCGGCGGGCGAGCAGCGGGCGGCGGCTGCGGAGCGACCTCTTCGGCAGCCATGTCGCCGGGGCGGAGTATTTACGGATAACCCCCCCTTCGAGTACAGTATTCCATATAAGACCCTAGTTTGGACCGTGACTAATAATCACGATTCAAATATTTACGTATAACCCTCTAAACTGTATCACGATTAATAACTGCAATCTAAATATTTATAACGCAATTAATAACCGTGATCCAAATATTTGCAAAAAGCTCCCTGATTCAGCCTTTGCCTTCCTCGGCTCCTTTCGCCCGTCCGTCGGCACTCTCGGATCGGGGCACGGAGCCCAAATCCACACCTATCCCACCCAGGGTTGAAGTAACCATTTGGTGCGCGGTTACCGCTCGGGCTCACATGAGAGGTTACCACGGTAACCGCTCGAAAAACCATCCGAATTATAAATTTTAATTTTTGAACCGGATTTGAATCAAAATCGCGGTTTCAGAGCGAAAACTGCTCGGTTTATAGCGAAAACCGCTCGGTTCGACTGAAAACCGTGGTAACCGCTCCCGAAGCTTTAAATTTTGAATCAGAAACTGTGGTTTTTGACCGTAGCCACTCGGTTTACGCGTTAAACCGTCCAGTTTGACTAAAAACTACGATTTTAATTAAAAATCACGCTAAACAAGTATTTTTAACTTCTTCCTCTTTCATAATTTCTCATTTTTTATCTAGTATTTTTATATATTTTTATAAATTTTTTTAAATTTTTTAAAATCCATCAAATTCAAATGCGAAAAATCGCTCACCGTAAAAATCAAGCCGGAGCGATTTGAGCAGTTTTCAACCGATTTTTGAACCCTGTATTCCCACCTCGATCGAGCCCTAGCAGCAGCAATGGTCCGCATGCTCCCGGCTGCTGCGATACCTCGCCCCACCACGCCGACGGATCCCTCTTGGAAAGAAAGATGCGAGCGGCCACCAGCAACCGCTTCGCCTGCTTGGGCGCGGCGGACGAGTACGGGGCGCACCCGCACCGAGGCTGACCGCCAGGGACATCGTCGCGTGCTGCTGCGGGTTCGACCACAGGGGATGGGGATGTGATTGCTGCAAGAAAAGCAGAGTTCGATTCTAGCCACTTTTGCTTATTTTGGCGCAATTTGAAATTTGGTTCTAGGGAGAAGAACCCCAGAATTTGTAATCTCCCATGCCTGGTGGGCGCAGTTCGTGATGAAGCCAACAAGGAGTCCAACACTGGTCTTCCGCTCTTCCCCGCACCACAGAAAACGCCCCTCCTGCCCAACAAAGGCGTGCGCACACACTCGAATGCCTCAAAAGGTCAGCCAAAGGGCATCGCCTGACTGAATTCGTTGCTTTCTATTGCAGCGTGGAGAAACAGACATGGCACTGGTGTGACAAGTTCTTTCGCGCTTCACGCTTGGAACTGGACAGTGGACACTGCTAGGCCTACAGTTTCAAAATTGATTCTGGCTGGACAAGCTGCTTAAGCTCTGATTTGGAATGCTGATTTCTGCCTCGTTGACACTGTAAGTTCGTCACATCTGTTTCATGAGAAACTGTTTAGCATTTTTGCTCTTTCGTGACATCAAATTACCTGTTTGACCAGAGATGAAACGGCCTGCTGACGGTGACCAATAATTTACTCATATCACATTAGACTTCTTGATAACCACTACAACTTCAGAAAGGTTCTGTTCAGGTTCCCCAGCATTTTTATACTCTTCTAATGTTTATAAGTACTTACAGTTTCACTGTTGGTCTCCTGAAAGAACATTGTCGGTGATGAGTTACTTTTGATAGTCCTTTATTTAGCTGTCTTGGTGAATAGTATCGGTGTTTGTTACCACCGGCTAGTAATTATCGTGGGATGCATGTTTTGGGGTTTTGATGGTTCGCAAGAGGACACAAGGATTATACTGGTTCAGTCAATCGCGCCCTACGTCCAGTCTCGAGCTGCTCGTTTTACTTGCGTTGTTTGCAGTAGGGGATTACGAATGGGCGAGAGAGGGACGGCTTTCCAAGTCTCTGGGTGCGGGTGTAATGAAGTGTTGGTGTCTGTTGTTCTTCCTCTGTTGTCTTCTGTTGTGAAATCCCGGCCTTCCCCTTTTATACTGCAAGGGTTGATATGTAGGATGTGTGGTGGGAGAGAGAGAGAGAGAGAGAGAGATTAAGAGAGACTGTAGAGCGGTGGTCGTGGCCGTACGCTCTTAGTAAGGCTTGCCGGTGCTCTCTGGGCTTCGGAGTCGTTGCTGTGGACATCGTCATCAGTATGGTGGTGTCCTTCTGATCCGGTGGCGTGGGGAGCAACTGTCAATCGGGGGCTTCCGTCCGTATGGAGGGACGGCTTTCGACAGGGGTCGGCGGAGTGGCGTCGTCGTCCTTGTCCCTGTATTCGTCGACCCGTTGCTCATGAGTGTCCCATCCAAGTATGGGAGTGGGCTCTGATAGGAGTGGTCAGAACAGTGACTGCCCTTTGGCCGGTGTGCGTCGTACGTATTTATTGTCCACTTGCTCGAGCAGCCGTTATCCTCACCTGTCCATGGACGTGGGAGTCACAGGTATTTATTGCCCGACCGCCTCCGGCCTGCCTATCCGTGGTGCAGTAGCGGGTTCGTCTGACCCTGGGGTCGGGCGAGGCTGAGCCTTGTGCGGTCTCCCGACCCCGACATGATAAGGTCGAGCGCATTGGTCGAGTTGTGGGAAATCCGACCCTATTCGGGGGGGGGGGGGGGGGGGGGGGGCGAGGCCGAGGTCGTCTGCGGATCTGACCGCTGAGTGACTCTACGGTGCAGAGGTCGGGCGAGGCGGAGACCGTTTCATCCCCTGCGTATTGTTGGGTCCGTGGTCCATCGGTGCTTATCACCTATGGTATCGATCCACGACAAATAGTCATGATTTCTCTTGTATTGGTTACTACCTCTATATTTTTTTTATTAACGCTGCTTAACTTTAATTTGAACTAAGCAGCGTCAATAAAAAAGATCGGAGGGAGTATTTGCTGAGCAGCCTTCTACTTTGCTTTCATGCTGACAATTCAGCAAGCAGGCAGACAGATGTTGGTTGCTGCTGTCTGTAAATGGGAAACAAATCACTGAGAATCTGTAGTCTTAGCTCACTGATCTGAAATGTCAGCATGCACCGACTGCATAGGCAGATCATGCCACAGAACCTAAAAGGATGGACTGGTCTACATTTACCATGTTAAGTTCCTTTTCTTAAACCTGAAGCATCACATTGTTACATTTGCCATTCAGACATCACAATCACATCCTTAACAGCAACATAGAAAAGGAAACTTTCATCATGGACATGAACATACACTCATTTAGCTTCATTCATGGGGACAGGAAATAACACAGGATACATCCCATCTTTTCATTCCTTTCGCCGCATGCTGGAATGAGAGGTGACCAAAGTAGTAGGGACCATAAAAAAGCCCAGTACTAGGCCAAACATCACAAATTCACAACCACCATGGCTGACACTTGCAACTAACTACAAGATTAAAAGGCTCTCACACTCCCCGTATTCAGGAACCCTTTTCCTTTTCATGGAGAGGTGCTGGCAGTGAACTAAGTGGGGGATTACATATCAACCCCTCAGATTCCGGATATAAAAACCTTCCAGAAATTAAACATTTACGATTGGATAGCACAAATCTAACAAAGTGGTAATAGTTAGCTAGCACGGATGGTGGGTGGGTTGGGCTGGGCTAGACTTGGATAAATGTCTGGCATGGGCTCGGCACGACCTGGGCCGCGAGGGCCCGGAGCTTCTTGTCCTTGAGAGCTGGGTCCTCGAGGAGCAGGACCTTGTCCTTCTCCCTCACCCCAACCATGTGGAGGTGGTCGGTGTCCTCCCTCTCCTTGCCCCTGAACAGCAGCCTCTGCTCCCTGGGCTCCAGCCCTGTCACCATGGATAGAATCACCTTCAGCTCCCCTGCAAATTCAGAATCAAGTTCGTTTTAAGCACATAAAAATCGGCTCATTATAAGAAACTTAAGAGAAGATATTCCAACGTGTGTGCAGTTTTGGATGCCTTTCAGGCTCGCTGACATTCACCGAAAGATGCCGCAATGCATCGATGAGCATGAGCTGGCCCAACTTAAGATGCATTATGACCTTTTTTTAGTCTCTTGCGTCAGCATTAGTTGTATAGATACGCTGAGACTTTTGAAATAGAAGTGAGTACTGCATTTCTGAAGGGGGGCCTGGTACTTGTCAGTTCTTTATATGTACAATATATATTCTAAAAGCCGATTTTCCTAGCTGTCAAGTTGTACTAAAATATTGAAATTTTGCAGAAGTATCTTATTGCGTAGAAGCTTTCCATTTAGGTTTCGGTTACATTGTGGAGACTGGAAAGAAAGTAGACTCAAGGCCAGAGTTTTTAGCCTGATTTCCGAGATCAAAATATAGAGCAGAACTACCAAGAGGCGCTTTTTCAGTAGACCGTGAAATATAGAGCAGAACTACTCTTTAACTACTGTGTTCCCAACTGCTACCGAATAACCGAACTCATTATATGCATCTTTCTTCTAATTCCAAGAAATTTTCAGGGCAAACTAAATTAGTATCAGAGAAGACAGCGAGACCGATATCGTCACTGGAAAAAGAGTCTTCTTTAGCCATGATCTGTGGGGCATGTAAAGAAGTCACACAAATCGACCGAAAAAGAGAAGAACAAGAAAAACAGGGGAAATTAGTGATCCAGATTGGGTGGGTGCTCACCAAAAGTGGAGGTGGCTCTGATGGACACATCATGCCAAGAGAAGCCGGTGGCCACCCTCACGACGATGACCTCCTCGCCGCCCTTCCCCTCCCTCTTCTGCACCAGCATCCCTCCCGGCCTCATCTCCCACTGTATCTCCCCAGCTCCGCCGGCCGCGTCGCCGCCAGTAGCGCTACTCGCCTGCTGCTGCTTCGACGAGGAGGATGAGCTCCTCTTGAAGAGCCTCTTGGAGTACCTCAGCTTGATCATCGTCGCGACGGCGTACTGTACTGGTAGCTCCTTGCTCCAATGGAGTCGCTCCTGACAGTGAAATTTGAGCTCTAATTGTACCAAAGCGTTGTGTGTCAGTGTGTGTGTTTATATAGGACTAGGAGAGGAGGAAGCCAGCTGCAACTGCATCTCCGCAGAAGTTAGCATAGCACACACACAACACAGGCTGGCTTTAGAAGCGTGCGTGCGTGCGTGCGTTTAAAGCCGTCCAAGTCCCAACGACGATGAGGCATGCAATGCAATCTCTGTAAAGTCCGGAGCGTGGGACCCATGAGCTTTTGTTTTTCAAGAAAAAGGACAAGCATGGTTGTTAATTCACAGAAGAGCGGCTGTACTGCTGCAGCTGCCAATCTTGCCGACGTGTCGTCTTCAATACTACTGTCTTTTTTATTATTATTATTGACGTTTTCTAGTATAATTAAAGAACGGAGGTAGGACTGGAGTTTTGCTTTCTCGCGATCGATGGCAATGGAGCTGCACATGGAACGGGCTGCGTTGCGTGGCGCCAGAAATAATAACGAGCTTTATTCTGATGATTGTGTGGTGGTGATGAGCTAGGTGGTAGGATTTGGGTTAATTCATTAATTGGGGCGAAAAAGAAGAAAGAACACCATATATACTGCTAGTAGCTTTTGATTATCGATTATTAGCATGATGGCGCGTGTTTCGATTTGTTTAAGTTTGGTTGCGATTGGATGCCGTGGTTTCGAACGCAAGGAAAGCTTGTGATTATGATGATGGTGCGAGAGAGCTGTGTAGTACTACGTACTACGTGCACAGTCCGCCGCATGTGTTTTTTTTTTTTTGAGTAGGAAGGAAGGAAGGTACGTGTTCGATTTTGAAATTTGATGACTTTTCGAGAGGGTGGTTAAGGTGGCACGAACGTGGAAGCTAGCTTGCATTAATGCAATATTAAGTACTAGAATTTGCGTTGCTGTTCATCAAGCTACTAGGCTCGACGACCGACCAGTTCAATTCCCATCCATCCACGGCCTAGCTACAGGTGCGCGCCGACCATTCCACTCCAAAAAAAGATGCGAGGCATGGAACGGTACCCTGTTTACTCGAAGCCTAATGATGAAACAATCTCGGTCTGTGCTGTTGAAAGGATAATAGGACGGACGAACGATGGCACTCTTATCCTACCATTCTGGAAATTCTGAGTCAGCATATATGGATATGTGCTCTCAAAACAAACGATAAGATCGGAGCTGATCCGCTGATGCTGATGCTGACGATGCTGATCCCAAAATAAAAATTACTAATAGAGTCGGTCGGCGCCGCACAAGAACTTCTCCATGAGCTCGGAAAATAAACAAGTGGTGATCAGTCAAGCGAATAATGTCTATCCGATATTCGTCGCGTGAACTGTTATACCCGGAGAACTTTCCTCCGACCACGGGCGGAGCGCCAGCATGTTGCGTTGCAGGGAGGGAGAACGTGCGCCGCCGCTACGACGAGCGAGTCCGGCTCGATCGCCGGCGGCCCTCACCATGCAGCACATGGCGTCGCTAGGATACGTACGGGGATCTCCCCGCCGCGCGCGGGAAGGCGACAAATCTAAGCGGTTCGGCGGATCGCGCCGTTTTAGATCCATGCTCTCCCAATCACAACGTACACGTTGTGCTTCCAAAAAAAAAAAAAAGAAAAAAAAATCCCAACACATTGGTGTTGGATTTCTCGTGGTGTGGTGACGCCGAATCTGCTATGCGGATATGCAATTATGCCGGTAACTGCATTTTGTTTGTGATTAGATTAGCAGGTGAGCATGTGCTGCTTTAATTAGGCTTATCGACTTCTTCGGATGAGCATGTAGGGAGGTTTGCCGCCGTACAACACCGCCGGGGCGCCGGCCGTAGCCGTCCATCCACGTTGCGCTCGCGCTACCCCTACCCGCCGCACACGCTGGTCGCTTACCACATGTCCCCTCAGTTGCGCCCACCAACAAGAAAGTCAACTTCCGCATGACAATGTACGGTTGAGATTTGCTTTGAGAGTGCTGAAGATTTGAACATGTGAACACTCACTACTTCTGGATCTTTGATCTTCAAATGCACTGTTCAGATTAGTCTTGCATACGAATGGTTATGTGAAAAATTTCGCTTTCACCAAACAACATCCAACCTTACGCACTCTGCGTGTTGCGCGCACAGCATTTGTTACTGGGCTCCACCACCTTTCCGGCTCGAGTAAATTACCTGAGAGACCCTCAAAAAAGTTTTCCTTCCTTCCTTAGCCTCCAAAGTGCAGAACTTCCCTAGCAGGCCTAAAATTTTTTGATGATTCCTCCCATGGCCTTCCGTCAGTAACGAAGTTAACGCCGTTAACTAGAGGCCACAAAGGGAACTTTACAAATTTGAGTTGGTTAGCTGAGTAAATTTGTAATTCATGAAAATAACATATGAGTTTTTTTAAAAAATAATATTTTTGAACAATAATGATATAAGTGGATTGTATTATGACAGAAATTATTTAAGTATAAAATATTATATATATTGGCAGAATTTTTGTGTAAGTTGTTTTATATTCAATAATCCACGTATCATGAAATGAGACCTATATTTACTCTATCATGTGTAAAAATGTCTGAAAATAGAATGAATGAAACCTGATATGATTTTCATACTTTCCTAAAATTTCACTTTTCATTATCATTGTGATAATTAATACGGTTGTGATGATATATATATGTGATATAAAAATTGTGGATTATTGAATATAAAACAACTTACACAAAAATTCTGCCAATATATATAATATTTTATACTTAAACAATTTCTGCCATAATACAATCCACTTATATCATTATTATTCAAAAATATTATTTTTTTAAAAAACTCATATGTTATTTTCATGAATTATAAATTTACTCAGCTAACCAACTCAAATTTGTAAAGTTTCCTTTGTGGCCTCTAGTTAACGGCGTTAACTTCGTTACTGACGGAAGGCCATGGGAGGAATCATCAAAAAACTTTAGGCCTGCTAGGAAAGTTCTGCACTTTGGAGGTCAAGAAAGGAAGGAAAACTTTTTCGAGGGCCTCTCAGGTAATTTACTCTTCGGGCTCCATCTGGGCGTCATCGATTTAGGTTGACTCGGGTCAGTGTGTAACAGGGATGTGTATTTACTATTGTACTCCTTTGGATCAGACCAATGTTGTGCTTCAATTCAACAGGCTCTCACATCATGGTCGCTCATCCTCTTTTGAAAGTCGAGCTGGTAACATCGGTTTCACTGTCGGAGTCTAACTCACTCGACATGTTAGTTTCTTGAATTCCTCTCATTCCTAATAATGCACTAGTACACTAGAAAGTGAGAAAGCTACCGCTACGGTTCCTTCTACTCTCGCGTCTTTTGCAGTTTAGTGCTAGTCACTTAGTACAATGCATGGCGAGATAAATGAAGGGCTACAAATATACTCCTATAGTATGTGAATGATCCCGCCCGGCAACGTTAATTATCACGATTCTGAGTAACGCAATGGTTGGTGTGTGCGTGACATGGAACATAAAAGTAGTAATTGCACATGTTGATTCCTTGTATGAAAATTTATTCTGTAGTGACCCATTTTTTCTTATTCTTGTTCTATGTAAAGTTCAAGTGCAGTAGAATTTTCAGCTCACGGAATGGAGCTGAAAAGCTCAGATTTACAATATAGATTGGAATTCATGAAGTACCAAACTTATACAGGAAGCCCTTTTTTCTGGCAAGCGATTCAAAAAGTTGGTTGACTATAGAACCGAAACACAGAAGTTGCTCGTCATTCCATTACACAGTTGAAGCTTAATTTGGTGATGAGATAACACAAACAAGGATGTTCAAAGATGGTATGCCATCAACAAGACATACTGATAGGGTATCGACGGTCAGCTCATTTGAGGAAGAATTGCTATTCATCTAGAACCACTGGAGGAGCCACACATCAGCCAGGGTGGGTCGTGACCCCTCCCTGGGGCCAAAAAAATTTCTAAAGACCGACTCTATGACTCGTGTTGACGCTCGCTCTGGCTGGGCAAACACTTTGCTACCCGGTTAGTCTGTGATTGTGAGTCCATGTGCTTTCTGAAGTGATCCGCACCGAGAGAATGTATCACGGATGGATGCTCTCGTCTGCCTATACCATCTTCTTCGGCTTGTGCGCTACTCGGTGGATGTTCAAGCGCTTCCAACCATTCACCTCTCGCTGCCTAACAGTAAACCTCCTTCGCCCTGGCAAGCATAACCGATATCGGCATGTTTCGATTCCTCTCATTCCTTGGCATACACGAGAAAATTATCTCGTATTGTGTGGTATTGTTCATTCTGCTATCGCCTCTCTTGCAGTTTACTTCTAGTAGTAGTCAGATAGATGAAGGGAACAAATATGTATATAGGCCCCAATGAGGTTAATTATCATGATTCTTAGCAGAGCAATGGTTGGTAGGTGCATGTGACTGTTACTGGCTTGATTTAGTTGTACTTCTTCTTCTTATTTCGAACATACAAAAATATTGTTTGTTATTTCCATTAAACAATTGAGTGTATATCGCAATCCCTTAAAAGTTAGAGGGGGTTAACGGTCTAGATCGATTGGATCCACCAACCCTCCTTCACGTGCTACCTTTCCTTCTTTTTTTTCCTAATAGTTTTCTATTGGAGGAATTTTCCCCCTAATAGTTACTCTCAAGTCTCAATATATGCATATCCAACTTTTTTTTCATGAGTAGAGGAGGCACTCGTTGCCAGCGCCGGAGCTCAAACCCGAATTGCCAGCTTTGGTCTTGGGAAGCACAGGATGTTGGGAGGTTTGCTGCCGTACACCGCAGGCAGCCGTCCATCCACGGGCAAACCTCACCCGGCTGCCGCGCACAAGCGCAGCAGCACGCGGACGTCGCTCACCACGTCGCACACCGCGGCTCTCGCCGCAGACGCCGGCCGCTGCCGCGCGCCTAAGCACTCCGTGTGTTTAACCGCACCTGCTCTCTTCGGTACGGCCATCCCTCGAGCTCAGTCGCTCTCGCCCTCAGAGGCGAGATTAGACGAACTCGGAGCTGTTGTAGTGGCACATGCTGTGCCCGAGCCCGAATCATTCGGCAAATTAGTTTCCTGAATTCCTCCCATTTCTAATAATGCAGTCGTATTATACCGAAGAAAGTTTATCGATCCACTACTACTGTCTTTGTAACTCTCACATTTTGCAGTCTGTAGACGAAGGGCGCATGTATATAAAGGACCCGGGTGAGGTTTAATAATTTTCATGAATAATTTTGAGAGAAGTGCGTAAATGTGAAATGTAAGTACTAAAAGTAAATGCACATTATGAATTTGGCTTACCTGAACTATTATCTCCGGATGGATTTTGTTGCCTTAGAACGAGTGTACTACATCATGATGATGATGATGATGATATAAAAAATTGAGTGTACATCAAATATGAACTACACATAGCGTTTGATCGACAGCAAAATTAATCTGGAGAGTAGTAAAAGAAGCTTCTTGATGATGTTCCCTCGTCGTTTACGCATGTACATAGATAGATTTATTGATTATTTGCTATATAGTACTGAACAAATGAGATGAATCACAACATTGTTGTATCTGTTATGTGAAGTGCATGTGCATGTCTTCTTCTCATCTGAAGAATTACAATAAGCTCTTCCTGTTGAAACAATAGTGCTGTGTACACGGGGGCGCTAGCCGCCAACACGGCTAATAAATCTGCGGGTAAAAGGTCGGACACCCGCGCTGACCAGTGCTGTGAGTTTAGAATGTAGAGCAGCATCAGCATGTCGTTTTCCAACAATCGACATAGATCGTCTGACTGATTGAGCCGGATTGTTATTTTCTTTTGTACTAACCACCAACGGAGGCTCGGTCGTCTGACAATCTCTCGTCGAAGTCGCTCTTCTAACCTGGCAGTCCGAGCTATCAGTGGTTGCACTTTTGGAGTCTGAATCACTCGACAAGATAGTTTCTTGATTTCCTCTCATTCCTAATAATGCATTAGCACACAAATGAAAAGGCTATCGCTACTGTTCCTTCTACTCTTGCCCTTTTGCAGTCACTTACAATGGCGTGATAGACGATGAAGGGTTGCACATATATAGTATGTGAAGGACATGACCGCAACGTTAATTATCATGATTCTGAGTAACGCAAGGGTTGGTTGGTGTGCGCGAAATGGTACCAGAAAGATTTTTTTAAAAAGATGTACTACAAAGTAATTGCACATTGATTTTGTTGTACGAAAAATTGTTCCATTTGTTCTGTTTAAATTTCAAGTGCAGTTGCATTTCCATCTCACGGATTAGAACTGAAAAGCTCTATGATGGATAACACGGTCCCATAGTTTGAATGGCAACGCTTGTTACTTTTGAGCTAGACACTTCCTTTCAGGTTGCTGAGCGTGTTTAAGCCTTTGAATTTCCTTTGTTTTTCTATCCCAACATGTCGTTGGGCTTAGACTCTGTACTCCTAGGTTGTAATCTATTCTTTCTTTCTTAATGAATGATAGTGCCATCCTGTCTTGCTTTCAAAAATGAAAAACTGAAACGATCGAATTTATAGTGCAGATGAACGGTTCATGAAGTATTATGTAACTGCAGTTGCTTGTGATTAGCAGACGAGCATGTGCTGCTTGGGTGCGCTTATCCATTTCAGACTTGAGCAGCACATGTTGGAAAGGTTTCCTTAATTTGCTGGCGTACACCACCGCAGCCACGCGAATGAGCGGCCGGCGGGCGCGGCAGTGGGCCGTCCATCCATGGACAAAACCCACCCGGCCGACTGCAGCCCGCCAGCGCAGCGGCGCGCGGACGCTACCCACCAACCACGTCGCGCACCGCGGTCCTCGTCGCAGAGAACGCCGGCCACCACGTCGCACTCCGCGTGTTGTGCGCGCCAAGATGTTTTGGAGCGCCAAATTTGTTCCTGCGGCCTGCGCTCGACCCTTGGGGCTTCGGGCTGTCATCAAATTAGATTGGCTCGGGCCAGTTTCATGGGCCGTTCCGTTGGTACTACTGCCGCTGGAGGCTGGAGCTCGGCTTTCCACAATCTCTCGTTGGAGTCGCTCCCGCCCTCGAGTCTGTATCACCCGACAAATTAGCTTCCTGGATTCCTCTCAATCCTAACGCACTCGTGCATAAGAAAGCAGCTACTACTACTACTATTGTTCATTTTACTCTCGCCCTTTTGCAGTTTACTACTTCTACTACTCCAGTTACGCCAGTTTACTACTTCTACTACTCCAGATGCAATGGTGTGATAGATGAAGGGGTGAATTATAACTACATAGTATGTGAACCACCGAGTTAACTATCATGATTATCAGTTACGCCAGGGTAGGCTGGATAGACTGAAATGGTACTGCAAAGTATAACTGCACATTATATTGATTTCGTTGTACGACAGTTTATTCTGTAAGTATGACCATGTTCTTGTTCTTTTTTCTGGTTTTTGTTCTGTGTATTTGACTTTCAAGTGCAGATGCATTCCCATCTCACGGATTGAAAGTAATGTCAATCAGATTTATAATATAGATCAACGGTTCATGAATTGATGTTTAAATAAATATCAACTTAGGAGAGTATGGTGCATCAGGCTATGTATTCCCATAGCATAGCATGATGCTCTTTTGATACTGATATGATCAGATTACGAGCTACGTCTTAGATAGTTTTTTCCATGTAACCAACTATCTTGACAGAATAGGGCGAGGTGGCCGTTGCGAGCTGAAGGATGATGCATAGAGTTGTCGAAGGTTGCAGGTGCCATGGCTTCTTCAACTTGTAGCTGCCATGAACTATGACCATCACTAAGAACCATTCCCATTCTGCTGCCGACTCGTAAGCCTCCATCGCCCTGGCGAACAAAACAGAGATCAACAAGTTTCCTTGATTCCTCCCAGTCCTAGCGCACTCGTACACAAGGAAACTACTAGTATTGGTATTGTTCCTTTTACACTGCAGTACTACTAGTCACTTGCGTGGTGTGATAGGTGAAGGTGAAGGGCGTAAGTATATGTAGTCCCCCGTTTGTTTAGGATCCGAGCAGCGCAAGAGAGTTGGTGGGTGCATGTGACATGTTAAATTAACGGTACATATATAATTTGTTTCAAACCTCATTTGCATGTTTTGTCAGAGGAAAATTAGGAAGTCCAAGGGAAGAAAAAATCATAGACTGATTTCAACTTCCTCCGGCAGCTGCATCTGCGCTTCCTGGAGAGCATCCTCAATATCATCTGCCCCCAGTCGTTGTCCTGCAAAGCCGGATGAATGCACCGTTCTGGACTTGATGAATTCTTTTGATACTTTTGATAGCTTTTCCCCATTTAGCCAACGATCTTGCCAGAACAGGGCAAGGTTGCCATTGGGAGCTGAACGATGATGGAGCTGTCCAACAACATATTGCCTGCGCCACGCCGCCCATAAGTTCTTCAACTTGTAGCTGCCGTGGAAGTATGACTATGATTTCTTTTTTCTGTCTAGTTCTGTATAAGTTTTAACTGCAGTTCAGCAGTTTCATTTTCATCTCACTGATTATAAATTTATAACTGAGATCAGATTGAGAATATAGATGAAAGGTTCATGAAACTAAAGTTTAAAATCAATTAATGATAAATTATACAGCCTCAAGCACGAATACTTATTAGAGATGGAAGTCGCTCACCAGGTGACATATATTTGATCCAGGCAACATTACACAATTAGAGAGCTTAATCTGGTGATACTACAAAGAAGGATGTCGCTATATTCCGTACACAAGGCTTCTGGTATTCCAGATCAATGCTCACTGCCGTCCGGTTTCAGAAAGATCCCAAGGTCCTTCGTCAGGACGTACTCGAACTCGTTGATTCCTACCGCCGCCAAATCCTCTGAGTGGATGGTCTGGTCGGGCTGCGCCGCCGTTTCAACCTCGCGCAGAGCCCGGCGAGTCTTCTCCCGCCCCGCCCTGGCGATCAGAACGGAGACGGGCACTTGGTCTTCTGTAGGAGCCGGCTCTGGAGGTGGGCTGTCGACACTCTCGTCGTCGGAATCGCTCTCGCTGCCAGAGTCGCTGTCCGAGAGGCCACTCGACGACGAGCTCCCGGAGTCCCTGCTTCCTGACACCGGGCTGTTGATCTTGGGCTGACCTACCTTCTCGACAGAAACCAGAGGAGAGGCTTGGCGAAACGCGACGGGGGAGACGCCGCCACAGATGTCGATGCACTCGTCGTCTTCTTCCTCAGGGAGCATGATGATGTTGGACTGATCTGCCTTCTCGAGAGAAACCAGAGGAGAGGCTTGGTGAATCACGAGGGGGGAGGCGCCGCCACAGATGTCGATGCACTCTTCGTCTTCTTCCCCCGGGAGCACGATGATCTCTCCTTCCTCCGGCGACGTACATGTCTCCGGCACGGGAACGCGAAGTGAGGCGACACGGATCGTGGAGGGAGAAGCAACGCCGCCACATATGTCGACGCACTCTCCGTCTTCTTCCTTCGGGAGCACGACGATCTCTCCTTCCTCTGCTGGCGACGTACAGGTCTCCGGCAAGGGAACACGAGGTGATGAGGCGCCCCGGATCGCGACGGGGGAAGCAACGCCGCCACAACAGATATCGATTTCTTCATCTAGGATGTTCTTGGTCTTGCTCCCTGCTGCCGGGACCATCGGTGGCACGTCGATCCGCTTCACGATTGGTCGAGACGTCTTCTTCGTTCTCTTCTCCGTGGATGGCTTGGGGAGTCCGGCGGCCAAGGACCACCCGTTGCCGCGGGTCACGGCCTCTGCCTTCTTCACGAATCCGCGGAGGGCGTCAAGTTCGGCTGCCATCCGCTCCTTCAGGCGCTCCGGTGCAGTGTTGACGGGCTTCTTCTTGACGGCGGCAGCAAGGACCACCACCTCGGCATCGGCGGCAGCGTGGGTCACCTTGACGCGCTTCTGAGCGGGCGAATCCCGAGCCATCTCGCAGGGAGCAGCGAGCTCCCGCTTCCGGAACACGCGCTCGCCCTCATTGACGGGCGCGGCGCGACGAGGGACGCCGGCTCCGGCAGCCCTCTTGACATCGTCGACGCGGGTCGGCTTGGCCGCTGGGCCGGCGCGGGGTGGTGCGGACACGATGCCGCGCTGCTGCTTCATCATCCCGCACGCGCGCTCGCCTTGGGTGGTGGCGTCGGAGACGAGACGAGCGACGTCGGCGAGGGGAACGAAGGCACGGAGAGGAGAAGCGAGATCTCTGGTGTCCCGCCGATGGATCGCGTGTAAGGGCATTGCCACCTTTATATATCGCCCGCCGAGGAGGCGGCGCGCTGTTAGATTCCGAGTCGGCGCGGGTGCATAGTTTGGCGGTGAGGCGGGGAGAGTCCGTTTCCATCGTCTCGGGAAACAGAGGAAATTTCACTTTCGAGGCAACACAGGCAATTAATCCGCGCTAACCACCATAATCGGATCTGTTTGTTTTTGGTAACTTTTTTCTGTCGGACCACCGAACAGAAGCGACGCCGCCACGCCATAATCGGATCAGTTTGTTTTTGGTTACTTTTTGGTAAAGAAAGAGTTTGGCCTGATCATTTTTTTGTAAATCACATTTGTATTATTAGTTTCTCTGCAAGTTAACTTGCGTTGTAATGCATCTGGAACGGAAAATGCAAATCAATGAACTCACTTCCGTAGCTTCAGAATTCAAAAGCTCTGGAGATTTGTCTTTTCCTGCGATCTTGGCTCAATCGTGTGAACTATGTGACGTTTCATCAATTATCGTAGACATTGCTAAAAGTACAAATGCACAAAGCAGCGTTCTGTCTCCCTGATGGCCTGATCTGTTGGTTCAGCCGTGCTGTTTGCCCATGACAGTGTAACGAGACCTAGTCCCTACCAGTGACAAGGGGTCAATGTATAATGCCAGATTAGCAAGAAGATTCATTGTTATGGAATCAATGTGTACATCTACAATGAGTAATATCACATCACCAAGTAAATATGGCGATCTTGATGTTGCCCCAGTTAAGCAATAATATTATACAAGTGCAGTCCTGTCAAGTGTCACGGCGCTGGATGCCCAGGAAGGTGGTAGAACCACTGTCAGGCCACCAGGGAATACCACCGCAGCAAGTGTGGATGCAACTTCGGTCTGTAATTTTCCTTTTGTTTTTTACAGGTACAGCTAGCAAGGCTTCTACACGACCCCTTCAGTTCTCTCCAGTCCACTGTTACCGCTTACACTCTCCTGCTGGCTGTGGAGGTGCACGGCCAAGCGCATGAGCTTGATATATCCAGCACAAGGATTTATCCTGCGGTTAAACACAACCCCTTGACAACAAGATTGATGAATGGATTCAATACATCCCTTTGAAAACAGGATTTGATCTGCAGATGCTTGCGCCGTACTCTTCGTACTCTGCCTTCGTGTGGCAAGCCTGGTTGGATTAAATATATGCAAGGAACTCAGGTGATTTGTGGTTCTCCTCACAAAACATAAATTGCGATGCTATGAGTACTTCAAAGAAATAATAAAATAAAAGCTAAAGTACCTCATAGAATTCAGCCGTGGAAGCAAGCACAGAACCACCAAACCATACTGCATATCTCTGAATAGGATGACTGACCACATTCACTTCTATAGGTTGGGCCTGAAATCAAGAGAGTTAAACAATAATTGAAGAGGTAAAGTTTTTGGTGTGGCCAGCATTTTCTTTCAGTAAAAAACGGAGCAATTTCTTACAGAAAAATCAGACCAAGCGCTATATATAAGAAACATTGTACCTTTGTATCTCCATTAACCCGAGCATTAGATGAACGGACCCGTGCATCCACTATCTTTTTAAGGTCACGTTGCAATCTCCTATGGAAATCCTTAAACATAGTCGAACCCCCAGACAAAACAATATTCTGTGTCATGGTGAACAGACTTAAACTCTCTGTCACATCTACGGGCCAGAAAAAAATAACATTCTGATTATGCTAACCTTATAAAGTGCCCTCCTTGTATCGATTGGGGCTGATTGGATGCACCTGTCAATAACCACTTGCAAAGGAGTGGTAAAGTCGTTGTTGTAAATCTCAGGGTTGAAGAAGATCTGGACATATTTAGCAGTAGTATGAGAAGGTTGGATTAAAATGAACAATGAAGAAAAAAAGTAAAACAAAAATATTTCAGAGTCCTTCATAATAAAATATTCACCGTGGTTACATTATGCCCACTAAGCTCGAAACTAGTTTAGGTTTTTTTTCCTTATTTTTTTAGGACCCAATTTAACTTTCAAGTATCAAGTGAAACAAAACAAAATCAATTAAATTAATAAAAAAGAATAACTCTAGGTATATATATGGTCAACATTTAATCAACAAGATACCTCAGGCCCCAAGAAGCGTTCATATCCAATGTCGCATGTGTACTTTGTACCAGTTTTTGGTTTGATGCCAGACCAGTGTTTAATGTATTTTGAGGGATCTCTGTCATGTTTATTGAATTCCTGAAAATAGCAAGAATGAGGAATGTTATTAATATATTTTCCCCTTGTGACCATCTTTTCTATTAGAAATGCAATAGTTGGAAACTGGTAGAGACTAAAACTTTAAAGGAAACAATCACAGTGTAAAATGAATGCATATACATTACTTGTTAACCAAAAAAAACATTTATATAATGGGGAATAAAGTTTTATATGGTAGCCGGTAGATCTCAGTTTGTACGGTCGCAATTTCTACAAAGTAAAAAAGAAAATCACTTGATGTGTTTAATACCTTTACAATGTCTGAAGAAGTATAGCAATACATTTCTTTAACCCTCCTTGCAACATCAAAAGATTCTTCTGGTGGCACATGCTCACCTCTTTCCTGCATGCAAAAAAGATCAATCCGGGACTTATACAATAGCTAATCAGTGTCACTTCAAATAAGAAGATGGTTTGCAGCTAAATAAGAAACAGAATATCTGGATCCTAGGCAAACTGAAAGCTATGTACCCTCTTCGTCAAATGTCAATTAATTGTTTGGGTCTCATTATAAGTGCTAATTTGTTCAGGAAGGAATAGCTATGGTCATTATAACATTAGGTGACTTAATGTATCTAGGTGTTGACAAATCACATCTTGGACTGAGTACAAATGACAATCCAGCTAATTTATGTTTCATCCAAAAAAAAAAAAAGGAAATTCTTTGCAAATGAACTACATGCTACAACTGCCATTTAAGTGCAGTTTATAGTGTGATACATCATTGCATTAGAAACAGGGGAATGTGGAAGCCAATTTTTTCACTCTTTATTGAACTAGAAGAATTGTTTTTATACATCTTTACTTTCCCTGAATCTGGTAACTTGCTTTGCACATTAAAGTACCACCTATTGATAATCCACAAGAAAGTAGAGGAAAGTCTTCACCGGAAAAAATGATAGATGAAAGTACCTTCATAAGTTGCTGAATAAAGTGGGTAACATCCTTTCCTGTAATTGGAATAGATCTGATGCTGCTCCCGATGACATAACCATCAGCAACTGGAACAATGTGGGTAGCTCCATCACCCACATCAACTACAACACCTGTCATTTCACACTGAAAGCAATCCCATAAATATGCACTTCCTCCACATGGTAGGCAATCATGTTCATGTCAAATCAATCAAGAACAAAGATAAGCCTGATCATTTCATTGCAAAACTTTAAAAGGATGCCAATACCATTTATTTTCAGCTTGAGGAACATCAGCATTCAACAATGTAGAAGACTGAAAGCACCGAGAACTAACCTTGGTGGTAGTGTATCCAGCGGCGAGAGCAAGGACCGGTTGCACCGCTATATAGAGGCCAGGAACATTGAACGTCTCGAACATGATCTCTCCGGTGTACTCCCGGGTCTCAGGAGCGGTAAGGGGACTCTCGGTTAGAAGAAAATAATGATCTTCCGGGTCACACCGGAGGTAATTGAAGATGCACTGCTGCCAGAACCTCTCCATGGTGTCCCAATCCTCCACCTGCAGAGTTCATTTCAGCTCAGATCAATCCGTGCAAACACGGCAGTGCACATCAGCTGCAGGTAGCAGCACCCACCTGGCCATTGCGGATGGGGTAGCTGAGGCTGTAGGTGCTGCTGGCGCGGGACCGCGCCAGCGCTTCCTCCCCGATGTAGAAGTCGAGGTCGGCCATGACGCCGGCGCTGTGCTGCGCGAGCCAGTTCCCCTTGGCAGCGCCCCTCGCCGGCGCCGGCGTCTGGGCGGAGGAGAAGGAGTCGTTGACGGCCACGACGGTGGGCGTGATGAAACAGGGCTCCACGTTCCCCGCGAACCCCATCTTCGTGTACCTGCGGCAGTTGGACCAGCAGATCAGCGTCAGCCTCACCACATCACGCTCCATCGCACAGATCTAGAGAGTGCAGAAAAGAATCGGTACCCGGTGCCGTTGTCGATGACGACGGCGGGGCGGGACGCTGCGTCCATGGCGCGCGCTCCGGGCGGTCAGCGTCGTCGTCGTCAGCGGCGATCGCTCCCGTCGGGCGAGCAGTCCGGTTTTAGCAGCGGGAGGAAGCGGAGGCGGGAGCCGGTCGCCGTCGCGGCGGGCATCCCACCATGACCCGATCGACTGGCCGCACCCACCGCCACTGGGAAGTGGGAAACCAACCAACAGCACCACCACCGTCGAGACAACCAACGCCGGGAACGAAGCGTCGAGAGGAAGGGAGGTATCTCTCGGGGTTGGAGTTGGGCGGTGGAGAGTGGAAGGCTGGAGAGCAAGCGAGCTCGAGCTTCGCTTCGGGTGGCGGCCTTTCCGCTTTGGGGAGTGCTGTGCTGGATATGTTTGTCCTGGTGTGTTGACAACGCTGCGTGTCCGAGCGCGGCGTGCGAGCGAGCGTGTCCGTCCTTCGTCAGGAGTTGGTACGGTGGCGTCCTCAGGCCACCGACGCCTCCCTCTTCCTCCTCCACTCCGGTACAAAGGCGTCCGCTGCTTTAAAAAAAAAAAAAAAAGGGTATGTCCAAGGCATTCTGTGTCGCGTTACTTTCAGATACTATTGCGCAATATCTGATGTCATCCTAGTTATTTTCAGATATTTCATTATGTATATTATATTTTGAGTTGTTACCTGAAATAAAGTCAAATTTCAGTCACCTAAAAAAAGGGTATATTTTGATTTATTTTATGACTAGAGGTATCTCGAGTATGACTTACTATAAGTTTACATATTTGAACTCATTTCTATTCTTCGAACATTGATTTCTTCCTATGGTGTGGTTGAATATTTCTTTGTGATGCGTTATCTCGAACAAAGCGTTGGAAAAGATCCAACCTAAAATTTGTTGATACCAACATGATCCAATATATACTACTCCCTCGGATTTTGAAAATGCATTCGATTATTTATTTTTTGACGGGTAAAATAAATGCGATTATTACGTGTACATTTTTAAAACAGAGTGAGGCCTACTGCACCACGATGAAATACACGTTGCTGCAAAGCTGCACGCCTGCGGGCGCAGGGCCTGCTTAACAGCTTCCCCGTCCTCCCCTCTTGGCACAAGAAGCACTGGGCTCAGCCCACAAGTAGGCACATCGTTCTAGATCGGGATACTCTTCAGGTAAACCCATGAGCTCAGGAAACAAGAGATTCTTCATCGGACACATCTAGTTCTCGGAAGACTGCCCATGATAGGAAAAAAAATCTACTAGTTCTGGGAAGACTAGATTAAGGCAAGACCAAGAAAAAGGCGAGAGGACAGAGGTATTGTGCTCAGTACTCTACCAAAAGAAAAACACAGATATCGTTTCCTGTCATTTGACCTGTCGACTTGTTGTTGGAATGCTCCGACACGAGCGCCCTCCCATTATATATGCATACACGCACGCTCGCACACCCTGCTCCAGCCTCCAGCCTCCATGAGACACAGAAACGAGATGCGGTTCGTCGTTGGCCTGGTGAGCTTGCTGGCTCTGATCCTGCTCTTGTGCTTCAGGTCCCTACTCCATCAGCAGGTGCTTGCCGGTAAGTGTATATCCACTGCCAACGTACACTGCTGATGTTTACCAGTTCAAACTGTGATCAGTTGCGTTGATGTTTTGTTGCTGAACGGCTTCCGCTTCCCTTTGATTTCTTCTTCCCCTGGAAAAGGAGATGGTGCAGCGGCGGCGGCGGCGAGCAGGCGGCAGGAAGAGAGGAAGAGGAACGGGCGGGAGCACGCCAAGCAGTGGGCCGAAGAGCGGAAGAGGATGAGATGGTTCATGACCAAGGACTACGCCTGCGCGAAGCACCACACGCCCAGGAACAACCGCCTGGATCCTTAATTAGCTGATCGATCAAGTTGGTGAGCTAGCGTAAGCCCGTCTCCGGTACGGTTGGCAGTGTCGTCCTTATTTGCCACGATTTTTGCAGCCCTAACAAAAAACTTATTAGGAACTTAGCAATGGCCGGTAGAGAGTTGCTGTACTATATATATAGATAGATGTGAAGTTTTTTTTTTTCCCCCTTCTGTTGAATACTGTAAAAGCAGAATCACGGCGGTGATAGTTTGAATCTGATTTGCCATGGCAACTCATGACTGAAGTGAGCTTGGTGTGTAATGTTTATCTGAAAGTCTGAACATTGTAGTGAAGTAGCGGCTAGTGACACTGTGATAGAGTACAAGAGAGCGAAAGTTCAGAGCTGTATAAACTCCCGAAAAAATAAGATTTGGTAAACGCAAATACTACTGGTCAGGATAAAACTGGGAATGTGGAGATGTTTTACTCTTCCCTGAAACAGGAGTCTGGACGACGGTTAGTGATCCAACTAGTAACTAATTAAGCGTTTGGAAGAGCACAGGCAAAGGCAAACACTCCACACCATGCATTGTCCTGAATCCTGTTGCACGAATTTTAGGTGGCCGTCAGTGTGTAGCTGTATCCCATATCACAAATTGAAGCAGTACTGTACATGCTTGTCGCAGTGCGAAACCCAAAAATGTGGCATTGATCATAGCGACGAATCACATGGCTCGTCTGGGGCTCCGCGGTTGTAGAGTAGTAGTAAGACTCAATCAAGCTAGAGCTTAGGGCTTTTGACCAGGGATCGATTAACTCATAATAAGGTAATTCTGCGTCTGCGGGTGAAGTAATCCAGCAGTGCGGATTAAGCTCTGAAAGCAAGATTATAACAGGGGTTCGCCGGAGTTCCTGTGAATGCTGAAGTTCTTTTACCTGAAGACGAAGACACCATCCGAGTTCTGCGTACGGTCCTGAGCCTCTAAGGGTGGAAGGAGTCCAGACTCGAGAGCAGCGTTAGCAGCGCCGAGCGCACATTGCTCGTTTGATGCATCAAAAGGGGATCCTTACGGCCAAGTCACTGACAAGTGATCCTGGGCTCACGCGTCAGTGACCCAGTGCTGCCTTTCTTTTTTGTGTGTGTGTGTGTAACTCCGTGGCCTTTGTACTCGTACAAAATGTTTCGGAGTCAAACGAGGTGGTCTGCTTGCTTGCGTTGGGGTCAATGGATTGAGAGAAACGCTTCAGAGTGAGAGCAACATGCGAGCAGAGTGTGACTCGTCTCCGAGTCGGTCAAACGCATGGGTGAATGTGAACTAAGCTTTTGCTCTATCCCAGTGCCGCATTTCAAGGTTAGTACAGCGTGACATGCCTGCATCAGGCTGGTTTTGGCTATATACACACCTTAAACAGCTATTATTGCAGGGCGTAACACAACATTTCTCCTCCTAGAAACAAACTCTGCCCAAGTGCACTGCCAGACTGAGTTCGGCTTGATATGTACTGTACTACACTTTCGTTCTCTTATTTTGTCTTTTTTTCCCCTGGAACTTGTATCATGGCAGTCTCTACCTGAATCTTTCAGCTCTGCGGATGCTGTATTTCGCCCGCGACTTGTTCACAGTCTCTGGTACCTCCCGGTTGGACAGAGAAGACATCACCCTTGCCCTGATCACCTTTTTCACCAGTAGCCTCCAAGTCCTGTCCACTCCCTCTTCCTGCATCTTGGCCTTGAGGCTACTGCACAGGTAAAATTAATGATCTTGTAAATTGTAACTGTATTTTTATTACAAAGAGAAGTAAACGGCATGCACAATCAGGATGAATATATGCTGACAGATGCATATCCTTTTGGCAATATGCACGTTCAGGAAATATCAAGTGATGCGTCAGAGTTCGTTTTCCATGCATGCCAATTCTGAAACCACAGCTTCAGTACGGACAATAATACCGCTTGCGACCACAACAATGATACCCGAAAGATTCTCAGCGCGTCGTGGTTGCGATCGAGAGAGCTGACGGTTCACACGCTTACCATCACAACCTTCATCGCGCATGTGGACGAAAAAGAAGAAGCACTCGACATTGTCCATTTCTTTCTCATGCCTCTGGTTTGGTCCATACCTGCACAGTGGAACTCTGCAAGGCTTCTCAATCTCGCCGCCGGCGCGGTCGCAGAGCGCGGCGTGGAGCCGGAGGAGCTGGAACCCGCGCCGGCACCGCGGGCACGCGGCGGGATCCTCCTTCCTCCTCCTGGTCGTCCGGCCGCACGCGGCCAGGTGCCTCACGAGCCGGCCGACGCCCCGGCGCACGCCGTGGTCGTCGCAGTCATGAGTAGAAGCATCTTGATCTGCTTCGAGTACTCCTCGCCCGTCCCCGGCAAAGACGCGGTCCAGGAGGGCCATGGCGTCGCTGAGCTGCTGGTAAACGTGCTGCGACGCCCGTTCCCGTGCCCACCTCTCCTTTCTCTGTGTCATGAATTCATGATGAGAATGAGATAGCGAAACTGTCGGAGACTTGCTCGGTGTCCGTGTCAGAGAACGTAAGGAAAAATTGTGGTGATTCCCGGCTAATGAGATATCACATATCAGTGTCTGTCTGTCTACATGCAAATTCAATTGTTTATAATAGGTGGGACAGTGGCCAACTGGCCATCTCCAACTGAATAAAGTACTACTATTAGGTACACAACCCACCTAGGTCCTGTTTAGATCCACCCGATTAATTGTTATCCGTGTAAAAATTAGTCTCTAAATCTCCAAACAGGCTGGCTAATTCAAAGACTCATAATTAGCCAAACTCCTTACTAATAAAAAATCATTAGTCTCTCCCACCTTTCTAATAGGGGCTAATTGTTAGCCAAGAGCAAAACTAGTTATATATATATTAATAATTAGTCGGGACTCCAAACAAGTATAGAATTAATTGTTAGCTGGCTAAGAATTAATCAGCTAAAAATTAGTTAGAGACTAACAATTAGTCACCTGGATTCAACAAGACCTTAGTACAAAACAATGTTTACTACAAATCTTCGGGATACGGGGTAACGTGAGATTTGTTTCCATTCACAACTGCCATAAAAGAACGAACAGTTGACGATCGATGAGCCTTTTGCTAAGCACGTTTTTCTTCTCCACAAACAAATACTAGTTTCGTAGTACAAGCCTCTGACGATGCCATGACTAGGCTGCTCTTTTCTTTACTACTATTAATTAACCCGAAAATAACATAATGTCGCACGTGATTGTACTAACCGACGCCGCCGGAGGAAACTGACCTGGTCGGCGTCGTGCAGGAGCTGGAGCAGGTCGAGCTGTAGCGCGGCGTCGTGGCGGCCCGCGAACCGCCACCCCTCGGACCGCTCGACGGCGTCCATGTCCTTGCCCGCGAGGCGCGCGCACGCCAGGCGCAGCCGCGGCGCGTCGCAGAGCGCCGCCAGCTTCAGCGCGTCCACGGCGCGGTCCGCCGTCAGCCGCGCCGCCACCGCCGCCTCCGCGCGCCTCTTCAGCCACGGGACGCGGTACGCGTGCGCCAGCGCCAGAAGCGCCGCCGCGTGCGCGTCCTCCTCCGCCGCCGCCTCCCAGCTGGGATGGGAGTAGAGGAAGCGGAGGAAGGCGACGACGGCGTCGGGGGCCGCGCCGAGGATGCGGACGGTGCAGTCGGCCTCCCGGCGCCCGTGGCGCGCGCGATCGATCATCTCCTCCAAAACCGGCGACGCTGAGGCCTCGACGCGCGCACCATTGAACGAAATTCATTGAAGGCAACAGAGAAAATCAGTCTCAACAGCTGACGATCCACCCATTGTCCCATTCGCACGCGGAAACTATCAAAGAAAACCCATCGCTTACAAGAACGAAGGAATGCGCGAAGACGATGCTCCCGTCGGAAGTGACGACCCGCACGTCGGCCGGAGAGGAACGGAGCCCAGCGAGTTCTTCCGTGCAGAACGCCATTTCCAGTACCCTGTGGCCTCCTCCTCGGCTATCAAATCCTGCTCTACGATTCTCTGTTTTGAGAAAAACTGTTCTATTTCATGAAGAAAGGAAAAGCTGTTCTAGCTCTACAAAGAATAAATGTGAAATAATGCAAAGAAATTGATTCCTACGTTTATTTGGGGAGCAAAACGGAAGAGCTCAAAGGCACAGCTGGGCAAACTTTTATACAGGTGCACAGGCGCAGGAAGATTTTGAAGCGTCACCGACGGGTGACAAGTAGCCAATGGCCATTCCACGGTGGACCTGACTGTGCGCTTGACGGAGACACGCAATCTGCAAAATGAATAAACAGGTCACGAAGCAGCGCCAACACAGTACTGCTTTTAGATTCCCTTCCTTTGGAAAATAGGCCGAGTTTCTTGCTCTGACTCGGATCCACGTATTTGATATTCTGTCATCTCTCCTTTTTTAGATATATCAGTTGTTGAAGGATTTAATTAAAAGTAATGGATGGTTTGCACAGTGATGGACAGTGGCACGCTGTTTGTCACGAAGTATTGTGCCATACATGCAGCTAAAAGTTGTAGGCCTGCAATTAGCATAAAAATCAAGGAGATCCCCTGATAAGTTGAGCTAGCCGGCGGTGAGGCCGTCCCTCGCGGGCTCGGCTCCGGCTTCTTGGACTGGAACGATCGCAGGCTGAATATGGGCCTAACGAGGAGCACTGAGCTGTTCGTTTCAGCTCGTTCAGCAGCTTCTAGGCCCGCTGATGGCGATATTGGCAGCAGATCCAGCGATCGGAACTTCCTTCTCTGTGTCAAAAGAAGTTACGGGCCCAACCGCAACGGTTCCCAGCGAAGCAGAAGACCCCGGACCCACACCACCGCGCCGGCTCTCTCAACTGCGAGCGGTGCCGTGACCGCGTCGTCCCCTCCCCGTTCAAGTCCACCTTTCCCTCTCCTGCTCTCCACGGCCGCCGCGCCGCGCCACGCCACGCTACCTCGCCGCCCGCGGAAGAGACGAGGCGACGGGATGGGGAACATCTTCGTGAAGAAGCCCAAGATCACGGACGTGGACAGGGCCATCCTCACCCTCAAGACGCAGCGGCGCAAGCTCGCCCAGTTCCAGCAGCAGGTTCGCTTCCCCTATCCTCCGCTTTCGTTCATTTCACTTCCCCTGAACCATGGGTTGGACGATTGAATTCCGGTGGCTTCTGCCTTATCTTTCCCCACCTCAGATTTGGCCGTATCGATGGCGCTGGTGCGGATGTAGCTGATGAGGATGGGATCAGGAATTGGGTAGAGCGCCTTTGATAGCTGAATCGTGGGAATCGTGCCGATGATTCTATCACAGCTTCGATCTGGGTTGAGCTTTCGTGCTGTGTTTTCGGGAGTGAAGTTGCAACGCTGTAGGCCTGTAGCTGAAGTCTAGGAACTCCAAACCATTTCTGAAGAAATTGTAAATTCTACATCATCTATTAAAAAAAGGGAGGCATGGTTTCTGGAGTCGCTGAAACTATATTTCCCTCTGCTGCAAGTTGAATGCGCTGCTATCGTCTTTTTCCCTCAGCGTTGATGCTTGCCAGCATAAACAGTTGAATTTCGGGTACATTTCACAAACCTTCCCTCACATTATCAAAAAAACTACATCTTCCCAGAGCTTTTACATAACAGAATGTATATTTGGCATACATGTTCCAAATTGCTGTTCCATTACTATTCTGGGAAAGTTATTCTTCTCTGGAACTAAGGGCATAAATAGTTGTAGTTTCATAAAATAGGTCCTAGAGGTTTTAGTTGTTAGCTAGGTGCATATAGTTTTTAAGTTTCTAAAATTTAATCTCGCTTTTTTGTGCTAGAACGTTATGCAATGGAAAGTTATTACAGTTTGTCTTTTGAGCATAGATTAATATAAACTGCAGTGATGCTGCCATATATTCTTATTTTGGCTGTACTATCGTAGTTGCCATATTGAATCTCTTTTATCTCCAGCTTGAGAAGGTCATTGAGGCGGAAAAAGAAGCTGCACGTCAATTGGTTCAACAGAAGAAGCGAGACAGAGCTTTGATTGCTCTTAAGAAGAAGAAAGCTCAAGAAGAGCTGCTAAAACAAGTTGACACATGGCAAATGAATGTTGAACAGCAGGTTTGTAGTTCATTAGAAAACAATCTCGCTCAATATGAATTGTATATGCTTGAAGTTTGACATATCTTTTTGGAACAAATGGTATTGCTACTAAAACATTGAGTTCCTTAATTTGATGTATAATCTTACAGTTTTTCTGTCCTACTGTAGTTGGCAGACATTGAACTTGCTAGCAAACAAAAGGCTGTATTTGATAGCCTGAAGGCTGGAAACGCTGCCCTTAAATCGATACAGAATGAAATAAACATTGATGATGTCCAAAAGCTGATGGATGATACAGCCGAGGCCAAGGCTTATCAGGATGTAAGTTCAGTTATCTTCTGCGTTTAGTAGTGCTACTGGGTACTATGCACGTGACATTCATTCTCTCGTAAGTTTTTGAAAGTGAGGAAGTCATTGTCATTGTCTCTTTCATTTGTAGTATACCAGTTAATAATAAATTTGGCACCTCAGATTAGATTTGTTAAGGCCTGCGTGAATTGGTTTGTGCAAGCTGCACTGTGATGATAGTAACATATAAAGCGACAGCAAAAAGTGTACACGCATCTTGTTTCAATGTTGAAGTGTGGAGCTGTTTGTATAGTCTTTAGATGCAACTCTGGTTGCTTGCCCATTTTTGGAATTCTTTTATTAAAAAAGAAAGGTTGAGCATAACATATGTAAGTACTCAGATGTAAACATGTGAAAGTTGTTATCTACAATATGTCACTCCTGTGAAATAGTGACATATAAAATTTATTTCTATTTGCCCCTTTCTTCTTTGGGCCTCGTATAATGCTTAGCTTTTGTTGTGGTGCCATAACTGCAATTTAATGGACTTGCTTTTCTTTGCTCTTGATTGTAGGAAATAAATGCTGTTCTAGGTGAGCAGCTATCAGCTGAAGATGAAGAAGCTGTTATGGCTGAATTTGAAAATTTGGAAACTCAGGTTTGTCCCAAGCTTTTGAGAGATTTTCTCATATTACTGGAAAGCAACCCAAAATTTTACAATATGCAACAAATCCTGAAATGTGCTTCGGGCCCGATTTACACTGTATAGATCATGATCCATAGATTCTCCTCTTCTCCCATATATGTATACAAAGATTATAGACCAAGGAATACACCATGTGGATCAACTTAAAACACTCGATGTTACCGGGTGGCTTGAACTTGAATAATCTCTCCCACATTCTGTCCTCCGTGTTCTGATTCCTATTGCCTGTTGAGGAGAGCACTTCTTGAAAGCATGAAATGAATATTTGTCAAACTTTGCCCATGCTCTATTTTATGTAATCACATTAAAAAAGCTACAGATTGTTAACTGAAGCGATGACAGATCTGCCAGTTTTAGCTGTACAAATCTATGTTTCTTGAACATTGTTCTTTGCAGGTTGCTGTCGAGTCTTTGCCAGATGCTCCAGTTGCTGAAGTACGACCTGAAGAGAAGGTGAAAACACCAATCGACGCTGAAGCTGCAGAAGACATCGATGAGGTTATTGAGCTGCCTGATGTTCCATCTACGACACCAAAGAGACCAGAAGCTCCAGAAAAAACGAAAGGTATTCATCTCATGTTCTACGTCACTGAACTCAATGCTTTTTCTCAGAAAGAAAAGTCCCTTTTTTTGTGTGTGTGTGCTGATGATATGTTGTCAATTGAACAGTTCTGGAAGAGCCACTTCCTGCATAGTGGATGGAACTGAGATGAAAAGGCCACTTTTAGTTTGCAGGAGCTGTAACATATCCACCATTTCCACCTCAATTTCAGCCATCTCAAAGTTGATTGTGTACAGCATCAAAATATGTTGATTTACTTCCCAGTTGGATAGCTTGTTGTCTATCTTTGATGAAACTTGAAGGCTGAAATGCTGAAGCATTCAATTGTATGACTTTTTCCCTGAAGCTGTAAAATATTTATTATCCATACTTCCGTGTCAGCCTGATCCTGATTTCTCTCCCTCTCTGCTCTCCCAACCAAGCAAAATATGTGTTGTTCAGGCACTCGATCAAAGCTTGTCTGCATGAGTACATTGAATTACTATCTTCTTCAGGAATGTAAGATTTGAGAAATGGAACAAGCATCTCGATTTGTTGTGCGCTAGAATGGTGGGACCACTTTTCGTTTTTTTTTCATTGATATGTTTTTGGATATACCATTTGTTCAAATAACCGTCAACATGTTACAGTGGTTCGGTTATGTAAACATTCACATTTCGGAGTTTGGAACAGATTCATAAACACAACATTTAAACTGGCGTACAAGATTTATACCCATATTTGTGACATGGTATACAAGATTGAAAGCCAGTTGAGCCCTACTTCTTTTGTTGACGCTCTAGTTCAAAAAAAAAATGTTTTATTTGTTGACGTTGCTAGCGTAAACAAGTTTTCATCTCCTGTTTCTGTCCTGCCTCTCTTCTCTGCTGAAAGCAGCGCGCGGGGTCTTCGGTCAGAAAGCAGCGGCCGCGGCGGGGCTTAACGCAGCATGCGGGCATGGACCGCCTAATAGCTGAAAGACTAGGAATAGATTAGTCATTTTAACGTGTCCTTAATTTTTACAACCTTGTCGGAAACGTCAACAAAAAAAAATCGAAGGGAGTACAATTTAACTGTTTGCATTTGTGACATGGCTTTCGTCGTACGTATCTAGTTGCTTGGAACGAAACATCGTTGATCTCAACGAAAAAACACGGAAGCACGAATGGAAGCAGGGGCGAAGGCACACACTCCACGCAACGCTAACACCCCTGGTGGGGTAGAATTAGAAAGAAGTGTCGTTCGTTTTGATTGTCCCTTTCGACTCCTTCCCCACTCGAGCGGCCCTCCTGAGTTGAGTCCCTGACAGCTCGGTTGCACATTCGGGACAGGATAGGACCGTCCCCCGTCTTGGGAGGCGTCAGGAAAAGGGAAAACGTTGCCGAAACGAACAACAGAAATGATTACGGGACCAAGGTTCTTGACCTCCGATCAATGCCAGGCTACCATTTCTGGGCGGACTCGCACTTTCACCAGTGAGCCGGCGCGTTCCAAGGACGAACTACTGGCCACCGGCTACCTGCCACACGCTTATCGGTTGGTTTGGTACTCACTCTATCTGATAGGCTGCACTTTCGGTTTCAACATCGGCACCGCCAGAGCAACCTCTACTCTCGGTGTGCAGGTCCGTTTCGGTGAAAGTAAAATATTTTCTTCTTGACTCTAGAGTCGCGTGTTACTACTATTTCTTTTTTCTTCTTTGTTAGTACTACTCCTAGTTTTCTTTCTTCCACGGACGGACACACGCGGAAGGCGTTGTTTCGCTCGCTTTGCTGAGCGTGCATGATCTCAGATGCTGTGGGTGCAGTGCAGTTCAGCAGCACCGTCGTCGTCCGCGCGCGGTGCTGGCTCTCTCTGTTTTCTTTCCTTGAACGGGGGCACAAATTTCTTTCGACGGGATCCGATGATGCTTCGCCGGCGGTTTAAGGAAACCTGTGCGGAACGTGCCGGATCAGCCAGCGTCGGGATTATGCACCACCGATTCTCTCCTCGCGATACCAGTGTGAGACCGTGTAAGCCGTCGCTACGTCGGTTTTGGACGATCTGCCCAGCTGCGTACGTCATTGAGCGTGCGCTACTACTGTCATATATATATATATATATATATATATATATATATACACACACGTATGTATGTATGTATGAGCACACACACACATACAGGTTTATTTGCTTCCTTTTCCCGTCGTCAACAATCGCGTAAATGCATTGTTCGTCTATATCTGTGCTCCGGGTGTTTATGCGCTACGGGTACAAAAAGTCCGTTGGGAAGCCGGGCGGAATATAAGGTGAGCAAGATCATCGTTGCGCTGGCGAACAAAAAAATGGCACGTCAGACGAGTGATCTTATCGCAAACGCCGTGCCAGTTGTAGCCCCCAAAGAAAAGAAAGGTAGCAAAGCCACTTTTCTGGCTCCGACGACTCACTCCAGTGCCACGCCACATACTACTGTTTATACTATCTCACACATTAACATTAACCCCGAGCAAAGGAGGAGGCCATGACACTGGCATAAATGCCGCTCGGCTTCCTGAATCGATTCCCGAACCGCCTGATGGACGGACGGACATTCCGTTCGCGACCACGACAGAGGCCGGTGCCTGGCCACCGAGAGGGAGCCGATGCAAACCCAGCTCGATCCGGTGCGCCCCCCTATAAATACCGGTCACGCTCCGTCGCCACGCGGGATACGCCCACCAGCCCACCACCCAACAGTGTGCAGCAACCACCACTGGCACTGGCGTGCCGAGCTTGGGTATATATATATCCTACGCAGCAGAGTTCGATCACTGACCACGTACAGATAGACAGAGCTCATCCCGGCCGGCACGTCGATCGATCCGCTGCTGTTGGCAACCTAGTAGTACTAACCAGCTTACTGGTTGTTCTATCGAGCGACGACGACGCCATGACGACGGTCGTGGCCGCAGCGCTGCGCTTGGTGGGCGACCACGTGCGTGCGTCCGACCTGGCCCTTGCCTTGGCCGTCCTCTTCGCGTGCAGCGCGTTGGCGAGCCGGGTATCGGCCCGCGGTGCCGCGCCGATGATGTGGCCGGTGCTGGGCGTGATCCCGACCCTGCTCGCGCACCTGGACGACATCTACGACTGGGGCGCGGGCGCGCTGGTCCGGGCGGGCGGCACGTTCCCGTACCGCGGCATGTGGGGCGGCGGCTCGTCGGGCGTGATCACCTCCGACCCGGCCAACGTCGAGCACGTCCTGCGCACCAACTTCGCCAACTACCCCAAGGGCCCCTACTACCGGGAGCGGTTCGCGGAGCTGCTGGGCGACGGCATCTTCAACGCGGACGGCGAGGCGTGGCGCGCGCAGCGTCGGGCGGCCACGGCGGAGATGCACTCGGCCCGGTTCCTAAGCTTCTCCAAGGGCACCATCGACCGCCTCGTGCACGGTCGCCTCGTCCCGCTGCTCGCGCGGGTCTGCTGCACTGACGGCGCCGCCGGCGTCGTCGCCGACCTGCAGGACGTGCTGCTCCGGTTCGCCTTCGACAACATCTGCGCTGCCGCGTTCGGCGTCGAAGCGGGATGCCTCGCCGACGACGACGGGCTCCTCCCCGACGTCGCCTTCGCGCGGGCCTTCGAGCGCGCCACGGAGCTCTCGCTGGCGCGCTTCGTCACGCCGCCGTTCGTATGGAAGGCGAAGCGGTGGCTCCGGGTCGGCGGCGAGCGCGAGCTGGCCGAGGCCGCGCGCGCCGTCCGCGAGTTCGCCGACCGGACCGTCGCCGAGCGCCGCGCCGAGATGCGCAAGCTCGGCAGCCTCGACGACGACGACGGGCGCTGCGACCTCCTCTCGCGGCTCCTCATGTCGTCCTCATCGTCCGGGTACTCGGACGCGTTCCTCCGCGACTTCTGCATCAGCTTCATCCTCGCCGGCCGCGACACCAGCTCCGTCGCGCTCGCCTGGTTCTTCTGGCTCCTCGCCTCCCACCCGCACGTCGAGGCCCGCGTCCTGCACGACGTCCGCGCCGCGCGCGGCGACGTCGCAAGGATGGACTACCTCCACGCCGCGCTCACCGAGACCATGCGCCTGTACCCGCCCGTCCCCGCCGACTTCAAGGAGGCGCTCGCCGACGATGTGCTGCCCGACGGCTCCGCCATCCGCGCGCGCCAGCGCGTCATCTACTACACCTACGCCATGGGCCGGGACGCCGCCACGTGGGGCCCCGACTGCCTCGAGTTCAAGCCCGAGCGCTGGATGAAAGGCAGCAGGTTCGCGGGCAACGGGGAGAGCCCGTTCAAGTACGTCGTGTTCAACGCCGGACCCAGGCTCTGCATCGGGAAACGGTTCGCCTACACGCAGATGAAGACGGCGGCCGCCGCCGTGCTGGAGAGGTTTAAGGTGGAGGTGCTGCCCGGGCAGGAGATCAAGCCCAAGCTCAACACCACGCTCTACATGAAGCACGGCCTCATGGTGCGCTTCACCAACAGGGAGAAGCAGGAGCCTCAGCAGATTGCCGATGACCTCGGTGGTGGTGATCAACATGCATGAACTGATCCCTCAATCAAATAAAAAAAATCCCCTTTCACAGATATCCATATCTATGCTTACCCATGACTGCTCTCAAGGCCTCAAGCAAAAAGGTTGAAGACATTCATGCAGAGTAACATGGCTAATTAAAGAAAAGGAATTACGTAACAAATCGATACATAGACGTTAAGCGGTGCTGTGGTAGTGTGGTTTGTCTATATATATTTCATACTGTGCCCTGGTTTTATTACTTTTACCATTACCATGTTTAAGTGCACAGATTCTTCATTGGTTAACGTTATCTTTCTAACCTTATAGTTATCGCTCTACGATGGTTTTGTGATTTTCACGAAAACCACTCCGTAAAACGCTTAAATGATGAAACATAAATCTGAGGGAAATTGGTTTAGGTTCTAAACTGCTCATTTTTTTAACGGTTACCGCTTGGTTTTGACGGTTTTCTCCGCCGTCGGGTTTAGAAATCTTTAAAACTAGTAAAATTCAAATTCGGTAAACCCTGTTGTTCCATCTCACCGCACTGGAGCTGGAGCTGTGTTGACAAGAAACCACAAATACCAACCGGTTTTCAAATATTTTGCAAACCATGCACTGGATCATTGCAATGTGCAATCAATGGTGCATGTTGTTTGGTTTGTCAGGTTATTGCGCGTGTATGCATGGATAAATTTGTTCATCTGAAATGTTGTTCACTTGGTTGCGTGGGTCTGAACTCTGAAACCTGTCGCGCTCGCGCAGAGACTCTCTGCATGTGCTTGGGACGAGACGACGCACCGGGGATTATTATTGTGGACGTGACAGTATACTTGGCTAATTAATTAAGGATCGTTTGCATGATGCTGTTATCATCAAATTCAAATGGAATCTCACGTAGTACACATACGGAAGAATGGTTGTTAAAGACGCCCATGATCTCTTGGTTCCTGCACGGACTCCGGGACCCGGCACGCCATCGTCCCATCCGGTCTTGAGTTTCCTTCGTTCCTCGGTTGAGCTTGAGCTCTCAAAAACTAACGCACTGTTGAGCTCAGTGAACGCTTTCATCGGCCATACTCTCATCATGAGCTTAGCACGTACCATTTTGGTGTAATCATGTGTGGCTGCAGCCACGCGATTATCTTCAACTTTTATAGCTCTTGCCGGATGTGCTCTCGCAATTCGTCTGAAATTTCCTGTGCTAAACTCTGTTGAACAGCTGGCTAAGTCGAGTTGGTGCCTCATTCTAAACTGTTGTATTGAACTTAAAATCTCTTTCAATAATACAAGGTAAATTTTATCGTAAAAGAACTCTAATATAAAAGCAGAAAATAGAAGAACAAAACAGCAAAGTCCGCAAGAGCCTCCATTTTTCACTCCAACGTTCATAGCTCTTAGTTCAACGTTGAGCGAAAAAGGAGCTCCAAAAATATTCAGAACCTTGAAAATTAGCATTCATGGATTGAAAAAAAAAACAAGAAAACCCACATGTTTTTTGTTTGCAGGTTAACTGCAGATCCAGATGTGTTCACTGTATACTACGATTCACCAAACAGAAATAACTAGTAAGTTTTGCGACATCTTTCTGAGACCCTCAACTCGGAGGAAAGCCATCTGTAACTCGCTCGAAGCAGTGGTGACTCACTCACTAGGCCTGATCCCCTCTTTTCGTCTTCCCATGAGTGTAGTGTAGCTTACCACACCATCTGCCATGCGGTTTCATCTAAGCGGCGAGCGTGGTCGTCAGAGCTTCTTGAGCGCTACGGTCCTCGTGCTGGTGACGAGCTTGAACCACTGGCGCTCCGGATCGCACGTCCCGTCCCCCCGCAGGCACGCGCACGGGTTGGTCACGATGCTCCTCCCGTCCGCACCCACGTCCAGGCACAGCATGCCTCCGGCTTCCACCTGTCCCGGCGTCGCCGCTTCGTCGATGGCGAGGTGCATCCCCGAGTCCGAGGCGAGGCGCCACGTCGACCGAGCGTCGCCGCAGGCGACGGCGCTGAGCCGCAGGGGCAGGCCGCGGCCTTCGGCCCGCAGGCACGGGAGGAGGAGGCCCGGGAGCCTCAGCACCAGCTTCGACGCCGGCGGCGCGTACGCCCACGCGTCCGTCTCGTTGCACGGACCGAGCTCCAGCGTCGTGGGAGCCGCGGCGGCGCGCACCGCGCAGAGCCCCGTGGTCGGGTGGAACAGCACGGAGTACGGCGGCGCCTCGTCGTACCCCGGCCCGCGGAGCGGGCGCTGCAACGACTGGATCCTCTTGAGCTCGGTCTCGTTGCGCGGCCTGGCCCACGACCAGTCGAGCACGCCGTACACCTCGTCCATCCCGAGCACGCCCTGGCGCAGCGCGTAGCTCCCCTGCAGCGCCCAGAGCGCCCAGTCGAGGTCGAGCTCGGCGGCCACGGCGGCGGCGCAAGGGTAGAACCGGGCGTCCTTGAGGTCGATGCCGCCGCCGCGGAAGTCGGCGCCGAACTCGCTGAGGAAGAGCGGGAGGCCACGGTCCAGCAGGAACCCGCCGCGGCGGGCGAACTCGCGCGCTGCGCGCCCGCACACCTCGTTCGCGTTCCCGGTCTCCCACGCGCGCGCGTCCGAGAAGCTGTACCAGTGCACCTCGAACACCAGCTTCCGCTCCGCCGCGAAGCTCACAGCCACCTGCCTGGACGCGAGGAAGGACAGGTCGTAGTCGTAGCCCAGCCCGCCCATGATCACCAGCGCCCGCGGGTTCGCCGCGTGCACCGCCTCCGCGCCCCTCTGCATGTACGTGTACCAGTCTTGTTGGTTCTGCCTGGGGCCACGGAGCTCGTTCCGGAGGCTCATGCCAACGACGTTCGGCACGTCGGCGAAGGTCGTGGCCATGGTGCCCAGCCCGTCGACCCAGACGTTCGGGTCGAAGTCCCGGTCGCCGAAGAACCCGTTGCCGTCGTCGTCGCCGCAGCACCACCCGGGCCTGCTCACGTGGTTGTCCAGCACCACCATGACGTCGTTCTCGCCGAGGCTGGCGATCACGGCCTTGAGCGACTCCATCAGCGTGAGGTCGAGGAACCACGGGTTGTTCGCCTGCACGCCACCCACCGTCTCGGCGAGCCCGTGCGCCAGGAGGGACTGCCGCACCGTCAGCGAGGACAGCGTGGAGTTGGTCGCCAGCGCGATCGGGTATGTCAGCCGGACGCAGTTGAACCCCAGCGACGCCAGCGTGGCGGAGATGGCACCCACGGGCTGACGCCCCAGCCCCTCCGTCACCACCGGCTCCAGGTGCGAAGGCCAGTTCACGCACGCCAGCTTCACTCGGTTCCCAGCTTCGTCCACGATCCACCGCGATGACGTCGACAGCGTGACGGCCGCCGCATGATCGCGGTAGCCGCCGGCGAGGAGGAGGAGCGCGACGCACAGAAAGGACGTCCTCATGGCGGTGGTGGTGCACGTGCACTGGTGCGTACTAGTCGAGTGGGGATCAGCGGCGGTAAACAAGATCAAATCCGCGCTCTACTTCACATCCGCGGGAAAACGAGGTCGAAAAAAGGTTGGTGGCAAGTTGGAGGAACAAAAATTATGCCGTTAGAATCACGAAGAGCTTGCCGCGTACGTACCAGCACAAGTTCGTGTTGCAGTTTAGAAGGTGTTGAACTGCTTAAGAACATTTTCCCCCCAGATGAAACCTTTTCTTTGTACAATTGTTTTTCCAAGACTATCCTAGAATATAAGTGTTTATTCAAGATGAACTTGTAAGCAGGCCCATAAAGACACAGTAGTGTCCAGTAGCCCACAAGGTCATAACAGTCCAGTCCAGCAGCGGAGGCCGTGTGAAGCGAAATCAACTAGCCCGCCCCAGCCGCTGCTGGCTGCTGCTTGCTTCGCTCTCCGCGCCGCACTTCGGCCCCCTTCGCCGGAGATCCACAAAGCTGATTCTTAGAAGCTCTGTCAGACCTGTATCGTAGGAAAAGTAATTGTTAGTTAATTCTTTTAAATGATTTTTTGAAATGAATTAAAGAGTTTAGAGCTTAAAAAATAATTTCTCTTAATTCTGTAAAATAATTTCATATATTGATCGTAAAAACATATCATAAAAATATTAAAATAATTTAATTTCAGCCCAGAATCACTCTCACTTTGCCACTGTGAATCGCTCCCCCATAATCTATGCGGGGCCTTCGTCGGCAACATTGCGCAGCCGCATGCGTGAATCGGCGACGAGTCCCAGGCAATCCCCCAGCCGCTTTTGTTCGCCTCCCCCTCGCCGGCCCGAGCTCTGCGCCTCTGCCTCCTGCACCGCACCGAACTCACGGCGCCTCTCCACTGAGCCGCACTGCCGCAGCCGTCAACGGCGGCGCCACCTCTCCTCTCCACTCGCCTGACTGCCTCTTCCTCCCGAACCCGCCTCCTCCTTCTCAGTGCACGCACGCCGCGTCGCCTCCTGGCTCGCGTGGCTTGCGTGCTGATGTCGGACCCCTGCCACTGCCACGTGGTTCCGGAACCGGCCTTAGCGTACGTTTGACGCAGCAGGAACCAACCCTAGTAGAAGGCCAGGGCGCCGGTACGGGGAGCTCCAAATCGCCGGGGGCCGTGGCTGGCTGTGACGGGAACGCCCACCAATGTAACCCCGCGCCTCCGCCTCCGCACACTGCTGCCTCACTTGGGGTTGGTGTCCGCGGTGACTGACCTGCGTCTGCCTCTCTGTTTCTCTCTGCCTTGCAGGGGATTCGAGCGCGTGGAGCTGCGGTGCCCCAGTAACCTCGACCCCCCACCGAGCTGGACGCTCGGCGACGTCCTCGCAGAGCTCGACGCCCTCGACGCCACACGCCAAGCTGCGTCGCCCACGCCCCTGAAGCAGCCGCCGGATTGGTATCTCTCCTCTCTCACTCTTGCCAGCTAGCTGGCAGTGTTAGTCGTTAAGGTCTGGTGTCTTACTGCTGCATAAGGTTCTCATGCTCTTACCATTTTGTCAATCCAGGGCCACCAATGGTAGTGCGAGGGAAAAGGCCTTTGTTATGCGGATTGACGATGAAGAGGGCACCGAAGATGAAGAAGATAGCAGTGATGAGGTTGCGCAGGGTCTTGTGGTCAATGGGGCAAGATTCTCGTGCAACGACCCGGAATCCAGGTAAGACTTTGGATCTGCAATTGACAGGGGTTAAGCTTGAACGAGATACATGATCTTATGTTTTTCCAGTACACCATTTTGTAGTTATAAACTGGCTTGGTTACTGCAGTTTATGATGACTGGAAGCATCTGTCTGTAAGCTTTATTGGAAGGAGAAGACATGATTTAATTTGTTTTAGGATTATAATAGATTACCCATGATGCATAAGAATTCAGCCATTAACTATAGTTTTTTTTTAGATGTGTACAGGTCTGCCTAATGACTTAGTGCATAGTTTAATTTCATTTGCTGTCTTCCCTTTGTTTCTTGGCAGTGATTCTGAAGACTCAGAGGATGGATTAGATGGCAAGGTTGTGCCATACCACCTGATGGAGAAAATGAACCTAGAAAAGAACATTCTGCTTGAGCTGGAACGCGAGCACCATCTCAAAGTTCAAGTGTGTACTAGGTGTTCTATACTATTTTACGTGCATGTTTTTTTCAGTAATTGGTCATTGCAATTGTCTTGTCCTAATTACGGTTTGCAATCAACTTTTGTTTTTCTAGTCTCTACCAAGCCTTTTGGCTATGAATTTAGATATTACATATGATCTTTTTGTGTGGTTAACACTTTTGGAAATCTTGAATTCAATATCTTTGCCCTATATGCTTTCTGTAGATTGTATACTTGTATGGATGAATAGCACACCTCAATATTTTTATCATATGCTGCATCATGGTAAAGTGAAATGCATGAAAAGGAAGAGACCAGTTTTTTCAGTTGGCAACTTTAACCTAATTCTCAAGAACCGAGCTATTTTGTTGTCATGCCGGAGATTGTCAACCAAGAAGAAAGATGACAAGGAAACCAGCTTACTCTTATTAGTTTGTTATCACACTATATCATTTTCTAGCACATTGATTTGCCTTGTCGTCTTGTGGACTGTGGAGTATGGGATTCCTTCATCAGTTTCTTAAATATCAGTCAAGCTTAGATCTACAGGAAATATAAATGGACGATTTTCTACTGGTATTATTTTCTGTTGAATTGCAAATGAATATTAATTATTTATATTTTGAGGAATTAAGCATCACATCATTACAGCATTATCTTGCACTGCTGCTATGGTCACGATGGATTGTATTTGGACTCTCCATTGCATATCATTTTAATAAGTCATTTTCATTATGCATGGCATCTGTTCTTCAGGAAGAGATTAGAACTAAGCTTGCTGCATTGGAGGTATGCCACCAAAATGAAATGCAGAGGACAATTTCTGCATTTGCTCGACTCCAAAAATACGCAGAATCAAGAAAAGAGATTGATAGAAGGCTTGACGTGCACTTCCAGAGAAGAATGTATGTACCTATTTGTTAATTTCCTTTGAGTTTCTTAAAGTTTAAGTTGGAATCCATATTTTTTTCATATATATCAGAGAAAAATATGTATTGAAATGGATGTTTGGTGAACAAAATTTTAATATCATGCATTTTTAGTACTATTTGTTGCTGGATGGGCTTCTTGGTATCAGATTTTTGTAATCACATAATGTCTTATTAAGTTTGCACTACATTGTTTTATAGGAATATGATGATTGTTCTCTAAAGTTGTTTTGCCTTGTTCTGCTACTGCAATCTTTAATTGATGATGCTAGGATAGCTTTTTTAGTTCAATTTTGGTAAGAATACATGCAAGCCTGTTTCATGCTAAATAACTCATACATGTTGCAAATTATGTTTGTTTCAATATATTATTACATTCTTAAGATGAAAACTGTCTTTATGAAAGGCACCGATCTACTAGTATTTTATACAAGTCCATTTTTGATCTCGCGCCATCCTAAAATACTTTTCACTTTAACCATCTCCAGTTTTCCCAAAATACTTTTCATTCTCACTTCCCAATTCACCTTTGTCACTTCCCAATACATCTCTATCTCTATCTCTCTCGTCCTCCCTTTCTGTGCACCCACCACTCCTTAATTCTCGTGCCCACCTTTAAAACATCAACTAAAATGGGATACAGGGAGTAGTGTAGTATGTATATGTATTTATGAAAGCCAGTGAACTTGCTTTCAGATTCTGAAGAAGAAACCATAGTTACCTGCACATCTCATATATATTATCTCCAATATATTGGCAGAAGGATCATACCAATACATTTCTAAATTTATACATTCAACACTTTACTGTATCAGTCTTTTTTCATTACTGTAACCTTCATTGTAATTAGGTTACACATGCTACTTGGAATAGGGTGGTCTTAAGTTGACTTGTAAAAGCAATCAGAGAGATTGTGGCATACAACTGCAACTTTGTTGTACTTGTGTTTTCCAAAAATCTTTTCTGCTTAAGTTTCATGATACCTATTACTTTCCTCTAGTGCAGAAGTACTCGATAAGCACTTGTCTATGGTCCAAAGGGATCATGAACAGAAATCTCAGATTGTAGAACGTCGAATAAGAGATGATGCAGCTATTGAAGAAGCTAAAAGAAAAGAACAAGCTATCAAGGAAGAAAAAATAAGGCAGGAAAGAGCCAGACAAGAAGCAGAGGTCTGTTTGCTCAAATTCGTTGATCACTTAATCGTTTCTGGAACTCATGAATTTGTTTTGAGGCCTTGAATTTTAGAGTTCGCAGTCCATGATGATATACTGTGATACAGGCTAGGCAGAAGGAAGCTGCAAAATTAGCAGCTGAAGCACGTAAAACAGCATTTGAGGCTGCTCAAAAGGAAGCTGCAGAAAAAGAAGCTTCAAAATCAAGGCAAGCATTAGCAGAACAATCTAGTCAGAGTTCTCAGAATAGTGCACAATCTAGTACAGGACCAACAACGGCGAGCACAAATAAAGTTAAATCAGAATTACAAGGTATTTGTAATGGCTACAGTGCTTGTTCTGTACTAAAACTAACCTTTCATGCTAAATCATTTAATGAAAGTTTTCTATCAGTTTTACTTCTCGTAAAAAAGGTTTTGTATCAGTTTTATCAAGACTTGTTTTCAAATTATGGGCTGTTTGTATAATCTTGTATGAATCAGATGGTGTGGGATTGTGCAAGCTTTTGAATATGAAATGACACACATTATTTTGAAGACTAAGCTTGTCTATCTCTTTTTACTATTAGATGTCAGCTTTGGTTTCATTAGTTCTTGTTATAAATCAGTAAAACACAACAGATGGTCATCTTAACTTATCTTTAACCTGTAAAGCCTCTTTAGCATCTGAACCAGCCAAACCGCTCTGCAGTCTTTTATTTACTTATTAAGATAGGGTAATGAACTCCACGAGCCATGTCTTGTATTGTTCTTGAGATATAGGATAAGGAATTCTCAAAGTGCAAGCTTGTATTTCCTACCCATTTGCATGGGGTGAAAGGCTTTGTTGTTGTTGATGAGGTATGCATGTCATTGTTGCTTGACTGCACTGGCTGTTACTGCGAGTCAGTTGCAGGGTTAGTAATCCTTCATATGAAATGACTGCACTGGCTGTCAAATTTATCTTGTTCTATGGATTGTTTATTGTTTTTTTGTTCACACCAGGTATCAAAGTGTTTGCTGATAATTCTGCATTAGAAGCAGAATCTCAAAGGCGAGCATTATTTGATCATGTGCCAGGAAACAGCAAGGTCTTATTTTCTTCTTAAACCTCTAATCTCCTATTATGATTCTGAGTAACTGGCTGCAATCTTGTTGATTTGGTGCCGATGAATATGATTGTTTCCTCGCTTGCACACAACATTTATTGCCATTTAACAGTCTGACAAGATGAGCACATTACAATTCTGTACACTGGCTAATATCATGTGTATCGTGCAGGAATTCAGCAAACATGACCGACAAATTGCGAAATCAATAAGTAAACTTATGCCGACTACTGATAGTGTCAGGTAGGCAGTAAATTATAGCTTCAGTTGATATATGTGGATATTTAAATGGATGGAACCTAAATTATCTGTCAACTTGAACTGACTAAACGATCGATGGAATTTAATAAATAGTTAAGTACCTGTCCAATGTGAAAGTACGACATGGTGCTGCTTTAAGAACAGATCTCTGCTATAATAAGTATTTAATTTAGTTCAGTGTTTTTGTGTGTGACATCTTGGCTCTTTCTATTCTTATTGTTGAAGTAAATCTGCTAGACATCACGGTTCTTTGTTATGTCCGCCTTTTGCCCTTATACATTAATATCAATGAAGTAACTCTTAATCTGTTTGTATCATAATAATTGAGGACTTCTTAGCTTGGAATTTGCTTCATTTTTCACAAATATTGTTTTTCGCTGTTTGTTTTTGAAATTTGAATGAGAAGAAAACTAGATACTGGTCATCTTTTGTTTTCAACTGTGAATGATACACTTTCTATATCTTGTTTGGCATAGTTGTTTTTAATGGTAAGCTATTTCTTGCAGAGCAAGGGCCAGTGAGCTTATTAAAGCTTTAGATGGACAGGATTGCCCCCGTCCAATTGCTTGTCGTATATTTGCAAACAAGGTATTGACTCCCTGTTTCTTGTTACTTTTTTTTTGTTTAATAAATGAATATCTGTATACGTCTATGGAATTCCAAATAAGTTCATGGTTCTCTTATATGAATGTCAAACAGATTTTGAATTCTATGTCCATCAGTTCAAACTGTCTGTTGTGTTCTAACTTGTTCTGTTAACATGGATATACCTTTATCTCTTGTGACATAGACATACATTGAAGAAAATGAACGTCTTGAATAAAACGGGAGCCATTGAACCTTTCCTGTACGTTGAATACAGTAGATGGGCTCCTGGTGCAAGACTTTGTTAAAATAAATTAAAGTACAAAACAAGTGCCAAGGAAACAAAACCACTAACCCACTAAAAAAAAGTAGGGGTGCAGATTATGCCATAAGATTGAAAAAGAAGGTAGACAAGGGAGCTGAGAAATTGAAGTTGTATTAAGCTATGATTTGGTATCATTTTTGGAATTGGGTTGGACCCTATATCCCTGGAGGTTAATGTCATCCAAAACATAAGCCTTCCTTACTCGTTGGCAAATATAGTTCAAGGGTTTTGAGACACATTCATTTCACATATTTAAATTATTGGGCCCAATTTGGAACAACCTATAATTCTTATTACAGGGAGTTCTGGTGACATAAATTTTAGTTAATTCGAAGTGCTCCACTATTGATTGTGGCTTCCTATTTAGTTGCCAAGTCTTCAATGACTCATTAGGATTTCTTGGCCTTCTTATCTACTAGAACTAGAATTTGGAATCTTATGGTCTGCTTTTTTCTTTGCCGCGCAAAGAGAAACTATGCTTAATATTTATATACTGACACAACTGACCTGGTATTGTGTTGCAGATTATTTCAATTGTCAAGAGTAGAAATACAAAGGACAAAACCTTTGGAAATTTGGCCTTTGCTTGTGGATATGTCATGTTATTAGTCACAAACCAGGTTTTCTTCTGTTATCCTATTTTTATTTGATAGTACTCATTAGTGTCTCCTTTTGAGTTATCCTTGCTAGTATGCTTTTTGTTAATTTACGTGTGGATATTGTGATATAACTGACCAAGATTCTTTCAACTTAAATTTTCTGAATAAATAGTTACATGGACAGATCCTTCATATTTCGGTTATTGGTTGTTATACTTATGCATAAAATTGGTGTTTCGAGTAGGCAACAAGTGTTCACTATTCATGTAGTGATCTCCTTGTAGCATATGATTATGATTCATAACTGGTACTGAGATCCTTGTAGTATATGATTCATCTATTGTTAGAGCACTATAGATGAATCAAATTCTTTTATGGTTCTATTTAATAGTAGGCATGCCATACACCCTTCAAGGATTGTAGTTCAACTGCACCACCCTGTAAACATGGAAGCTGCAGGTTCGAGCCCATCAGTTTGAAGTTAGGGTTCAATGAATGGAAAAACAAAATCTGAAATGGAGGAGCAGAAGGCATTCCCTGACTAAAATTTACAGCCATCATGCTCAGAGGGACATAGCTATCCTTTTTCGCTTCCCACGACTTGCAACATGTATTACATTTTGCTGCAAGACCAGTTAATGAATACAAGGTCACCAATATTAATGCATTTCTTATTCTGATGACTTTCATTAGTTGCTGCTGTGAAATCTTTTGATGCAGTCTAGTGAGAACTGCTAAGAGTGATATTTATGTTCATTTCATGACCTCATTGTTTGACATTTGTGCTCAGGTACCTGATGCTATGGGTTATCTTCTAGCTGAGTTCCACAGAGTTTGCATCTATACAGTTCCAAAGCATCTCCATGCTTTAAATGTAAGTCCAAGCAATACTGAACTCACAATGTATTTACATTTTGTGAAGGAAACTTAAATTATTTCTTTGGTGCTCCTGAAAATTATGCTGTTTATTTTCTGAACTATTGAGTGCAGCAAATATTATTGCCCAGATTGTGTTTTTTATACTGTCACAATAAGCTTCCGAATTTTTCACATGGTATCCCTACTTTCTTAGGCACAAGCACGGAATAAAGATTATTACAAGTTAATTGGTTACCAGGAAGAAAATGGACAACTTGAGAGCACTGAGAGTTATTTAACATATGTAGTTGCATATGTCAAACTCTATGCTGCAATGATTCAGGTGTGTACAATCTTATTCTTTAGTCTTCACCTTTTGTTTCGCAGCTGCGTTATACTGTCATCTATCTGGTGATGATTTTTCTTCTGAAACATCTGTTTGAATAATCTGCTTATTGAAGCGGAATAGAAACATGATTACCTAACTTCATTTACAGACAGAAATCAAAGGTGTACGGCATCCTCACGGTTTAGCTGAGGGATGGAAATGGCTTGCCATGTTGCTCAATACTCTCCCAGCTACCACAACCACTGCTTATGCCCTTCATGCTTTCCTAAAGGTAGTCTGCTTCAATATTCCCCTACAATCTACATTTCATGAATATTCCCCTACAACTGCATGTCACTAATCAGAATTTTAATCCTCTTTAAGATGGCTGGTTTTGCACTTCATAAGAAATATGGATCGCAGTTCATGAAGATGCTGGATGTAATATCACGGTGTTTTTTACCAGCGTTGAAAGAACAAAGCTCGAAATTGCAGACTGAGGCTGTCAACAATCTACAGAATTATTTGAATGATAAAATTTACCTTGAGGAACCTGACGGACAGTACCTTGCCCAGCAGCTATTATCGAAAGAGTTACAATTTCGCACGTGAAGATAAAAAAAGAAGAAGGAAAAACAGCGCAGCATGTCTCTGTGTTGTAGACTAAAGGCGACCCCAATGAGCTGCAACAGTTCCCAGTTGGATACGTTGATAGTAGAAACATTAATAGTTACCACCGTCAAAGCTTACATTATGTAATTTGTATGTATACATAGATAGGTCCCTTGATGTCGTTCTCGCTATGAATTTATTGGTGTATTTTGTTTATCTGTCATGTGGCGAAAAGCACTATTAGACAGGTGGAGGTTCTGAGATTTTTGTCTGTCTCAAGGGCAATTCGCTGTCTTTACTCTGGACGTTCTATATTTGTATTAGCAATTGATCTGCATTGTCCAATAAGACTATAAGAGTGATAGTATATTGAAGCTGATATATCCAAAAGTTTTCTGCAACATGGAGTGAAATTTTGTGGACTGATTATGTTTATGTATCGTCTGTCTTGCCTTTACATATATTTATTCCAAAATTCGAGTCCCCTGGTCAGGTAAGCGTTTCAGGTTTTCAGCTTACTTCGGCAGTTCCAGAGCTGCGCGCCTGCGCTGCTACTCTTTACTAGCCAATTGCAAACGGTACAGGGGGATAACGATATAGCTAAATGGCACCACCACCTCTGGGCCTCACCAGCCGGGTCGCCGGCGTCTTCATCACCCCCGGCGTGGAACATTCATGCTCCCAACCCTGGCGTTTTCGTCCTCGCCTCCTCCCTTCAAAGGTGCGCGGTTTTACTTATTCCTTTGCTTTGCTGCTACCTTTTGAGCCGTGACTGGGAGTGGCTTTTCTTGTGCAGAGGTGGAGCGGGGTGATGAGGATGGGGGCGGTCGTCGGTGGTGAGCAGGAGGGGGAGGATGAGGAGACGAGGCAGGCCAAGGAGCAGGCCGCTGCCAGGAGACGGTGGGAGGCTTTGGTGAGGTCCCCCTTCATTTCCCTGTTGGATATAACCTCTCTGCTCATTTTTTTACTTTAGTTCCCTATGCTGACTGATACTGAGATTGAAAGGTGCAAATTCTTCTCAAATTACTCAGTTTCAAAGTGCAGTTCTCTTGGGTCGAGTTTTTGCTTTCTCTGTTTCCATTATCTAATGTATGAGTTCATAAATACTGAGCTGCTGCTTTTTTGCTTGAATATGGAATGATCTGCCTGAAGATTAGGGAGCAGAAAATTAAGACTCTTACACCCAGGGAAGCTGGCTATACATTCAAACTGACAGACAAGGCTCTTCTGGATGTCAGGCCTTCGAATGAACGGCAAAAGGTCTGTCTTTCACTCTTTCTGCCAATAATTTTTAAGGAACAGTTGTTTCCATCATATATTTTGTTCGTTTGAATATACTCCAAAACCGGTATGTTGCAGGCCTGGGTGAAAGGCTCTACCTGGATTCCTGTGTTTGATGTGGACACGTCGGCTGATTTAGGTGGTCTTAGCAAGAAAGCCACCAACTTTGTAATGGGTATGTAACCAGTTGCCATTTTCAGTCAAATGTCAGTCGTATATCAGGGCCCAATAGATAGACAATTTCAGCAAGATCAATTTTTGATCAGGCCATTTCCCTTCCAGTATTATACCGTCTCGAGATAGACAAAATCATTCGTATGAACTACCAGACTGGAATGGGGCAACTGAACTGACAGATATTCTGCTTTTCTTTTTTAGCATATATCACTAGAAGCGAGATTCATATAGCTACCATAATTTGTATTGGTTGATTGTTGTACATTAAAGTCGATAACCTGTTGCACAAAATTCCAGACAGTTTTTCTTTGATCCAGTTGTATTTCTAGTCATAGATTACTAATTGAATGCTCCAGTTGACTAAACCCTCACGATTTTTGCATAGGTGGCTGGTGGAGTGGCAGCTCGACATTGTCATTTAATAAGTATGCTCCACATCATCTGGAGTTTCAAATACACTTATGCTAGTACTTGACCTTACTGATTGGAGATGAAACTTTCAGGAATTTTGTACAGCAGGTTGAGGAGAAGTTTTCTAAAGATACAGATATCATATTAGTGTGTCAGAAAGGACTGAGGTAATTTCTTATCTTACCGAAGCTGGATTTTTTTCTGCCTGAGAAGTTTTCTAAAGATACAGGTATCAAACTAGTGTGAAAAGAAAGTCAATATTGTTTTCTGGATCTCATGCATCTGTGTAATGCTGAAATCAAGTTGAGGGAATTTTGGCAGTGTTTTTTTATGATGACAGGGTGCATTCTGTACATACTAAACCTTAGACATCTGACCAATCTTCATTGCTCTGCATATCAGTTCATGATCATGAAATACATCACATTGTTCCGAAATATACTACTTGCAGCGCAAATGACTGATAACATGTGACTGTTCTATTGATCGTAAAGTAGTTCATGATTGTTTCAACTTTCTTTCCATCCAAAAATGAGCAGATCACTTGCGGCTTGTGAACAACTTTACAATGCTGGTTTTGAGAATTTATTCTGGGTACAAGGAGGCTTGGAAGCTGCTGAAGAGGAGGTAGTACTTCCATAAAAAAATCAATTACTGAACCCTCCATAAATTATTGTCTTGCTGTTTCTGAGCTTATATGAAATCTAAGCTTCTTTTCCTTTAGGATTTTGAGAGGGAAGGTCCCCAGCCTTTCAAGCTTGCTGGCATTGGTGGGGTTTCTGAATTTTTTGGGTAAGCCCACTACCTGTGAGATATTATTATGAGCCTGTTAGAAGCTTGAAACCTCACTGGCAGATTGTACTCGAATTCATGATAATGGGAACTCTGAAAAAATGGAATTGTTGTTCCCATTTTCTATAATAGTCCTTCTGTATATTCAAATTAATCATGACAAAGCTGTAAACCTTCTGCGTTTCCTTCCCATCAGTTGGACGGACCAGCAACGAGCACAAGCTGCGAAGGAGGGACTGGGTTACCGGCTGCTTTTCACAGGCCGCTTGGTAATTCATTTTGAAGATGAAAAAATCCTCACTGTTTTTGCAAAACGAACGGCATTTGATATATCTCCTGGAACCTTTCAGGTTGGAGCACTCGTGCTGCTGGATGCTTTATTTTTTGGCGCTCAAAGGATTGGCCCTCTACTCCAAGAACTGCAGTCTCGTTGACGCGTTGATGGCTGCGGAGCGTTTGTTGTTTTCGGCACGTAGGGAACTTGAAGACCTGTTATGCATCCCTCTGTCTAGACTTTTTGAGGTGTTCGCTGTTCAGTTGCATGACAGATCCCAACCGAAGCTTACATGTGCTGAGACAAGTCAAGCCTTGCGAAGCTCAAGCTAGTGAATCTTTTTTGTTTCTGGTTGTAGAAGTGTATCAGGTCGGCAACTCATGGTAACTCTGATGTGACCCTTTTTTGTTTTGGCGACAATACACAAAATTTTCCCATCACTCTATTTGGAACGCAGAGCAATGTTTTGTATTCATATAGTATGAGATTAAGTAACTCCGGTCGAAATATGATAGTACATATCTATCCTGTGGACGGATTCCGAGTATAGATTTTATCATATCATGTCCGTTTGAACTTTGAAGAGACGCGATGCTTGGTGCTGGTGCTGCGTCTGAATCCGATACTACTACTACTATCCCCACCCACGCCGACTGATGATGCCGGATATGCCTTTCCGAATGAACAGCTCAAAGGAAGATGCCTTCGCTTTGCCTTCTCTGCCAGCCAAACCAAACCACGGTCGAACTCGAAAGCCCCAACAACCCCACAATTGTTTCACGTATCAATGTATCACTGAAATGTGGGTCCTCCTAACATTGGCCCTACACGCCATACTACGGTGTCATCTGAGTCATCTCTGTGGTGCCTAAAGAAAAGTCTCCAATCCAGTGACCGTGTAGTTCGTGTAGCGCATGGTTTTCTCCTTTTCTGCCTCTGGGTTGGTCTTGCACGCCTTTCTTGGTCCCACTTGTCATCCATTATCCCAGTTCCAGGTAGAGGAACCTGGGTGCGCATACCAGACTAGCAAAAGCAGCGGACCAGAGCAACGCTAGCGATGGGACTACCGCTCTCACATTATTCTTCGGCTACTCCATCAATGGCATGTGGGCCATTTTCTGCCCTGGTGATTGGGGCCCATTTAGACCAAAGCGTCAGCGAGACAATCTGTGTCCGTGTAGGAACAGCGGCGTCGTGCATCAGAACCAACCCCCACCACCCGATCCCCTTCCGGTCTGGGTCTGGCCATAAAGACGGGGGGACGCTACCACACGCCAGGGCAATCCCCTCCCCCTCTGTGCTGCCGCCGTCGTCGTCGTCGTTCCTCGGTGTTCCGTTGACCGGATCCAATCTGCGATGGAGTGCCTCGCCGAGATGCCCCGCGCGCCGCTCGACCGCCGCCCGCGCAAGCGGCAGCGGATGGGTTGGGACGTCGGTCCCGCCGAGTTCAATCAGGTATCCTCGCCGACGCTTCGTTTTTACCTTTCTTTGACACCGATCTGTTGGTTTGAGGCTGCAATCGGCGTAGAACTTGCTCGCTGTGGCGTAGATCTGTTGGTAATACCGCGTGGATTCGCGCGGATTTTGGGGCTGTTTTTCTAGGGTTAGGTGCTGGATTGGGGGTACTTAGCAGTTTGTTTGATTAATTTGTCTGGTTGGTGGTTGGCTACCGAATTGATTCGGCGTGCTTTCTAGCCATGGAGGTTGATAATATGCGCTATATTAAATTATCTGTAGATCTTAAATTCATTGATGCTTAATAGATTCTTATGTAAATTTTTAGAGGGCTTGGATATTTTATAAATTCGTTGTAGGAAACTGAAAACTAAAATTGAGGCTGCAGGTGTTTTTATGGGATACTAGCTGTTGTGTGTTAGCAGGATGTGATGTCTATTTTATTATTTGATGTGTTCTATTTTGCTAAGTATTGTTGGTTCTATTCTTGTTTCAGATTCAGATGGGATTTTGTGGTCAAGAAGTTGCCAACGCCATTAGTGCTGTTGCATTGGGGCTCTCTTCAGGTATTGTTTCTTCTCAGGGCAACCAAGAGCCCCCTCGGCTCGGTTCCCCTCCACTGAGGGAAGATGACAAGGATGGCCATTATGTCTTCGCTGTGGGAGATAACCTCACACCTCGCTGTAATTATCTCAATCAAAGTTGCTGCTTTTTCTTCAATATATTACAGTTGTGTTGTATCTATTGTTTGTTCTTACAGACTTTCATGTTTGCAGATAAGATTAATGCAAAAATGGGTGAAGGTCAGTTGTGATTGAAGCTCCTTTTTGTAACTGTTGATACAAATCACAATCAGGCATGCTGCTTTGCAATGGATTCTGTTCAAAACTGAATGCGTCTCTGGATGTACATCAGGTACTTTTGGTCAGGTATTGGAGTGTTGGGATAAGGAAAGAAAAGAAATGGTGGCTATCAAGATCATCAGAGGAATACAAAAGTACAGGGATGCTGCAATGATTGAAATCGGCATGCTCGAGCAGCTTGGTAAATATGATCAAAGTAGATCCAGGTGAGTTCTGATTCAGTTGGCACTTTCCTTGCGTGTCCCTTTTTCATGAGATTGTATGTGTATAAGCTGGTCTATTTTGCAGTTGTGTTCAAATTCGGAACTGGTTTGACTATCGTAACCATATCTGTATTGTAAGTACATTGTTAGATTACGGCAATTATGAACTGACCCGGAGAGATAACTATGTGGTGCTTAAATATTGGTGAATTTGGATTACTGGTTAGCAGGTCTTTGAGAGGCTTGGACCAAGCTTGTATGATTTTCTGAAGAAAAACAATTACCGCTCATTCCCAATTGCCCTAGTTCGGGAGGTTGCCAAGCAACTGTTGGAATGTATAGCATGTGTGTGCACAGTTCTTTCTTTTTATCCCTAGTCCTTTGAAGCAATGCAGTTTTTCGTAACCCAGTTTATGCTTAGTCTATTAGGAGCTGACAACTTTGGGATGTTCATGTATTTACCCTCTGTAATGTGTTGCAGTTATGCATGAATTGCGCCTCATACACACTGATTTAAAGCCTGAGAACATTCTCCTTGTTTCTCCGGAGTACATTAAAGTGCCCGATTACAAAGTATACAATGTTCTTTTGCTTAAGACATCTCTTGAGATTTTACTTCTGTTGTGCTTTGATATCTATGATACTTTGTATGATTGAACATAAATATTTGGTACTGATCCTTTGTACCTTCCAGGTTTCGTCACGATCTCCAAAGGAGGGTTCGTATTACAAGCGACTGCCCAAGTCCAGTGCTATCAAGGTGATTGATTTTGGTAGCACTACTTATGACCAACAGGATCAGAGCTATGTGGTGTCAACCAGGCATTATCGAGCTCCAGAAGTTATACTGGGTATCTATCTTATCTAATAAAAGCCTGCTCTGTTGAGCCTGCTTCTGATGTTTTAAGATTCACGGTTCCATAACTGGTTCTATTCAGGCCTTGGATGGAGTTACCCTTGTGACATCTGGAGTGTAGGTTGTATTTTGGTTGAGCTTTGCACGGTATGTGGTTGGCCTTGTTTGTTTTGTGTTGTGTATCACACAACTATATGGAGGTTTGAGCTGGCAAGGTTCTGCAGGGAGATGCACTGTTTCAGACTCATGAAAACTTGGAACATCTGGCAATGATGGAGCGGGTGTTGGGTCCTATGCCATACCACATGCTTAAGAGGGCAGAGTATGTTACATGTCTTGGATCAATATTAATGTGCTGAGTTTTAGTTTTGGGGGTTGGGTGGTTTGCTCATTTGTCACTCTTTGTAGTCGACATGCTGAGAAATACATCAGAAAAGGCCGTTTAAACTGGCCTGAGGGCTGCACTTCAAGGGAGAGCATGAAGGCGGTGATGAAACTACCCAGGCTGCAGGTACATTTTAAACATCTGACATAATGTTTATCTGAATCTCCATGACGTGTGGATCTTACTGTTTCTATTACAAACAGAATGTGGTCATGGAAAATGTTGATCATTCTGCTGGGGATTTCATTGATCTGTTGCAAGGGCTGCTGAAGTATGATCCAGCAAGCCGTCTAACAGCTGAAGAGGCGCTGAGGCATCCATTCTTGACAGAAGGGTGTGAGCGGAGAAGATGATGATCCATCATCTGATTTTACACAACATCTCAACTTGTGTTGTCTAACTCATGGAGTGTGAAATTGAATTCACTATCCTGCATGTAGCTTAGAGCACCTGTATATATCGACCTATCTGTACCTAGTTGAAATAGGTTCAATTGGCACAATGTCAACTGGTGACTTTGCATAATATTTTTTTCATGCATCTGTTATCTACTGTCCTGGGAATGAAAGGAAATATCATTTTGTATGTTAAAGCATTGTTCTCTTTTTTCTCAGCATTAGAACAAGCATCGTTATCTAGATGCGAACATAAGCACAACCAATCCATATAGCACTTTTTACAGAAGATTTGCTTCCTCTTGACATGTCTGGATACGTTTAGCCATTCTGGTGACAGGCTGACAGCTTCGTCGGTGAATTATTGTGGAAATGATCTGTAGAGTACTAGTGTTAATATTACTGGTACAGTAAGAATGGTCTGATATAGGAGGCGGGATTTCAAAAGTTTTCGTCATGTTTGATGTTTTGTGAGAAAACTTACTTACAACCGGTACTGTTGCGCATCAAAATAGAGCGAAAGAGTTTTCAAAAAATTTTAAAAATCAAGTCTATAACTCTAGTTTGCTACGGTTTTATCTCGGGTTGCTGTGATCAGATATCAGCACAATCCTAACAACTCTCGGACAGTGCCGATGGAAACCAAGCCGGCGAGAAGGTGGTGGAGGCTGAGCAGGAGATTCAGGCCGAGACCGGTCACGCCAACAACAACTCCTGCTGCATCTGCCACGAGCCTGGGCCTGCCACGGCGCTCATCGAATCTGGTTAGCCTCACGAGATCAAATATCCCTTGCTCTGGATTGGATATGCTCCTTTCACAACAACAACAACATGATCTATCTGGTTGATTTGCTACTTGTGTCGCCTTGGTCGCTGCTCAGGAATGAATAATCTGCTGCATGCCTGCATGGCCTATCCTAGAGGAGGGGGATGCTTTGCAATATTGCACTAAAACTGTTCATTTCACTTTTACTCTGTGTGTTTTCTGCACCATGGCTGGTACACTGGCAATTCTGTAGGATGCGAGTTGTGTCGTATGGTTAGATCTGGGCTGTAAAACGATGTAAACGATATATCTCTCGTTAATCTAAATGAAGGGCAGGGCGTAATGCCTTTTATTTTAAAAAAAATGGCGTGTCCAGATTGGTTGCTTTTTAAGTTTGTCTGCTAGGTTTCTTTGCTTGAATTTTCTTTGAAAATTTGGCTGCCGTTAGTTCGAACGGTACTAACATTGAATCTATGATGCAGCTGCATCCCTTGCGGGCATGCGTATGGCAGATCCTGCCTGGAGACGTGGCTGACTCGATCCGGAGGCACAGAAGCCATGGTACAACAAGTTGATGACATCTTAGTTTGGTTAGTATCACAGAGCAGTTATAATTTGTATATGCCTGATTGTCAAATCTTTGCAGTGCGTTTGGTGCAAAAAAACAGTTCAAACACGAGCAGACCATCAATCTGCACGAGACAACAGAGCATATCTGGGACTGCTGCCGCCACCATGAACAGGTTAGTCAGAGTTTGGTCTCGCTCCTCCACAACCCAGCCATACGAGAATTAACTCGCGCGGGTTCTCTCTCAGCACAGGCAGCGGCGCAGCTTGCCGCGGGAAAAAGGGAGGAAGTGGTAAGGCAGGTCACCAGGGCTACGATGGAAGCACTACAAGTACAGGTGACAACTCAGACGAATAAGTTGTATCTTGCTGTGGAGCAAACGGAAATGGTTCGGCAGTACGTACAACAGTTGGAGCATGAGTGGTATAAAGCCATGTTCAACGGAACCGGTTCCTCTACCGAACGGCAGAAGACCACCGTTGAGTCGCTGCGAGCGGGCCAGCAGGGGTGTCAGGGCCGCACGTCATCCACTCTGTCGAACGGCAAAGGATCCGCGCCCATGTTCAACATGCTACTACGGCTGCACATAATCCTATTACATAATCGTAGTCATCGTACGGACTCTGGTCTACATATACCAGTGAATCAGCTTTCAGTACTAGTGCGAATGCTAGTGCAATGTTGTTCACTGAAGTCATACCAGAGGTGCCTGTGATCCTGTTCTGGAAGAACGCTCCTTGACTCGGATCCCTTTAATCATCTCCTGTGCAACATTGTATGGACTATTAAATACTCTCCGTCTCAAATTCTATGACATTTTAGCTTTTGAGGTTTTATCTTAAATTTTCGTTTATTTAAATACTCTGTCTCAAATCATATTTTATATATGACTTTAATTTTTTATTATTTGTACAATTTTTTGAATACGATAAACAATCCTAAGTTTTGCTCGCAAGTGTACGATGAACTTGAGCTTGTTGTGACTGGACAATGGATCGTACGAAGCCAAGGCGTTGCACGCTACTAGTATCTGGTACAGTGTACGCTTATTAAGGAGGTGAGAAGAAAATTAAGTTTGTGCAAGTTTGAGGAAATTGTATGCTTTGCGATGTAAACAGAAACGTTACTGGTCCCGAATGCCCTCTTGCAGCAGCACGCTGTGCATCTGCTGATCTTCGAGAACAGGTTAAGGCCCGCGAGGCACCCGTCCGCGTCGTACGCTCGTGCTCTTTCGCGGCGGACGTGTCGCTCGGCACGCGCACCCCAGCGGGAAGTTGCCCGGGATCACCAGCCGCGTCGCGCCCATCTCGAGCAGCTCCTTTGCCGCGCCCGTGATGGCGCGCACCACGTCCGGGACCAGCACCATCCCCTCGACTGCGCCGGTCACAATGCGTCCGAAGTTGTACAGGTTTTTCTAGCCGCCGGGCGTGGGCTTGTTCGCCGCCAAGGCCTAGTTGTAGTCGTTCCCGCCGATCTGACCCACCATCACCAGCGAGCGCGCCAACCTCTCGCGGATCTCTTCGGCTGACTTGGCGCCGGCACCCATCAGGTCTTTGAACCGTTGCAGCTGCACGGCTAGGGAGCTGTTGTGTGGGATACGACGATGCGTCTCTTCGCGAGCGCCGCCGCGTCGAGGGCGGTGGCGCCCGCGACGGCGAAGTTGGCGCCGTGCGTGAAATCCGCGCCCTTTCCGAGGTACGGGCTGAGCAGTGGCAACCCGAGATCCTTGGCGAGGAAGTCGATCATGAGGTATCCGTCGGAGCATCGGCCCGTGGCGACGTGGCATCGCCGATGGCTGAACCGTAGGGAAGACCTGTGGTGTACTGCAGCAAGCCCGAGGCGTCACCTTCCAGGAGGAGGTTCCCGGTGTCCGACAGCGAGTCGCCCAAGTTGTAGATCGCTGTGATGCCGTCCACCGTCGCTTGTGACGCCGTGGCTCGAGGCGCGGGCCGTGCGTGGCACGGGCCGACGACGAGGAGCAGCGCCGCTAACGCGGTGTTGTTCGCCTTTTGATCAATCGCTTTCTGCTGTGCGGAGTTGTTATTGTTAGAGGGCAACGGGTGCTATTTATTCAGCCAGCCATGAGCCAGTATGCGAGCAGTTCGGACAAGGAGAAACGCAGGCATACCGAGTCCGAGGCTGATCGGAGGGAGATACGGCTCCTCTCGGAGTCTTAACACACGGGATCGGTGATATCGGACACGCCACGAGACTCTGTGGCACGGATCTACTAGCGACGACGACTACGCACGGTGTATGTTTGTATGTTACTGCAGTACTCCCTCTGTCCCATAATTTTCTTAATATTAATATATAGCATAATTAATAAAGAAAAAATACTACAATTAATATTCCTTAATAATTAATCTATGCATCATAATTTACGTGTATGTAGCTGCATGTAATCACTAATTTCACCTATGACCATCAGTTTTTTCTGAAATACGAAGAATTAGTCTAATAATAAGGGACTGGTCTAACGCTTATGTAAGGAAGTATATGAGATTTTTTTTATATAATACTTAAAAAGATTATGGGATGGAGGGAGTATAATGCTGTGGTAAGAAATATGGTGTTCTGAAAAGTCATAAACAACAGAATAATAAATGTAGTTACTACTTGTGAATTTTCTTTTGGAATAGTACTACTCTTTCGTGTACATGAATGAGGATATAAATTAGAGACAGGATTGTTATGTATCATTTAGTTATCTCGCCAAGATATATTGGCGGCACTCGTATCCGGGTCATGCCGCCCAATGCCCACACACAGTACAGCAGTTGCAGCCCATTGTGGCTGTAGAGCTCTATCTCTGGAATGGATATGCGCCTCTACTTAGGGTGTGTTTGGTTCGATGGATAGGATGGGATATAGAGGGACGGGATAGATTGATCCCTCAATTTGTAGCGTTTGGTTGGAGGATGAAGGATAGGGATTGGGAATATTTCTTCAATATGCCGGATGGATCAATCCCACAAAAACGATCGGACCGATCCATCCCGGACTGGCTCTCCCACGAGGTCACCTCCTCGCAGATCTCACCCCACGCGAGCCGCCGGTGACAGCCGCCCCGCACCCCCGCCGCGTGCACGGCCGCCCGCCCGCCCGTCCGCCCGCCGTCGCCGCCCGGCCGCTCCCTCCCTCGCCCGCCCGTCTGCCCTTCATCGCCCGCCCGGCCGCTCGCCCTCCGTCGCCCGCGCGCGCCAGGCCGCTCCCTCCGTCGCCCGGCCGCTCCCTCCCGTCACCCGGCCGCGCCCTCCGTCGCCCGCCCGGCCGCTCCCTTTGTCGCCCGCGCGCGCACGGCCGACGTTGTAGGCGCCCGGTTCCTAGTGAGGCAGCAATCCCCCACTCCAGCCCTTAGTAGATTTATCAGCTCCATTGTGATTAACCTAACCTCCATTCTGACAAAGGTTCGGCCGCTCCACGCCCTTTCTTTGATCCGCTACCACTAGTTTTTTTCTCTATTCAGTAATGGCAGTTGGTAATAAAAAAAAATTGTGGTCAATGCTAATTCTGCAGTATCACGCATGTTACCTATTGTTGCTTGTTTGGGCCTTTTTGTTTCCCTGATAATATTGGCTTGTGTTGTATGTCAGAGTACCATTTCGTTTTTTTTTTGTACACCATGCATGATTTATGTTTTGGTGACTGAGTTTCCACTTGTTTGAGTATGGTTGATGAGGTAGTAGCTTGACATAAAACAGCTGAGAAGGAAATGAACTCCATTCTGATTCTTTGCTTTTATAAGCTTTGTTTGCTCATTCCAGTGAATTATCTCTTCACATCATTATTGCTTGAGCTCCTGAATTTGAAGGACTAGCAATTTCTTTTCCTGGAGCTTAATCTAGCAGGTGTTGTTTGCATCAATTGGGATTTTATTTTCCCATTTGATTGGTATTGAGGGAAGCAAGAATTTCAGAATACCTAATGCATTCTTTCCCTGCAGGTAATTTCCCCACCCAATAATCGGACCGTACGTACCTTGCAGACAGATCAGCAGGAAGCACATACTGAAGGTACAGACCTTGATCTGTTCATGTTTCCTCCATCATTCAAGTGTTGTTGTTGTTTTGTTGATGTGGATCTGTGAGGAATATAAAACATGCTTCATACTATACCTGTTCATGATTCATATGGCACGGTTTTGTGATTCTTGCATTGTAGATGGATACAAGAAGAAAGAAGATATTGGCTTGTGTTGCAGCAGCACATTGGTTCATATCAATGATGACTATGATTGTTGCAACTAGGAAAAGGAAACGTGTTGCACGTAGGATAGGGATTACGTATGGCCCAATACATGAGAGAGATAGAATTAGAATGGAATACCTTAATCAAAAAATTTGGAAGGATGAGACAACTTGTATTAATATGCTAAGGCTTGGTAGAGCTCGTTTCTTTCGTTTCTGTAAGGTTTTTAGGGATCGAGGTTTGCTTGAAGACACTATACATATGTGTGTCGAACAACAAGTTGTTATGTTTCTCAATACAGTTGGACACAACCTTAGAAATAGACTTGTTGCTACTAATTATGGTAGATCGGGTGAAACTGTTAGTCGTTATTTCAATAAAGTCCTGCGTGCTATTGGAGAGCTGCGGAATGATTTTATTAGACCACCTTCACTGGAGACCCCTAGCAAAATAGAAGGAAACCCAAGGTGGGATCCGTACTTTAAGGTGTGATGCTCAATCCATATCTTTCATTGACAATTGTACTATGAAACCTTTATAGCTGCTAACTTTTGCTAGGTTGTGTCCTACCTTATATAGGATTGTATTGGAGCTATTGATGGTACGCATGTAAGAGCATCTGTTACTAAAGACATGGAACCTTCGTTCCGTGGTAGGAAGTCCTACGCTACTCAAAATGTAATGGCTGCCGTAGATTTTGATCTACGGTTCACATTTGTCTTAGCTGGTTGGGAGGGAACAGCACATGATGCTCTAGTTCTGAGAGACGCTTTAGAACGTCCAAATGAACTCCGTATACCACAAGGTAATAACCTTCATTAATTTTTTTTAGCTTAAAATAGGTTGTAACACATTTGTCCCTTACATGATAGGCAAATTCTACCTAGTTGACGCTGGTTATGGAGCCAAGCCGGGATTCTTGCCCCCTTTCCGTGCTGTCCGGTACCATTTGAATGAGTTTGGGAATAATCCGGTGCAAAATGAGAAAGAATTGTTCAACCTTAGACATTCAGCGCTACGTGTGTCAGTAGAGCATGCATTTGGGTCATTGAAGAGAAGGTTCAAGATTCTTGATGATGCCAAACCATTCTTTCCATTTCCAACTCAAGTAGACATAGTGGTAGCTTGCTGCATCATTCATAATTGGGTCATACACGATGGTGGGGATGATATCATAATACAAGAATCTGATTGGCCAATTCACACTCATGCCACGACATCTGCCGGCCAAGCAAGTGAACACACATTCATGGTTAATCTGAGACAGCAAATTGCTGATCAAATGTGGCAGGACCGCCAAAATAACTAATATGTACCCAGAATTTTTGATAATGTGTGTACTCTGAATTTTTTATGTATGGGACCATTGTAGACATTCATAATGTGTGGACACAGATTTGAACTTGTATGCGCTGTGTGGGATTGGAGTATTTTGGTGGTGCACAGTGATTTGAACTTATGTATGCGAGCAGGTAATACCTCTGCAGGTTTAGTTAGGTTGTAATATTTTGTTTGTGCATTAAGATTTGGACTTATTGTATGTGCACAATGATAAGACTTTCTAATTATGTATGTGGTTCGATACTATTTGATCGAGTTTTATCTATGATTATCAGACATTGTTACTAGATATGGGTATAATGATGAAATTTAATTAATAATCACCTATTGATTAAGAATGTTATATTATTGTTGTTTATAAATAATAATGTGTTCATAAAATAGGGGGTAACCTCACCCAGGGTGAGTGTATCATGTTGTCCTTCTTCATTCATCCGACCAAACAAAATAGAGGATGAGTCTATCCCTGACACTCGTCCTTCCAACCAAACAAAACAGGGGACGAATCTATCCTTCCTATCCAGGGATGACTCAATCACATCCCTCGTGACGCTCAACCGAACGCACCCTTAACGGATACGATCGCCTATAAAAGCGTAGTACAAAGCAAAAGCGAGCCGGATCCTCATGGAACCGCAAGAACACCAGATTCCTCCTGCACTGAGCTCGATCGAGATGGCAGCAGCCTCAGCCTCGACGAACAATCCCGCCGCCATGGTGTCCTGCTTCGTCCTTCTGGCACTCGTCTTCGTCGCCGCAGGTGACGAGCTCATCTACTAGCTAGCGCACAATAAGCTTCTTCTTGTTCGAGTTATCTATCGCTTGACGTGGTCTGACTGCTCCTGTTTTGAAGCCGCGTGCGGCAGGGGCTACCGAAGGTCCGGCGGTGGCGCCTTCGCTGGCGCCGGCATCTGCGCCGGCGCCACAGGCGGCGCACGGAGGCGACGAATCAGCTTCCTTCTTCGGCAGACGTTTGTTGACCGTGGCAGCGCCTACGCAGCCGCCGGCGTCCGCCCCGGTGGCACTGGACGACGGCGAGGAGGCGGACGGCGCCGGAACGATAACTTTCAACGGCACCATAGACAGGGACTCCTTCCGCTGTGACAGCGACGCGCGGTGGAACGAGCCGCTGTGCAGCAACGTTTGCGGCATGCTCAAGTTCGACGGCTACGAGTTCGCCGCCACGGGCACTCAGGGCGTGGCGGCGTCGCGATGCTGCTGCTGCCTCGCTGGCGCCTCCTGCACGCAGCTGTAGTCCGGGCGTGCCGTGCGTTTATCGAGAAGTAGTACTTGCGCATTGCAGCATGGCATCCTCTGTAGTTTCTTAAATAAAATGGATGCCTACTTATTTACATCTCGAAATATAATAGAAGAGTATGAGATTTGATCCGAAATTCATATACTCGAGAAAGTAAGGTCTTGTGTTTGAATTTTGCGAGAAGGATCGCGTTCACTGGGCAGCCTAGAATATGCGGACCGTGGACTGTCGCCAGGCAAAGCCGCACCTGTGTCACTGCGGAGGCCGAGATTCACCAACCGGGCCCAAATTTTCTAAAAGAATGGCGAGGAGGCCCAGCTTCAAAAAGGGGTCCGGTTCTAATCTGTACATCATCGAAAGAAAAGTTGTGCTAAAAAAATCAAAAGAAAAGTGAAATTGCTCCCAAAAAAGGTGAAATATTCTTATAATACTATATAGTAAGTTGTCTATTCTTAACTTGTCATTATCGGGACAATAATTCTAATTCAAAATCAAAATTATTATAGTAATTGTTATCCTGACAACTATAATTTCATTCGAACTGATGAGATAGTTTGGTTGTGTTTGAGTGGGGGGTTCTCTCTGTGAGCATACGAAACGTGATTTTCTTGTTTCCAAGCCAGCGTCTCCACAGGTGAAGAGTTCAACTGCACGCCACGAGTTATCATCATTACCCTTTCTGGCTTGGGTGTACACGTTAGATGATGGTTAACTGTACCTGTGGCTCGACGACTTTGCAGGAACGTCGTCATCGTCGCCGGTGATGACGGAGCTGGACGCGCCGGAGGGCTGCGGCCCATCACTGAAACGATATTTGTGGTGCCATTGCCACAGGTAACGGCCCAAATGGAAAAGGTACAAACAATTATTTTTTCTATAAAAGAATGATGCTTAACACTTGTTTCGGCACTAAGAAAAAAAAACCTTGACATCGCAGCTTTGAAAACCGCCGAGGCAGAATTAGTCGGCGTTATTTGCGTTTCTGTTTCTAAAAGAAGACGACATGTTCGGAAGAGTCGTAGTATCTGATCTTGTCCTACATATATATACGAGCCCCAAAATGGAACAAGGGCCAAGCAGAGGGCGAGCTAGCAGGACACTGAAAAGGCGACTATATATGAGAGGAAGCACCAATGATACTTGCAATAAACAAATGCTATCCCGTTATGTCCAGCACATCAATGTTGCTGGAATTATTAAACAATGCCTCAAGAACGCATCATTCGCAAATAATTTCCCTCTCGATGGATCTGAGTATCTGACCAGCTGTGGATCGTTGAATCTTCCCATCGAACCTCTAACACATATCCCTCTCATGCGTGACATCTGCCTGCTGATCGATAAGCCGCGCGCCTTCTCAAGTCAAACAGAGGGAATTGCGTGTGCTGCCTTTGAACGTTGCTAAGAGGCAGCCACCACAATCTTTTTTTTTTCTTCTGTTGGTTCATGATAGCGTCTTAGTTATATTTGTTTTGTTTTTATTACCATGTCGATTCCGCCCCGGCCGATACGCCGCCGACCAATCGTTCGCTACGCATCGTAACAACAAGTTCATAAGGGGGCATTCCTTTTTTTTTTTCGAACAGAACGAGTTCATTTGGGGGCATTGATCAGACTGTTACTGTTCGTGCGTCCGTAATCGCACTCGAAAAAAATGTAAGTAGGCTGAAGAAGAACGGGACACCTGTACTACTATACGGAGGAGGACCTGCCGTGCGGTGCGGTGACGCCCCGAGAACAGTGGAGTACCACTCGATCGCCGCCGCAGGACGTACGAGCGCGCCGACCTCGCTTGTCGATCGCGTGGTAGCAGGCCGCCGTGGTGCGTTTTTGGTCGTGTTTGGGCTTTGGGGCCAGTACAGTACTTGTCCTGGGCAAACCCAGAGGCGTGCGCCGTGCGGTACGTACGGCGCCAATGTTTCACCCCTACCACGGTCGCTGGTTCGCCGGCTTGCCGCATCTCAGGCGGCCCGGGCCCCCCTCGAAAAGGGCAAAGCCAGGCCCCTCAGGCACCCAAAAAGGTCACAACAAACCATCACTTGCTGACCCTCCTCGTCGAGAGATCTGTCTGACTTTTGCATCGCATAGTTAGCAGCTTTGTTTAGCTTATTATAGTACACGATCGAGTTAGTAATATTCCAATTTAATCGCCGTACCCGCCGGCTGGCTAGCTGCTGTGGCTGCCTCCCCCTCGTCACCAAGCCACACACAGGGCCGCGTGCGAGGTCAACGTATGCACAAGTCAGAAAGAACACCCCCTCTCGGACGCCATCGACGACGCTGCCTATATATTGCCGGCCCGTCCGTGCAGTGCTCCCCATCCCACCGTCGTCTAGTCAGGTCTAGCTGCTGCTACTACTACCACCACCACCAAGACAAGAGGCAACGCGCTCTTCTTTCCGCGACGCAAAGCAAAGCAAAGCGGCAGCCGCGCGCTCCAGGTTTCCTACTTAATTCTTCCGTTACCGGCCGGGCCCGGGAGAGAAGAGAAGGGAGAGACCAATCAATCGGTAAGCTCCCATCGATCGATGGCTCGGAGACAACAAGCAGGTGCCGCGGCGGCGCTAGCCGTGCTGGTGGCGGTCCTCGTCGGCGCCTCCCTGCCGAGCGCCGTCTCCGCCAAGAAGCCGCACGTGCTACTCTCCTCACTGCCCAAGGCGCTCCAGGTCAACGCCAACACGTCAGAGAAAGGTGCGTCGTCGCTCGTTAGGCTTGCATTCACTCCATTTTCTTTACCTAGTTTTTTTTTTGTCTTTCGATCGAGTTTAATTAGATCTCGCTTCTCGCTAAACCATCTGCAGTTAATTTAATTAACTCTACTGTTGATCTTGCATGATCCCACTTTTCTTAGTTTTTATTTTCATTTCTCAACACAACCCAATTAAAACACAGTATTAGATCGAGTGCGATTGAAATGAGAGAATATATTCCGGCGAGATCCGTATACTACTTGACTATTTCTTTGTTGCAAAGGCAGCTAAATTATATACTTACGATCTTTTTTGTCCGTTACAAAGCTTTCAGGAAAGAACGAACAGAAAGATAACAGCAGCTTATATTTTAGTTGCTGCAAATAATTGACTTAATTAATCTATAGTAGGCCGGCCAATAGTACCGAGGGCTTCTTCATCATCAAGCACTTCTCTGCTGTGTCCATTAGTACTAGTATATATTATTCGGAGCTTTGCAATAATCTTAATTTACTACTATGCATCACGGTTCATAATTAATTAGCGAGTTCATCCAACGATTATCTCACCATTATATACATATGGACAGTTCTCCACGCCGGCGAGAGCCAGATCACCGTGACGTGGTCGCCGATCGGCGCGAAGCCGGCGAACCCAGCCACCGTGAAGGTTGAGCTCTGCTACGCGCCGGAGAGCCGCAAGGACCGCGGGTGGCGCAAGGCCAACGACGACCTGAGCAAGGACAAGTCGTGCCAGTTCAAGGTCGCCGACGTGGCCTACGGCGACGGCAGCGGCACCGCCACGTACCGCGTGGCCCGCGACATCCCCTCGGCCACCTATTTCGTGCGCGCCTACGTGCTGGACGGGTCGGACAAGTACGTCGCGTACGGCCAGACCAACGCCGACAAGGGCGACTTCCAGGTCGTCAGCATCACCGGCATCACCACGTCCATCAAGGTCGCCGCCGGCGTCTTCTCCGCATTCTCCGTCGTCGCGCTCGCCTTCTTCTTCGTCCTCGAGAACCGCAAGAAGAACAAGTAATTAATTAAGTGATGTGCTGCCGGCCGGCCAGCAGTACGTGGCGTCGCGTACCTTGGTGGTGACTTCGTCGTTAGTTCTCTCTTCCCTCTGGTCTCTCTCTCCTCGGTCAGTACGGCCTTTGTAACACAGGGGCCATGCGGAGCTACCTCCCAGTTTTAGTAGAACTAGTAGTATTGCTGCAGTGATCAATCGCTTGTAAGAGTTGCATTGCATCCATCGTATGGGTGCAACAACTGCGTACAGTACTTTGTTGGGTGTTTTTCGGTTTTTTTTGGCTTTTTTTTTGTTGTGTACGTGAAAATACGATCAAATAACTTCGTTACGATATAATTATGGTTGTCCCGTCTCTGATATTGACGGTCGTCTAGTCCGGGTGAATCCGTGAATGAAGAAGCAATTCCTTTGCAGAAACGGAACGCAGGTGAGCCTGAGAGGAGACGCAGCTAAGCTACAATACTACGTATTTGATTGAGAGAAATATAATAGTGAAGGACATTAATTTTGATAGAGAAACTAATCAATACTATCAAAAATTTGTGCTGACAGAGCATACGTGTTTCCGCGTGACCTCATGGTACACACTTGCACCTTTGAAACATAAGCTCGACATGGACTTCTTACGATAATATCCGAGATGATCTGTCCACAGAGCTGTTTAAATATCTTTTAGGGGGATTGTTAACTGGAATTTCCAGCGCAAGCATGACAGGCGTTCGAAGCTAATTAATTAAACGGCAACCTATTCCATGTCAAGTCAACTATATGCAAAGAAGAAGCGTAAGAACCTTCAAGAGTAATGAAAGGGCAGGACTAAATCAAATTGTTTTCTTCTTCCAAACAAAAAACAAAAGCACATTGGTTCCATGGGCGTTAGGAGGGACATTTCTTAACGATGTCAACGAAACATGATAGAATTTGCTGTTGTTTGAATTTCGAAGGGGCAGATAAAATGTCAACGGAGCAGGAACCATATATTGCTGGTGGGGAAGGCCATGATTTAAACCCATAAAATATTTTTGAAGGCCTGGTTAAACATAGAACGGAACAAGCACTCCATTGCGTGCCTGTTTCACACGCAAAAGCCCATTAACTAGGCACAAGTTGCGATCCTTCGCTTGCTCCGTCCATAAACCGTAACAATTCATCACCTCGAGCTCGTCTCGCGTCACCCGCTTTCCCTTCTTCCGCTCGCGCTTGAGATTCCGGACTCGACTCAGCTGGATTGGGAGGGAATCGGAACGATCCGTAGGTGGCTGGTGGGATCGGAGTGACGAGGACATCAACTCCAACTTGGATACGACTACACCAGCAGCATCTGTTCCGGCTCCACCAGGCACGACACTACTTCAGCCAGATGCGCCTCAACTTTAGCCAGAAGCGTCGCCTCTACTTCAGCCCGGTGCATCTCCACTTCAGGCACCGCACCCTCCATCAACCGGGCCAATCACGCGGGCCCGTGCACGAGAGTTGAACTTTATCTTGCTGCTGAAGAACGAAGGCCTAGAGATTAGCCAACCGGCCCAGCTAGCGACTCGACGTGGGCCCATCTAGGGTTGCGCGCCAGCCTAGGGGGTCGCGCCACGTGCGGCCGCCAAAAGGGGCTGCACCCCCTCGTTTTCTATTTAGTTCAGGGCTGCGCCCCTCATTGTCTTTTGAGTTTTGTTTAATTATTAGCTTAGCTACAGCCATCGCACGCATTACAACGCTGCCACGTGTATTTAGAACTCCACCTTCAAGTAATACATCAGATTGCTTGCATCTCTTTCTTACTGGTTCTTCGATTGCGTGCGGGAAACGATCTTCGTGATCAGGCTGATCTTGCGCCAGCAAGGTTTGTAACAATCGGGAGTTGATTCAGCGATTGCATTGGCGCCTCGGACTTGCTCGTCGTAGTCGGATCGTGAGGGTCTACTTCCACTAAATCGAAATTATCTTCCTCACCGAAAAATCGGGCACTCCAGCTCTATCAAGTGGTATCAGATTCCAGTGTTTTTCAATGAGTTTTTCGTGTGCTTTTCGTTCATCCTATAGTCCACAAAAATCAAAAATAAAAATTTTCAGGTTAGATCTGTTATCGCAGCACCCCCTTGCGCCTTGCACTTTCGATCAGTAATTTGCATTGTTGAATTTGTGTGCCTGCGCGTTTCGTTGTTGCTGGATTACTGTGTTTTTATCCATCTGTTCTAGCCGCCACAAATCCTAACACTGCCCCCCCTGCCGTACGCGTCAAGATTTGCTCCCTCAGCGCCGCGAACGAGTCCTGCTCGGTTACGATCTGCTATCTCAGCGCAGCGCACGAGTCCTGCTTGGTTACGAGCTGCTGTTTCAGCGCCGCGCCAGAACCCAACTCGGTTACGCCTGCTTTGTGGTTCCGCCGCGCGCGCCTCCGCCAAGTCCTACCCGGTAACGCTCTCGCTTCCTGCCGCACCGTGCGCACCACATCTGCCACGCCAAATCCCGGCCAGTCACGCCGCCGAATTCCACTCGTCTCCGTCTCTGTTTTGTTTTCGTGACAGTCCCATCAAAAAAAAAAAAAAGAGCACGCAAGTGTGCCACAAAAAAAATGAACAGTAGAGGTTTGTTTCTCGTGATCGGTTTTGCTGGGAAATTCCCAATCGATCTAGTTCGCCGTGTGTCCTAGTTGGACTCGTGAGTCTGTCGTCAACTACTTCATATTACCATATATACTCAGTTCTGCAGCATCGGCTCATCTTTTAATTACCATTTTCCCCCTGACATCTCCGGAAAACGTGCATGTGGTGACTTGTTCATTTGCTTTCCTTTGTTCATATAATCAGTTTTTGGGCGCTCAGCCGCGAGGTTGTTTTCCACCAGACCTTCTCCTACAACCCTAGCTCTTTCTCGCACTTGTTTCCAACAGCGTCCATACGTGTTTAGCACTATTATTCAACTTTGCAATTATTATTTGATCGTGCTAATCTTTGTCTTGAGTGCAGCCTACCTAGAACTACACATATTTCTACTGCGAGCAGGTTTTGGTTCTCCAGTCAATCGCTCCTCCAATCTTTCAGCGGTTCTACCTGTTGGTTGCCGTTCAGCCCTGTGTGCTTGGTAAGAATGGGTAAGAATTTGATAACAGCGTTATTTTGAGCGATTTACCCCCCCCCCCCCCACCATACACCTGCTATCGTAGTGTTCTCTCCGTAGCTGTTTCGTGTTTGCACTAACAATGGCAGGAAATGATGCCAAGACGGACGCTACACTGCAGGACGTGCGCGCGCACGTCAAAGGCCTTGCCAGCGATATCGAGACGCTGCATGAACGGCTGGATTCCACGATTGCTTCATCGATCGAGCGTTTCGACCAGATCGACCTCGCTCAAACGGCCGCCCACACCACGCTCGAGATGATCATGACTCGTCTTGAGACCTTGACCACGCAGCTAATGGAGTTGCAGCAGACGCACGACTATGACGGTGATACAGAGCAGGACGATGGTGATCGCCGCGGTCGTGCACGCAGGGTACGTGTCCCACCTCCTGATTCCTTTGCTAAGATCAAATTTTGCATTTCATCCTTTACTAGCAAATATGATCCTGCTGCTTATCTTGATTGGGAATTAGAGGTCGAACAAAAATTTTCATGCCATGACGTTCCTGCTAACATATAAGTTAAGGCTGCTATTAGTGAATTTACTGATTTTGCTTTAATTTGGTGACGTGAATATAAACAAAAGTTTTCTAATAACACTCCCACCACTTGGGCTCAACTAAAACTTGTCATGCATCACAGATTTGTTCCTTCTTATTATGCCCGTGATTTGCTCAACCAAAAGCAAAGATTTCAGCAAGGTTCCCAAACTGTTGAGGAATATTACCAAGTATTACAAAAGTGTATGACTCGTTGTGGTTTAGTTGAGCAGGATGACGCTGCTATGGCACGTTTTAGGGGTGGTTTGAACCGTGAAATTCAGGACATCCTTGATTACAAGGAATATGATGATATGACCACTTTGTTTGAATTTGCTTGCAAAGCTGAACGTGAAGTGCAGGGACGGCGATCGTCGACACGCGCTAACTCTTTTGCAGGACGCAGCCAAGCTCCCACCCCAGCCCCCTGACCGACGTCCTCCACTCCGCGCGAGCGTGCGCCATTCACTTCAAGCGCATCACCACGCGAGCAGTCGGCCAAGCCGGCAGCACCTCCGGCCAACGGCGCCTCTCCTTCCACAGGGCGCACTTGGGACATTCAGTGCCATCGTTGCAAAGGTTACGGTCATGTGATTCGGAACTGCCCCAACAAGCGTACCTTGCTGATCCGTGACAATGGTGAGTCCTCTTCAGCTAGTGATATTGAGGAGACTAGACATGCTATGCTTTTCACTGACCATGCAGATCATACGGAGGTTCACGTTGACTCCAGCGCCGTCGATAGGTATGAGAGTCTTGTTGTGCAGCGTGTCCTCAGTACATAGGTTGCCACGGCCGAGCACAATCAGCAACACACGATTTTCCACACTAAAGGTGTGGTACAGGAAAGGACAATCCGGATCATCATCAACAGTGGCAGCTGCAACAATTTGACGAATACGGCATTGGTAGAGCAATTATCTTTACCCACTCGGCAACATCCACACCCGTACCACATCCAATGGCTCAACGATGGTGGTAAAATAAAGGTAACGCGTTTGGTACGTGTTCCCTTTTCTCTAGGCGCCTATTCTGATTATGCTGTTTGTGATGTTGTCCCTATGAAAACATGCTCTTTGTTGCTTGGTTGACCTTGGCAATATGATACTGATAGTGTACATCATGGTCGTACAAATCATTGTTCATCATGTTTCAGGGTCAGAAAATCATTATTCATCCCATGACCCCGGACCAAATTCTAAAAGATGACATGGCTCGGGCGGCTAAAACAGCAGCGCATCTCAAATCACCTAAAGCCGCCCCTGCTCAATCTGAAATCAAGTTGCATGCCCCTGTTTTGCTTGCTACACGTGCTGATTTGGCTGAGTTGCTTGATGATAAGCTGCCTTGCTATGCACTCGTTTGTTCTCGCATGCTTGTTTCACTTGATGCATCACCATTGTTGTATATACCTCCTGCTGTTGCTAACCTTTTGCAGGACTATGCTGATGTCTTCCCCACGGACTTGCCACCGGGTCTGCCCCCTCTCCGTGGCAATGAGCATCAGATTGACCTCATCCCCGGCTTCCAGCTTCCTAACCGCACCCCGTACCGCACAAATCCTGATGAGACGAAGGAGATCCAGCGCCAGGTGCAAGCGCTGCTTGACAAGGGCTACATTCGTCAGTCTCTGAGTCTTTGCTCGGTTCTTGTTTTGCTTGTCCCTAAGAAAGATGGCTCCTGGCGTATGTGTGTAGATTGTCGTGCTATTAATAACATCACAACTCATTATCGATATCCTATACCACGTCTTGATGATATGCTTGATGAGCTCAGTGGCGCCCTTATCTTTTCTAAGGTTGATTTGCGTAGTGGGTACCATCAGATTAGGATGAAATTGGGTGATGAATGGAAAACGGCTTTCAAAATCAAATTTGGCTTGTATGAATGGTTGGTTATGCCGTTTGGTTTGACTAATGCTCGCAGCACCTTCATGCACTTAATGAACGAAGTTCTTAGACCTTTTATAGGACTATTTGTTGTTGTTTATTTCGATCATAATCTTATTTACAGCAAGTCCATGATTGAGCATTTAGAACATTTGCGTGGTGTTTTTGATGCTTTGCGTGCTGCTCACTTATTCGGTAACATGGAATAATGCATCTTTTGCACGCAACACGTCTCTTTTCTTGGTTATGTTGTTACTCCACAGGGCATTAAGGTGGATTGCAGCAAGGTGGATGCCATTCAGGGTTGGCCTACACCGACGACGGTCACGTAGGTTCGGAGTTTTCTTGGCCTTGCCGGATTCTACTGCAGGTTTGTGCGTGATTTCAGCTCCATTGCTGCCCCGTTGCATGAGCTCACAAAAAAAGTGTGTGTCGTTCGCTTGGGGCGCTCCACAGGAAGAAGCATTCAACACTTTGAAAAAAAGGTTAACTCATGCTCCTCTCTTACAATTGCCTGATTTCGATAAAGTATTTGAACTAGATTGTGATGCTAGTGGCATTGGTTTAGGTGCTGTGTTGTTACAAGACCGTAAACCAATAGCTTATTTTAGTGAAATTAAGTGGTGCTGCCCTAAAATATTCCACTTATGACAAAAAACTTTATGCTCTAGTGCGCACCTTGCAAACATGGCAGCATTATTTGTGGCTTCACGAGTTTATCATTCATTCAGATCATGAGGCTTTGAAACATATTCGTACCCAAACTAATCTGAACCGTCGTCATGCTAAGTGGGTCGAATTCATTAAGTCTTTTGTCTACATCATTAAACACAAGAATGGGAAGGACAATGTCATTGCTGATGCTTTGTCTCGTAGATATATCATGCTGTCCCAAATCTTTGGTTTGTAAACTTTAAAAGATCAATATGTCAATGATGCTGATTTTCATGATATCTTGTCACATTGTAAAGATGGCAAACCATGGGACAAATTTCACATGCAGGATGGGTTTCTGTTTCGTGCTAACGAGTTGTGCATTCCAGCTGGTTCGGTTCGTCTTTTGTTGCTGCATGAAGCTCATGGAGGCAGCCTCATGGGACACTTCGGTGTTTTCAAGACACAAGAGGTGCTGGCCGAACACTTCTTTTGGTCCCGGATGCGGCGTGATGTTGAGCGCCTTGTTGCCCATTGCACTACATGTCAGAAAGCTAAGTCTCGTTTGGGTAACCATGGGTTGTATATGGCTTTACCTGTTCCTCTTCTCCTTGGCATGATATTTCAATGAATTTTGTTTTGGGTTTACCTCATATTAAGAAGGGGAGCAACATTTTTGTGGTTGTTGATAGGTTCTTTAAAATAGCTCATTTCATACCTTGTCATAAAACTAAAGATGCTTCCATGGTTGCTGAATTGTTCTTTCGTGAAGTAGTTCATTTGCATGGTATTCCTCAAACCATAGTTTCTGATCGTGATGCTAAGTTTCTTAGTCATTTTTGACGCTCTCTTTGGAGTAAATTAGGCACTAAGTTACTGTTTAGCACCACTTGTCATCCTCAAGCTGATGGGCAAACTGAGGTAGTTAATAGAACTTTGTCAACCATGCTAAGGGTTATTTTAGACAAGAATTTAAGACGTTGGGAAGACTGCTTGCTCATGTTGAATTTGCTTATAATCGTGCAACGCATTCTTCTACAAAGATGTGCCCTTTTTAGATTGTTTATGGTTATATCCCTAGGGCGTCAATTGATTTGTTTTCACTTGATGCTGAGGATGAGCCACACGTAGATGCGGTTGTACATGTTGAACAAATGATACATTTATATGAGCAAACACAACAAAACATTGCTGCTGCTAATGCTAAATATCAGGTTGCTGGTAGTAAAGGGCGCAAGCATGTTACTTTTGAACCGGGTGATTTAGTTTGGTTACACTTACGCAAGGATAGATTTCTTGCTTTGCGCCGTTCTAAATTGATGTCTCGTGCTGCTGATCCTTTTAAAGTGCTAACCAAGATCAATGATAATGCTTATGTTCTTGACCTGCCTGAGGAGTTTGGTATTTCCACTAGTTTTAATGTTGCAGATTTGAAACCGTATGCGGGCGAGGATGACGAGTTGCCGTCGAGGAAGACTTCAAGGGGAGGATGATGAGGACATCAACTCCAACTTGGGTACAACTACACCAGCAACATCTGTTCCGGCTCCACCAGGCGCGACACTACTTCAGCCAGATGCGCCTCAACTTCAGCCAGAAGCGTCGCCTCTACTTCAGTCCGGCGCATCTCCACTTCAGGCACCGCACCCTCCATCAACCGGGCCAATCACGCGGGCCCGTGCACGAGAGTTGAACTTTGTCTTGCTGCTAAAGAACGAAGGCCTAGAGATTAGCCAACCGGCCCAGCTAGCGACTCGATGTGGGCCCATCTAGGGTTGTGCGTCAGCCTAGGGGCTCGCGCCACGTGCGGCCGCCACTAAGGGGCTGCGCCCCCTCGTTTTCTATTTAGTTTAGGGCTGCGCCCCTCATTGTCTTTTGATTTTTGTTTAATTGTTAGCTTTAGTTACAGCGGTCGCACGCATTACAGCGCTGCCACGTGTATTCAGAACTCCACTTTCAAGTAATACATCAGATTGATTGTATCTCTTTCTTGCTCGTTCTTCGATTGCGCGTAGGAAACGATCTTCATGATCAGGCTGATCTTACACCAGCAAGGTTGGTAACCATCGAGAGTTGGTTCAGCGATTGCATTAACGACTCGGGCTTGCTCGTCATAGTCGGATCGTGAGGGTCTACTTTCACCAAATCGAAATAATCTTCACTCACGAAAGATCGAACACTCCAGCTCTATCACGGAGTTCTTGTTTTTCGCCCCACCAATATATTTTGTTCTGTTTCGATGAATAAAATACAGGTCACAAGCAAGAACATTTAGCAATGAACATCTAAAGAATATAGGACACTTCCTTCACAAAAAAAAAAAGAATATTGGACACTTGAAAATGGAGGTAGAATCATCCAGAGATGCCAACGACAATTAATAACCACAAAAACTTCTAGAAACATAAAAAATGAGAATTACAGGACGGCGTAATTATTTTAGCCTTGTGGTTCTGTTTCACTGTATAATAAATCGATTCTCTTAGTCAGTAGTAAATATTACGCTATAGTATATATCAATCACAGTTGTATTGCTATTGATGCAAAGATGTATGTACTCGTCCTCGACAAGGTCACCAGGTGTCAGCAGATTGTCCAAGAAAAGTCAGAAATCAGTATTCCCAATATGAACAATGGATCGATCTTCACATTAAACGACCAGCATACACTGCTCGAGGGTACTTATGCTGCAGCTGCCGCCACTGTACGAAGATCTGATCAGCTAAGCGAAGCTTGTAGAGAAGTAAACCACTCAATGACAGTTTCTGCACTCTTGCAATGCTTTCAATGTAGAAAATGGAGGACCATCTGATACCAAAAACCTATAAAAAGGAAGCAATAACAAATATTCATTGCAGTAAGTTAGACAAAAAAGTCAAATACAGTAGCAAATCAGCCAAATATTTTGTTCACCATACATAGTGGCTAAAGGAGGAGGGTTGCGTTAGGCTTTGCGAGCCAGCGTAAAAACTTAGCTACTCTTATGGAGATGAAACCCAAAAGAATCCCGTTGGGGCGTAACCCTCTTAGCGACGCGCCATGTCGGAACCCGGGCTTGGTGTTAAATGTGCAAGGGCTGGGTCGTCACCCCCGTGACGCGCTGTGTTGTGATCTGGGCGCGGTGTCAAGTGAGCAAGGATCGGGTCGTCACATCCTTAGTGGCGCGCCACGTCGGCGCCCGGATGTGGTGAAAAATGAGCAAGGGTCTTCACACCAACGACGGGTGCGAAGGGTAAGGAAGCTAGTCGAGCCTTGTAGGTTGCGTGTAGGTAGTTGGAACGTAGGGTCGCTAACAGGCAAGCTTAGAGAGGTAGTTGATGCGATGATAAGGAGGCGTGTAAACATACTTTGCGTCCAGGAGACGAAGTGGACAGGGCGTAAGGCGAAGGAGATGGAAGATATCGGTTTCAAGCTCTGGTATGCGGGGACTGAAGCGAACAGAAACGGAGTAGGCATAGTGATGGATAAAAGCCTCAAGGAGGGTGTGGTAGATATCAAGAGAGTAGGAGATAGGCTCATTTTAGTGAAGGTGCTACTTGGGGATTTGGTCCTCAATGTAATTAGTGCCTATGCTCCACAAATAGGTCTGGAAGAAAGCGTTAAGAGGCAGTTCTGGGAGGATCTAGACACACTAGTCAGTAGTGTGCCTGCTGGTGAGAAGCTTTTTATAGGAGGAGATCTCAATGGCCACGTAGGTTCTTCTAGTGTTGGTTTTGAGGAGGTACATGGAGGCTTCGGATACGGGAGTCGGAACCAGGAGGGGGAGAGCGTCTTAACCTTGGCCTTGGCCTATGATCTGATGGTAGCGAACACGTTCTTCAGGAAAAGAGCCTCTCACCTCATAACTTATAACAGCGGCCACCATTGTAGCCAAATTGATTTCATCCTAGCGAGGAAAGAGGATAGACGCGCTTGCCTAAATTGTAAGCTGATACCTGGAGAGTGTGTAGTACCTCAGCATAAGCTTGTGGTAGCTGACTTTCGCTTCCAGGTACGCACTGTAGGAAGCAAGCGTGTCAAAGTGGCTAGGACAAAGTGGTGGAAGCTTAAAGAAGAGTCTGCTCAGACTTTCAAAGATAGGGTCCTCCAAGAGGGCCCTTGGCATGTTGAAGATGATGCTAACAACATGTGGTTGAAGATGACCAAATGCATTAAGAAAGTGGCTGCGGAAGAATTTAGAGTGACTAAAGGAGCAAAGTGCGAAGCTAAAGACACGTGGTGGTGGAATGAGGAGGTCCAAAAGGCTATCAAAGAGAAGAAGGAGTGTTTTCGGCGCCTACACCTAGATAGGAGTGTGGAGAATATAGAACAATACAAGGTGGCAAAGAAGTCTGCGAAGCGAGCGGTGAGCGAGGCACGGGGCCGGATGTATGATAGCTTATACCAGCGATTGGACACGAAGGAGGGAGAAAAGAACATCTATAAGATAGCTAAAAGCCGAGAGAGGAAGACACGCGACCTAGGTCAAGTCAAATACATTAAGGACGAGTCAGAGCAGCTGTTAGTCACAGATGGAGAGATCAAGAAGAGATGGCGGGAGTATTTTGACAAACTCTTTAACGAAGACAGCGGGAACTCTTCTATGGAGTTGGAAGCCTCTCCCGATGACTCCAATGTGCACTTTGTGAGGAGGATTCAAGAAGCGGAGGTCAAAGAAGCTTTGAAAAAGATGAAAGGAGGCAAGGCGTTGGGTCCAGATGGTATACCCATTGAAGTTTGGAGAGGTCTTGGTGACATAGCGATAGTTTGGCTCACTAGATTGTTCAACCTTATCTTCCGATCAAACAAAATGCCCGAGGAGTGGAGACAGAGCACTTTAGTACCAATCTTCAAGAACAAAGGAGATGTTCAGAGTTGTACTAACTATCGGGGGATCAAGCTAATGAGCCATACAATGAAACTTTGGGAGAGGGTTATTGAACATCGCTTGAGGAGGTTGACAAATGTCACCAATAACCAATTTGGCTTCATGCCTGGAAGGTCAACTATGGAGGCGATTTTCTTGATAAGGCAACTCATGGAAAGATATAGGGAACAAAAGAAAAACCTACATATGATCTTCATCGACCTTGAGAAGGCATATGATAAAGTGCCTAGAAACGTTTTGTGGTGGGCCTTGGATAGGCATAAAGTCTCAACAAAGTACATTAACCTCATCAAGGATATGTATAATAATGTTGTGACAAGTGTCCGAACAAGCGGTGGAGACACGGATGCCTTCCCCATTACTATAGGGTTGCACCAGGGGTCTGCTTTGAGCCCTTATCTTTTTGCCCTAGTGATGGATGAGATCACAAGGGACATCCAAGGAGAGGTCCCTTGGTGTATGCTTTTTGCAGATGATGTTGTGCTAGTGGATGAGACTAGGGCGGGAGTTAACCAGAAGTTAGAATTATGGAGGAAGACTTTGGAAGCAAAAGGTTTTAGGCTTAGTAGATCTAAAACAGAGTACATGAAGTGTGACTTCAATGCCACTGCACACGAAGAAAGGGAAGGGGATGTCAGACTCGACGGTCAGGTGGTCCCCATGAAGGACACCTTTCGATATCTGGGATCAATATTGCAGAAGGATGGAGATATTGATGGAGATGTCAGTCATAGAATTAAAGCCGGATGGTTGAAGTGGCGTCAAGCCTCTGGTGTCCTATGTGACAACAGAGTTCCACAAAAGCTCAAAGGCAAATTCTATAGGACTGTGATTCGACCGGCTATGCTATATGGAGCTGAGTGTTGGCCTACTAAAAGGAAACATGTCCAGCAGCTAAGCGTGGCAGAGATGCGTATGTTACGGTGGATTTGTGGTCACACAAGAAGAGACCGTGTCAGGAATGAAGACATATCCAACGGAGACCTGAAGACGCACCGGTCCGCAGTGGCATCATTAGGCACCCGGTTAATCTAAAGAGAGGAAGAGGAAGACCAAACTTGACTTGGGAGGAGTCGGTTAAGAGGGACATGAAGGAGTGGGATATCGGTAGGGAGTTAGCCTTAGATAGGAGTTTGTGGAGACTGGCAATCCATGTGCCAGAACCTTGATTTGCCTCCCTTTTCTTTCCCTTTTTCCGTTTGCTGTTTCACCTTCCGTTCCCTTGGTTCTGGCCTTTTGGTCTTTTCTCAGCTTCCTTTTTCTTTCCTTTTCGGTTTGGTCCTTTCCTGAGTTTCTTGTTGGTACTTGGGGTTTCATCTCTAGCCTACCCCAACTTGCTTGGGATTAAAAGGCTGGTTGTTGTTGTTGTTGTTGTTGTTGTTGCTGCTGCATACATAGTGGCTAAACTCATGACGAATTTGATAAAAGCTAAGGATGTGACATGTGAGACACTGATGCTACCTTAAGAACAAAAGCAGAGATGCACAGAGGAATGCATGTCCCCGGACCATTGCAAAATATCTGCAAGGGCAGATAACACTCGTCAGTTATTTAAGCTCATTCCATGCAGTAGGCGCAAAGTAATATGAAAAGGGTACACACCACTTGTGGTCTGATTCTTATTACTACCCACATAGCATGCAATGTAGCAACCAAAGTTGTTGCAATGGAGGTAATGTAAGATTGGCCTACTTCACGACTGCGGTATATCTGCAAGAAATGGGCATTCTCATTCATCTTCCCACCATCACTCTGAAAAGGCACAACGAGAATCACATTGCAATCAGCTTAACAATGGTCAGGCAAATAATAACACATCACGATAAATGACCACCTGAATCAGTGATTGCTCGTAGACCTGTGCTTTTTGAAGACTCATATTGTCTGTTAGTGCTGCAACATAGAACCTTGGCGTGAACCTATCCTTTTGTAGGGACGCTATAATATTCATCATTTCTGCGGTATGCCCTCCTAAGAACCAAATTACAAATTAACAAATGTTCCATCATGCTAAATTATCCTCAGATTTAGGAACACTTAAGATGACTCAAAGTAACTTCACTGTGTTTCATCCATGTGTATGCATAAAGGTCCAGTTAAATAAGTAGCACATTTGGCATAGCAAAGTTTTCAAGAGTGAAACAACCTAACAATAATACGCATAAGAAATCAAAGTGGAAGTAAGTCATTAGTCGTTAGTAATCCACTTAACGTAGATTGAAGGTGAACGTACATGGTTGAAATGAAAAAAAAAAGTAGAAAAACTAATAAATGTGAAAAATAATCTGGGTGTCAAATATGAAAGAACCAGAGACGAAATAATCCCTATGTGAAGTTGCAGCTCTCTACAGTATTTGGTGCTCCCGTCTACGGGAACTAATGGCATACGCTTTCGAATTTTTTTCCATAGACAAGTATTTGACTGTCAGGATGTACTCACCGGAACCCAGGACGATGAGACACCGTACTTGAGCGGCATCTGGCTTCAACCGCGGCAAGCCGACGCGCCACAGCACGTAGACGATGCGGACGGCTAGCAAGGAGACGAGTACCGGAACGATGCTGCACGCGATAGCCAAGGCGTCGAGCGCCATCCAGTGCCGGCCCCTGAGCCAGTGCGGACGGTGCGCCCGCACCGAGCCTCTGAAACTTCGGGGCCCGCCTGAGATGAAACAACAACGGCGGCGCCAGCCTTCCCCGCGCCCGGATCTATCGTGACGGCAGCGACGGCGGTGGAGGACACCTGGGAGAGCAAGCGAACGCAGTGGAGACCTTCGCGTCTCGCCTCAGCCTACCCCGGCCTCGACCTCGGGTCTCGCCTCGGAGCTGGTCGGCGCCGGCGATCGAGGGGAAGAGGCACGCGAGTACGAGAGATAGAGTGGAAGAAGAGGGAGGGGCACACGAGATCAGCTTCGCACACAGATTGAAAGCGTATTCTTTCCTATCACGTTTTTCATTTATCAAAGTGCATTTATGAATTAAACATAATATGGTCATTGATTTCAGGAGATATTTTCAGCTAGCCAAACCATGTAATATCTTTCAATTTGTTACTCGCTCCTACCATAATCTTCTTCGTATTATAATAAATAAAAAATCTCATAATCTTTCTTGTATAAGCATTAGACTATTTATTATTCTCTTATTTCTAGACTAATTTCTCGTATTCTAAAAAGAATTGATGGTTTTAGGTGAAATCATTGATTGCATGTAGCTACAGACATGTAAAATAATGGAGCACAGATTAATTATTAAAAAAATTATGATAGTATTTTATTTTTTTTATTTATTGTGTCATAGTTAAATATTAAAAAGATAATGAGATGGAGGGAATAATTAAAATGAATAAATGTACTCCGCACAAAAGAAATAATAAATGTACTACTCACAAAAGAAATAATAAATGCACTCCTCACAAAAGAAATAATAAATGTACTCCTCACAAAAAGAAACAATAAATGTACTTTGATTTTGATCAATAGCTTTTGAATTTTTTTTTTACCATTTATTTTGATCCGGACACAACATTCTATTTCTATTTGTGCCAGCAGCATGACACCGAAAGTTTCCAGATATTCCCTAAAACAAAAAGGTTCGCCATTTATATTGATTTTTTTAAAACGGAATATAAGCCAGGCTGCCAAAGATTAAGCGAAACAGATGAAACTGCAACTTTATTGAATCGATTGTACTCAACAGAACATAGCATTATCTTAATCATCATTAGTTCATTACATGAGCTAGATATGTTGTAGCACATGGTAAGGAAAAAAACACACTAAGCTCATGAACAAATTATGCCATTCATCAGGCGTCCCGGCAGCAACAATATGTGACGCTTTGACCAGCATGACCTGTCCCTTTTCTGCAATCGGCTCCAGTGTACCCAAGACCCGTCCTTCTGCAGGTGCCCTTGCAATCACGGAAATCATCTTCGCAACCTAAATCGACATAAGGCAAGCATGTTTCTTTGGAGATCTTATCTGCACCTATGTTATGAAAAACAGAAGAGTAAGCCGGATCAGTGCGTGCACATACATATAAAATTATTAACTAAAATAAAATTTTCAAGGGAAAACTAAAGAGCAAACATCTTTTAGGCTCGAAAACTCACCAAGTGCATTAGAAGTTGAGAAAATCGCAGCCAATGCCAAAAGGGTTGCTAAGAAAAGAACCAGAGGATAGGAGCTGAGACGGGACATTGGGGTTTGGGTTCGTTGTGCCACAGTGGACAACGCCACAACCTGCAACCTAAAGGCTGCGATATTGCTTGTATCTACCTATGTGGAATGTACTACTATTTTTGTCTAAATCTAAAACATGGAAGGTAGTACTACCTAAATCATTTATGCCATGATTTTTTGCGGCTCTCGAAGAGGTTATTGCCTTATTTGTTTATAGATATCTGATTCCGGTGCTCCTATCCCAATCCTTGACCCTAATATCGTCCGAGTATTAGCGGAACCGGGAACTCGATGTCGTCAGAGAGAAGCACCGAATGAGAGAGAGAGAGAGAGAGAGAGAGAGCGCTATGTGAGGTGAAGAAAACGAGGGTAAGAAAAAAAAAATCAGGTGTTGAGTTGAAGCTTACAAAATAGCAGAACAAAGAGGAGTTGACATTACAACAACGTTACTCGAGTTCTGAAATGCCATGGTGACATGTTGTCGATGATCAAACGAAAATTACATACAAGCGCTGCGGCTAGTTCAGTTTGTGGTGCGTTGCTTCAGACCACAACGACCGGAGTAGCAGGTAAGCCAGCAAAGCTCATAGCTGCTGACGAAGTGAAAAGGCTCAAACCAAGCCTAAATCTCTGATGAGAACAGTACTTTCAAAAGGTTGCCACATGTAAATTCCAGGACGTCCTACCACTCGAGGTTTAGTATGCAGGCAGATTCAGGGCATCACCCAGTCAGACAAGCATGTCAATTCCACGACATGCTCAAACTACTCTGCTCAAAGGACCATTTATGAAAGCAGTAATGCCTCCTGATCAAGGGATCATCCCCATAATGTTGAACAGGCTTTGGTGCCATAAAATTTGTACAGTAATAACATTGGGCAAGGGCACAAGGAGAATGTTCTTCATGCTGGGAGGCATCAACCGTCAACAGCAATAGTCATGAGAGCAAGGTGAAGACATAAAAACTTGAGCTCAGAACAGAACACGAGGGAGATGAGTAAATTAATAGTCCTTTGTGAAAACTGAAGCAAAATATTCAGTATGCGGAACCCCCAACTAACCACAAAATAGATACAGTAAACAGAAATACCAGTACCTGATACCACATATGAAAATAATGGATTATTGTGGATAGCATACATAGATAGATCAAAATTACCTTACAAAGCTAATAAAAATGACAAAACTAAAATGTGCAACATGTTCCAACATCAATTGAAGCAAGCTTAGTAACAAATATTCCAGAAAAAACAGTTAAATGACACATATGAGATGTAAGAATAGGCACAGGTATGATGGATGAATGCATAGTTACCAAATTGAAGAAAACTTGTGCAAATTACAATGCAGAGACAATGCATTATGATAATTTACCAGGAAAGCCAAACAAGCAATATCGCGTTTATTCAGGATTGTTCATATGCTCTAAGCAGAAAATAAGCTACAATCATATGACTGTGGCATCATTCTGAAGATAGAACACAATCAACAAACAATAGAACACGTCACACAGTCACAGTAGGTGGCAACTCTCAAGCAGCATATGTGCTTTGGCCAAATAAAATGCATAAACAATTGTAATAGGGTAACAACTATGGAGCCACTATCTTGTACCATGTGCTAAGCAGAGGAACAAAAGAGCAATGATCTAACAATTGAACAAATCATGATGGGTGACCCACTTTCGCCAAATAAAGCAAGAAGATGTATCTTTGTCGTGGATGCCCCAAAGTTTGCAAATTCACTTGAACAAAGAAGTGCCATACTACAACTTCACATGAGCAGCACCTAAAACTCAACACATAATAACAACTACAGAGCATTTTCGCATCGAGCAAACAAGGAAAATTGTCATATTGGATATGCTCCATCTAGTTTACTGAATGATGTTGTTGATAACACCAGCACCAACTGTCTTGCCACCCTCACGAATAGCAAACCTCATTCCTTGCTCACAAGCAACAGGCTGGATGAGCTCGACAACCATCTTGATACGGTCACCAGGCATGCACATCTTTGCCTCCTCATCCTTGTCATTCATAATCTTTGTCACATTCCCGGTGACGTCCGTTGTCCTCATGTAGAACTGTGGGCGGTAACCAGGGAAGAAGGGTGAGTGCCGGCCACCCTCCTCCTTCTTCAGCACATACACGACAGCCTCGAACTTGGTGTGCGGTGTGATCGAACCGGGCTTCGCCAACACCATACCTCTCTCGATGTCATCCTTCTGCATACCACGGAGCAGCAGCCCGACATTGTCACCAGCCATGGCATCATCCATGGTCTTCTGGAACATCTCGACACCAGTCACGGTGCAGTTCCGGGTGTCCCTGATTCCAACAACGTCGACTGTGTCACCAACCTTGACGGTGCCACGCTCGATACGGCCAGTGGCGACCGTACCACGGCCAGTGATGGAGAACACATCCTCCACGGCAAGCAAGAACGGGAGGTCAGTCTGCCTCTGCGGGACCGGGATGTAGCTATCGACGGAATCAACCAAGTTGAAGATGTCGTCCACCCACTGGTCCTCCCCGCGCTTAATGCTGGGGTTGGCCATGAGGGCCTCGAGCGCCTTGAGGGCGGAGCCGGCGACGATTGGCACGTCGTCGCCGTCGTACTCGTAGTTGCTGAGCAGCTCACGGACCTCGAGCTCGACGAGCTGGAGCAGCTCCTCGTCGTCGACCTGGTCCTTCTTGTTGAGGAAGACGACAATCCGGGGCACACCGACCTGCTTGGCGAGGAGGATGTGCTCCTTGGTCTGCGGCATGGGCCCGTCGGCGCCGGAGACGACGAGGATGGCGCCGTCCATCTGCGCGGCGCCGGTAATCATGTTCTTGACGTAGTCGGCGTGGCCGGGGCAGTCGACGTGGGCGTAGTGGCGGGTCTCGGTCTCGTACTCGACGGTGGCGGTGTTGATGGTGATACCGCGCGCGCGCTCCTCGGGGGCGGCGTCGATCTCGTCGTACTTCTTGGGCGCGCTGCCGCCGACGGAGGCGAGCACCATGGTGAGCGCGGCGGTGAGGGTGGTCTTGCCGTGGTCGACGTGGCCGATGGTGCCGATGTTGACGTGCGGCTTGGTGCGCTCGAACTTTCCCCGCGCCGCGCGCACCACCAGCAGCCTCCCGCGCCTCTGCCCGGCCGCCGCACCCACCGCGCGGTTCCGGAGGCGCGCCGGCGCCGAGACGCCGACGGAGGTGGTGAGCCGGACGCGGCTCTTGGACGAGGAGGCCGTGGCCTGCGGGAAGAGGAGGGAGGTGGAGGCCGAGGCGAGGGAGGCCATGGCGGACGGCGGAGGCGGAGGCCGGAGGAGCAGCGGGAGGTGGGGATTATTTTGGGGTGGATAGGGAGAGGCGAGAGGGGGTAGGGGTTTGCGCTGCTTATCTAGAGAAGAAGAGCAGAGGAGTGAGTGGGGGATAAGGGGCCACGGATTAGGCAGACCGAGGCCGCAGCCAATGTGAGCCGCTCGATGGGTTGGCCTTGGCCCGTCGGGGGTCAAATTTTTTCACGCCCCGTTGTGGCTCGTTTGGGCCAGAAAAAATGGGGTTGAGGCCCAGGATCCGCCTCGTCGCCGCGGTGAATCCTAGCCTCGCCTTTCTTTTTCCTCTCGTGCGCCAGTTGCATCTACCGTGTCACATGGAGCCACGCAGATACGCAACGAGCCTTCAGATTTGTGAGCAGGCTGTCTGTGCCCAAAAAAGAATGGGAAAACGTCATTGCAACCACTTGAATGTCAGGGACGAGAGGTGTGGGTTTTCTGCTGGTAGAACTGGATTTATGGGTGAGAAGTCCCCTGAAAAGAATATAACGTACGAAATAGTACCCTGATAGTGACAATGAAGTGATTTCTTCACTTGATGTACTATAAAACTGAAGTCATAGCGTGGTTAGACATCTGATAATGATGGTGAACACACATGTCTATATTTTTTGTCATACAATACCAATAGGCAGATATACTTATTAGTATCAGAGATTCAAAATTGCATTGAAGCAAATGCATGTTGGCAGTCTATTTTTATCTACGGACATATCTAAGCTAATACCCTTGTTCATGATTATTTATAAATAGGTTCACTGTTCAAATTGATATTAATGTAACAATAGACGATGAGTGAAATATATTCTAACAAATCCCAATTGCTTACTTCCCAACTTATTGTAAGATATAAACTTGCTTGTATATTTTGATATACTGAGTGTAAATAGTAAATATAAGAGCGAATATATGGAGGTGAGTCTGTAATGATCTGTAGTGAATAATGGACGTGTTCGAATCAGCCATCTCCGATTTTTTTGTGTCTGGCTGATTATTCAAAACAACTGCTGTAACCAGCACTCACAACAAATAGTTGCGTTAATCAACAGCAGCCACAAACGTCTTATTCGAGCAGGTCCAATGTTGTTCATGTTTATGAGAAGATGATCAAAGAGAAGATGACAATTTTTCTTTTCAAAGCACAAAATATAAATATATTGAGAAATTCTATCTTATATGTCTTTCGGGCTTATAAACATTTGTAAGAATCGAAGTTGACTTTGACACCTCAAAAGAAAACAAAAAACTTTGACAAACATGTCAAAGTTCGCTTTGCAGATCGAAACGGCGAATGGGCATCAAACCTTACGCGGCCCTTTCCTTTCTTCCCCCAACCTGACTTGCTCCTCGCGGCCACGACCCTCTCCTCTTCCCCATTCCCCGATCACATCCGCTCCGAAACCCTAGTCCGGCCATGGCGCGGCGATCCACCCCTCTCCTGCGGCGCCTCCTTTCGCCGTCTCCAGCCCCTTCCCCTTCCCCGTCCTCTCCCCTCGCCGGCGCCGTCTCCCGCCGCACCGTCACGTACATGCCCCGCCCGGGGGACGGCGCCCCGCGGGGCGTCACGCTAATCCCGGGCGACGGCATCGGGCCCCTCGTCACCGGCGCCGTGCGGCAGGTGATGGATGCGATGCACGCGCCTGTCTTCTTCGAGACCTACGAGGTCCACGGCGACATGCCCACGGTGCCCGCTGAGGTGTTGGATTCCATCCGACGCAACAAGGTCTGCCTCAAGGGCGGCCTCGCCACCCCCGTCGGAGGTGGTGTCTCCTCCCTCAACGTGCAGCTCCGCAAGGAGCTCGACCTCTACGCCTCCCTAGTCAACTGTTTCAACCTCCCGGGCCTGCCCACCAGGCACGAAAACGTGGACATCGTCGTCATCAGGGAGAACACTGAGGGGGAGTACTCGGGCCTCGAGCATGAGGTCGTGCCCGGAGTTGTCGAGAGCCTAAAGGTATGGCGAATGTTCATTTACAATGATGTATTCAGCTTGCTGATGCATCGTCTAATAGCTGATGTGACTCTGCGATTGTGAGTGAGCTCTAACTGTTTGTATAGATACCCACTTTTTAGATTTACTGCTGAAACGAAGAATGATGACAGAACCTGCTGGGCAAAATGACTTTATGATGTTATTGTTTTGATCTGTGTGTATGTCGATTAGATATTTGTTATTGTGCTCGGAGATAATATCAACCGTTCGTTGGATTAGATCTAATGGTTAAGAATATGAAGGTACCCACTAAAAGGTACTTTTAAGTTGTGGACTGGTACCAAAAATGATGGGCTCGGTACTAACTTTTTAATGTCAATGGCTAGGCTTAATTTAAAAGGGGAGGTATCCTGAGATACCTTTCAAGCACCATAACAAAACTGTGTCGATTAACATGCTTGTTGTACTACCATGTATTCTGGTTCAATAGGTTGATCAATAAAACATAATTATTGGCACATTCGATCAGAACTGTAGAATATAGTTATGTAATATGTAAAAAATCCATGTGCATGGGATCATTTTCTTTTTTTTTTGTTTCAAGATGGAATGCTTGGGAGTTGGAATATTGGGGCCATAACATACTTCATATTAAAGTTTATGGTAATGTGCTGATCTGTCTAATTCACTTAATTTGTGAGGCCTTGTATTAGTCATGAAAAGCGTTTGAATGAAGGATGCTCTTCCTGTCATTCTTGGTAGTACTCCATCAATGGCATCAAATAGGTTTGCTCAGGGATTCATAATCATCGTCGTTACTGGTTTATCTGAACAGAACGAATGAAACCTTTTTTTGATAATTTATTCATCCACACTAATTAGCATTAGGATGATCATAACTACTGACTAGCAATCAATGATTTTTTGGACATGGACAAGCAAAACATACAAGTCATTCTCATAAGGTTATTAGTTAAAGTAAAACTTTGCCTTCATAATTCATCATTTAGACAGAGTTAGCACTTAGCAGTTCTTTACTATTTTAATTATTGGTCATGTACAACTGATAGGTGAAATAAAATAATATTGGAAGAAGTGGGTGCCAATATTTTATTTAATCTGCAACATTTGTCTTGCACGTCACAAATAGAGCATAGAATAATTTTTGACTCGTCAGGTTCTTCTGTTACTTTTATTGAGACCATGGCATGAGAAGTCATTGACAGGATACTTTTGTTGGCTAATTGGTAATCAAAGTGCACCAGATTTTTTTTTTTGGTGATAAAAAATGCACCGGCTTGATTATTTAGAAATCCTAATCTTGTCAATGCGTGGAGTGTACATTGTTTCTTCCTAGATCTACACGAGTGCCTAGTCGAGGGAAATGTACCTTGTTATCATCATAGTTCAAGTCATGGACACGATTCCTTATGATATTTACTACCCTGTGAATGTGATCATGATAGCTTGTCTCAATTAATTTGGGTGTAATTATGCTTCCCCTGCTTGATTCTGCCATATAGGATACATCCTTTTCTCCATTATAATATTTCTGAATGAATTTGCTAGGTGATAACAAAGTTCTGCTCAGAAAGGATTGCCAAGTATGCTTTTGAGTATGCTTACCTTAACAATCGAAAGAAAGTGACAGCAGTGCATAAAGCAAACATCATGAAGCTTGCTGATGGTTTATTCTTGGAGTCTTGCCGTGAGGTTGCCAAAAAGTACCCTGGAATTCAGTATAATGAAATCATTGTGGACAACTGTTGTATGCAGCTTGTTTCAAAGCCTGAACAGTTTGATGTTATGGTATGTGTACATGGTATCACTTATATGCCACTTTCTGACCTATATGCATATATATGCCACTCTTTTTAGCTAGCTGCTGTTTGAAGTGGTTTTCTTATGCCTAAAAGTAATTGTGTTGTTCTGTTTCTGTCTTCCTATTCTTGGATATGTTGCTTAGTGTGTACCCATACCCAAAATCATATATCAATTTTATGCTGACCATTTGATTACTGGGTTTCTGCAATATGATTTGCATTGTGGAAGCATTTTACACCTTGTCGCGAAGCTCTTTCTTTTTGAATATATGATCTTTATTCTGTTAATTTATGAACATGAAGTCTCTAATTTTTTTTAGTATATGCCTGGAATTTGAACTTACTTCTATTTGGTTCCTTTCACAGGTCACTCCAAATCTCTATGGCAATCTGGTGGCAAACGTAGCTGCAGGTATTGCTGGAGGTGCTGGTGTCATGCCTGGAGGTAGATTTCTAGCACTTAATCATGAGCCTTATTGTACATAAAGTAGCATTTGCAACTTTTCCATAGTTTGTTGATTTTCACTAGGTCTAACCTCGTCAGATATGTTTGTTTGGTTTACCCATTTTATTTTTCTTGAATACCAATCTTATGGATGTTTCATATTTAGCCATATGGTTATATAAAGTTAGAAAACCCATAAATCTGCATTTCATCATTTCAGGTAATGCGGGTCAGGACCATGCGGTTTTTGAGCAAGGTGCATCTGCAGGAAATGTTGGAAATGAGAAGGTTGTGTTGCAGAAGATGGCTAACCCTGTTGCTCTGCTTCTCTCATCGGCCATGATGTTGAGGCATTTGCAGTTCCCATCGTTTGCCGATCGGCTGGAGACGGCTGTTAAGCGTGTTATTGCAGAGGGCAAGTACAGAACCAGAGATTTGGGCGGCACCAGCACTACCCAGGAAGTCACGGATGCAGTAATTGCCAAACTGGAATAACTTCCAACACTGTACTTCCAAAATATTCTTTTGTTGGACTAGGTGACTAGTCCTGCTAAATATTTGCTCTTACAGGTTTAGATTATCATTTTGTTGGGCTAAGTAAGTTCGGTTCATTTTCCACTCATTTTTGTGGTCTAAACTGGAAATAAGAGGAAAAATGAAACAATTTTCTCTTACCGTTGAGGGAAATGACATTGTGCTATCCTATTGGCGGTCGCAAATATTGACTTATAAAGCACAATGCCGTTGCAAAGATGTATAAATTAGATATTATCTGATTGTTGTTCTCAGCGGCACTTATACATTCACAACAAATTTTTAAGGCCTTGTTCAGTTGTGGTGGGTTTGAAGGGCTCGAAGTGGAATGAGGGGGGTTTAATCCGTACCTGACTAGCAAGTGATTTAATCCTCTCCAATGCCTGCTATTCCTGATGTGAATGGTAGTAACGAAACAAGGCCTAAAATTATGACATTGCAAGTTGCAACATTCATGTGAGTTTTTGAACCAAAGGTTTTCAGCTACAACGGATTCTGTGGGGTCAAAATTGACATGCAAGTTCATCCAGCCTACTGAAAAGTCAAAACGTTTAAACAATACATCCTATTAGTAATAAGCCATTACAACATATTATATTCCTAGTTTTTTCCCTTTGAAATGGGATACCCCTTTCAAATATAGCGAAGAAATGGGATACTTCCTCCGTTCTTTTTTACTCGTCGCTATTAACTTTGACTATTCGTCTTATTTAAAAAAATTTATTCAAATATGTAAGTTAAATGTCATGTTTCAAAAACCATTAATGACAAATCAAATCATAATGAAACATATTTTGAATAAGACGAATGGTCAAAGTTTTTTGTTTCAGGTAAAGAAAAATATAGAATATCAGGAATCAAGGGAAAGGTAAAGTTGTTTTTCAGCAATGAGTAGTATTGTTTAAAAAGCTTTAGTGAATCAAGCAAATTTGTTTTGCTATAAAGGCAGTATTAGTGCAGGTTTTGCCGTTTTGGAAAGACCAGAGCATCCTGATTAGTTGCTTTTTTGTCGTTTTCACATTCAGACTTGTAGGACCTATACAAAGGATGAGGTATTGACTGACAATATGAGTAGGAATTATTGTATCATAATTAAGGATAAAGGAGTTGATACGGAACTATATATTAAGCAGATCTTATGCAGGTTAAGCCTTCTTCATATGTAATTTTTCACAAAATATACCTATTTTGCATGCCAATGCATCTTGTTTCTCACAATCTCTTCTTGCAAACCAGAGCCAGAGCAAATCTTTTGATTGAATACTGTAAAAGTCTGACACACCTCTCGTATCCGGATAAAAGACTAAAAAATAAAGATGATTAAAAAACAATGATTAAATTTATCATATGGATGGAAAATTAGTAGAGATGACACATTGGAACATGTTGTCTACTCTAAACATACTATTGCTATTGTTTGATAGTATAACAACTAAATATTTACATTTTGGATTGACAGATAAGAAGAAGCATTTATAAATAAAATATCATTATACAAATTGATCGGAGTATATGATCTACAGGGGGTGACATGCCTTTCTCTCCCCCCCAATCCGTTAGGGGGGCATGCCTCCCCCCACTTCCCCCCGGATCTAGGAGGCCATGCCCCCCCCCCCCCCCCCCTCCCCTCCCCTCCGTCTCTCTAAGTTTTTGTATTTTTGTTATAAGTGTTTAAGCTGTTACAGGTGATGTCGATGAGGAGACAAGAGCTTTCCATTGAGAGTTCCCTTCAAGACCGTCCCCAGCCCCCTTTGCCTAATCGGTTGTTCTCGTCAAAATTGTTGGTTGCTTGCAACAACAAATCCATTGTGAACTTCTTCACATTGGAGTCAAAGTGATCAATAGAATTAAACTCGGTTGTAATTGTAGCTTCACTTTCCTTCTGTTGGGTTGATAGTACGACCCTAGTTTATTGTATTTTCCTTCGATGATATAGGAAAAGTCTAACACACGCAACCAGAAAATTAGAATGAAAGCACCTAAACTAATCCCAATAACCATCTTTCTCATTTTTTGCATCGAACTTCCTAAAGCCAGATAAGTTGAATTTTTTGTTGCAATTACCATTAGTGTATCATTAAATCTGGGTAATGGTTCTATAATCTAATTATTAGATATATCAAGAAAAATGAGATTTGGCAGTGTCGTCAATGCATTCGGTATGATCGCACTTATGTTATTATATGATAGATCAATTCTTTGATTCATTGATAAACTTGCAAGAGCTGGAGAAATCATTCCCAATCAAAAGCTGGGGAAATCATTCCCAATAAATTCCGACTCCTCAAGCTATCTCCACGATGCTGAATTCCTGCACACAATACCGGTCCATTTACCATTGCAGTGGCTCTTTTTTGCCGAAGACTACAAGGGCCTAGCTCATGTAGACCAAAAGAGTTTCCTAATAGCGTGGCTAAAAAAACATTAGTATGAAACTCCGACATTGGGCCCTGAAAATGGTTATTGGACAGATAGATCTCTCTAAGCTTTGGATCTCTACTAGTGAGGCTGGCACAAACTCCGATCCGGTGAACAGATTATCCCTAACATTCATAGTTGCAATGGAGAGTTGAACTGAGGGATGTGACCAGTGAATTGATTCGACTTGATTGAAATAACCTTTTAAGTTCTGAAATCATGCAAGAACCTCTATTGGGCCTGACAACTTCACATCAGAAATTTGATGGTCCAATTCCAACATTTCTTGGGCACTTAAATTGCCTAGCTCGCTTGGTAGGTCGCCGGTGAGGTAATTTGAGCTCAGACTCAAATATCTAAGTGATTTCAGGTTGGCAAGCGCTGTTAGAATGACGCCGAACACTGACGCATTGGCGGTAGAAAGCTTCTAGAGCACGACACAATTAATCGGGATGGACCAAGGCTCCAATAGACAATTCTTCATCGTCAACTCCGTTAGTGGTCAACCCCTAAAGGAAATTGTGGAGCAGGGAACTGAAGTCATTGCAATCCAATCAGAGAAGCTTGAGGGGACCATCCCTGCGAGTGACGGAATGACGCCAGATAGCACGCTGCCCCCGAGCTGCGGCGACCTTAAGGCGGTGAGGAAGGACAGCAACGGCGTCAGAGTTCCCAACTTACCATGATTCTTGAGGTCAATACCGATGACTTGCCACGAGCTGTCGCAAGCGATGCCAGAGTCTGCTGGCCTTTTAGTTTATGTTTTTACCTGCGTGTGATGAGTTCGTTTCTCAACCATATGACTTTTTCTCAAACGCCACTTCATAGATCAATGCGTATGTGCAAGGTGCCAGGTTGGACGGAGTCATCATTAATTTTCCTTGAACTGCTCACAGATACAAATGTACGTTATTGATTACATTTTTACCCATTCCTAACTCCTTACAATTTTTTGTCTCTATTAATAAACTTGCTGCTCACCTAACATTGTAAATCTTGTTTATGGAGTGAATACCTGCACGAAGATGGAAGAACGCACTGGCCTTCATGAAGCCTCTGCGGCCAGAGGTGCTCCTTTCGACAATAAATCAATTTCACAGTTGCCAGCAATGGCGCCGTTGCCCTTAACGAATTCTAACATCGCAGAAGCACCCCTACCTCCCGTGATCAACACAAGAGCTGCTTGTGAAGGTGTACTTTGAATATTGAAAAAGGAAGAATGATGTGACATCTCATTTTGTAGGTCTTACTGTCACAGGTGCACTAGTGCACCACGTGGATGACACCAACCTTTAAAATAGTTAAAGGATAAAAAACAACGAAATTGCTATACATCTGTCAGCTAAAATCTAACTCCGTTTTAGTCAACTTTCCAAGCAATTGTTGATTGCCACGCGCCTTCGCTGTTGGGCCATGTGCAACTAGTAATGTTGGCTAATTGTTTGAGCTGGGCCTTTATTCCTCGGCTCTTTTCTTTGGCCCAGTTTCGATGGAGGTGGAATATGATAATGATAAGGATCGCAAGCAACTAGCATCAGGATCGCTATTTTCATTCACTCTGGTTCATTCTGACCACTCATTTTTCCAAGCCTTTTGCTTCTGTTTTCTATTTTCATTTAGTCGTGCGTGTCCTATTTCTAAGGATTAGATTGTGGATTGGAGCTCGGATTCATGTTGTGCGTATATTGAGTTTGGGATAGTGAAATTACATTTATACAACCTAGACGTGTGGGTGAAATTGATAATGATGCTCTAGTTATTATACAATTCTAGAAAAAAAATCACTTTATGCTCTTCATTATTCATCGGGACGCTACATAATCAGGGATTCAATGGATTTCACATCTACACTAATGATGTGTTAAATGTCTTTAATTTCATTCAATAGTTGATTACCATCAATGCTCCTTTTTATGGTATTGTTCGTTCAATATAATTTCTCAAGGTGATACGGTATTAGTGCCTCTAGAGGTTTTAACTTCCTAAGAGCAACTCTAACAGTTATCTAAATTACTCCTTAAACATGGTTATTGGGTTCTATTAGCCAAACACTATCTCCAACAGTTATCTATATCTGCTCCAAACCTGTTCGCACTCCTCAAGCTAGCCTAAAGTCTCGCTATATGTGGCAACGGCGTTCGCAGTCCCAACCTTCGAATCGCGACGTTTTTTGGGCAAAATCGTGCTCCCGCGTCTACATTCCCGTGCTATGGTAGCCAAATCAGATGCCCCCCGCGCCATTTTCTAGTATTTTGGGCACATCTGCAGCCAGCCTGTCCCAGAGTTGGGTTGAGAAGAAAGGAGTTGCATAGACGCCTGGAAACAGCAAGAAGGATTGGCGGCACTGTCGGCGAGGAGGACGAAGGAGCCGTCATGCCGCCGCTCTCAGCCTTTCCCTCCGCTGTACGCGATTGGTGTGGTAGGTAACACCGTTGGCCGCTCTCTGCTGTTGTTGCTTTCTTGTGGGCAGAGCTTCCTTATGGTTGGAAGAACAGATCTTGTGTGCAGGCCGGAGAGCTTGCGGCCAAAGAGCCGGTGCTAGCCACGGCCAAGGACCTCAACTACGAGCTCCGGCAATTCACAATCCGGTACTCGTTCGGTCGTTCCTTCGCACCTAGAATAGTCAAGATTTGGTATATTTTACAATTGGTTTGGTAGCTCATGTTCATGGCTCATGCTTCGTAATGAATTGTTTGACCTTATAGACTACTATTTTTTACTTCAAACCGAATTGTTTGACCTTATAGACTACTATTTTTTACTTCAAACCGAATCAGTTGTTCAGTGCTAGAATTTGCAAGAATAAGATGTTGTAGTACTACTTAGTGCCCCAATATTACCCAATTCTAGCAAGAGCTCATAGGTCAATGCTAGCAGCAACTGTGAGTCATGTCGAGCTGCATTGAATTTTTTTGTCTGCTGCAAACTGAATGAGTTTCAGTGCTAGAATTTGCGAAAAAAATAAAGTTGTTGTACTGGTAAGTGCCCCAGTATTACCCAATGCTAGCAGGAGCTCATAAACCAATGCTAGCAGCAAATGTGAGTCATGTCGAGCTGCATTGAAAATTGCCAAATATATCAGTTGAAACTGAACACTAGGTTGATTTAGATTCCAATAGCAAACGAATAGGATTAGATTATAGAAGTCTTATGCTGATTAAATGTATCAGCAGGACCTGAAATTGCTACTAATCTTTGTTGACACTAAAACTGATTTGTTTTTTTGTTTTTCATATCTGTAGGCGTTGTTGATAATAGAAGGGGTGCGCACATTCACTGAATTGTTGAATGAGGAAGATAATGATGTACCTTTGGAAGACCTGACTGAAGATCCCTCACCCATAGCATATATAGTTCAGAAAGATTGAAGAATGACAAGAGAAAAGGGAAGAATTTCAACGAGGATGAAGATAGACTTGTTATTTCAGCATGGGTGACTGCCAGTATAGATCCTATACACGGAACAAATCAAACAAAAGCTTCTTTTTGGACAAGAGTGCATATGTACTATCAAGCCAAAATGGAATCATTAGCAAATAGAAGTCAGACTCACTGTTACATCGATGGGGGTCCATTCAAGAAGCTGTAAGCAAGTTCTGTGGGTTTACAGACCAGGTTGGGACCAGAAATCGAAGTGGAAACACTGTTTATGATAAAGTATGTTATGAAAATTATATTTGTTTTATGTAAAATGTATTCTTATTTTATAAGGTCTGTATTAAAACAATATATGATTATTTGTATTATTTCACAGATCGAGGAGGCTGAGAAAATGTACAAGGCTCTATTTAAGAAATCCTTTCATTTTAGACATTATTGGTTTAAGCTGAGAAATCAACCAAAGTGGCTTGAGAAGTTGCAGCAAATAGAAGCTTCAAAAACAAGCAACAAGAAGCAAAAGTCAACTAAAGGTTCAAGTCCAACATCAGTGAACCCTGGTAATGTTGAAAGTTGCACTCAAGAAAGTAGTGATGTTCTCCCTGAAAATACTGCTGCTGCAAATACAAATGCACCAAAGAGACCAATTGGTAAGAAGAGGGCAAAGGAAGCACTGTGCAAAGATGGCACTGATGCATACATGCAAGCCTTAGACATTTTTTGGGCAAAGAAAAAGGAGTCTGATATAATGAAGGAGATTAAGAAAGAGGAGAGATACGCCAAGACATACGCACTAAACAAAGAGAGGCTCGAGATAGAACAAAAGAGGCTGGCAAATGAACAAGAGAAGCTAGCCATTGAGGCCAACAATTTGCAGTTGAAGAGAATGTTAGGAGAAGAGAGAATTATGAGCATGGACAATTCTTCTATGAATGAGCTACAAAAGAACTACTACATGAGCCTACAAGATGAGATCATGGCTCATCGCAAGAACAACTGAAGTTGATTGCAAATCTATTTGACTGTCTGGTAATAATTGAGATGGATAGTCTTAATTTCCTTATCGTTTAGTTTTATTTTTCCAAGCATGTTGCTTATCATCATGTGCTAGATTATGTATATATTGCACAGTTATTGCTATAGTTTTAGTAATGAAAAAGTGCACTGGATTCAGTGTCCCAAGCCATTACAGAAATAAATAATAATATTTTTTTAAAAAGCATCCTAATAGCAATGTTGCAGATAGGAAAAATTTAATCATAAAAAAAATTGAATATGGGCTAGATCTGCATGATGCTGCCACAGATGCTTCACCAAGTCTTCTCGAAGTTGATGATGAGTTTCGTCGTCTCTAATTTTAATGTGGTTTTCAATTAATTCATCAAAATCTGTTGTATGCGTATGAGAGGGTCACATTTTTTTCCACCATTCTCGAAAGGTTCATCAGGATCCACTTTTCCCTCATTTTTGACAATCATGTTATGCATGATAATACAAGTTGTCATTATGTCTCTCAATGCTGATTCATCCCAAAATCTAGCTGGGCCTCGAACAATAGCAAAACGAGACCGTAACACCCCAAAAGCTCTTTCTATGTCCTCCCTTACAGCTTCCTGTGCTTTGGCAAAATATTTTCTCTTATTATCCCATGGTTCTAATATGGTCTTCACCAATGTAGCCCAGGACGGGTATATACCATCTGCAAGGTAATGCTATGGTATAATCATGGCATTTATATTATAGTTCACTTTAGGAGCTTCCCCGTTAGCTAACTTTGGAAATAGTGGAGACCGGTGAAAAACATTGATGTCATTGAAAGAGCCAGGTAAACCAAAAAGAGCATGCCAAATTCATAGATTCTTTGAAGCCACAGTTTCTAAAATTATTGTTGGCTTATGATGGTGGCCGGAATACATACCTTGCCCGGTGGAAGGACAATTCTTCCACCTCCTATGTATACCTGGAAAACCTCTTTCCTCTACAAGGGCAAGTAATCAAAGGGTGTCGCTCTCGTTAGGTGTCCTCAAGTATTCCTCTCCAAAAATTTTGATTACAGCTTTATAAACCTCGTCAGACTTTCTAGAACAGTACTTTCTCCAATACGGACATATTCATCAGTAGCATCTACTGATGTTTCATAAGTTAGCATACGAAATACTGCAGTAACCTTTTGAAAGCAACTTAGTCTTAGAACATTATCTGCATTTCTCTTCTGAACAAAGTAATCATCATGGTCTTCCACATCATTCAATATACGTACAAATAGATCACAATTCATTCTACACCTGTGTGGTAATTAAAATAAGACACATATATTAGTAATGTATTACGTATACTTTTTCAAACCACATATATCAGTAATATACTACGTACACTTTTCAAACAAATGTTTACATATAAACATTCGTCAAAATAGTTCTGGGTCGAAAGTCGCATCATCGGCTAAATAATCTTGACACATTATTATATGCCCTCTTTCTATGTCACAATATCTATATAAATGTCCTGGGATAGAACCACAATATTTTTTAGCATCTTGCGAATGGTTCTTAATGATTTGAGCAGCGGCAAGGATAAACTCATCATCACGTCCGAGGAGGATTCGTCTAAAAGTTGTCGAGACAGGAAAGGACGATCAGCCAGGACGCGAGACCCTGCAATGGAATTCATAAATTGTTTTTGTTTTTTCTGTACTTCATGTGATACGTAACCGGTAGATAGTAGCACACATCCATGTTGATTTTTGGAGTTTACCTTGGGCAGAGGAGTACGCACCGCCGTGACGCAGGTGGCCTGTCGCTGCTGGACTTTGTGCAGCACCGTCAACGCTCGCCGGTGGCCTCGTCGGTGGGAGTACCGGAATCGAGAGAAATATGGAAGGGGCGATTGGATCTAGTGACTGCTTGAAAAGTCCTATTACGGTGGGATTAAGTAGCATGCCAACTAACAAATCAATGTGGGCTCATATAACGCTGACGTGTACATAATTTAAATCCTTTTTGAAACCACATATAGGGAACAGTTGGAGTTGAGTAATTTTCTTAATCTTCCAACATTTCTTTTCAAACTCTCTAAACCATGATTTAGGGTGTATATTTTTTAATAACTGTTGGAGTTACTCTAAAACTAGAGGTGTTTTTTTGGGCAACCTAATTGGACGTGTTAGCTAGCGGCGTTCTTATCTTGAAGGTGGAGCTAGCTTACCAAATAATTCTTATCTTAGAGTTGCTCAAAAATAGACTTTGTTGTTTATGTGTGTCTCTCATTATTGGTAGTGTTTTGTTTTCAGTTTTCTCAGTTCTAATTACTGTTTTCAGTTTGACGGTTAGTAGGAGTTACTTTTTTCTAACCATGCTCTTTTATTCAGAAAGTTTTCGAACATTTTCTTTGGACCGGCGGAGGATGGAGTTTCCAACGTACAATATATATGTTACACGCTCCTTGAGTGTTTTTGTGATCATCAAAAGGCATGAGGAAAAAAAATTGATTTGAAGGCACTAAAGATTTCAGTCACATTTTTTCTGCTTTCATAAGAAACAATAGTTAACTGAAGTAGGTGACGAAAACAGTAAGATTATAATGCTTAAAAAAAGACCTATCACGCGGCAGTTTTTGATTGGTTAAAAGAATTAACTGAACCTAAATCAGAAATTAGCTTAGTATAAAATAGTCAATCCTAAAAACAAAGAGTATTGATAGTTATCCAGTTTATAAGGGAGAAACAAATAGATTCAGATAATAGTTTTTTGTTGTTGTTGAGACGCCGTTTCAGATAATAGGACTTCCATTAAAATTTCTCTCTCACAAAAAGAAACGTTGTCCATCGGGACAGAACAAACAAGGAAGAAAAAGAAGACAAAGCCCATGCAACATTGGGTCTCCTAATAATGCCACTGCCAGAGCGGCCCATTACCAGCCGCCACACCTTCCGCCCCTTCCCTGCAAACCCTAATAAAGCCGCCGCCTCCGCCTTCGCCTCCTTCTGTCTTTCAGAGGGAAGAGTTCGTGCTGCCCGCACCCGACTGATCCTCCGTCATGGCGTCTCACCTCGACTTCCGCTACCTGGACGAGGGCCTTGGCGGCGAGCGCGGCAAGCGCAAGCGCCGCGAGGAGGCCGAGGCGGCGGCCATGGACTCCATGGACCTTGACGGCGACGGGGAAGCGCCTCGGCCGTCAAAGCTCCGCGCCGTGCCTTCTCTGTCGGATCCGTCGAAGCCAGCCTCCTTCGGCCAGCCTACCTACGACGGCGTCATCGCGGGGCGTGTGTCGGGCCGCCGCTGGAAGGAGCCTCGCACGCGGCGCGCCTCGGCCGTGGTGGCGTCGCGGAAGCCAACCCCGCTGGAGCAGCGCGTCCGGGAGAAGTCGCTGAAGCGAGCGTACCAGGCCCGCAAGGCTGAGCTCAAGGAGGAGATCCGAGCAAACAAGGTGGCGAAGCGGAAGGCACGCGAGGAGCGGGAGAAGCGGAAGCAGGAGAATGTCCTGCGCACGGGCACCAAGCTGCAGCGGGTCACCAACCCTAAGACAATCCAGAAGATCGCCAAGTCCAAGAAGCGCAAGCAGCTCAGGGTCGTCTCCGACGAAATCCTCGGCGGCAAGAAGTCGGAGGCCAGTCGGCGCATGCAGGTGCCGGGGCTCGAAAACTGAACGTGACCGGCCTCCAATCTATGTATCTTTTACAATTTTTAGTTGAGGAGTTTGCACTGTTTATGCCTTCTCAGTTCCTTAAGTTCATATGTGAGATTTTACTGTTACACTTCTGATCTTGCCGATCATGAAATCGGTACCAGCGCACTGATCAGCTCTTTGGATGAAATGTGGCCTATGCTTATTTGCAGTTAGTCAGTTAGGATCCCGACTTTTACACCAGTTAGCATCCTTTAGATGTTAAATTGCAGTTTGCATCTCTTCAGTTTGACTGAATCCGGTACAAAAATATGACTGAATCCTAATTCTGTGTGCTCTAGCACCTTTGTGTTTGAAATCTTGCTTAATCTTTACTAGTGCCATGGGAAAAGCAATTGCTGAGGTCTTTACTAGTGCTTGGCATGGTTTATGTATTCACGAAATGTCTTAAAGCACTTGCCTTGTCCGAAGGAAGAAGAAGATGGTTCAAGTATCCTATCTGATTTCAGCTCGAGGAAAAGGTAGAATTTGAGGAAAATTTTGATGCAAGAGGAGAGTTAGTAAAGTGACATGGTTGGACGACATCTACGAGTTAAAAGAGAAGTGGGCCTAGTGCTTCGTGATGAAAATTTTTACGCTAGGGATGAGAAGCACCCAATTAAGTGAAAGCATGAATAATGCATTGAAAAACTATTTGAAATCAGATCTTGACATCATTAGATTCTTGAAACGGGTAGAGCAAGTTGTTGAAGATAAGAGAGAGGAGTTACAATCTGAATTTGAAATCCTAAGGACGAACACCAAGGATTCTGATTGCTGCCCCTATGCTGACACAAGCAAGTGAGATTTACACACCAACATTATTTCGAGCCTTCCAAATTGAATATGAGAAATCTCTTGCAGCCTACACGAAGGATTCACATGGATCTAATGAATTTATGGTCTCTATCTCCATCTCTACTCCTATAATGCAACCCCTAAAAAAATTCCAACACCTAATAATATTTTCACAATTACGATGATAATGTTACATTAACTTAAATCCAACGACTCTCGTGTGTTCTCTCTATTAATAAAGTTACATTTACTCAAATCTAAGTCTGCTAATTTTTAGATCTTCCATTACACAATTTTACAAACCCCCTACACCACGTACTCATGCGATAATATTGAGTCAACCGTCAATCTAATCTGATCTGTTATTTGCTCTCACGACTCTTGATTCACCCGTCCTCCGTAATCATATATCTCGCCGCCGCGTCCTTCGCCCACCGTCGTCCCGTTCTACGTAACCACGAGATCGTCACCACCGCGTCCTCCGCCCGGCGCCGTCCCGCCCTCATCAATCACGAAGTCGCCGCCACCTGACCCATCCTCCGCTTGTTGCCGTTGCGAGGCCACTGCCCCTTCATCCTCTCACCGCCGCCCGCCGATGCGAGGCTACCGTTGCCCGCCACGTCCTCTGCCTGCCGACATGAGGTTGTGAGGCCGTCGTCGTTCGCCCCATCCTCTGCTCGTAAATAATGACGCGTGGCAACAGGCGGAGGAGCAGATCCGGCTTATGACACGCGACCTTCAGGTGGTGCCTGCGCTCGTCCGTCACTTTTACACGGCCAAGACCTGAAACAACATACGCGCTCGTAACTGTGCTCCTCTAGAAAAAGATCACCTCACACTGGCTGACTGGCCCAAGCTCTCCCACATGGCAAGGAGACCCCTTATATTGTCTTAGAAATTATTATCCTCTTTTACATAGAATTTTATAATATTGAGTTATTATATTGTTTGTTTTTCACATTATGACGTTAGTATAGACATTATATCCATATAACTAAAAAATTATATATGTTAGATTATTATATTATTTTTATTTCAATCCGTGGTGTTAGCACAGGTAAGAATACTTAGTTGCAATAGGAGCTGCTGGAGATAATAAACCTGAAGAAGAGCGAATGTTATTGTCAACAAAGCTGATTAGTCTGTCTTGTGTAGTTGTTGACTCTTTGAGAGGATAGGTCTGCTACACAGACAATGCCCTAAAAGCTCTTGATTTAGTCAACATATGACATTGATGAAAGATATATTTTGAAGCGATGAACTCGAGATGCAAAATTTGGAATTATCAAGGACATACATGGGCGAGAAAGAGTAGAAAATCCTAAATTAGCTGCTATAGTTTGGTACAGAGAATCTTTGTCATCCGTTCATTCCATTAGCGTCATGAGCAGCTGATTTTGAAGATTGCCCCATGCTTGTCGAAAAAACACTCCATATGCTTGACAAAAGGGTTGAAGAAAAAATCAGAGAAAGTCCAAGTGTCAATGTTGAACAACCTACTGTTCAAGCATCACCTGATTTGCCTATAAAATATGCACATGTACGTGGTCTTGAAAAAAAAAAGGCAGAATGAAAAGAAAGAAAAGTTGGACTGAGAAATTTCAGAAGCAAAACAGAACAAAGTATGCTAAAAAGGTCAAAGCAAGTGAACCTGCACACCAAGAAGAAAATATGGGTCTTACCACGGAGTCACTAGCATCTAACATAACATGGGGGCTAGTGCAGAAGGATATCACGAATATGAATCACTTACTAGTTATACCCAGCTTCTTACAGTACGTGGACATTTCTTAGCTAAGTAAATTAATATTAAATTGATTGTGTATTATGTTGTTGAGTTATCTTTTTTTTAGAGTTCAAGTGTTGTCCAAAATATCAGTAAGCCTTGCTTCTTTGAAGCGTCGGATTTGTGATCTTGGTAGCGAAACTTTGACGAAGCTCAATATTCTTTTGGGGCGGGGTGGGAGAGGGGGGGTGTTACAGAGTCACGGATGGAATCACGGAAGGTCTTGGCGAATGGCTTTTGGGTGATGTAGTAGGTATTTTATGCATGTAATGTCCTTTGAAGCAAATGGCTTTTGTGTGCTGCAGATATTTTTTGCATGATGGTAGGAACATAAGGTTTAAACTTGTTTTTGAATGATGTAAAACTTTTATAGTATATTAAAATAGAGAACTAGAAATGGCTCTGATGAAATGCCCTTTTATGTTGCGTATCCTCTATGTCAAAGTGATTGTAAAACTTTTTGCAGAACACTAATGATCACTAATAGAAGACATGCATTTTATTTTTATTTATGCTTGCAAGTTCACATAGTTTGATGCTGGATGACATAGTTGGGTGTGGCTCAAATTGGTGTCAAAGGCTGCTCTTATTTTTCTTCAGAAGTAGCTGCTGGTGGCCAAAAAGAACGAAGGCCCGAGCTACTAATGCCCTGGACATTGGATGACCTACAAATGGCTCAGATGAAGCAACTGCTTAAGTTGCAGTTATTTCAGACTGCACTTGAACCGGATCCCCACGCTCCCCTCCGAAAAAATTTTGGTGCGGGGGCCGCACAGCGACAGCGCCTCCCGTGTGAACATGTCCCCATCCGTCCCTCCTGAGCGGCTGAACCCAACCCGAAATTCGAAATCCCTGCACCAGCCGCGACGCACCTACTGCCTAGATTCGCAAGACCGGCAAAGCCTCCTACGCGCTCCTGCCCCGGCCGATGGCCGCGCCGTCCTCCGTAGTCGCCGCCGACGATGAGGAGTATGAGATCTGCAACGAAGACGGTTTCGTCTACAAGCGCCGCCGCGGGCTCTACCCGGACGTCGCGCCTCCCTCAGCCCATGCGGCGGGCCCCAACCCCGAGGCGGCGCGCCGCCGCTGTAGGCACCGTGCGCTCCTCCGCCTCCGCGACAAGCGGCTTAGTGAGCTCGCGCACTGGGAGGTCCTCGAGGGGGAAATCAGAGCCCGGGAACCCACTCCCCGGCCGCCTACTCCTCAGGCTGTTCCAGTGTCTCCTTGCCCCGCCACCACTGCATTAGCCTCGGCTTCGGTACTTGACGACTTCCTCGTCCGGGTAGGCTACCTCGCCGACCGCCTTGCTTGCTCAGTTGTTTCATTTCCTTTTCCCCATTGTCTCTTTTTTTTTTTTGACCCGGCCTTTTCTCATTTACAAAATCATCTGATATTGCAATGTAATGTGTTGCTATTTGAACCATACATGTATAGATCTGTACCCACAAATTAACATAGCTAGTTTTTCAGAACCCATCTTTTTTTTAAAAAAAAAAAGGACTAAACAGCCCTATCAATTTAGGGATACAAACACGGCCTTAGAGCCTCTTTGTTTCCCCACTAGATTTCACAATCTAGATTTTGTAAGTAGAAGCTGAAGCAAAGGGATAGATTTTATCTCTATATTCCATAATCTGAGCCTCTAGATTCTACAATTTCACAAGTTGGTCTAGACCAGCTTTTTTGCTGGATTGTGTCACAAATATTTACATCTTTGGGCAGACAATATTTTGAGCAATAGATTTTCACAATCCTAGATTCCTCAATCCACAATCTATAATTCAGGTTTCACAATCTAAAGCTGAATCAAAATGGGCCTTATTCTGTTTTGTTCTTTTCTTCTATGTTCGGTGGTTGTGCAGGCAGAAGTGGAGGAGGCGATTATCAAGAAGGTGGACGGGTTATGTGACGAGGTTGACGCACTCTGCCGTGCTTATGAGGAGGACATGGTAGAATCCATCACCGTACTGCCTGTATGGGGCGACCCGAAGGAGCTGCTTGCTCCAGATTCCCCTGGTACCAGTTAGGCACTTCACAGCTTAATTAGTTGTCTCTACTTATCTAGACACTAGATTGCTTGTGTAGGGGAGGTTCCTGTGTTCAAAAATTGCTCCAGGGTTGCTTGCCAACAGGATGGTAGATAATTCTGCGTGATACCTTCGTGTAGGTAGCTTAGGTATCTTGATTGGATTTTTGTTAAAATTATTCCCTTGTGTTATGGTAAATGTTGCCTCTGTAGCAATTCATGGAAGTACACTTGTGCTGGTTTTGCTCATGTAATTGTTGCTTTCTCAAGTTAATTGGCAAGCATCTGAACTTTGCATTCAGCACATAGCTACATTGGTAATTTGTCATGTTGCACTTTTTGGGATTTGACTGTCCAGTGGGTGAAGTATATACTCCTGAAAAAAATAAACTTGCACTTCTACTTTCGGAAAATTAATAACAAAATCGCCTGGCAAAGGTTTTCTTTTCTTTCCATTGCCACAATTTCTCAGTTCTGGTACATTGGGAATGGAGGTAGTGCCATACTGTCTCAGTTGTGTCTATGATCTGCTTGCAACGTAGTCATCAGATATAGGGGTCAGAATTGATGAAGTATGTAAAGCAATGTGATGTGACTTTTGGACTGATGAAATTCTTAGCTGTAAATTAAATCATTTGTCACTAAGAAATCACCTGTTTAGGATTTACCAAAGAAAGATGCCAATCCATTTGGATATCATTTAACAGTTGCACCAGCCAACAAATTACTATTTTGTTAGCGATTTTTAGCATCCTTTCCATCTTGCCATTGTAGGCAAAATTGAAATGTCTGGGAGTTTGATTACTGAGTTACTGTTCCATGGTAAGCTACCAAGAACCAGATTTCTATAATGTTGGGAACCACAAGAATACAAGGCTTACCGGTGATCAATACCTTCTATCACTGTGAAAGCCTGCAGAACATGTGGAATTTATGATGATTGTTCCAGGCATTGTTGAAGGTAAGGAGCTTCTGGGGGAATCTTGGCAGATGAACCGCAATTTATGGACATAGGATATGGCCCCTTCACTATATTTCTCTGGCAATTGACCATCAAAAGAAAGACAACAGGCTAAATATGTACATTGATCGAAGAAAAAAATCACTACATGGTGGCAGCACTTTCGCGGTTAATGTGTGAATTTTTGCTCATCCTGCAATATAGACAGCTAACTTTTACACATACCAGTTACCTTAAAAAAAATTTAAGACAAATTCATCTTGTTCTTTCTGTAACTTACTTGAATTTCATGAAAGATTACCAGAATGATGGCAATGGAGGCTTGAAAGGGTCAGATAGCGGACATGAGAGAACCGCTATGGAGGCTGGAGGCTACGATAGGTGCCAAGAAGCAGGAGTGTCTCCAGAAACAGATGAAAGTATAAAAGCTTGTGGCAAAACAATGCAAAAGGCCCCTTACCGATGCAAACTTCCTGCTGGGCTTGGTGATGATCCATCAATTTCTGCTGAGAATCGGTAATTTAAGCAATATCTGGTAAAGAACATGTTCCCTTGCTGTAGCAATCAGTTATGTCGTGCCTTGCTTACTATCCGTAACATGCAGGAAGAAGAAACAGATAGCTAGTCCTTCAGGCTCCGTAAGTGCTAAACAACTAAAGTGGTTTTGCAAATCAACTTCCCCAAATCCTGTTTCATTTTCTTCAAGGCGTAAATCCAGAAGGATAGAAGCAGCAGTAGCAGCAGCAAAATTGTGTAACCCGGGGTTTCCATCATAAGCTCATAAGATATATGTTGTAAACAATGTGTTTGCTGCTTGATGTAGTCCATTTATGTATGCTGTAAATATTGGCATGTGTGTTTAGCTGACTTTGTATTCTAATTCCATTAGCATATGCTACTGAGGTCTCCAGTGTGTAATGTTCTTTCACCCTGATATTGCTTCTGAAAATATTTACTATTTAACGAATTAATGGTGATGTTAATCTCTTGAGGCATCAGTTGTCATATATTCTGAATGTTCTAGCCTGAAACACCATTCGCTTAATAGTTTATGTTGTCAGCATGTGTGCATGACTGACTGCCTGTCATTAGTTTCCGAATTTACACTACGTGGTCAACATAGTTGCTGTGTTTGAACTGTAAGCTGTGCTGTGCTGCCCTCTGCTCTGCTGTTTAACTCCTATCCTATTGGCCTGATACAAATTGCGATCTGAAATTGGGTTGCATCTCTACCATTTGATCGATAATTTTAGAACATGACGAACTGATAGCATGCATTTCAGAGCATGTGAGATAAGCCCCGCCTGAGTAATACCATGTCAATAGGCAACGCATACTAGCATTGGAGACGAGCTACGGTCATTGTAAGCTTGCAGGATACTGGCTGAGTTTTCAGGTAAATTTCTCTTAATCGACAGTCGACAGAGAGTGAAAACAAAACTATTTCTTCGTGTCGTCGAACCTCCTGGACGAGGAGCGAAGGAAGAGTCTCCTCAGGCTGTGGCCGCTCTCCCTGCCCCGCTTCCACGCTCCCCGCCGTGAGCCTCCCTCCTGCTCCTGCGGCGCGGCCACTGGCGCGTCGTAATCGGATACGATGAGGCCGGACTCAAGCTTCCGCGCGACGCTGACGAGCTCGTACGCGTCCCACAGCGACCGCGCGAAGTCCCACGACCTCTCCTCGCGTGGCGGAGCTTCCGCTTCCGCGGCCGGCGACGCCGCCGCCGCCGCCATAGCCTCCAGCTTGAATCGGGACGGCCGGTACCGCACCGCGCCCACGCGGGGACGAGCGCCGACGACGCCAGCATCATCTTCCGACGCGCGCGACGGCCGCGGGTTGCCGGACTGCGCGTGCCACGCCTGCGCCACCGCCTTGAGCAGCTCCAAGTCGACGTCGTCCGCCGCCTCCTCCTCCGTGCGCTTCATGCTTCGTGGGCGCGCGCGCGCGGGGTTGCGCCGCCGTGTCGCGTTTGTTCCGTTCCGTGGTGGACGACGTGTGCGGATGAGAGAGTTTGAGCCGTTGCCTTGGCGGGTAACGGCCGGTGGCCATTAATTGGCTTGTCCGTGTTTCATTCAGCTCATCACGTCTAGCAGTCTGAACGCAAGAGCTCAGAAGGCAACAACAGTGTCACGTCAAAGTGTAATCTTCAGAAATCTTTGCAAAACACTAACGAAACACAAAAATGCTGAAAGGATATCGCAAGCTGCAATTTAGCGTCACAAGAAAAAAAAATGCTCTATAAAACTCTGACAGATCCTTCAGCGCTCTCCGATTACTGCATCAAACACTGAACTTAATTGACAGGAGGAACATGTTCTGTTCCTTGTCTCAGTAAGTAGATATTACCTCCTTCCCAGTGCTAGGCTCTGTCCATTGACCTGACAATGATGAGTCGTAGGGCAAAAGTAGGTTAAGTGAGCATCAAGGTCCACCTAGCTGAAAGAGGGTCACACTTATTTATTTTTGATGATTGCACACTGACGGAACACTCAAAAGTTCACGGTTCAAAACTAAAGCCATGGTCAAGTGGACCACCATTATACTGTACTTCAGCGTATATTGAAGGAAACACAGAAGGCACTACTGAGACCGGTTAGATGGGGCAAAGCCACTGCCATTGCCAAAACTATGGAAGATTCCCCGAGCATACTCCACAGTTCCACGTGATTGTAATATCTTCTCCGTCGTCCTTACTGTTCTTTTTTTTTATCTCTGTTGAAATCGTGTTGCTAAAAGCCTAGGACCACGACGAATCAGTCGAATTTGCGTCTCCATTTGCCGCCAGAGAAGCCATGGCCGATCCGTTCCCTGATACGACATACTGTATACGAGTGGACTGGCGAGACTTGTCCTGGTCAGAGAGATGGATTTTGCTAATCTGTTGTAAACGTGCGATCTGGTAATTGGTGGACGATGAGCGCGTGACGGCGACCACTGCTGCTCATTTCTTCAAGTCGGCTTGACGGACAGATAAATCATGCGGCAGGGAGGACACCTTCATTCCCAGTTGTAACCTGGATAAGCTGTATCCATCCAATCCTAACAATTTTGACTTTTTATTCTTGCAGACTTTTGGGTGCTGATGACTTGACATGGACAGCACAGAGTTATGTGTATTCGTCTGAAATGTCTCAACTGATTGCACCATAGTATTGTTCTTCTCCTCTGAGGAACTGATAATCAATCGGCAGCTTTATCTAAAGATATTGGCTCGACGACGACCGGCTCGCACTCAAATTGTTGTGTTCGCTGCGGCTGCGTTGTTCTTTTGCTGGGATCAAGTCCAATAATGCTGTCTTTATTGCTGGTAAGAACCCCTCGTTGACTAGTTTTCCAAGTCGTGATGCTCTGAGTCGGAGGGGAGTGTCCGTGATGTTTGTAGGCCCTTCTTAGTAACTCCACTACCGTTCAAACTACGGCTCTGTGCAAGCTGCCAAGTGCCACAATTGTGGAGACAGTGAGGGCATGGTGGTGATAAGACGGAGGACGCCGGCCTTTTAAAACGGTTGGACACGGATGAGCGAAAGAGTGTCAGCGAAACGGGGGAGAAAAAAAATCGTGCTTCGATGGCACTGTCTTTGACAGGCCGGCTTTTGGATGCCCCGGGAGGGGCAGTGGCAGCTTTCAAAGAATCGGCGAGTCAATTTGAAGAGAGGACAAGACGATATTTCCTCTCCTCTGTGGGATCTGCTGTAAATGACTTCTTCGGGGGTCAGTTTAACACGTTAAACAGCGTAATAAGCGCCTCAGCACCAATCATGTGTTTCGAGTTTTGACTAGTAGTGTTACTAGTGTACGTTTATAGTATAGTCTGCTAGTAGCCGTTCCCGTGTGTGCTCTGAACGTAGTATAGTACGTGCAGCAGCAACTTGGCGCAGTTAGCGACGACTGACCGAGTCTTAATTAGTAGTATACTCTACTTATACAGCCATCAAGAAGAGCAACACATCCGATATAGTCCGTCGGGGTGCGAGTGCGAGTGCGGCACGACGGAGCTCCATTTCCTGCGTGTCGTTGATCGAGTCCTCCCATTCCATGCATACTACTGTATAATCGCTGCGTGTCGTTGATACTGCTTCGCTGCTCGGGTAACGTAACGTAAAACGTAACCCGCTACAAAAAGCAAAAGGCGGCAGCGTTTTCCAATTCGCAGCAGGGTCGGTTTTGTAAAGGTCAAGTCCAGAACCACCAACAACAGAGCAATACCATTATGCTACTATCAGGATCAAATCTGCTGTGCGCTGGGTTGGCGCCGATTGGGAACTTCCGCCGGCCCCGGCCGTGTAATAAACACCAACCAAGCCTTCCTCTGTGTGAGATGATGTACTTTTAAATTGTTGTTGTTCCTACGATAAAAAAAAACAAGTTCAGAAATAAATTAAATGTGTTCTTTGAACGATTAAAATTTAAAAAACTGACGAGTACTAGGCGCCGCTCCCGCTACCTCCATCTCCATGTGGCCGGGCCCCAGTCACGCCCATGTGAGGTGAGAGAGACAGAGACCGCTGCGTATTTCCCCTCTTGATTGCCGACCAACGCACACACCCATTCAAATTATCTCGCCCATCAACCGTGCTTTGAACCTATACTATAGTAATCAGTTGTATAATAGTTTGCCGTAGTTTTCCTCCTTCTTCTTCTTCTTCTTTTTTTTTTTTAAAACAAAATTCAAATAAATGGTGTACGTTTTCGGTCGCGGACTACTATACGGCATGTGGTTTCGACGCACTCTGTCTGCTGCCCATGTATTTTAGCGTTGACCCCATCATGACAAAGCCGCTTGGGACGACGACTCGGGGAGGGGGTCTTTGGCTCTTTTGCTTCGTCGACAGCCACAGGCCACAATACTACTTCTGCCATGCAGTGTCCTGCCGTTCTGTTCGTGTGGAACGCCGGAACTTCCGTAGAACGTACTACTACCGTTCTTCCGAAGGCGAGGAGATACTCTGCTTTCGTGGCGGTTCTGCCGTGACGATTTCAACCAGCTTTCACGGGCGTGGCAATCAAGCAAGTCAGTCAGTCAGTCTAAAGAGAGTATTCCCGAAACAAAAAAAACACAAAAGTTTTCCTGCAGAAGTTCGAGGACGTAATTACTTCCTAGTACTAGTACCATCAACACCAACGCGGCAGCGGCGTCGATAAGTAGGTACTGTAGCGCGTAACCTGCCGTTGGAAGCAACGAGATCCATCCATCCATCCATCGAATGCCTCTCTAGCTTGCTTTGGACGAGCGATTTTCTTCTACTGACGACCCACACCCACGTGTCGCGTCATCTCTCCTTCGTGTGTTTAGCTGACCCAGAAGAAGAGATTCAAGAGAAAGCGGCGCCGCTTCTGCCAGCTGCCACCGGATCGGATGAGGTCTCAAATTTCAAAGCTACTGCTAATACTGGTACTACTACTAGTAGCGTTTTCTCTTCTTGATCCCGGGAGTTTGGAACTGCATGCCATCGTTGATGGGCAAGTTCTTAAGCCCGTTGGCTGCCTGCCATGTGGGGTACTCTACTAGCCGGTCGCGTACACAGCCACACTGAAATGTACTGTAGTACTAAAATTTCAGGAAATGCCAATAAATCTTCCAAACTTTTCAGAGGGCTCGTCGACATGACAGCACTTGGACATCGTGCGATGCCCCTGTTTCGGTACAGGAGCCACACGAAACGGAAAGGAAGCAGCAGAATGGATGAGAGCAAAAGAACCAGTCTCCAGGTTCCCCAAGGGGAATGCGCAGCGGCACAGGCACAACGTGCCGTCACTTCTATTCTGCTCGAAACTTTCTGTTCCCTACGCCGAGTTTGGCCGGCCACAGAAAACTGCGAAGCAGGGTGGGAGAAGCTTGAGCGCTGTTGCCGGAGCCGGACACATCGGGCTTAATTAATCCCATATTCCCACGATTTAGCAGCCGCAGGAAAGAAAAAAAGAAAGAGAAATAAGCGTTCCGATGCTAATTTATCAGCGTGATTATCAAGCCAAAAAGGGACAGATATGAGTGACATTTTTTTGAAAAATTTTCTCTGAATGACAGCCTTTTAAGCGACCATGCATCTTTAGCTGCCGGATCACCTTTGTCTGCCAAATGCGAGCTAGTTGAACGAGCCTGCACGAGCCGAAATTACGCATGCCTTTGTGATGTACTACAACTTGGCCTGTCTCCGTTGTCCTTTCGCTTATACGTACGAGAAAACCCCGGTTGACGGATTCCTTTTTAAAAGACTCGTTCAATTGAGATTTTCTTGATTCATAGCCAAGTCGTAACACATAATCCAGATTTTTTTTTTAAAAAAAAAAAACCATTCCATGACAGACATAGCAGCTGCTTTAACATACAGTACGACTGCACTAGTACTGTATTTTCTTCAGTCGTAATGCACACTGTACGATTGGATACCTATGTCATCTTACACTGGAGTCGTTTGCTACGACGACGTACTACTGACTAGACATTAATTTGTCAAATTTCCAAACTGTACTTATATTTTGATATGACTACTTACTTTTGTGTTCAGTAAGCAAAGGAAATATTTCAAATATACGGGGAAAAACTTGAAGGATGAAGACGTCAAGCGCGGAGAAAAAGAACACTACACGTCTACACACACACACGGTCCTTCGCATGAGCCGTCATCATGTTGCCACAGGTTCTTTAGCAAAAAAGAATCAAGGAGAAGGGAAACAAACCAGAAACAGAAATAAATAACGAGTCGTACTACTGTACAGCCTCCTAATCGCATCAACATGACAGCATGTTGCAAGCATCCCCTGCGAGATGCTCAGATGCCCCTTCTCCCTCTCGTCATTACGTCTCAGACACTCATCACCATCATCTCAATTCCAAATCCAACCTGCACACAGCGCAGCCTTGATTAGCGTCGACGCTTGAGCTGGAAGGAATGAATGGATGCCCAAACCCAAACATGCCCATTCCGCCCCCTCCTGCTAAATTTCCATTGCTAATCTTACATGTTCCCATTCACATTCACACCGCCCTTTGCCAAATGTCGTGATCTCAGAAGCAGAACACAAAGAAACCGTCTCTGTTCCTCTGTTCCATCGCAGCATTGCATTGACAGCCAAGCCAAGCCAAGGTACTACATATATTTGCAAATCTGAAATAAAGTATTGGCATTGTTTTTTTTATAAAAAAAGATTTCTTTTTCAGTTGTTCAACGAGATATATATTTGCGAATCAGCAATATTATATTATTTTCACTCACGAAAGTAGAATGGATTGTTTCAATTTATATATAAAATAAAATATATGATAATATTAAAAAGGACATGACACGGTCTTGTGTTTGAGGCCGAGCTCTTTAAATAAGGAGGAAGATGATGGGTGCCACCACCAGCACGAGGACAATCAAAGACCAGCTCTCCTCCTCTTCCAGCTACGCGCAAAGCAAACGGCTATAATTAGCCGGTTCCCCAGAATCCCCTCGTCTATCAGACTCGCAACACCCGCTCGCATCAAACTTCCCGTTTGCGCTCGCACCCCCCTCGCGGTTTCCCGAAATCGCAGACGCGCCCCCCTCGCCCGCACGCGGAAGAAGGAACCGTCGCGCGACGGCGCGGAACCCCCTCGAGGGCTCGGACGCGAAAAGGAGGACTCCTCACCTGCGTGCGCCGGCGGCAAGACGTGGGTGCGAGGCTGATCGTGCGCGCGCCATTGGAGCGGCGCGACACGGGCGCGGGATAAAGCTAGGGAAGACGCGTGCCGTGTTGACCCGACCCGCTTCCTTCCGAAGCGGGCGGTTCGTGCGCGTGGCCCCAACCGCGGCTTGGCGCTCCTCCTTCCTTCCTCGCCGCGATGGAGTCCGGCTACTGCAACCGGAAGAAGACCGACAGCATCTGCGAGGGCGTCTGCGACGGCGAGGTGAGGCTCCGCTCCAGATCTGTCCCTTGCTCTCCTCTCGCGTGACTTCCGCGTCCGATTTCCTGGTCCGCGAGGGCAGCCCCGCTTCCGCTTTGCCTGTCTTCTCCTCTTCCCTGCCGCGTTATCGCGTTTTTGTTGTGCTACAGCCGCATGCTGCAAGCTTTGATCGTTCCGACTGCTCGTATTCCCGCTTGCTATTTTGCTAATCTCGGTAGCTCAGGTCTGGATTGGGTTCTGCCGTGATTCGCCGAGTCCAGCATCCAAGTTGTTCGTTTGATTTCTTCTGTAGAATCTTTCATCTGCCGCGATGCTGGAGCGATGCGGGTTAGGTGATGGTGCTTGAGAAATTGGCAAGCGTGGATGCTTCTGGGTGTTGGTAGAATCTTGCGAGCTGGCTGAATTCTGTTTGTTGCCGTGCCCAATCCCGGAATCTTTCTCTCTGCATTAAAAGCTTCAGGCTTTTTCCAAAATTCCCGGTTGTTTTTTTTTTTTTGTGATGCTGAGGGTTCATGCCGCAAAAATTAAAGCTACTAGATTACAGGGTGTTTTTGAAAGGAAATCTAAACAAATTGTCTCTTTGCTTTGCTGTTGGTGGATCCGCACCAGCCCGTCGTTGATAGGGACATTCTTTTTAAGAAAAAAAATGCGCATATTCCCTTGGCCCGCCTGTTACTTATTTAATCTATACTGCACATGCTGTATTACAGTAAAGTTAAAACGGATAGTTGTACTATACTATGCTTTCGGTTGCCGCTACACACATTCACGGAAATATCAAGGAACTTGGTAGTATCCTCGACATCGGCTATGTTCAACGTTGGCTTCATAATGCGTGTGTTTCCATTTTTTCTTTCCCTATCAGAGCGTCCTCCTAGTCCTATATGCTAACCCTTTTTAGCTGTCATTTCTTTTTTACTTCACAGTAAAATTTCACTGTCTTTTGTCCCAATGCTTCAAATGATTTCGTCCCAAACTCTCCAGCTTTGCATTCTGCGGTTTAATCTTTCAAGTGTTGCTGGCTTTATAGTGCATTATCCTATTGCAAAACTTTATAGTTCGTGCAGTGCCTTTGTTGGTATTAAAATAGCTCATAAATGCATAATATGGTTGCAGATTGTCTATTCACTCAATTGTTCTACACATTTTCTTTTGTGTTGCTACCTGGCTGATTTCTTATCTACTTCCTGATTTTTTTTTTGCAGCACGGTTCAAAGTCTGTTCTGAGTATGTCAAGGCTGAAGTGCGCCCTACGGGGGTTTGATCTGAGGGCACTCTTGATCTTGTTGATAGGTGTGCCATTGCTGATCTTTATCATATATGTGCATGGGCAGAAGGTTACTTACTTCTTGCGTCCGATCTGGGAAAAGCCCCCAAAGCCCTTTGCAATACGACCTCACTACTATCATGAAAATGTCTCTATGGATAACCTTTGTAAGCTGCATGGATGGAAAGTACGGGAAACTCCACGCCGTGTCTTTGATGCTGTTCTTTTCAGCAATGAGCTCGACATTCTTGATATCCGTTGGCACGAGCTTAGCCCATATGTATCAGAGTTCGTGCTTCTTGAATCAAACTCAACCTTCACTGGCATCAAGAAGGATCTTCATTTCAAGGAAAACCGCCAGAAGTTTGAATTTGCTGAATCCCGGTTGACCTATGGCATGATAGGGGGAAGGTTTGTTAAGGGGGAGAATCCATTTGTTGAGGAATCATATCAAAGGGTTGCTCTTGACCAGCTTATTAAGATTGCAGGCATCCAAGAGGATGACCTGTTGATTATGTCTGATGTTGATGAGATCCCAAGTGGGCATACAATCAACCTGTTGAGATGGTGTGATGATATACCTGAGGTACTTCATCTCCAGCTCAGGAACTATCTCTACTCATTTGAATTCTTACTTGATGACAAGAGTTGGAGAGCTTCAGTACACAGATACCGAGCTGGAAAGACGAGATATGCCCATTTCAGGCAAACAGATGAACTTCTGGCTGATTCAGGGTGGCACTGCAGCTTCTGCTTCCGCTACATAAATGATTTTGTCTTCAAGATGAAAGCTTACAGCCATGTTGATCGGATTAGATTCAAGTACTTCCTGAACCCAAAGAGGATTCAACATGTGATTTGCCAAGGGGCTGATCTTTTCGACATGCTTCCTGAAGAATACACATTCCAAGAAATCATTGCCAAGCTGGGTCCTATTCCAAGCACATACTCTGCTGTTCATCTCCCGGCTTACCTGCTGGAGCAGGTGGATCGGTACAGATATCTTCTTCCAGGGAACTGCATGAGAGAGAGTGGCTAGTCACTGGCAGCCGTTTTCAGCAGCATGACCTGACGCTCTTGGACGTCGCTGATGTCCCTCTGGAGGAACGCCCTGCCCTGGCGGGGTTGTATCTGATACGATTGACTGACTTAGTTGAGTGATCGCCTGGCTGCTGGTTGAGCTCATGATTTTGTACGGTGTAGTGAAACCATGGGATCCCCCGGACAGCGCGTAGCATTCTTATTTTGCATGATGAGGAGCTCAGCAGTGCGTGTACTTATTTTATACCACCTGAGTTTTATTCATTACCTCCATGATTGATATGTGAACTCAGAATACTGTTGTAGATCTCACTCATACTGAGCGATATTCCAGATTTTTTCCTTCTTTATTATTTGTATGGTGTACATTGTTACTTACTAGTGCCTGATATGTGCCCTTATTTACTTGTACATACAGTAGGCTTTAGTTCCAGATTTTTTTTTTCTTTGAGACTAAAAATTCCCAATCGCTTTTTTCTCATTGTCCCTGGTGGCTTTTTTCTTGAGTAACTGTGCTCCAACTTTCCGAGTGTCTCAATTCTACGACCCTTTTGCAATTGGCATGTTTCGATTCGGACGTTGTCAAATGAATGCCGAGTTGAGACAGATGTTCCAAACAAAAGTGGCGCCTTTTGATGGCCGTTGCTGGTGGGTAAGATGTACACAGTGTTTCCCATTTCGAGAGCCTGTTTGGCAGGTCGGAATTGGGTAATCCATCCGGAATTGGAGTGAAAAAGTGCTCGCGACCTCGCGTTTGCAGCTGCAGATGGTTCTGTTTGTTGAGCGACCCGCTGTGTGCTTGCTGGCTTTCTGCGGCGAGGACGGAGCGGAGCATGTGTGCGCCGAGCCGAGTGGGTAGGAACAAGCTGTTCCTGTCGGGTGGCGTCCACTTCGGACAGATTGACAAACACGCCGCGAATTGGCTGGTTGCATGTTGGGTGGCTTGTGCAGGCCTGGCAACACCACCCACTTTTTCATCCTCTCTGGTGCGGCCCTACACGCTCTGTCCCGTTTCGGTGTTGTTCCACAAAAAAATATATACGGCTCGTTCTCCAGTTTTTTTAGCGCTGGTGCGGCGGCATGCTGGCGAGCTGAAAAATTCAGCTGGCCGACTCGATTCTGCCTCGAGAGCTCTCGGTGCTGTGACTGGTTGGAGATGGATGATCCTGACTCCTGAGAGGCGATGAGATATTTCTTCAACTGGACGAGATATTTTTTCCGATCAGGGGCCTCGACGTAGTAGTGATTTATTTTTACTTTCGGTCCGTGGCCGCGACAAGTCACAGGTGGTTGGCAGCGCGGCGCGTCGTATACTACGGCGTCGCTGGACCCTTTGATTGGCCAGGCCATGGGGCATGGGCAGCACCGATCGGTTTTGGTTACTCTCGCCGAGGCGCCCGCGCTTCCCCAACGGATTAGTAATTGCATATGGATAACGATAACGCGGCGCAAGTCCGCCGGCTCGTCGATCGCGTCGGCGGGTGCCGGTTTGGCTTGTTGTGGCTGCCTCGTTGCCGTTGGACCGCGTCGTTTCTCCAGGCGAGGAGGCCACGTACGTACGGCGGCGGGTATCCGTTGCTTTTGCTTCGCCGCGGCGCCGTCGTCGTCGTGGTGATCAAGGATATGTTCGGTTCTCTCTCGAGTCTCGCGACACCGTGTTGTGCGGGGCGCGGGGGGATGGTATCGTTTTGACTCTTCGTCATCAGTGGGCCGGGCTGCTTGCCGCTGTCACGAATAGTACTGCTCTGCCTCCTACGCTACGTGTGGCCACTAGGATGGTGCCGTGGTCAGTCACTTATTCGTTCCCGCCCTGATGCGCGATCGTGAGAGCGACGACCTTCCATTCCATCGATCGATCGTGTGGCCATTTTTGGTTAATCCCGGCCGGCCAAGGCCACGTGCGCGACTCTTGCTTGTTGGGAGTGTTGACCAGCGCGCGGTGCAGTTTAGATTCGTCCGTTTCCAAAGGCTGTTGCTGCTGGTACGTTCAACTTAAACCGTGTGGGTTCCCAGCAAAACAGATAGTAGACTACGTTTATGTGCTTTCTAATTCAAACTTCTAGCACTGTTTCCAAATAAATAATAGCAGTATTATTTTATTCGTCTTGTAAGAAGATACTAGTCCGTATTGCACCCAGACACGTGTGAAATGTTTTGATTCAGGATCACAGGGGAAGTAACGAAAGGCATTCGTACGGTCTATGTCTTGACCGGTTCAACCAACCACACGAGGACACGACAATGACCGGCCGCAACAAGCAGCAACGCGATCAACATCGTCCTCCATCACACTCCTACCTTTCCGGCCATCTCCCTGTGTCCCTCTCTATTCGACCTCTAATTTATGTTATTTTTTCCTACTGTGTCTCTGAAGAACTGAAGAATCTTCACAAACTGGTTGAGCTGGAAATATTATTGGTAGAGCTAGGCTAAAAGTGCGTAATTACGTTGGCCTTTTTTAGTTTGTGGACAACCACGAACCACTCCCTTCATTCATTCGAGTCATGTCTTTGTACTGTAACTTACTGTACCCGCCAACTCGATCGATCAAGAGTGACCTGATATGTTGACTGGCACCCTGGATCCTCCGGATGCTTGCAGGATTAGCTGGGTGCCCTGTTGTCGCTGCACCGTACGAGACTAAGCAGAATTTTTAACATATGAACTCGCCATTTCTTTTCGAAAAAAAAAAAAACTCGTCATTAATTTCTGTACGTCGAGAGAGATGTGGTCACCGTCTTCTCTATTTTTTTTAAAAAAATCTTGTGCTAGAACAGACAAACGGAACGAATTGTGTGATTATTATCTATACTATAATCCTGATCGAACATAAACCTACTTGAACTGTGACGAGTTCTGTCGACTGTCGTACGACATGAACCGTGAACAAAAACCGGGAAATGAGTCCCCAAAAAGGGATGCGTATATGAAACGGGCTTAACGATTTCGGCCTTCTGTGAATGATTGGACGGCCCGTAATATTTGTACGTCCGTGGAAGAGGTGTCCCAGCCCATTGAGAGAAGGCTGGCGCGGGCCGAAGCAGCAATCCAGCAGCGTGCTGTGTCTAGCGCCGCGCAGGGGCAGCCGAGTGCGAACGACGAATGCGAAACCGACGCGCTCGGGGCGCGTGCGCGGCTTGCGAAGGAAGCAAAAACTGAGGGAGAGCAAGGCCGAGGAAGCTGCAACGGTCGCGCCTCGCTTCACTGCGCTCGGGGTTCCCGAGGCAAAAAGGCAAGCGCGCGACAGAGCAGGAGAAGGGCAGCACGACAGGTTCCGCGTCCTCCGGTCCGGCTGGCGCGCCGCCTCCTCCCCTCCCCATTCCTTCCCGCCGCTCCGAGAGCTTTCCCGCCATCCGAGCCGCCTGGCCTGCTACTAGTAGACTACTAGTTGCCCTTGCCCCTCGGCGTGACAACTGCTCGCCGCACGCAATCGGACCCGCGCGGTGGGGAAGGAGGCAGGAAGGCCGGAGCAATCCGCTCCGTGCATCCGTCGGGTTGGATCCCGCCGCAGCCGCCATGGCGAGGTAATCGATCCATCCTGGTTTTCTTTCATCCCTCTTCGTTCTCTTGCCTTCATTGTTGTCAGGTCAGGGCTTTTCTTCCTGTCGCTCGCGTGGTACATTACCGACGTCTGCCCCTGATTGGGGGTTTAGTGGTGCCACCTAGGGTTACTTCTCCCCTCATCCACGGGCCGCCCATGGTGGGCTTCTTAATCCGCACTATCTGTATTGGGATGGATGGTTTGTTATGCCTGATTGGGAGGAAGGGGGAATCAGGATTTTTCAGTCATCATAGGGCGAAATCGCAATTGGATTTACTGCGCATTGCATTAGTCTGAAGAACGAATGGTTCACTTAAATGTAGGCACCAATAGGCTGTTGGTAGTTGCAAAAACCCAACATGTGGCGGTTAAGTGATAACCTGCATTTTGATATATCTTCTTCCGAAGTTTTGCAATCATTAATTTCACGATCATGTTCTGATTGGGTAAAGAAAGAGACTGCAGAGATGTTGCAGCTACTGCCCTGATTTGTGACCAACATATTTCACTGTGCGTACCCAATATTAGAAATTGAAACACAAAGTGATAACGGAGTACTGAATCATTGAATTGCTGCCATGTTACTTACACAATTATACTATATCGCGCGGCCTGTGCATAAACTTCTCAATTAATTTCGGTGATTATCTTAAGATACTCCGTTTGTTGCAGGTATTGGCTTACTAATGGTAGAGGAATCGCTAAAAAAATAAGAAATGCAACTCAATGTGCTGACCGCCAGATAAATGAATTGGGTGCGGAAGCACAGATGGAATGCCCAAACTGCAAACATTGCATTGATAACAGTGATGTAAGTACATTTGGTCTGCCTGGACCTGGACTAGGGAGGAGCGAGAATTGGTTTTCATCTCATATTGGACTGTGAAGCTTACATAGTTTTGGCTACTTTTGTTGCTGCATTGCAAATTTTCCAGGTTGCTGTGCAGTGGCCTGGGCTGCCTGCTGGTGTCAAGTTTGATCCATCTGATTTGCAATTGCTTCAACATTTAGAAAGAAAGATTGGCCTGGGAGGTTTGGAGCCCCATGTCTTCATTGATGAGTTTATTGCAACTGTTGAGAACGACGAAGGAATCAACTATTCACACCCTGAAAATCTTCCTGGTTGACAACTCTTTCTTGAGATGTCTGATGCACATATGTATTTTGTTTATTGATGCCTTCATGTTCTGAATATGGAACTTTCTTGTAATGTAGGTATGAAGAAAGATGGTAGCACTGTTCATTTTTTCCATCAAGTTTCAAAAGCATATGGTTGTGGCCAGCGCAAGCGTAGAAAGGTCACCGCTTGCATTGATCGCATTGTTTCTGATGAGAATTTGAGATGGCACAAGACTGGCAGATCCAAACCCATATATGACAATGGTGTTAAAAAAGGTTGGAAAAAGATCTTGGTTCTGTACAAAACTTTGCAAAGAGGTGGAAAAGCTGAAAGAGCTCCCTGGGTGATGCATCAGTATCACCTTGGAGAAGAAGAAGACGAAAAGGACGGGGAGCTTGTTGTTTCCAAAGTTTTCTACCAAACGGCAACAAAGCATATGGAAAATGCTGAAACAGAAATTGGCGATGAAGGGCCAGGCGCATGTGCAGCAGGAATTGGTCCAAAAACTCCAAAGACAAACACTCCGCAGCCACGTCGCGCTAATAACAGTCCATGCGAAACTGAGCAGAATGCTTCCATCCTCCTGGACCAGGTAACTCGCATAAACTTTGCAAAGTATTTCACTAACAGAGTTCAGAAACTGCAGTGATATTTAAACATAAGAAGTTGAACTTGAACTGTCTGCACCTAATTATTTGTTTTCAAACTCTGTTGTCACTTCAAAATGGTGGAAAACTAGTAGTAATGGCCCGGTTGAGAATAATTTTTAATGTTATTTCGCATTCATCGTCAATGATATTAACGACAGTTTATAGGATATTTCAGATTCTGTTTCTCTCTTCTTTTCCTTGCAGTAGAATCATTGCCCTCGGTATTTTGAAAAGCTGTACATTACTGTCTGCGATGTTGATGTATTTAAGCTTATGTACATGCAGTTCCTGTTGGCGCATTGCCAAAATGTTATTCGAGTATGTCCTTTTTAACATACTCAATACTTCGATTTTGTGGACTTGACATGTGTATACTGCAGGATGAAGAACTTACCATACCCATTGATGGTCCAGATGATGATGGTGTTGGGAACTCTTCTTGGTGTACAAGAGAAGTTCCGGCTGTTGCTGTCGGGGAGGCATCCCGGGCTCAGCCTATCTTGGACGAATCTCTCCTTTGTCTCGAAGACCCGGCTTCCTTAAACGATGAAACACTGCTTCCCTTGGATTATCCGATTCTATCCCAATGCAGGAATGAGATGCTTGACAGTAACCTGAATGCATTTTATGGATTGCCTGATCTGAACGGTGTAGACCTTGGAACACCTCCAGACCTTCAGCTTTCTGTAAGTTTATTTGTCCCTCTGGTGCTCTCATACTTGTGTAACAAATCTGAGCATGCCTCACTTTTTTTGGTCTTGCGACAGGACATTCAGTTTGGCTCTCAGGATAGCATCGGCAGCTGGCTGGATTGGTGAAGACTCTAAACTATTGGCTAGGAGTGCTGGATGAAGGACCGTCATTTTGCACAGAAGCTGGTAATGGGTAGCAAGTATTTTGGGGCTTACATAAAGCAGAGAGCTTCATGTTGCATCAGTACTGTTTAGTGTTGAGCCAGTTAGACTGTCTCTGAGAAACAGGGATCTTATACTGTCTCTGGGAAACAGGCATCTTTTCCTTTTATTTTTCTTTTTAGAGGAGATGAAATTTCTGGACCTTCAAACAACTAGTCATCAGAAAGAATTGTTGAGATCTAATTCTGTGTTTGAGGCGTGGGTGGGGAAAAAAAAGAAACATGAGGCAACGACGCAGCGTGATCGTTCTTAATGTTGGCGCTACGCAGAATAGCCGGCGGGTTGGTACTAATATAATAAGCGGATGCCAATTTTTTTAAAAAAAAAAAGTAAAAGAGATGGTATGAACAGGGGTTGGTACTAACATAATAAGCGGTTGGCAATTCAAAAAAAAAAGTAAAAGAGATCGTATGAACGAGAGAGTATGTGAGCGGAGCACCCGTAACACACTTGAGTGTGGACATATGACAAACTAGACTTTACCAGTCTTGGTCTGAGGGGCTTCGGCTAGGGCATCAGAGCCCCAAACTGAATTAGTACCCTTCCAAATCGGCCTGGTCTGGCCGATTCACCGTCCGAAGGCACTCGAGGCTGATGCACAAACTCTCTGTTCAATACCAACTCTGCACTCCAAAGCTGGAGTGAAGAGCGCGCGCCACCACGCCCGGCGAGTTCCTTACAGGGAACCTTCTTTAATTTTTTTTTTTGACACAAGAGCCTTCTTTAATGTTGGCGCCAGGCAGGATTATACGGCGGTGTAGTACCAACTAACGAAGGGCACGATTTGGCACGATTGCCGTGGCGGAGAGCTCTACTACGTGTCAGTAACCGTCCGATTCACATTTAAGTTTATTCATCCATAAATGTTATGCAGGTACACAATCCGATAAAAAAAATATAAATCCGATAATCCTCCGATATGCTTCTCAAGCAATGTCCAAGACAAAACACATCGGTACAACAACGATTGATACATCACATAGGTCATATTCGATTATATCAGTTTTAAAGTAATAATACAGACCGTAGGTTCGATAGCGGTCGCAGCGGTGGCAAAGATAAAACAACAAAAGATCGCGATGCCCAGCCCACGAACATCGTAAATCACGAGCACACAAACGGTCAGACTATTCCTCGTCCTCGCCGGCATCGGCGAGGACAAAATAGCCGAACACCAACTCATCCTCACCTGCAAAAACTTAAACAACAAACGTTGAGTACGAAGATACTCGCAAGACCTACCCTATTGTGAAAATTATTTCCCGACTCCAAGGATAATACAATATGGTAGTAGCAAGGAAGGAAGGCATAGGGATAGACTTGATTGTTTAAAGCTGAAACTAAGCATATGTGAATAAGCATAAAGTAAAATACTCTACGGATATAAACACCTACTAAACCCATGACCATAAGTATCATGTAACCATAAATCAAGTATACCATCAACCATAATCCACTTCTCATTATGTTATGTGTCAACGCTACGATATTATCAAAGGACACCGAGCTTGATCATAACCAAGACCACGGCGATTCGAACCGATTATATACCCTGCAGGAGAATCCAACTGTACCCACACGATCGAGGACCATACGGCTCGTGCAACCCGCTAAAGTTACACAAGGGGGTACCCATGTCAACCTTTTTCACACTCATGCCCACACGGTTGGAAAATTCACACGGTGTCGAGTACCACGGCCTCGCAGGCACACGTGAGTCCCTCGTTCCACGCACCGTGCAGTCATCGGTCAAACGTTGGTACGCAGTGAGATACTTAGCTTGTCTTATTGTTATATTCAACATGGTATGAACGGAAAGTGCTCAGGACAAAAATAACACGGTTGGGTCCAATGTCAACCCAGACGGGCCTACGACACACAAGACCTCCACGTCTTGCTGCACTCCTATTCCACAGTTCGGATTTTAGTTTTAACATGTTTTAACTTTTAGCAACATATGAACTCGCTACAAGCCCATAAGTAACCGGGGTGAATCCTATACATGCGAGTGGGAATTACCACTCGACTTCTACCGTTAATCTAAGCATGGCTAAGCATTTCGTGACTCGAACAAAGATACGCTACCTAGTTGATAAGGTGACGTAATCAACATCAAGGACGGATAATATGCAACAATAATAGGATTTCCCGACAATACCACTACGCTCGACTTAATGCAATCCTATATGTAAGCATATATATATTGACATTAAAATTAGGATAGCAATATGAGGTGCTTGCCTTCAGCAACAGCGGTGGTGTTCTCCTCAGCGACCTAGTCAGCTTCTGGTGCTCCTCCCTCAGCAGCACCTGCGTCGCTCTTCGATGGATCGTACTCTATAAAGTGAAACGTGTCGGTATGAGAAAAATGACATGATGACATGATACAAACAAAGATGCGAAAAGGTACAAAGAGGTAGCTACTGAGACTACGAACACCATGCAAAAAGAAATATCAAACAGAGGCCTACTGCTCAAGTTATGTTGAAAACAGCCTTCAATACCAGATGTTTGGCACTGTTTTGGGTCAAGTTTAGCTTCCAAGATTTTATTAAGAATCTAACAAGTTTCTATTATTAAAACTTAGAAATCAAGAAAAGGTATTAAAGACCAGATAACTCAAGAAACCAGATACATGAACTAGAATGTTACTAAAATGAGGTTCAGAACAGGTATCATCAATTTTGGTTGATGCATAATGTATTTTAGAAAGTAGTAAATTCAAATGGCAGTTTGGAGATTAATTAAAGGTATACACAGAATCTTCTTAAGGTTATGTTCTAAAAAAATTACAGGAGGTTCTGCATGTCAAGACACACTACTGGTGCAAGTTTCATCTCCAGAAAAGGTCTGGAACTCCAGTATTAAATTAGGAAGAGAACATCTGAACCTATTTGTTTAGTAAGTTCCATGGACTTTCATGAAAAAATGTTTCAGCAGATGTCTAGAGCATTTCACAAGGATTCTAGGGAATTTTGGCATTTTTAGAGATTGTATCGATTTATTTTGCATTTTACAAAATAAGCAGAACAATACCAAAGATCATTTAAGAAACCCAGGACAGGAGGGGGTTCTGCTTGTCATGACATACTTCTATCACAAGTTTTGACTCCAGAAGAGTTCTGAAAACTTCAGAAGTAAAACAGAAATAGAGCAGAGGGTTCTGTTCGCCATGACATACTTCTGACACAGTTCCAACTCTAAGAGAGTTTGGAATTACAGAAGTAAAGCAGAAGCAGAACAAGGGGCTCTGCTTGCTATGACATACTTTTGACACAGTTTCAATTCTAGAAGAGTTCTGAAACTCCAGAAGTATAACAAAAACAGAACAGGGGCGTTATGCTTGTTATGACATACTTCCAGCACAGTTCCAACTTCGAAAGAGTTTGGAAACTCCAGAAGTACAACAGAACAGGGGCGTTTTGTTTCTCATGACATACTTCCGGCACAGTTCTAACTCTAGAAGGGTTCTGAAACTCCAGAAGTACAACAGAACAGGGGCGTTCTGTTTGTCATGACATACTTCCGGCACAGTTCCAACTCCAGAAGGGTTTTGGAACGCCAGAAGTAAAGCAAAACTGAACAAGAGCGGCAGGAGAGCTTCATCGCCGGCGATGCGCGCGGTGGAAGAGGGGTTTTAGGGTTAGATTGCGATGTCTGGGAGCATCACCGTGTCGCATGGAGTCGATTGGTCAGTGATGAAGATCACGGGAGTGGTCGAAGGGTGGTCGGCGACGAGCGGCTCATGGTGGCGACAACGGCGACAGAGGCGGCTCTGTGGATTCGTCCTCGCCGACGGCTTTCTGTGGAAGAATCCTTGTCGTACAAGTGCACAAGAATAAGGGGGATCAGCTGGCGAAAGGAATCAAGCTAGAAGGGTACCGTGACGACGAATTTGAAGGTTGAGTGCCGGCGGCGTGCTCACGGCCGGAGGTTGAAGACGGCGCGTTCCCGACAAGAGAGTGGACCAGAGAATGCGTTGATGGTCGGAGACCTGAAGGAGGACGAGAGATGACTAGCCGGCATGGTGGGGGAGCGCGGAGCAGAGGAGGAAGAAAGGGGCGGGGTGCTTGCGCCGCGAGGGGAAAAATGGAGTATGGGGAGCGGGAGGAGCTTGGGGTGCGGTCTAAATGCTCGCCTCCTCCGGGACACAGAGAGAGAGGAGGAAGGGGGGGAAAGGAAGGCGCGTCATCGATTGGGGAACGGTGGCGGTGGCGTGCGCCAGAGGAGAAGGGTGGCGTGGGGGAGAGAGAAGGAGAGAGAGGAGGAGAGATTCTGAGCAGGATTCACTCGTCGACGCGAAAAGTCGATGAGAAAAGGCACGCACCGGCGCCTGCCACGGCCTACGGCGTTGCAGCACGCCGGTTGGCTGCCGCGGAGGTGCTGCAGGCGCGACCGAAATTTATTTTTTTATTTTAGTTTTTTTACAATAATTCAGATCTCCTCTCTAAAATTCAAATGAAAAATGCACTTTCTGAGTTCGGAAAAATCTGAAAGTTTTGTTGCCACTCGGGACATTATAAGGAACAACTTTTGTTTTAGGAAGTAGTACTGATTCTGCTTCTAAAATTTTGCAATTTTTTGACTTAGATTAAATTTGTTTAAAATTTTAAGGGGGTTAAACCTTTTTGAAAAATTCCGATAAAATCTTCAAAATTCTATTTTAATGTGCAGTTAATTAAGGTAAAAACATTGGTATGGTTTCATTATGAAATAGAAGATTTTGGAAAAGCATACAAAAAGTTTATCCGCAAATGAACAATTATGCTACCCGGACCCAAAACTCCCATTTAACAGGAAAATAGTTAAAATTCAAAATAAAGATCAGTGAGCTTATTTCCATCTGAACGAAACACTGAAAATTGAAGAGTGACACTACGTCGTCACTATTTGTTTTGGGACCAGGATTGAAGCCCATAAGATGTTTAATAGGCCGTCGGCCCGCGCGCTGGATAATCCAAAAGTCTGATGCGCCGAGCCTGCCTTTACAACATAATGTGGTATAGAAATGGAGGTTTCAAAACTCGAAACCAGAGCAGGACCATGTGTGGTGCGGGACCGAGCCGTAACTTGATTGCCCTTTACTAGGTGCCGATGCCATGGTAGTTCTTTATTGCTCTTGCTCCTCTCCCTGCCATACAGTCATATACTCTCTCTCTCTCTTCGCTCAAAAATATATATATAACTAGTTGAATGCCCGTGCGTTGCTATGGGTTCATGACAAAGCAACACTTCTAGATGAAGAGATGCGCCGCACCGGATTGGAAGAGATACGTAGTTGTGCCATGTCGGATTGGGGGACGATGGGGACCTGCGTCGCGTCGGACTTAGGGAGCGACCGGGATTGATGCTGCACTGCTAGTGACGTCTCCAAGAGCAACGGGAGAGATGGATGCATCGCTTGAGGACCACAGACAGATCGGAGCAGAGCCCATCCACTTCCTTGCGTCGAGCGGCCACATCGCGTTGGATCAACTCTGGACATAAGAAAATGGCTGCCGCCGTGGAGACGACGGAGACGCGGAGGAAATCAGTGGCGGCCGTGGAGACGGCTGCTACGCAAAGGAAATCTGCAGCGGCCATGGAGACGACGCAACGGCTGCGGCCATGGAGGAAGCAGCGATGACGCAGTGTCTGGGTCGAAGACGATTTGTCTCATTTGTTCCTTTTTGAGAGGACGACTCGGACACGCTCGATAGATGGCGGAATAAAGGGCGCACGGACAATAGGTATAAGATTAATAGTTGATGACCGTGCGTTGCTACGGGTTCATGACAAAGCAACACTTTTAGCTTAAAGCATATATTGAAATAAATGATCCTATTATATTAGATGATTTAAACAAAATTATCGGGTATATTACCACATCTCAACATAGAGCATATTCAGACAGTGATGATGTGCTAAACACATATCTATCTATCTATCTATCTATCTATCATTGTTTCCTTAGATCCGGTTAAGATAATCTTGTATGTTGGCAGGTATTATCGATTTACTTAAATTTCCATCATATGTGTTGAGGGTCAATACCAGGGGTAGTCAACCCTAATGACCCTCGACCTTAACGACGTGATCAAAGGATAAGTAATCCCCGTCTTAACCGACCTCCGCATCACATGGGCGCACGACGGACTGAGTCGACAGGCGATCTCCGCCTCGCCCAACCCCTCTGCGGAGGGGTCGGATCCTCCACGCGCGGGCGACACGCCCGACCCCGTCTCCGTAGGGATCGAGCGAACGCGTCTCCGCCTCGCCCGACCTCAGGGTCGGGCGAATCGCCCACTACTCCCCGAGTAGGACGGACGGTGACGGTTGAGAAATAAATGCCTGACACGCCCACGCCTGCTGACAGGTAGAGCCGCCCGCTACCCAGGCAAGTGGGCGTTAAATGCACACGACGTGCACCGCCCAAAGGATGGGTTCCGTCGCTACAGTACCTGTCGGAGACTCCTCGACGGGACGTCCCGGAGCAACGGCCACAACCACGGCGTCACCAAGCCAACTCCTACAGTGGTGTTTCTCCATACGGACGGGACTCCATCGAGTGACAGCACGGACCACTCCGTCGAACAGGAACGGCACGGCCACACCGAAGGCGTCATCCATCGTAGCTCGGCCTAACTGGCGTACGGCCACAGTTAGCTCCACGGAGCCGGGCCTCCCCACATCGCCGTATAAAAGGAAGTCTTCAAGCTCACAAGTGATTCCACAAGTTTACACAACCACAACGTTCACTAGCTCTTGCTAGCCTTAGTACATTCACCCACGAACATACTCAGAGACGGGGAACGCTCTCCCCTTCTCCTCCGCTTGTAACCCCATTGTAATCCTTGCCGCGAGTAACACGAGCAGCTCAAAAACTGGACGTAGGGCATCGTTGCCCGAACCAGTATAAACCTTGTGTCCTCTCGTGAACCATCGAAGCCTCAAAACGCACCCCCCACGATAAATTCACTAGTCGACGGTAACGAACATCGATAATATGTTAGTAGATCGGTCAAAAACCTTCTTCGTAGTATCCTCCCATCCTACATAAGTGTTTTAATGTATTATACATGCTGAGTTTATGCAACAACTTTTATACGCTTATATATGTGATTAATTGTACTTACCGTACAAATTGTTTTTGGTTTCTGTGTACCATCAAAGACGGACATAATTTGTAGAATTATGTCACCAGATAAGCACCAGATTAGAGTGAATGTTGAGTCATGTTAGACTTATGAAATTAATAAACAAAATTGAATTAGAGATGATAATAGAATTATTTACCCGAGTGTGTCCAGTATTGAAGTATCTTCTATAGGCTTATGCTTCCACATAAATAAATTCGGGTTCCCCCATCTCAGACGCAGATGTGACATTGCACGTTTAAAGTTTTTGTTAAAATTCATAATCTTTTGTACAAACCTTTTATATGGTATATCTTGGTACCAAACCTGAACTGGGGTTGGATCAAACATCCACAATGTTTCTTCTTGCATGTCTAGTACAAAGAGCGCTGATGGTCCTAATACCCCATATGGCAAAAATATCTGCACACGTTAATAGGTATTATATATTATAAATTTGTTAATTTAGATTCTATAATGATAATAGTGTTTAAGAGACTTACATATCTGCAATATGATATATCATAGTATAGGGAAGGCCAGCTTTTTAATGTTTTGGATAATTCTTCAACGTTAAGCTCTTTACGAAACTGTGGGTCACGCCCAAATTCAGATCTTGCCTATATAGAAACGAAAAAGAATAATAAAGATTTTATTTTTTAGGTATAGTAATTCATATTGATGTTACTATTCGTTATACATAGATTGAATGAAAACAAATTATTAGATCTACAATAATATAACATGTATTTACCACAAATTAATATGGTCTTTTACTCACACTGAACTGAAAGTCCATGTAATGATTTGTGACCTTCTTGTTAGCTCTTCTCAAACTTTGGTGATCTTTGTGTGCTAGAATCCGAACTCCCATGTTGAATAGATCGTTGGACATCTGCCGATCCAAACGTAAGAAATCTTGGATTTGTTTCAAACTTATTGATATTAGATAGGGGCTGTAGCTTCGCACCCATTTTGTCCTGCAGCAGAGGCAAATATATTATATTTTTAGTAATAACTTGGTATAAAACATCTCCACTACTAACTAAATAAATTATAGGTTGCTAATATATGGATGATCTGGAAAGAAGCTTACTCCAATAAGACGACATCACTGATGACTATGATCATGTCACAAACGATGTCTATCAGATCTTCTTTGCTCATTGGAATGTCCACCAGGTCTTCATCAGCATCCAGCAATCGCATAACCTTATCCGGGGTTAGATTGTCTATCAATTTATTTTGATCCTTTTCAACATTATAATCCACAACCCTTTCTGACTCATATCTTTTTCTCTTTTTATTGTTATCATCTACTAATTCAATGACATCAGATTCACTTCCGATCTCGTGGTCTCTGCTTTCAATATAACGTGGGCGTCTATTGAGCTTATTCAAATCTGATGTTAGTAAGATTGCAGCTAACTTTATCATGAAGTGCGTCATGTCATCCTGTACAATATTTATATTTATAATGTAAATGTTGAAACAAATAACTTAGAATTTTCACATGCATCATATGTTTGCTTCTAAATATGACTTACTTGGTTGAAGTTGTCGGTCAACGCATCACCATCCCAATATTCCATATAATTCAACATGAAAAAGACCGCACGAACAACTACAATATTAAAATGAATATCAGACATGTTTTAATAAATTTCAGTAAGTATATAGATAGTTCATGATTCATACTCATCTGTCTGCATCGATTCATCAAATATCTCTGTGTATGGCCATGATGCAACTTGAAGGTCTGGCCATTTTTTATTTGGGAGCTCTTTCTGCTTTGATAATACGATAATATGTTTTTGGAGTCCATTCAGCTAGTTGGATATATAAAAAGAATTAATTAATTAATTAAAATAAGGAGGTCTATGATTATTAAGATATAGGGAACAAAACGGCATAACTTACAGTAGTTTTTAATTCTGTGCGGTATTTCGGACCTGTGGAATCAAGTATTTGTATCTCTTTCCTCTTTGCGTTAATCACAGCAAGGTACCAGTGTTTGTTGACGATATTTATCGGAAGAAACACCTAAATAAAATAGTTATTTATAGCATTTGTGTTTGTTAGTGGATGCAAATATTTTTCTCAACAAATATTTGGAAAGTTATACTCACCATGTCGTGATCCGTGTAGAGTGAGATTCTCCGTTTCATAGTGCTGGTTTCTACCTCGTCGCTATCATCAAATTGAATCACTTTGGCACCGTCCCGTTTTAGCATGGCGGAAATAAAAGTTTTCTCCATGACCACCGTAACATCCTTCCTATTTTTCAGATTATCCTCAGCTTTCATCAAGTTTGTGTAAGCAATTAGGACCTATAATTGGAATTTAGTATTAGCAATTGTAATGTTGAAGTAAATATTAATACTTTGATGAAATTTCTTACCTCATCGTTCAAATATGCCATTTTTCCTTCTTTTTGAAATAAGCAATCTAGAAATCTTCGTTCTACGATATCATTGTCATTGCCAATCTCCACAAGCACCTCTTCTCCAGAAGCTCGTGTCTTTCGTACCACATCAATTATCTCACGATCATGTTTCGTACAGATATAATCTGTATAGGAAATCATATCACCATAGATATAAAGCCGTTGTATTCTATTAAAATACTTTATTCATAGGTAAAGTTGCATAAAAGACAAAAATTACCTTCACGCACGATGCATATTGATGCAGACTTCTTAGGTTTATTATGTACAGTAGGTTGCATCAGATCCTTTTTGACTGTTGCAACATGTTACAGTTAAACCACCAGAATCATGGAATTAAAGTTGTAATATAAATCATTAAATCACTATTAATAATAAATAGCTCAATATCATGTGAAGTAATTAAAGCACACACTTTAAAACAAACAATTTGAATAACTCATGATACACAGCCAACTGAATTAGCAAAGTACACATGCATATTGCACAATTAATGTAATGTTTAAGCTAAAAGTGATCCCAACTTCCAAGTTCTAAAATATACAATCTCAAGACATCTACAAGGCATGATCGGGACCAACTATTTACACTAAAAGTAGTGTATTGTAGACATGATCCTAAGTCCTCAACTTTTTATTGCATCAAAAATCCCCTTTCCTGAACCCTTCTGCATATTGAGAACATGCATAGCGGCTTCAGTATATTTTTATGTTAACAGTACCGTGTTTGGACTTCAAACAATTTCTTGCTCTACAAAGCTGGTACTGCTCTGCAAAGTCTTGAGGAGCTACCACAAGATTGGGTCAATCATTCTGATTTGTGGTCGCCAGTTCCATCAAAAAAATTTGATGTCCAGGACATCACCCAAACAGCAACAGCACCAACAAACCAAGTTAATAACAGAGGACAATCCCCCCCCCCCCCCCCGCTACTCATTCCACGATCCATACCAGCAGAAATCACACGAAATATGGGAGACAGGATAAGCATGACCTTGATGTAATCTTCCACGGCCTTGATGCGCTTTTCGACAGGCTCAATCTGTAAGAAACACTGAGTGTAACTACTCCCACCTTTTAAAAACACAACCTGAGTATGCGCCATGAATTCAGCTGATGATCATATGTTATTTCAATTTTCTGTTCAATTACATGAGTTCAATAGGTTAACTTGATGACCAAAGATAGTAAGAAATGCCACATGTGCCTACAGCATAGATCAGAACAATATGTGATTTTAATTGTCTTTTCAGTTGACAAAGTGATATCACCCACGTTAGCCTGGTGCATAGAATAGAACAATATGCTGCTGCTGCTGCTGTTATTATATTAAAGTGTTTAAGTCCCAAGCGAGTTAGAGTAGGCTACCAAGAAGAAACAGTATCATAAAAACAAAAAGTGCATAAGGTAACTCTTAAGAAACTAAGTACAGTATCTGCTTATTATAATATGGAATCAGCAGAAGTTCAAATGCGAGGGACAGTGCAGCTAGAGGTGGGAAAGAGGATGAGATCACAGGGGATATCGAGGGCAAAGTGGAGGCAACAAGCAAGTGATCTCTTGTAGCCATATGGAGCTAAGTTCCCAGCTATGGTCAAGAAGAACAATCCCTAAACAGAGGAATTTAATTGTTAACCTCCAATTACATGGAAATTTGGTGGCCCTTAATATCAAGCCCCGTAACCTAAGAATCAAATAACGCTAATTAACTCTTTAGCAACCAAACATAACGATTCATTCTGCTAAACGAATACTAACCAGACTCTGCTACTGACCTCCAACTCCATGAATGCACTCCTACTCCTAGCCACTTTGACGTACCTGGTATGGACTTTTTGCAACAATAATAGGCTTGGTCAATGAAGGAGTCCACAACACTATTTGGATCCGAATTTTTGTTCATTTTTTTAATTCTTTTGCGGACATAACAGTTGAACATCTGAAAAGTGGCACTTGGATAGCTTAAGGATGGGTGGGCTCAAACATTTTTGTATCTGAAGGCTGGCATCATCAAACACTTTTGTGCAGGGACTTCTGATGTAAATTGACCCAGAAAAAAAGAGAAGCAATGGCATCCATAGCAAAAATAACAGGCACAACGACGAAGATGAATGACAATAATCGGCATGTAAACACAAGGCAGGTATGACTTCTATCTATCCAACGTACAAAATTAAAGTGTTGATTTGGACCTAAGTATCCCAAAACCATTTATCTATCCTGTACTTCGGCCACGCACTGTACTCCTAAAAGCGCAATCGCCTAGATCTCAACTCATGCATGGCACAGGAAATCAAGGCTACTCTACGGAAGCGCAATTGGGCAACAAAGTCGCTCTAACTAATCAGAAATCAAAACACAGATCCGGTTCACAAATCACAAATCAAAACACAAATCCAGTTAACTAATCAGAAGGGGCGGGAGCGGAGCGGACGGTGGAGAAGAGTGGAGGGGGGAGGTGAAATACCCAATATGGTGAGGTAGGGTAGCCGCCACACCTAAACGGCGGCGGCGGCGGGTTGCCGCGACTATGAGTCTTGCCGCTGCTGCAGTGCTGGTGGGTGCCGTGTGCTGCTGGCGCGGCGGCGGCCCGCGTCGTAGAGGTGAGGTGGCGAGGCGACAAAAGAGCGGATCGATGACGATGTGGACGCTAGGCGACGTACGGGTCCTCGGGTCGTGGGGGCTCGTCATCGGCGCGGGTACTTGAGGAAGGAGAGAGCAGGCGACGAGGAGGAAGATAGAGTTCGACGCGGTTACGGGCGGCAGGAGGAAGATAGAGTTCGACGCGGTTACGGGCGGCGGGTCTTATTCCGCGCGTAGGTGCGCACGGACGACTACTACGAAATTATATAGTAGTAGAGATACACTCTCTCTCTCTTATTTTCGAAGAACTCTTCACTGCTCGCTGAGTCCTTAAGGCCATGGTCATTGCCATTCCGATTATCTCTTCCAGTCCTGAGTATGAACATGTTGTGTTTGATTACGTGCATGCTCGCCATATACCATATATATATTATCATACGTTGTGCTATCAGAGAGATTTAGCGATCTACTGAAAGATAATACGGAAAACGAAAAAGAAGAGTTTCGTTCTGAGGTGTTGGTGAGTGAACTCACGCCAACGCTCCCATAGTGAGAACGTGGCCGCCTTCCCTATGGGCGGTCATGACATATAAGAACATCACCTTATGCATGAGGCCGAACACAATAAAGGACGTGAGAACCCCTTCAACAGTGGCCGTGACGCCGAGACACGGGCGCACAAGACGGTGGAACTGGAGCTCTATATGTTGAGTCCCACCAGCAATCGTCGCTGACGTAAGGAGGACCCTTTAATCTTTATGTCTATTAGGGCTAAACCACTATTCAAAACTATCTGGAAAGAAAAAACAAACGATTTTTATAGCTGGAATAGTCATTGTACCTAGTTTTATAATAAATGAAGAAAAAATCAAACTTCATAAAAAAATAAAGCAGATTAAAAAGGACATTTTCATGTATAAAGTAGGTCAAACAGAACAAAAGAGTTGATACGAGGGGTCTACGGGCGAACCCATGCCTCCAGGGAGTTGGGCCCTAACTCCGTGGAAACTCGGACGGATGGGTGAGTGATGTGGTGTGGCTTCGGCTCGGGGCCGGCAGAGCGAACCCCGAGCTCTTTCGCCCAACAGCGTCGACCATGGGTCCCTAATCGCTGTCCAATCCGAGCGCGCAGACACCCCCGGCCACTGGTAACACATTACTGATTGGTGGATCTTCCCGTGCTCGACACGGTTTCCTCATGAGGCGTGTACAGCTGGCCGTTGTTGGGTGTCTATATAATTAGCTGACATGGGATCAATCAAACTCTCATCGAGAGAGAGATCTAGAGCCCGCATACCCTTTCCTCTGTACCAAATCTTTGCCCTCCTCAGCTGGAGTTAGAGGCGCGAACCACCGCACCCGGCGAGTTCCCTGGCACGGTGAGTTGTTTTGAGCTTTGCCACGCGCTGATTAGGCGGCGGTTTGGTACAAATCAAGCTTGACAGACGAACGGAAACTAATAACAACAAACGTTTCGTCGGTCTTCCTTGGATTTTTTTTGTTTGAGCTCTTTCAACTTGTTTGATCGGAAACCCCCGAAAGTCCTACGTGGCCCAAACGATCGTAATGGGCTCTTTCGTACAGGCCGACGATTGGTAGTACTTTTTGCATGGACTTGAAAGTGCGGGCAGTTCAGTTCATCACGCTCCATCCCTTCCGTTGACTCCATTTTCCATTATCTAAAAGAAAAAATATCATCACGCCTCTAATAATGCAGGGTATTCCAATGCAGAGCACGGCAAGGAGAACTTGAATTGGCTGCTGTCGAGCTCTCGCGTACAGTAATTAATTTGATGTTGGGGATCCTCTGTTGATTTTCCTCCTGTCGTCAGGCTTAACTTGGTCTGCGATGCGCAAGTAGGAAATGCAGGAAGAAGAGCATTAGCTAGGGCCTCCCCTGCCCCTTGTTGAAAAAAAAAAAAACACGTACTCGTGAATATGAGGTGCAGAGTAGGACACGCAGCTGATTACATCACAATCACCAGCTGATTACGTACGGTCAGGTTCAGAGCCTCTGTTCGTAGTTCCTTGGTAATCAAAACATGATCTTGATGCATGTGGGGTTCTTTTCTTTACAATGGAAGATGCATGTGGGCTTTGAATTCTTGGTATATCATATTTTTAAGTAATCGCGTTGGTTAAGAATAGGAGCTACTACGAATTAGTCTGGTAAAATGACGTGACATTACTGCCTTGTGCGTGAGCCCAATTGCTCACCCATTCATCCACGAGCGACCAGTCCAATCGCTCTCAGACTAAGTCTCGAGACTTTGGCAATACCTGACAGATCGAATTTTTTTTCCAATGACAAACGTGTGGTGACGAGCAGGAGACTGCGAACGAATCAATACTCGCAGCGTGGAATCTGTCTCATGTCTCCGCATGCTGCGCTATTTCTATGAAGATATAATAAACGACGACGACGACGCGAAACGCGGCCATACATTTCATAAATTGATGCGGCTCTGCACCAGCAGCCGAGCAGCGTCGACGACGGACGAATTCAAGAGCGCTCTTGCACTTATTGGAAACCAACTGAAGGCTGGGGAGAGGCTCTCGGCTGCCAAGAAGAACAGGATCATCAATCAGTTTGGTGGCCATCATCGAATACAAAACCAAAAAAGGTACTATATACTCTACTCTCGTGCCAGATTTTCCAGGTTCTGGATTTAAGTATTTACTCTTCTGTGATTCTGTTCTCCTATGGTCTATCTCTAGCACGCATATCATACGTTATTATAGTGCTAGCTGCGGTTAAAGAATCTATCACTCTTCTTTGTGCGTGGGACTATCTCTCCAATTAATAACTCCCTGTATCCTATAATATTCTTAATATTATAAAAATAAAAAATCTCATAACCTTTTTTATAAATATTAGACTAGTTATTACTCCCTTATTCCTAGAGTAATTCCTCGTATTTCAAAAAGAATTGGTGGTCCCAAGTGGAATTATTGGTTCTATGCAGCTGCATGCACGTAAAATTATGGAGCACAGATTAATTATTGAGAAGAATTATGATAATATTTTGTTTCCTTATTCATTGTGCCAGTCTAATATTAAGGAGATTAGAGGACGGAGGGAGTAGAGACCAAGTCTCAACATCCTGAATTTTAAACAATGAACCCTGGGTTTCTAGTGTCTAAACTTGAGTTCAAAATTAACTGTTGTGGTAGTGTCGGCTAAATATTATTCCACTTTTAGATGCATAAGCTAATAATCGTTCTAGTGTTGTACCATTCGAATGAGATCAAGGGTGATCAATAAAGATTTATCGGTGACCAACAATTTTCATTGATAAGCATAGAAACTTTTATAATAGCGTAGGTCATCTGCATCGAACTATTCAATTTGCACCACTATTTTCTTCAAAAAAAAAAACAGAGGGTATTTTTGAGTGATTAGATATACTAAGTGAACTACAATCAGTCCTAATACAATTTTTAGTTCAATTTTTCATGAGAAGAGTCATATAAGCATGCATCATATCTTAACTCAGAATGATCAATCATGAGTCTAAACTCTTGAATTAGTTCAGTCATATATGGCATGCAACCAGTATAAGAAAAGGGCAAAAAAATTTGTCTTACGTTAGACAAACATAGTCAATTGAGTATAATTTCATATAGTTATTTGTGGAAACACAAACTTGACATTTATCGAACTATTGTTTTGTTTTTCAGGTCAATATCTATGAGGTTGAACAATAGAAAGCAGATAAAGGGTACAACCTATAGATAACTCTAGATAGCAATTAATCAGTGACATCTCAACAGAGCATGGGGCATCATCAAATAATTGATATGGCATCAATCCATCTTGTTCTAGTGGTAAGCATACTATATGTAGGCTCTATATCAGCTCAGCCAGCACCTAGTTGCCAGACACATTGCGGGGGTGTAGAAATTCCCTATCCATTTGGCATTGGTGAAAACTGTGCTATACAAAAAAACTTTGAAATCAATTGTAACAAGACTGACAGTGGTGAAAAGCCTTTCATTGTTAACATTGAAGTTCTAAACATCAATGTGTCGCATGGGAAAACTAGGGTACTAAACCAAGTCTCGACGTATTGCTACAACTCTACCACACGAGAAATAAATGATAAGAGGCGGTACCTCGACTTCTCTGGATGGCCATATCGATTCTCCAATACGGAGAACAAGTTCATAGTCATGGGTTGCAATACACTTGCATATATGTACAACAGCTATAACAGGACAGAATATACAACTGCATGTGCAACAGTATGTCAAAGTCCACAGGCTCTGACAAATGGTTCGTGCGTTGGTGTGGGTTGCTGCCAAAATTCCATACCCGAGGGCTTAACACGCTATGATGATTGGTTCTATAGCGTGTACAATGATTCAAAAAGTTATCAGTTCAACCCCTGTAGTTATGCTGCAATGGTGGAAACAGAGTCTTTTAGTTTTAGCAGTGAGTACATAACCACTATGAAGTTTAATGAGACTTACCAGGGGAGGCAGCAGTTAGTACTGGACTGGGCAATTGGGAGTGTTACATGTGATGTGGCACAAAACATGTCCTCTTATGCTTGTCTTGATAGAAACAGTATATGCTTGAATTCAACCAATGGTCCTGGGTATCTATGTAAGTGCTCCAACGAGTATGAAGGGAATCCTTATAGACATGATGGATGCACCGGTGAGTGAATATCTCAATTTGAGCACAATTTACAATATCATTAGTACCTAAAAGTTGTATCGATTGCATAGATGATTAGACGTTGATTTTAAAATATCACAATGTTTAACCCCTTGTTGCAAAATGAAAAACAGTAACTTTTAGAAACAGTTTTAGAGAACCACAAATATTTGTAACATTTGTAATTAGATCTCAGCTTTTTACTTGTCTCTCATATCAGTCCCAATTGGCCCTGTGTAGTTCCCCTTTGATGGACATGTGGAACAACTGAAAAAGTTATGGACTTATGATACAGGAAGTCTGTGAATGCTTATGACTTCTCAAAACTGGTTCTAAGTTATGCAAGTTGAAGCCAAACACTTGTGGTTTTGTGAAATTAGTTTTGCATTTTTTTTTCCTCTGAGTACGCTACAAAGCACATAACCAATTGTATGGTAAATAGTTTGCTTGGTATTCGGTGTCTTTCTTGAACTTGAATTATTAAATAATAGCATTTGAAAATAAATCAGGCTATAGGACAAAGGTAATATCATCATATAGAAGGTGCTAAACGAAGTGAAGCAATTAACTATATGAAAGAAAACAATATAATATGAATCCTACGATCCATGATACTTTTCCCCAGTGTTAATATACATAGTTAGAACTTAGACTCATATTTTCAGTGTATCTTTTGTTTAAATAAAGATCACATGCTGGTTGTGCATACCTCTGCGTTGCTCAATACACATTCTGCAACTCATCTCAATTCAATATGTATATCTTTATGATTAAATATCCAAATTTATATGACATAAAATTCCAATCCTCATTCAGTTGACTCCAAAGTAATTGATTTGATTATGTGGTAGATGTCAATGAATGTAAGCAGAATCCAAGTCCCTGCCCTAGAGGTGCAGATTGCCACAATACAGTTGGAGGGTATCATTGCTCATGTCCTCGAGGCAGAAAACTGGTGAAGGAAACAAACTCTTGCAACCCAGACATCAGCCTTATCATAGGTAACAATCTTTGCACATATGATTAAAATATATGCATTGCAGATAGTAGTACTTACTAATTAACAACATGTAGAAGCATTTTATTTTACACCATTGTTGTTCCGTTAATACATTGACCTAGTAGAAAACAACATGTGAAAGATACATTTGAGCAGGGTTACAATAGGCAAAATATTTTATATATGAACACATACAAAGAAGCCAAGCATATATAGCAGGAGGATAAATGCTAGATGCCAATGAAAAGGATAAAACTTAGCTAATGAGGAAAATCTAGAAAGATGTTGTATATGTGCATGCAACAGGATCCATGATCCTCAAATAATTTGAGAACGAACTATAGTTAATAAGGAAAATTAAGAAACTAAATATAGGCACACACCTCTACAACGTTTATAACAAATCTTTTCATGACACCATGTTGCACATTTCATTATTCAACGTATATTATTTATATGCCACCGTGTGCAATTTACTTTAACAAAGTGTCATTTGGTATTAATTTTTACAGGTGCTTGCATTGGGGCCATTGTTTTAGTGATTATCATTTTCTCCATGCGTGTCATGTTTGAAAGAAAAAAGCTTACCCATGTAAAGAAGCAATATTTTAAGCAACACGGAGGGTTTCTATTATTTGAGAAGATGAGATCAGATCAGGGATTTGCATTTACTGTGTTTACTGAAGCCGAGCTAGAGAAAGCAACAAACAAATTCGACAAAAGCCAAATTCTTGGACACGGAGGCCATGGCACTGTATACAAGGGAATAATCCGGGATAACATTCCAGTGGCAATTAAAAAATGCGCTTTAATTGATGAGAGGCATAAGAAGGAATTTGGTAAAGAAATGCTAATTCTATCCCAGATCAATCACAAGAACATTGTTAAGCTATTGGGCTGCTGCCTTGAGGTGGAAGTCCCAATGCTAGTATATGAGTTCATCCCAAACGGGACACTATTTGATCTTGTACATGGCAAGAACCGCACATTGCATATTCCATTCAGTTCTCTGTTGAGGATTGTCAATGAGGCAGCTGATGGACTTGCCTTTCTACATTCATACGCAAACCCACCGATAGTACATGGTGATGTGAAGACCTCTAACATCTTACTTGAGGAGAACTATATGGCAAAGGTATCAGATTTTGGCGCATCCATCCTAGTACCAACTGATGAAGCGCAATTTGTTACAATGGTTCAAGGAACATGTGGTTATCTAGATCCTGAATATATGCAAACATGTTGTTTGACAGATAAAAGTGATGTTTACAGCTTTGGTGTCGTCATTTTGGAGATTCTTACTGGGCAGATGCCGTTCAAACTTGATGATAATGAGCTACAACGAAGCTTGTCATCTAGCTTCTTATTGGCTATGAAGGAGAATAATCTTGATGCTATGTTGGACAGTCAAATAAAAGGGCATGAGAGCATGGAGTTGCTTGGGGGACTCGCAGAGCTAGCTAAGCACTGCTTGGACATGTGTGGTGATAACCGACCCTCCATGAAAGAAGTATCTCATGAGCTTAGTAGACTAAGAAAGCTTTCAAAGCATCCATGGCTACATCACGGCACTGATGAGACAAATAGCTTTCCCTCCGACCAATCAACCAGCAGCTACTTCGGAATAGAACAAAGCACCGAGTACCCGGGAAAAGATGATGAAATGCCTATGAGACAAAGCAGTTCTTACTTTGTTAGATGAAATGGAAATAAGTCGACATGCCTATACTTCTGCATATGACACTATTTTTTTACTTTTCAGGAATATACTATAGCTAGTGATATTCTATATATTTGTAACCGAAACACATAAAACCAGCTATTGGCTTGAAATTACATAGGTTTAGCTTATTACAAAATGAAAATTTGTACCACGTTGCAAGCTGGGTGCTTATGTTTATCCAGTGATGTTCTGCTTTTCATGTAAAAAAGTTGTTTAATTGGTATTTACCTATTGATGGAAGTGACTTTTGTTGTTACTCCCTTTGCTTAATTCATTATTCGCAAGAAAAAAAATACCATTGATTTACATGATCTTGTGGTTTCAAAAAATGTGTAAATCCTAGCATTCAACATCATTACCACACCGAAACTGAACACGAAATAACCAGATCGGGTCATCACTATCAGAGTTAGAACGTCTGTGAGGGGAATTGAGGGGCGTACTTAGAATCAAGGATCCAAGGAGGGAACGACCGGCAACCCCCACAGGACGGATCGGGATCAGGGACACGGAGGCAGAAATTTCACGAACGGAATCCACTGGTTCGACTGTGGACTAGAGATGATGCGGCCGACGTGCCGAACAGCCCTCGCCGCCGCTATCGGAGGGGCAAAGTTTCCTCCAGAGATGAGCCCCATTTCACTATCGAACTCGCTCCGCCCCGCCTTTCTGATTCGTGTGTTCGATGGGACGATGGAACGTCATCAAAGGGATAGGCGAAGCTAAGGAGGAGACGAAAAAGAAAAGGCCCTACAAGCATGTAGTTCCTAGTCGAGTCGAGTGGGTGTATATCGCTGAGGCCCATTAGCCCATAACATACTTGTGCAGAATCTTGGATGCCTCAGCCCAGAACCCGTACATGTACTGCTGTATTGGCTGGCTTTACGTTCTGGAACGCTTGCGATGGTTCGTAAGCTGCCGGCGCTACAGGGGACCAACGCAGGTTGGCACAACATTGTTGAGCATGGTGTCTCATGTAGCCGCACGTACGCCGCTCGCGAACGCGCAGTGATGCTACGGGACGAAACTCGGGCACGACGGCGACGGCTCAGGGCACACGGAGAGATGGCGGGCGCCTGTCCTGCCTGCCCCCTTACATCTAGCTCGATCGAATCTGTTCTCTGCTTGATTGGAACGTCCTGTTCGGCCCTGGTCACGCGCCACTTCCTGCTGCTCCTTCACATGGTTTTCACGACATACTTATCCCGGCCCGTATCTCCACAAAGAGAAGGTTGCGCCATCGTGGCGTCGGTGTGTGATCCATGCGCCGCGCGGCGGAAGATTATGTTGTGCGGTACTACTCGTGCAACAACAAAACAAAATCCGAGAGTCGAAGAAGGATCTGTTTCTCTGCAGTGCCAAATGCCCAATTATTGCCAATGATCGACGTCGTCAGAACTCAGAAAACCAATAGTCATACTGTGCACTGTGTACAACGTGTACGGTCTGTCAGCGACCCGGCATGGACGACGATCGATCGATCGATGACTGCCGGCGGCGCAGCAAGCAGGGGTTTCGTGATCGTCGTGGCCTGGCAGCGGCGCGGCTAGCTACTTACTGTAGTTTTTTTGAAGGGAGCTACGGAACAAGAGTGTTCCGTAAGACGTCCGTCCAAAAAAACGCGTCACGTGGTACGGTCCGGCGATCGATCGTCGAAGCTCCGTCCTGCCCTCGGCCGCCGCCGCTGTTGTCCTTCCGCGATCAGGGACCAGCAGCGCCGGCTTGCCAACTTAACCGACTCACCACACCCCCTGTCTAAGAAGAAAGGAAGGAAGGTGTCGCTCGCGTATGCGGCCCATGCCCTGATGCGCTTTGCCTGCTGCTGCCACTGCCACACGCGGAACGTACGCTTGCGCTTCGCGCGTGTGACATGTGCGCTGCTCTGCTCGACTCCACGGGTGATCGTTACCGTTCATGAGGATGCTTCCGCGACAGGTGTGCGTCGTCGCTAGCTCTCACCCGTGTGTCCAGCTCCAGCGTGTGCTCGAGCGGCCTCGTCGGTCACGCATATGTACAAAGCACGCGCCTGTTGCGGCGATTGGTACTGTTGTAGCATGCATATACAGATGCACTAGTAGACAAGGCATACGACGCCACCGTCCGCTCACCGCCGCTGCCCTATATCGAGAGACGAGAGAGGCCAGGAGGAAAGCAAAAGAAAACCGAACAGAGACAGAGACCACCAGCGGCGCGAAGGAAGGTGGTCACTGGGCCACCCACACGAGAATGGGCCTGGCTGGCTACTTCCCAACAAGTCAGTCGTCCGTCGCAGCATTACACAGCCCAGTAGGCAAACGTCGGTACGGACCACTTTGAGGATAACTCCAACGCTGTGAGTGAATGCAAACTAGGAGCGTCAACTTGAAACCAAAGTTCCGCATTGCCTTGTGGAATGAACTGGCAGTACCGTACTAGTAGTATAAACAATGCGATCGATTTTGCTCCAGAGCGATACCGTTAGATGTTCGGAGCCGCGCTTCAACGTGGCGATTTGAGCGATCCGTCGTGGGAATCTATCTGATTCTGTCCCCGGAACACTGCTCGGGCACTAGACAACCCTCTTAATTAACTTTGCCTTGATTTTGGAGGGAAACCTTCCATATATTCCAAGTAGTTGCCGGATCGAGAGGCTGGCTACCAGTACCAGCGGCAGCGCTCTCGTCTCCGGGGACAAACAGACGATCAATCTGCATATGCACGTAATCTCTATATTCTCGACAAGGAGCTAATATGATATAGGCACACACCGCAGCGCCTGATTTTGTCTAACATTACATAAGCAGCGTCGTCAGCTGGCTCGCTCGCTTTAATTGATCACACTAGTTTTTGCGGATCTGCCCGGGCTTTTCTCGGCGAGGAGATCCCGGCACCAGTTTAAACAATGCGAGCGATTGTGCGCGGTGCGTGTTTGCCCAAGCCGATACGGCGGTGCTTAGTACACAGGTTAATTATAGAGTAGTACAGAGAGAACTCTCTCTGAAACGGCAGGTTGATCGATCTGGCGGAAAGTGAGTGCTGTTGTTTAATGGATCGACGCCTCTTAGCACCGCTGCTTTAGTGGCTCGAGCATATCACAGAGAGAGAGAGAGAGAGAGAGAGAGAGAGAGAGAGAGAGAGAGAGAGAGACTTTGCCGTGCAGACATCACGCCGCACTGGTGTGGTTCGCATCCAAAGAAAGCTCTCAAAAAGGCTCTGATACGTCGTAGGACAGACAACATGACGGGGTTGCTTGCTTCTGCCAAGTGCCAACAAGTAGCCAAGGCAAGCAGCCAGCCAGTGTGGTGTGGAGTAGTGTTTCTTGTGCCATCCGCCGGTGTGAAACCTGAGGGCTGACGTGCAGAAAGGTGTGCGTGTTCCCACCCAGAAACTACTCGCAGCATAGTCGTTTGGGCGTAGCTGTCGTTGCTGCCCACGGGGGAGGCCACCCGGCAGGGCCCTGCCCCACGCACCTCTCATCAGTAGTCACTCACACACAAGTGGCTGCTCTTTGCAGTCCTAATCCCCGCCCAATTGCGGTACTAAATACAGTATCCACTCGAAAAGGATCGGCCGTGAAAGCTGACACTGGATCAGCATCGATCGATCGTGTTTGGCCTGGCTTTCTTTTAGAGCGCCTTACCTTGATTTGTGGCATGAGCATGATTGATGATGGGCAGCGTATCTCATCTGGCATCAAGGGGCCGTTCAGCTCAGCGGCTCATCAGGACGATACGGACCGTGAGGACTTTCCCTGCTTCAAAAGTTAGCTACTGGTTCGACGACGATGTGTAACACGCAAGTTATTACTTGCACAATCCATGTCTGTGCCTGCGTTGTTTGCGAGCGGGCGGACTCGAGATTGATCCTTGATTATTCGACTTGCGAAATCCTGCCGTCCAATTCTAGCTACGCGAGGTGGGCTGAGCTATACGCTACACTATAGTACACTACACGCAGTAGAGTCTAGAGTGGACGATCCGGACGCAACTCATTTCCAGATTTTGGTAGTGGAGGAGCGCTCTCTTTCCCCCCTTTGCATTCAGAAAAAAAAAATATTTATGTACCTGGGCCTGTCTGGTGACGTTTTCCCCCCGTTTGAATATCTAATCTCATTTGATAAGAGTATGTAAAAGGCTGCGCATTTGTAGAAATGCCGGCACTTACTTTATCCTGATGATAACTATACGTTGCACTGATTCAGTTTTACTTGGTACTACTTATATAGTACAGTAAAATTTGAGATTGGTCTGCATTTGTGGCTTTTGTTTAGCGATCTCCATCAACGCGTCAAACCGTAGTCATCTCGATCGCCGAAACCCAAACGAACGACAAATCTAGACAACATCAAGGTCCAAATCAGGATGGCTCCTGTCGCCAAAAGACGCCAGCCAACGCATCCATATCCCATCTGCTACTAAGTACTGTACTAGTACAGCTACTAGCTCCGATCCACAACAAAAAAGTTCAGTGAAACGAATAGAAGAAAAAAGAAAGAAAAGACTAGCTAGCTAGGCGGCTAGTACCTGGCCTGCGATGCCGAATCGAAGACAAGACAACGTCAGCGACAGCAACAAGCAGCAGCAAGAGACACCAGAGGAGCTGCTGTAATCGGAACAGCGCGCTTAGCCCAGGATGGGGAGCAGGTGCGTATCAGCACCGCATCGCATCCGATCGCAAACGTATCGTCATGCTGATGCGGGTGTGTGCTCGGAGGGTTGAAACCGAGCCTGAGCCAAGTCTCTCTGCCTTTGGATCCACGCGTTCGCCTGGCGACGTACGTACAGACGACAGAAAGGAGCCCGGCCCAGCACATCGAGGGACAGGCAATTACTAACCAAGATCGGACGCATCCACGTTGGGCGCGCGCACTCCTGTCCCGATCCTCCACACCAGCAGCCTCGATCATCTCTGCCCGGATTCCGCCGATCAACAAGCCGCCGCGCGCCGCCGCCACTACTACTAACTAGCACTTCGTCGTTGCCGTTCGATGCCCAGTTCCCCGCAACCCCCCCCCTGGAATCCAGCGAAATCCGGCGAGCCCCCTGCCCCCGCCGCCTCTCTCCACACTGGCACGTATCGCCGTCATCACCGAATCAGTCCTAGCACGCGAGAGCGCCGTGGTTGTCGCCGGTGGAGGTTAGGCTTCTCGGAGGTGCTTAATTAGACCGATGGTCGATCGTCCGACCGAGTTGCACGTACGCCGCAATAATTTATTCCTTTTTGCACATGACCATACGCTGCACTATACTAACTTTTTATTTACAGATCAATATACGAACAAGCAAGCCGGCCAGGGACCAAACACCCTGTGACACCATGTTTTTGCTGGGCCTGTGCCTCGGATCCTGCTAACAGCCACACCAATATAAAACCTGTTCTGACCGCAGAAAGGCCTGCACAAAGCAATATAAACATATAAGCATCAGTGGTACTACAGTAGTATTATTACTGATGTATGTGTGGTCCTAAATATTCTTCTGGCACATAGTATACTGAAAAATAAAGGGAGAGTATCAGAGAGGCTAACCGGCCGAGGATACGGTGGATAATAAACTGACCAGCAAACATGATCTTGCAGCGACGCTTAAACACACACTCATCTTTTGTAGTTATGTTGTTGGTCACATCTAGTTGCACGTACGCACCAGACCATATGCATCTTGTTTCTTTCGTCCTTTGCACATGCGCACGCTCTCTGTACTTGATTAATTTGCAAGCTAGCCCGGCCGATCTCTTTTCGTTGTAAAGGAAACCCTGCTACAAGACAGGAAAACAACCTGTAGCTTTCGTTTTGACATTTCCATGCTGGAAGCTTAATTGGAACACGTCTATGCTAGTACTACCTTGCTTGCTGGCTTGGACCATTATGCTGGCCTAACTAGCTAGCTGCCCTCTAATAGATAGGAGCAGTGTTGATGACCTACAAAGTTGGTCATGATCACATCGAGTTTGCATCTACATTATTTCTGTTCACGTGCACATGAATCGGAAATGTAATGCTATCTTGTTATTACAGAGTACAGGCATATACTAACTACCTGAAGCCAGAAAAACAACCTGTGACCAGGTTTTCCTGCTGGGCTTCTGCCTGGGATCTTCCTTACATCCTCCAGAAAAAGTTAATCTCAAAGAACCCATTGAAAATCACAATCATGTCGCGTAATTATCCATGTGTGTGGTCCTGAAGAACCACGTTATAAGTGGAATTCCGCGGAACGCACGGCTTGCAAGTTGCAGCAGCAGGAACAGAGAGAGAGAGAGAGAGAGAGAGAGAGAGAGAGAGAGAGAGAGAGAGAGAGAGAGAGAGAGAGAGAGAGAGAGAGAGGGATCGAGATTGATCGTATACGCAAGCGCTGGCTGATTATAATGCTTCCAATGGAAGTGACGACTTTTTGGTTGGTCTGTTTGCCGCGCCTGTGCAATCCTCTGCATCCCTGTCGATCGGTCCGGGTGTGTGCAGTGTGCTGGTGCATGCAGCGTGTTCCCTGGTGACGCTAGCTAGGCAAGACAAATCCTGGTGTCATTTGATTACTGTATTTCCCCAGTTGCTTTGGGTGTTGACAGTGTTGTGTTGGGGGTGTGATTAATTACTAATTAGCTTGCGCATCGGTATGCACGTTGTTTGCCGGCAATATGCATGGTCGCTGATTATAAGGGCATGATCGGCAGTAAACAGAAGCCATCCCGGCCGCCTTCACACTTTCACAGGCACATGAGCTAATAGAGCTTCAGGTAAAAGCACCTCTTGCACCTATACCGTTCAGTTCAAAATTTCCGTTTCCTTTCTTATCGGTCAAATTTCAAGGGAACTAATTTATAAATCGGCCTACTTGAGGTTGTTAATTAAGTCAACTGAGCGAGGGACCGTATTACAAGAAAAAAAAAGATAATTGACCTCGATTCTAGCATTCCAGATTTCCAGTGCCATTTTTACATAGCGGTACGTCTGTACGTGATGGCTGGCAACAAACAGAGCGCAACTGTCGATAAGAGTCCAGCGGTTACGTACAAAAACTACTAGCAACAACTCCAAAAACTAAGAGAAGCAAGAATCAAGCAATCTCTTGTACCAACAAGAATATTCAGCATTCCTAAATAAAGAGGGAAAAAATAAGAATATGTAGCAATTGTAAACCATAAACTTGGGATACGAATATGAAGGTCAGTGCATCACCAGATCCAGGCCGATCGAGTCGAGCGGCAGAGCACGATTGGCTGGCCGGCTACGGCGAGAGGAGAGCCAGCCCATGATCCATCATCAACGCGCGCCCGTGTCGAATGCAGGTGCCTGTCTGTGGTCCTCGCTCGAATCCATCACTCCTCTTTTTTTCCCCAGCGCGGATGAGGACACCGGGCAGCGCACGTACCACCTGGAACGGCGAGGGAATCGCATCGTGAAGCCGAGGAGGGAGGCAACTTCGCCATCAACTGATTACTGATGGATGGATGGATCGCAGCCTTGCTTGGTGCGGTGGATGTCTGTCCTTGCCTGCCTCTGCCTGACTGCCTTCTGCGTGTGTGCGTCCTTGTCGATCTCGGCGTCGTCTTGCGGCGATCGCCCCGCCCGTGCGCGCTTCCCCCAGGGACTTGTTGGGTTGGTGGAGCTGGTGCATGAACGGAACGGCGCTGTGAACTGTATGTGTGTAACAGAAAATTTGCATGCCGTTACGTTCTACAGTAGTTCTACTACTAGAATGAGTAGTATCTTTGAGAGATTTGGATTTGTCATAATGCCTGAGGGATGAGAGAGCCCGACCCATGCTACTACTACTCATAGCTCATAGGTATCCCAGCAGGAGGAAAAGGCTGCCCATGCCTTGCTGACCTGTTCTTGTTTAGTTGCTGCTGACCCAGCAATTCGAGCTGATGAGGTCCAATCATCCCATCATCATGCCGTGCGCGCGCACATATCCATCCATCTTTCATCCCCGGCACCTAACAAAGGGGATCGATCTTTCAGGTAAAAAGGAAAACATGCTCGCAATAATTTGATCCCCTCTTGGATTTCTCATGTCTCGTGGTGTCTCCCCCCGTTTTCTACTCCTTGAATGCAAATTGTCTGCCAAGTCCATTATGACAATCATAGGATGTTCGAATAAACTAGAGAGAGAACGCATGGTGATTCACCGTGAGCGGTACAGTATGTCAATGTGTGACAGAGATGGCGATTTGATCGTGGTTGCGCCACTCAAGCTTGATCGGTGAACAATTACATTTTTAAGCAATTATTAATCACTCACGAGAACAATTACATCTTTATAAGCAATTTTTTTAATTTGCCTGTGCAATTTTTGTTTATTGTAGTAACCTTTAAAATTACAACTACATGCAAGGTACACTTTGCCTTGAAGCTACTGGAAGGAGGAGGATGAACAGACGAACAAATCTCCCGTTTGAAAAAAGATGAAATCACCCAAAAATGGAAAGGAAAAATGATGGCTATTGGGTAATGCCGCTTCTGCCGAGCGGCCACAGTTTGCTCAGCATCCGCTTCGGCTTCCCAGCCGGGATCGCGCAGAACGACCTGAACCGCATCGACGCGCTGCGCGCCAGCCCGGCCTTGCGCGCGAATTCGTCGGCGTCGTGGTCGTCTTCGTCCTCCTCCGCCAGCTTCATTCGCAGCGTGGCAATTTTGGACGCCGCGCGGCGGAGCCCCTCCACGCTCCAGTCGTCGCCGGGGGACGCACCGGCAGCTAGAGCACGGAGCCGCTGCTCGTCGACGCGATCGGCCTCGTCCCCCTCTTCCGAACCCCCGCCGGACTTGGAGGACAGCAGCGCCCGGATGTTGCCCGGCAGGTCCGCGGCGACGGCGGCGTGCCCGCCCGACAGCGCCGCGGCCCGCGCGTGCTCGAAGAAGAGCACCTGCACCACCACGCGGAGCGGGAGGAGCTCGTTCTGCGCCGCGTGCGCGCACGCCTTCTCCGACAGTTTCCGGCAGTTGAGCACTCGGCACAACCGTTTCCTCGCGTTCTTGCTCATCTCGGGATGCGCCTGTACGAAAACATTATTCTGAAGTTAAACCACATGAAAATGCAGCAAGGAAAGAAAGAGAACAAGAAAAAAAAAAACTGAACTCACCTTGAGGTACGTGTCGACGACTTTGTAGAGGCCGTCGTGCTCCGGGCGGGCGCTGTCCGGCACGGCCTCGGCAACGGCGAGAAGCTTGTCGAGCGGCAGGTTGGGGTCCTTGGCCACCTCGACCAGGAACCCGTCTACCAGCCTGCCCACCGCCACCAGCGCGCCATGCGACACCGGGGCGGCGGACACGGAGCGCCGCGAGCCGCCATCGAAGCTCACGCTCTCAGCCGACCGCGACCGCCGGTGCCCGCCAGTGCTTACGCTCTCGTCGTCGGGGCTCCCTCCAGACACGGCCAATGGCGGCGCCGGCGCCGCCGCGTGACGCAGCGCGAACTCGTCGAGGATCGCCGCCACGGCGTCGACGTCGTACATCGTCTCGCTGACGCAGGAGGCCGACGGGATGAGCAGGTCGGCGACACTGGCCTCCTCGAGCTGCCACGCCACCCTCCTCACCAGCTCCGCCTTGGACGCGCTCAGGATGTTGGCCGCCTTGAGGAGCTTGAGCAGGAAGCCGCAAGACACGGCGTCTCGCTCCGCCGGGAGCAGGCTCACGATCTTCTCGAGCAATAGCCGGTGCCGCGTCGCGACCTGCTTCACGCTGTCCCCGGCAGCGTCTTCAAACGAAGGCCCGCCGTCCTTGGAGGCGACGTTCGGTAGCCACCGCCGCGCGTACGCCTTGAGCGCGTCGCCGACCGTCTTCTCGGTGACGGCTCCGGTCGCCTTGACGGCCACCATGACGCGCCAGAACAGGTCCACGCCGAGCTCGGCCACGTCATGCGCCCACCAGGGCGACCTGGCGGCGTCCCCCGGGCTGCTGTTGGCGGCAATGAGGGCGGCCACGGCGTCCACGCAGCGGGACGTGACGCCGATGTCCTCGCAGAGCGCGGCGTAGTGCCGCGTCGAGCTGAGTGCGGCGACCGCGTCCTTCCAGCGGCGGAGCAGACACGACGCAAGGAACGTGTCCAGCTTCGCGGCGAGGTTGCCGCGGTCGGCGGCCTCCGACATGCCGAGGTGCGCCGCCGCGCACCGCAGCGCTACCACGTTGCGCGCGCTCACGGTCACGGCTATGCCGTAGCAGAACTTGGCGCACGCCTCGAACGCCTCCGCGCCGCCCGGGAAGCCCGGGAGCTCGATCACGTCGTCGGTACCGCCGTCGGAGTTGGCGCAGAGCGCTTGAAGGAGCATGCATTTGGAGAGCAGAGGGAACTATGGCAATCAATCACGATCGCGTCATTCAGTCATGCTTTCACAAACAAAAGATGGGTGCAGATTACGCGATGCAATCCCTAAATTCAGAAATACCTTGTGGAGATTGTACAGGCAGTCATCCACGAGGATTCGCAGGTCAGTGGCCACCTCTGAAGACACCGACCTGGAACAAGCAGAACGACATAGCACCACTCGATCAGAAAACACGGATACCCACCATGCACGGTGCTTACAGAATACTGTACTACATCCTGTGCGGAACCAAACAACAAGATGGGATCATCGAATCGCCGCACCTCACGGAGTCAGCAGCGGTGAAGAAGGTGTCTGGCCGTGTGCCAAGTTTCATAAACTTCATCTTGGCCAGTAGCAATAGCCGCCCCTAGTCTCTCGGCTTTGCTAAAACAGGGAGTCCGAAACTTTCAGTGGCCTAGGCTATCTTCGTGTAGAGAGCCCTTGGAAATGGCTGTGGTGCTTCTACTTTTATATCGTGGCGAGGTGGTTGGAGAGGAGAGAGGCTCAACTAGAGAGAGGCCAACATGGAATGCAAGATGCAGAGGAAAATAAAATAATCATCCAATAATTTTATTAATGTCCTGTTTGAGGTGCCCTGAGATTTGATCGGGGCCTCAGGGGTGAGGAGAATATGCAGTGCAACTATGCAGTATAATCGTATAAAGTATAAAACCACTGATGAAACAAACGGTGCTTAGTCCTCCTCTACAAAGAGAACTTTGGGTTGTCCTGCAAGCAGGCAAGACGAAGCCAGCCTGCATCAGTCCTTGAATTTGGGTGTTGGAATTGGACGTGTGAAACGGGGACCAGAATGGCCTTGCAAAAGTCATCAATAACATGGATCTTGCAGGTTTGTGCTGGTGATCGGATGAGCAGGATGGGCTCCTATCTGCAGGGTTGGGTTGGCTCACCAATTAATGGACACTCTTGTCACAGTACAATGATTAACTGTATTTTACCCTTCCTCATTTATCCTCAGAGGTTATTTGAACCATACCCTTGGACCAAAAATTACATGCAAAGATACAGGTGGTACCAGTCCAAGAAAAAGGTACCCTTCGAACCATACCTTTCCCCATTTATCCTTAAATTAAAAAGGTTGTTTATGGGGTTCTTTATCAGGATTCATTAGCGTTTACTTTAGGCCATCTTTCATTAGCGGCTGAAATTTGGAAGGATTGTGTTGGAGTACTTTGCTTTGTTAATTCGGAGTGGAGAACCTTTGATTGCTGCGATAGTTTCTTTTTCACGAACCTCAGCCGAACTGCATATGCTCGAGTGTAAAACTTGTAATGATGATCCTGGCATTTGTTAATGTCTCCTCACGCATCATGCTCTCCTTATTTGTCTCTTCCCGCATCGGATCAAGCGTCACGCCACTTTTTCGCAGTTGGCGCGCACGCAGAAGGATCCGGGCCATTTCAAGGAATTCTTCTTCTTCTTCAGAGCTCACGAACTCAACTTACCAGCATGTCAATATATAAATCTGCGAACCCGAGGTTTTGACCTCGCCCTTCAAAGGGTCCAGACTCGTCTAGCTAGTTAAACTTCTTTCTCGCCATACATGCTTTGGTCGCCGGACCATCTCATCGGTCAACGAGAGATTGATGGGATTAGTCTAATCCAGCTCTTGACTCTCGGCTTTGTCTGCGACGGTGTGCAGGCCTGTTGCAAGTTCTGGAATATTGTTAGTATCTCTCAGAACAGAAAAATCCTGCTGCTGACAGAGAGCATCAAAGTACTCCGCCAATGCCTGCTACATAAACAACGTGCCTGCTGAAGCTTCTCATTGGTTTGAAAAACTACTACGCTAATGGACCATATATGGCCGTTGATAGTCTAATAGGCGCTGAGCTCAAGATCTCTGTGTCATAGTAGTTTATACCAGCGTAGCATTATTCACGTAGCACCTGCAATCATGCTTCGTGGGCCAAGTTTGATTTATGTCTTATTGTTCGGTGATGACGAATATCGAAGGTGGGGTTAGTTGATCTTGGAGAGAGCTGGATCGGCTTCTCGTAAAGAAATAAGAAAAAAAGGGCTGGGATGGGGGTATTCTGGTTACGAAACGTGTGGCCCAAAGTGGACTCCAACCAGGCCGCGTTGTATAGCCCATAGCACTTTTCATGGGCCCTCGTCGCGTTTGTCGCCCGCGGATGACGAAACCTGGAGCCGAACCCTTGTGGGCCGTTACCTGCTGCTGGGCTCAATTTTTAGGATCTGTGGTTTGCTCGCTCTGTGTGTTTGCAACCAACAATGGAACATCTTACGTATACAATACGACTTCATCAACTTTCGGTGTGAGAAGAGTTGTGTTTCAGGCAATCGAACACAAGAAAAAAAAAATTGAAACAGTAATTTTCATCTTTCTGAACTTCAGACCTTCCTGAGGCCTGTTTGCACAGCTCTTCCTTCTTTTCTTCCTTCGTATTTTTTTTACTCCGGTTGGGAAGGCAACTTGGGACGGCATGACGCAACTCTGCTGGCAAGTGGCAAGCCCGACCGCGATCATCTGAGACCGAACACCAACCCGTAAGGCCCGAACCCGGAAAGAAAAGGTGGCCGTGCCGTGTCTGCCTATCGTGCAGAGGCAGCCCCCTGCCACCTTCCTGTGTCTGAAACATGTCAACCGACAAAACACCGCATCAAATGCAGCCAGCGCGCGAGGTCTCTCTGCTCTGCTTCTGCACACAAAACTGCAGGGGATGTGCATGCATGGCAATTGGCAAGCACGCCCATCCTATGGTAGTACTATTATGCGGTGCAGAGTGCACAGTGCAGTACCAACAGCCACGGGCCGGGACAAGTCCATGACTCCATGTGGTGCGCGAGAGGCGAGCCCTTGGTTTCCAAACCCTAACCCCTGCAGCGTTTAACAGCCCATGGCAATTACTCGGATCCAGCCTTCGTTCCTGGCTGGTTTCTGTTGTCTTCCATCGTTTGTGCGACCATATGCAGACTGCAATAACTGAAGAAGGCCCTCCCCACCCCCCTCATCAGAAGCGCGGGGGACATCTTCTGATGCTAGCAGAGTGCCAGTTCTTGGATCGCTCTGCATCCTCTGATCGACCTGGGCTAGTAGGAGTGCAGCTTCTATTCTGAATCCCTGCCTCCCTGGTGTGGTCGGACAGTGGGGCTGCTGATTAGAATATTTGTCCTACGCTGTTCTTCTTCGCTGCAGCGATCAGCTAAAAAGTCTACGAAGTAGTACTATCATCTATGGAGATCAAAGGGACCGTGCGCGTGGTTTCGTGCAACAGCCAGCAGACCTCTCTCTTATTTTTTCCCCTTGCATTGCCAAGCAGCAGAAGATTCAGCGGCGACGATTAAATAGAGACGTCAAATTCTGATGCAGCATCTGTTGCCGGACGTGTGAACGCGGGATCCGCGCCCCAAGTAGGGAGCGAAATCAAAGCAGAAGCAGCGCGTGCTGCGGCCGAACGTGCTCGCGCACACGACACTATCGAACCCCGCCGGCACGCCCGGCGGGCTGGCGGACGGACGACGACGTGCGCGCCCGGATCTCCGCATCGGCCTCGCCGTTCTGCCTCCCCTGCAGCCCTGCTGTCCTGCGCTCCTGTTGCGCTTGCGCGCGTGCAAGCAGTACCATTCGTTTCGTTGACGATGGTTGGGAGCCACGTGGGCAAGGACAGGACAGGCAGCAGGGGGAGCTCCCCGGCCCCGGCCGCCCGGCAAGGAAGCTGCCATTTTTCACGTCAGAAAAACAACAGTCGCAGCTCGCACAGGACCTCGCGCCGCGAGTGCTCTAGGAAAGAACAGCGCGGGGTGAGGGGAGGGGGCACGACGCGACGCGCGCACAGCCTGCGCACGCAAGGCTGCGCCGCTGCTTGGCATGCGCGCGACAGGGGGTGGTGTTCCTTGGTTGCGGGTTGCCAAGGATATATGAGAGGAGAGGAGAGGAGAGGTTTTCCATTCCGTTCCACTGCCGTACGGCGAACATGATGCCAGGGACTGAGATCCTCCGCGACCAAAAACGTCACGGTGGGCCGCGCTTGAATCGCCATGTTTCGTACAGTAGGTCAGCTGATTCGAAAATACCGTACTGCTAGCGCACAGGGACTTTTGGAGTAGCCGATCGTGGGGCGCTCCGAATTCTCGCGATCCTCACGTAGTACAGTAATGCCTTTCCCCGCGACAAACGAAGCCTGCTCCTCCTTCTCACTCTCACATCAAAACCAGCCGCTCTGCCAAAACCAAACGGAATGAGAAACATGGAACAGCCGGGACACGAACGCTGTCCCATCTCTACTGCCCGCCCGGCCGTGCCGTTTCCCGAGCTACTGTGAGCCAGGCACGCAAGCATGCACGGGCGGCGAGAACAGTTCGCCGGCACCGCCGGATTCGGCTGCTGGGCTCTTTTTCACCGAGCACCCACTTCGTAGTCCGCGCCCGAGCCCGCGGGGAGACAAGAAATTTACTCCCGTCGCACGGAGGGAGCCGTGCATGCAGCCAGCAGCTCTTGCCCTTTCCTGCCGCCGCCGTGCACGCGCGCACAAGAATGTGGTGGACACTGGCTGGATCCCGTCCCGGCATGGAGTTTGACCTTTTGCCATGAAGAGGAAAACTCCATGTCTGTTCCCCATCCCGCGGTCCTCCCAATGCTTACCACTCTTCATTTCATCTTCCTCGCTCAGATTGATCATACGTACTGTACACATGCTTTGAGCAAAAGGATTTTTAACAAAACACTGTAGTAGTACTTCCACGGTTCTACCACATAAAAATGTAATACTCCTCCTTTCGTTTTTTTCTTGTAATTTAGGACAATAAAACTGAACTACCCGCAAGTGTATTCCGCTGGTCTTGACAAATGAAAAATGGAGTATGTCTTTTTCTTTTATCGAGCAAAAAACGAAAATAGTTCGATGAGGTCATATCTCTTTTTTTTTCTTAAAAAAGTGGAAATTGGTTTCTAGAACCCAGAAAATGACTAATCATTTTGAAATATAAATTCTTAAAGATCATTTGTTTTTATTGGAGGCATCCAAACAGAGTCTAGCACACGAAAAATCGAAGACGCAAACAATGGTATGACGTTGTCTATAGAGCAAATTGAAAAATCAAAGACGATTTTATATGTAAATAGTCATTTGTACGACAAACGCCTACAATACATATGACCACATGCATGATTTACATATGGGTCATGAGGAGCACACTCCAAGAGTTGATCGTATTATCATGAACTGCATACGAGGCTCCTTTTAGAAAATGAGACAGAGAAATTTTAAAGGGATAAGTGTATAACCATCTTATATTTTCATTAGGAGTTGGAAATAAATCAAAGAACTGCATGTGCTTGATCTTACAAATGTCTTCCTCTGTAGTCATTTTGTAGAAATTCTAGCATATGACACCTCTTGCAAGTAATTATTCTCTGTGTCATTATCTCTACTCAAAATCATATTTTTATATAAGAAAATGATATAAATATGACCATCGAGCACCGTGTACTCTTCGTGCTACTTCCACTTGCTCCATTTATCTTCCGCGCCGATGTTTATCTCCCGTGGATGTTGATTAAATTGTTTCTGATGCACTGCTAATTCGTAAATGGTAGTAGGACATAGCAGTAACAGCGTTCATAACACTGCATCCAAACTTTATTAGAAATTTTTATAGCAGCCGGACGTGTGTATAGGAACGTTCACTGACACTTGAGACTGTTCCGTTTTTCATGAAATTTATTGTGACTGAGCATATACGTTTCTGAGCGTTTCATTTGGGGGATATAATAAGCGAATCAATACCGTACCTAATTACGAGTTTTCTGTCGAAGACAATTACTTGCAGTGACTAGCTAGTTAAGCGCGTGGGGGAAAAAAAAGAAAGGAAATGCATGAGACTGGAAACAGTTAAAATTTCATCGAAAGCTAGCTAGCAGCCTTGATTCCAAGCAATCACCGATTACAATCTGAAACAACTACGTACGATATCGATCTCGTTGCAAACTACAAAGATGATTGATTAGCTAATTTAACACATGGAATCAAGCTTGCGATCGTGAGGATGCAAAAGCGCCCGAGCCGGCCGTCCGTGCATGCATCATGCACGCATGCGATGGCCGGGCGTGGCGACGGCGGACGGCGCGGCAACGAACCCCACGCACGACGCCGGGAACTGGATCACGTCCCCCAAAAGACCCTGCGGCGTCATGGGGTAATCGCCGTCTTCGTCATCGGTGCCGTAGTAGGGGGATGCCGGGTGGAACGCCTGGATCCAGTCCTGTGTCGTCAGTGCGCCGCCTGCGGCAGCCCGGGCGTCCGAGCCGGCGGCGCCCGGCTTGGGGCGCGGGCGCGTGCTCGGGTAGAAGCCGTCCAGCGCGTCCTGCAGCAGTCCCGCGCCCGGCGGACCGCCGTGCAGGAGGCCGCTCCACACGTCGTCGTCGTCATCTGGTGCGCCGGGAGGCGAGGCGACAGAGGGCGAGGCCGCCACGGCCGCCGTGGTCATGGCGCCAGACGCCGGAGCAGCTGTGGAAGAACGCGGACGTGGCGGCGGTCGGCTGAAAGCTTGGTCGACGTAGCCGTGGTGACCCTGTGCCCCGGCGTGCTGCTGGAGCAGGCGGTATCCGCCCTGGTTGGAGGCGGAGCTCATGAAGAAGTTGTGCAGGATGAAGGGCCGGAGCGGGTGGTCCTGCTGCGCCACGGGCGACGGCGCCCAGGGCCAGCACAAGCCCGCGGTGGCGTCGTCGTGGGCGGGGAAGTTGGTGCGCGCCTTGTTGCCGCGCATGGCTCGCGCGGCGATGTCGTAGGCGCAGGCGGCCTGCTCGGCTGTGTCGAAGGTGCCGAGCCAGCGCCTCTCCTTGGACGCGGGGTCGCGGATCTCCGCCGCGAACCGGCCCCACGGCCGCCGACGCACGCCGCGGTACCGCGCGCCCACCTTGCTGCTGCTGCTGCTCATCACGTCCCCGTCCTCGTCGCCCACCGCAGCCGGGGAGGGGCGCTTGCTGTGACTGCCCATCAGGTGGCGGTGGTGCGCGAGCACGTGGCCGTAGAGGTGCGCTTTGGCGGCGTCGTCCATGGCGGGACTGGATGCCGGTCGCGGACGGATCGCCGATCGCTGGGCAGGGGAACACAGTAGGTCAGTGGAGGTTGCTCTCTGCGTGGGCTGTGTCGTCGGTAGAGATGGTTGCGATAGCAAGAGGGAGGATATGTGGGGATCGTCAATGTTCCGTGCGCGCGCTACTTATAGAGGAGGAGAGGTGGGGAGGGAAACGCTGGGGTTGCTGGCTCGCTGCTCATGAACCGAGAACGTACTACCGCACGAGACCCACCGGTTCATGACCCATGGGACCGTGACAACGCTCTGCTCGACCATGCACGGTTGTACTGTGAAGCTGGAGGCAACGGATGAACGAATGCTCTGCAAAAGGGATGGCCGGATGGTTAGTTGCCTGTTCACCATAAACAAGTCCAACATGTCATAGTCAGATGATAAGTAGGCTGAAATAAGCGAATCATATTTAACCGTAAATCCAATCGTATATGAGCAGCATAGTGCTAGTAAGTAGTAATTGATGAACTGGTGACATCAAATATCGTGCCAGTTCGGTTGAAATTTCTGCAGGTTTATTGTATAAATTACCGTACAAAATACCAGAATACGCAACAGTGTGAAATTAGAGAACAAGAATCCATTTCGTTAGCTACAGAAACTTTCGTAAAAATGTCAAGGCACCTTAATTAAATGACGAACTAAACAGAGAGCATCATAGTAGTAGTATCAAGTAGCAGTAGTATGACGCAGCTGTTCCTGCTTGCGCAAGACGGAGAATACTACGAAGCGAAGCGAGGCGAAACGATCATCATGATTTTCCAGAAACAAGGCGTACACGCTCTGCGGCAGCTGCAACCCTACATTAAAGTGCGGGTAGTTAGTGGAAGGGAAGGTCTTCTGTTACTGTAATTATTCGGGGCCAGCTAGGAGAACGCCCCGGGATCGTGAGCTGCGGCCGTAGCCGCTGCCAGGTAGCCAATGCGCGCGTGGCAGCTCGTTTATACTACTACCACACGGTATTAATCGCCTCATCATTAGTAGCTCGCGCTCCCACTACGCGGCCTCATTAACTCACCAGTTCGCAGTCGCACCACCAGGTTCCAAAACTCGAGCCTGTAGCCGGCCACAAGTACGAATCGCTGGTCGGTGTTCGCATATGCCAACCCGGACGCCAGCGTGGTGATGAGGTGGCGGGTTTCTTTGCAGATGCATTGGTGCGGTGTTCGTATATAAGAACGTCAATTGCTATACTGAATCAAAAAAAAATATTCTTGTAATATCATTTCAAATTCAGTTAAGTGCAGCTATGGATAATGATTTTGTAGAAAATTATGTTTGTTGCAAAATTGTTAAAACAGTGGGGTAAAATCAGCATTATGTAGTAAGGGGGACGAGTTTACACTGCAGTAAAATCAATAGGAGGGCAGAGTAGACGAGTTTACCTACAGTAAAATCAATAGGAGTACAATACGTGCACTGGAAATGGAAATGGCTTTGGAGTGATAGTGGTCTTGTACATTATAGGCGATACTAGTACAGTGCACTGGACAGAAACAAAAAGAGAGGGCCTTTTTCAAGCACGAACAGAGGATCGAACAGGCTTCGGATCGTGCCGGGGGACAATGCCTTGATCTCCTTGTCTCCCCCGTGGGCGCGGTTCCCGGCGCACGCCGGCGACGCATGCACGGCTCAATCTCTCTGTGTAGAGCGAGGAAGGATGCGTGGCCCTCTGGCGGCGTCCGACCGTGCACTGCAGCATTCCGGCCGGTGCGTGTGATCGCTCTACAGCAGACGGATCCACCCGCGCAACAACAATAGGAAGGCGCCAAATAAGTCCCCTCATCATCCATTTGTCAGCGGAGACAAAAAAAAGCTCACGCGGGCAGCGCACCGCACACAGCAGGCAGAGACGATCGAACAAGGAGAGGAGGCTTCTTCTTCATCATCGTCTTCACTCCGGTGCAGGCAAAGCATGCGCACGCATCAAAGCTACTCCCCACGACCCTGCCGATAACACACGCTGACACGTAGATGTAGATGTAGGTGTTGCTGCATACAGAGACTCTACGGTACTCGGTACCTATAGTAGACTACTATGGTCTCTCAGCTAGCTGGGTGACACTGGGCGTGCGCGGCATGCGCGGTTGCAGCTGTCCATGCACATCCATGTGCTGCGCGGGCGTCTTGTGTTGTGCACGGCTAGCTAGGGTTGACCCCGATCCATGATGGAGCATCTAGGATAGACTACAGTAGACGACATATGCTGGTGCGATTCTGAGAGATGGCCTACTACTACTAGAACTATATACTACGCTTGTGTGTGATCAGTGAGCGTTCAGTGATGAGCGCGCAGATCGATCGGCATGCGATCCCAATGTCAATGTGCATCCACGTTGGACGTGCATGGAGTTATGGTTTTGGACGCATCTTGTTGTCCTTGTACTAGTAGTAGTGCATGCGTGCTGCAGGGCCAGTACACGTGTTTGTACATTGATCCGATCGAGCAGACGAGCACTGAACACTGATGAGAGAGAGAACAAACAAAGGATGTTCTTCGATTGAACAGTGCGTGCGGTAGTAGTAGCAGTAGTAATACTACTCCGTACTACAGTACTACTTGCGGCTACTCGCGGTCACGCACGTAACTAAATCCAAATTGATAGTATTCGTTTCTTTCAGAAATACAGCTTCAGCTGTAGAAAGTGTAAAAACGAGTCCTTGTTCATAAAAAAAGAACAAATCTCAAGTTTGTTTGTCGCAAAAAAAATACGATAAATCTCAAGCTTGTTTGTCTCAAAAAAAATACAATAAATCTCAAGCTTGTTTGTCGCAAAAAAATACAATAAATCTCAAGCTTGTTTGCAACAAGAAAAAAAAGAAAAAAAAAACAAAGGTCAAGTTGTTGCACCGTACTGGTAGTACGGCATCTTCACATACTCGAGGCATCTACACAGTCCTGGCCAGACGACCCGCTCCATTTTTCGATCCCGTACGGGCTCGGGCTGGCAGCGAAGAGAGAGACGACGACCACGACGCAGACTCACTGCGGACAGTCACGCGGAAAGCCGACGGGCGTCGTCGTTCTCTCCGATCCAATCCAAATTAACGCCGCGCGCGTGCGCTGCGAGCCTGCGAACGCCCCGACGAGCTCGGCCCCTCACGCGTGCGTGGCATGGCACGGCAGTCGGCGGCACACGGGAAGGAACAACGTTTCCGTTGCCTCCGATCGAGAACCCAGCAGCAGCCAACCGGGCCACCGCCGATGCGGATCCCGAGGATGGCGCGTGGGATCGTCCGCCTCTGCTTGCCTGCCCTGCCTGTCTAAGCCGGTTATGATTGGACGTCGACGGCGTCTCCGCTCCTGCGGTCCGCGGGACACGAGGCGCCACCGTGCCCCGGCCCTTGTCTCCCCCGCCCCCTTCGCTGCTTCGCCCCGGCCCCGCGGCCTCCGCAGCTGGTCGATCGCCCTCCGCGCGCTGCGCCTGCGTCACGTCACGCACAGCACAGTTGCTTTCCCCTCGGGAACCAACGGCCGTCGCGAGCAAGCTGGCACCAGCCGGTGCGCTCTGTCCACGGCGAGCCCGCATTGTCTTCTTAATTACAAACCGTGAGTGTGTCCACCCTCGATCGAGAGCCCCCGCTACTTTGCTGCCGCAAAGCATACGCACGTCGACTTGGAGAGAGTGATCTGCCTCACACGAAATCAATCATGGGTTAGTATTAGTGCTACGAGCGAGCACCGTACGTACTAGTACTACCGTAAAACTGAGGTTTGCTGGAGCGCTGTCGGTCAACCCGGCGCTACAGGTCTTCGTCACCGGCGCGGCAGCCTTACCGTACTAGTCGATCGTGCGTGGAAAGGCGACGAGGCCAGAGCAGGGATCTCGGCGACTTGACTGCAGATGCTCTGGAATGGAACCGTACGCCGCCGCGGACGGACAGGGGGTGACGGCCTCACGTCCGTCCTAGTGCTAGTAGTACTGCACCCGTCGCGAGTGTCATGCGCCGGAAACTCCGGCGGGGCGAGCGTCCCCTCCCGATCCCGACCGCTCGCTTTGGGGATGAAATTGGATCACGGTGTTATCGGAGACCTCGCGAGCTGCCGGAGCGGGACAGAGCAGCATGGCTTAAGCTGTGCCGCGCCAGTGAGCGCACGCAGCGAATCCAAGCAACGTTTGTCAACGCATCGTCGCAACGATTGTATGCGCGTGTTCTTAAACTTTACAGTATTTTCACAAAAAAAAAATTCAGGGTTTATAGTCTAGCTCGCAGAATACTGTGATTGTCTTACCACAGGGAACCAGTAGTCCCAATACAAAGAAATAAAGGGATACGAGAAAATTTGCAAAACTGCCGGGTACGCGAAGCAGAAGAAACTGCTGAATGAAATAAATCCAGGCATCCATGGTTCACTGAAAATACGATGATCTACATATCCATCAATACTATCTGAAGTCAGAAGTGCATTCCATTCGGCCAGCTGATATGCCTACATCATAAACAGGTTACCTCATTAGCAGAAACAACCCCTCTCTACAAGAACTAGGCATTGTTTTCCGGTGTGAGGGAAGTCTAATACATACTCTCATCCCATATGCAGCAGAGACCTAATTTAGGGGACAAATTAAATGCTCTGTAAAAATTCGAACAGGTCTGGGGCAACAAAAATTCTAAACAGGTCTTGTACAGCTGAGTTACTATGTGAGATCGTTGCCCCTTTGAATACAATGATAGATGTAAGATTATCAACGCCGTTTATACAAACAAGGTTTCAATTCGGGCCAGTCAATGTTCTTCACCACCTTACTTTTTTCCTGCAAAAGAGACGGTATGCCACTGAATCAATACAGAAAGGTAAAATAGAGTAGTTGAGGTAGCAGAAAATGCAACAAACCTTTTTCCTGAAGTAAAACAGAATGAACATTTTATTTTTAGCGTCCTACAGAAAGGAAACAAGTAACCTATTAGTAAAATTCATGACCACACCATCTTACATATGCGGTACTCTTATGCAATCACTTGCCCATAATCGAACCAAGAACTCAAGAAGAAAACATAAAGAAACCAAACCTTCGATTCTAGGGAAAAGCCAAGCTGGATGATGGCTTTAGAAAACTTTTCAGTATCAGCACCTCCAGTATTTGGGTCTAGCCTACTCCGCACTTCAGCAATAACAAGCCAACCACTGCATTAACAAATTCGTAAGTCCTGATGAAAAAAGGACCATGACATTCAATGCAGAAGAGGTAATAATTAAGCAGACCTTGGCTTGAGAACCCTATTTGCTTCCTTTAAGTAACTTGGGTAGTTGATACCCATCAAAGAAAGACAAAATATTGCAACGTCTACAGAGGACGGCTCCAGTGGTGTCTGCACATATGGCAAAAGGATATTTTGTTGAGTCAACAACATGAAACCAATGAGACATTTGGTTTCCATTTCACTTAGTTTAAAAACCGGAACACAAATGTTTTCATTCCTGAGGGAGCAACACATGCATTTTTTACTGTTTGAATCAAGTTCCAAGATAAAAGTCATAAGAACATAACTGATGAAGCGGAGCCTCATATTCAATAAATACATAATCATCACGAAACACAATGAATCATTGAAATGATTTATTTTACTGTTAGTTATAAAAGCAACATGCACATATGCAATTAATTCATCAACTATGTTTTGCAAACTGATACACTTGAATTCATAGTAACTACATTGATTTGAACAAATTACCGTTAACTACTGCCACCACTGCCAAATATTCTATCATGATTACTTTCCTTTCAAACAGGAAGATATAGCACTGAAAAAACTTTATTTAAACTGCACAAGCGCAATACTACAGGTACCTTATTCCTTTTTTTTTTTTAAAAAAAACCTAAAGGTACCTTGAAAATTAGACAAGTTGAGAATGCCCAGATCATATATACATGAATACTATAAATATTCAGAGTTGTGATAATTCAAAGTATTATAATCTCTAATCTGCAAGAAGTCCACAATGTCGTTCTTAAACTTGCTAGCAGTCATGAAAAGATCGACCCGCAATGAAAAGAATCAGACCAACATTGGCAAAACAAAGAACTAACAATCGAATCATTAAAAGTTTATGTTGCCATTACTTACATGAGCCATATCACAAGCGATCACTGAAGGGTCTTCTGAAACAAGATCAATGGAGAAAACCTTATTCTTCACATTCTTAGCAACTGCTGCATTGCCTGAAGTAAAATAGTTTTATTACTGAAGGGAGGAAGGTTCCTACAAAGCCTCAGCTTTAGAAAGCAACATTTATAGCAGTCTTACCGCAGCCAAAATCAGCAACAGTCCATGATGGATTATGACTCTTCAACCAACTTATTATTACATTTACTGGCTGCTCTGGCCAACGTGACATCTGCTCCTGATATCCTGCATGATACTAAATGCAAACAATGTGAAATTCAACCATTTACTGCAAGAATGCAAGATGTTCACATTTTCTGTGTCTAGGTCATAGCAAAACAAAACCATGGAATATAGAAGTCAAATCATATTAAAGAAATATATGATAGATACAACAAGGCTAGTATCAATGGAAGGATTAAACTAATGAGGTGACAGCACGTACTGTCCCAGGAGGTCAACCGTGTACAAAACCCCGCTTATGCTCGCTAGAAACTATATGCTGTGCACGAAGAATTTTTCCTTCTAGTACTAGACGCAATACTAAAACATGGATGAACAAAAAAACATACCACATCAAAAAGACTAGGGTCGTCTTTAAAGTAGTCAAATGCATCTTGTCCACTGAAAAAGATAAACCATATATGAGTGCAAGTGTTAAAAGAGTAAGTGAAGCTCTACAATCTTACGTTTTACTCTATAAGTTAAAGAAGCTTCTGCAATTCAGAATAGCATGCTTGGGCTATAGCCTATAGGGCCACACGGATACAGGTAGAAGAGGTCAAACCAGCCCACCTAGCTCCCAAGACAACATCATCGCCACTATATTTCAAGCTGCCAGCAAGGGATTTTTTTTTTTTGAAAAAAAAGTATTATTAATGACAAGAACGTGAGGCCGGGCATGTTTGTGTGAGGGATAGAAAATACTGTGAATAAGATAGGATACATGCTTCTATAACCACAATGATTAGATTTTATTTGTATTTGTACAGAGAGCAGTAGCTAACCAGGCAAAATACTATGTCAACGTTCATTATAGGAAATCTTAATTCTACACTGAAAATTGACACGTGCACAAAGCGTGTTGGAACAGACGAACAGAAATCAACCAAAAAGAATTGTTATGGTGAAAGAATCTGAACCTGCAAGTGTACAGTTTCTCGTTTAACATTCTGAAATGACCTCCAGATAACCTCGCCCGCATCTAGAAACAGTGTAATTACCAGCAAACTGGTTAATTAATTAATAAAAAACGATCAAAGAAACAAAAACAAGATAAAATGCCTAATGAAGTAACAGAAGTACTAAGATCATGCAAGACAGCTTTAACGAATCATACTATCCAAATAATTTGCTAGATTTGCTTAAGTGGGCAGCTACTAGGAGGTTTAAACCAATCTGAAGGTTTATATATATTTGAGCCATGTACTTTGATTCCAGGATACCTTAGGGCGCAGTGCGCTTTACTTGATTAATCATACTACTCTCTTAGAGACAAAGAGCTTTTACGCTCACATCAACAACGTAAGATCAAATAAAAGCTAAGGCATCAACCATCTCATAGAGAGATATCTAATTAAATGCCCGCATCAATGTTTTTGCCTGCAATTCTACACCATTGTTGGTTAAAATTTCGAACAAATATGCTCCAATCAATTCAATAAACTTAGCAACTGAAAACATCACTTCACTGCCAAATGCTCCCTACAGCTACAAGCTCCAACAGGGTGAACCAAGATACAATAATACCTTGTCGAGGAGGCCCGTGGTTTTGCTTCCTTTCGACTTGGCAGCGCCCTGACCGGCCACGGCCTTGCGCTGACGCTTCGCCGGAGGAGAGGATGGCGGTGGAGGCGCGGCTGCAGGGGATGGAGGACGCGCTTGCTGCGAAGAAGAAGAATTCTTCCGGCGGTTCCGGGCGCCTCCTCGCCGGCGCCGCTTGCGGCCTCCGGCTGTCGATGCTGGCGGAGGCTCCATCGGTCGGCAGGGGAGAGAAGCGGCGGCGCAAGGGGTGGTTCTATTTCGGGCCTGCTCAGTAGTAGTGGGCATGTGGGCTCTGTTTTGAGCAAAAGTGGGCTCGTCTTTCATGGCCGATAGTAGTTCCTTCATGACGGCCCGCGATGGAGAGCTCGAGCTGGGCTCAGGTGCAATATTTCTTCGCGCAGCAAGCCGGGTCCGCAGACCGCAGGTGAAGGTTCTTTCCGGGCTGATTTTGCTAGTATATACTGTAGAATCTAATCTCCACATTGATCAGACTGCAGAACGAGCATTTGCTCTGCTTTAATCAGAACAGGAATACGAAATCGAAAAAAACAAAATTGAAGCCAAGAATTCAACGCAAGCTGACACGGATATTACTGCTAGTAGCAACAGCAACGCGTGGCCATCTTCTCGCCCGTCGTGTTCCTGTGCCGTGTGCGAAAGCGATATCGCAACCGTCTTCCGTCTTCGTCCGGGACGGCGAGTCGGCGACCCGGAGGCGGGCGGGAGGCCCGGTCAATTCCTTAGCCCGATCGTCCAGGGGAACGCCCAGCTTGCACGCCAAGAAGAGCAGAGCACCCGTCTGAAAAGGAGCCTCACCGTCACGCGCCTCGTCCCGTCACTTCACTGCTCGACTTGCGCGCAAAGAAGATGACAGGATTTAACCACAGTTTTTTATTCTTCACCCTTATCCGTACCTCCTCACTGACAGGTATGCCCACTTTCGGGCCCACCAATGTAGAAGAGTTGAAAAAGGCCACCGGTTTATTCGGATTTTACTAAAAGCCCCATAAGAGAAGGCGACGCACACCCACTGACCTGCGGACCCGGAGTTAATTTGCCAACGCCCAAGGGTGTCTTCCTGCTGTGGCCATCACTTCGCGAGGAAGGAAACCAGGAGGCGTGATAAAGAGGGGCTCGGCAGCCAAGGCCCTTGGCCGCATCGACACTCTCCCACACCACCGCTGCGGCTCACGGCTACGCAGCTCGCTCTCCCCTCCTCTCCCTACCCCTCACCGTAGGGTTCCTCGCTCGCGCCGGGTCGTTGGTCGACGCCGTTGGCCCGATCGCCGCTTCGTCCTCCCGCGGGGGTTCCCTCCGCCGCGATGTCCGACTGGAATTCGAGACCATTCGTCTTCGGGCCCCAGACCGAGACCTCCTGGGACGTCACCTTCAAGGTGAGACTTCGACCGAGGATTTATCTCTTGTATACTGTACTGTACTTTTGTGTGATTAGGAGGAACTGTTGTTTGCCTCTGTGGTCTAGATTGGTTACTAGTTTGGAGGGTCGGGGGTGGAATTGTTTGATAATTTTGGATCGTTAGTTTTTACTAACTCAATTTGGAGATTGATCTTGATTGTTACCATGATCTTACGGTGTGAGGGTTTTGCGATTGGTTTGTTATCCGTTTTTCTTATCTAGAGATAAGTTTTGGACCTAACCATTAACTCAGTTTACGATTGTTAGAGCATCTCCAACAGATGCTTAAAAAATAGGTTATCCAAAATCTTAAATCTTCTTCAGGTAGTTGGTAAATTTGTATTGGTAGCCAAAAAGGTACCCATCTCCAATAGCTCCTAAATAGTACAAATTAATATTGTTATTGGGCTGTAGAGTACCCAGTGCCAACATTTGTCTACTGAGAAACACGGTATTGGGAGTAGATAAAATATGAGTACTCAATTTGGTCATTGTTGCAGATCTGTTTTTACGATGATTTATATTTATGTTTAGGTACTGTGTTGATGTACTTGTCGGTGTTAGTCTATCATGCGTGTTTTTGTTTACGGTTTATTCAGTTCCATGAAGCACCCAGCAGAGTCAATGCAGGCTTAGGGTGCCTGGGTTGCTGGGGAGGCAATTTGTTGCTGCCTGACATGGAAACTAGAGAGGGGCTCAGGGGAGGCAGAGTGACAGGCGATGGCTCCACCTCGTGGCAAGGCATGGCGCAATGATATAGCACGATGAGGAGGGGAGAGTGGCGGGGACGGTTGGTGGGGGACCGAATGCTGACTCGTTACGAAGAGAGCAATATAATTGTGTTCTGTGAGGAAAGGTTAAAAACGACTCGTGGATGGTCAGGTTTCAATCAAACGGTCCACGGTGTTGACCGAACAGTTCCTTCGATTTTTGTCGACTGAAAATTAGTATGACCCTTTTGTTTATGGGGAACTCTGTCGTTTCGTGGGTGTTGTTTAACAGGAATAATGCTCCTGTACTAGCCGACACCGTAGGTGGTTCTCCTCCACGAGTAAATGCGATCTTGATTTCGAATTGCTTTTGTACTCCTATTGATTAAATAATGAGGACCATGTAAGGAAATTTAGTACCTGCCAAGTAGTTAAACAAAGAAACTTCTGTGAAGTGACCTGTAGGTCTCACCAATATTCTTACCACTCAATTAAACAAGAAACTTCTGGAAATTGGAAATTGCTTTTGCTACAAATCGTATTTAATGTTTATAGTCATTAAGTTCTCTTTGTTAGGTGATGTGCTGATTCTGGATTTTACGCATTATCATGCTTGATCTTTGAATACATGTTTAACTTCATTCATATATCTGTACCATCTAGTTCGGCTATATATCATATTTGTGACGGCAATTATTGTTTCAACACGATCTTCTAGAGTCTTGTAGTAACAATATCAACATTAGGCTTTTCTGATTAAGTTATGTCACATTTTTTATTTGTTTGAGCTTATGGATATCCTGTAATTAATATTTCAGGTCAAATATGTTGATACGCTTAAGCGATTCTATGGTTCTGCGAATGGCATGAATTTAGACATAAATTTGTCTGCTCTGCGGGCCAAGATAGCCAATGCCTTCAAATTTAGCTCTGATGCTGAGTTCATTCTGACTTACACTGATGAGGATGGGGATGATGTCATGCTAGATGATGACGATGACTTGCGTGATGCAGCTCTGCATCAAAAATTGAACCCTTTGAGGATTAATGTTCAATTGAAGAGCAGTCATCCTGCTGAGCGACAGGAAACAGATTCTGAATTTGTGAAGCCCACTTCTCAAGATCCTGTATCTCAAATAATATCAGCTATTGAAGCTTTGAAGCCCATATCTAATAGTTTGACTACTAAGGAAGAATGTCTGGCTCAGATCAAATCAGCTGTTGGTGAAGCTATCAAGTCTATTCCAGAGCCAATTCCTGATGCCCTTGCAAAGCTTTCTCATGAGGTGCTTGATTCGGCACCACCGCCTTTTGCTGAGATGATAAAACCGTTGGTACAGTTGATTACACCCAGTAACAACAGCAGCGGATCACTGAACTCGTGCAGTGGTGTGACTCAGACACAGATGGCTGCCAAATCTAACGAAGAGCCAAAAGTCAGCGCAAATTCGGTTTCACAGCCCTTTGATGTGCAAAAATCAGAATTACCCAAGGAAAACAGTTATAGGAGCATGATAGATGAGGCTGCAGCTGCTGTTCCCCCTAGAACTGGAGCTTCTCAAGATCAACAACCATCGCTATACCCTTCAGTTGAGGAGTTGCTGTTACCATCTAATTCGGTTGACAAGTCTGTTAATAAAGGGAAGAGCGATGCACAAAGTAAGGGCAAATCTGTCATGTCGTCGACGTCGCAACCTGCCCCACCATCTGTAAATTTTGGTCCACCCCCACCTCCGTTCGTTCCGCAATGGTTCCATGCACCAAGATGCCACTCACATAGGTGGAAGTATGAGTCCAATGCAAAAGACACTACTGATTCCATATGGCGCAATCCAATGCATAATGTTCCCTTTAGGCCACCTGTATCATTGCCTCATGCTCCCCCTGGGTATGGATCATCTGCACATTTTCCTTATCCTGGCCGTCTCTTGTCTTCTGGACGTATTTATGGAGACATTGGTACTGATAAGACTGAGAAGTCAGAACAGAGTCTCCATAAATGGATCCAGTGTGATGGTTGTGGAATGAAGCCAATTGCTGGTCCACGTTACAAGTCCAATGTGTAAGTAAATAGTTTCGAAGTTCATTCATTGTTTGACTGTATTTAAACAAGTTTTTTTTATAGTCCTTTACTAAATGGTGTTTTTATCCCTTGCATCTTTCCTCTGTCACAGGAGAGAGGATTATGATTTGTGTGATTCCTGTTTCAAGCGCATGGGCAATGCGGTGGAGTACACCAAAATGGACAAGCCAGACAAGCCTGTATTGCACAGGTTTTCAAAAGACCCTTATATGGTGAGTACCTCATTTGTATGGCATTATGGCACCATAACTTCATAGGTTGACAGAATAAGTGATAATAAACCCGTAATAATAAACAATTGATCATACTTCTCTTTTTTTTCAGAATCGAAAGATCCACCCACGGGTTCTGATGAAGTCGAAACGGGAGAAGCTTGAAAGTCGCTTCATTCTGGATGTTACTGTCCTTGATGGAACATTGATGGCACCTTCAACTCAGTTTACGAAGATCTGGCGCATGCATAACAATGGTTCTATCATGTGGCCATTGGGCACACAACTGATCTGGGTTGGTGGAGACCATTTTGCACTGCAGACCTCAGTTCCATTGGAGGTAACCACATATTCATGTGTCCATAATCAAACTTGTTTCCCAAACTGATAGTTAGGCTGCAAGTACAGGGAAGGAAGGAATTCTTAGTTTGTGTGGTAATGATTTGCAGATTCCGGTCAATGGGTTTCCTGTGGATAAGGAGATTGATGTGGCTGTTGATTTTGTGGCACCTGCAAGACCCGGAAGGTATATCTCTTACTGGAGGTTGGCGTCACCTTCTGGTCAGAAGTTTGGTCAACGTGTTTGGGTTCATATCCAGGTTGTTACCTGATCATTACTTTTTGAACACATACGGATGCCTAATGTTTATGGTTGTTGTTCTCATCTGAACCGAAAATGCGTCTGCAGGTGGAAGACCCTTCTTTTCTCAAAGGCAAGAACAAGAATGCTATTAACTTGAATCTGCCTCCAGAAAGCAATAGTTCGAACACAATTAATTTGATTGATGCCATCATGGAGCCCTTCACAAGCACTCAAGGATACCATTCATATCCAGTTGACATGTCTCTTGATGCCTTTGAGCCCAAGAAACCTAAGCCTGCTCCATTCACATTCGATCTTCCCTCTGTGTCTGGCGCATCAACAGACCCTGTTACTGATGTTCCCTTGTCCAGTGCTCCTGCTACTGCTGTTGCATCTTCTGCAAGTGTGCCTACACATGAGCCTATTATGCCAGCTGTGCCTTTACCTGTTAGCGTGCCCAACATGACTGCAGCTACACCCATTGCCAACGGTCCTGTTAGCGTGCCTGATATATCTGCTAGTACATCTGTTAATGTGCTTGCATCTGCTCCCACTTCTGCATCTATATTTGTGCCTGTGCCAATAGATGCAGCAGCACCAGCGCCTTTGGACATAGATGGTGACACTGAGGAGAAGCTACTTAAGGAGCTGGAGGAAATGGGCTTCAAGCAGGTTGACCTGAACAAAGAAATTCTTAGGCAGAACAACTACAACCTGGAGCAGTCTGTTGATGATCTCTGTGGTGTCAATGAATGGGATCCACTCCTTGCAGAGTTGGAGGAGATGGTAAGATGCAATTTCCATTCTCTATAGTTCTCTCACCAATACTGCTACAAGCTTCTGAACTTCTATCTTTCTCCAGGGTTTCGATGATGCTGAGATGAACAAGGAGCTGCTTGCAAAGAATGGGGGAAGCATCAAGCGTGCTGTTATGGATCTCATAGCCAGGGAGAAGAAGGACAAGTGAAGATCGTGTGCCTGTCAGCGCGAAGATATCTAGTCGTAGTATTAGTATATATGCCTAAATAAAGGGAGTGGAGTTTGTACCGGTGCAGTGCTTCTGTGGTTCGTTTGCGGGGTTGCTTGTGACCTGGTGTTATGCGACCTTTCTTATTTGTCATTGTGGTGTGTCGGTCGTTGAACTATGAGTTGCCCTAAGGGAGCAGCAATCTCGACTTGGTACTGTCGACAGCTGTTCTACTGTTCTACCTTGTATCCGTTACTTTCAGTGTGCGAACTTGGTATGATATGTGGACCTGTGTTTGCTATATTCAGTGTATGATTTGTTTGCTGTACCTTGTTTTGCGTACTTGATTTGTTCGCTGTTCGCTGATCCAGCCATTGATGCTCCTGCCGTGGGGTTTGGTTCACAATGAGGGATAATACAATTAAGAAAATATATACTGTATGTGTTTTTGGATCAGTTATATGAGTGATTGGTGGTCGTAATATGCAGGTCATATCTACAGGATTCTGTAATCCCAACTTTTAACCAAGTCTCAATGTATCTATGCCTGCTTTTCGCAACCTGCAATTGCCGTGTGTAGTACCAAATGATAAAACAAAGATAAAATCGAACAGTTACCATACAAATTCCACGAAGAAATATCAACCACATAAAGATCCAACAGGTACATAATACTTAATACGTAATCTTATAATGTTGGTCAAGCAGTGGCCATGCTACGAGTTCAGAACTGCTGCTGGAGGAAGGCGTCTTCCTCTGTCACCTTGTCCTGACCGACGACCTTCTCCTTGACATCCGATACCCATGTGCTCAGCGACGAGACGCTCCGCGTGAGCCACTCCCTGGGCGTGGACGCCTTGGGGGTCTCCGTCACGCCGGTACGCCGACGCTCCTCCTCCGCCACGGCCTCGGTCCACCGCTTCGCCATGTACTCCTTCACGGCGCCGACGCCCTTGGACACCACCTCCGCGGGCGGCACGGCGAGCGGGTTCTGATCCAGGTGGAGCCGCTCCAGCCTGTCCAGGCGGCCGAAGCAGTCCGGCAGCGCGCGTATCTGGTTGTTGCTGAGGTCGAGCTCGCGCAGGCCGGCCAGGTCGCCGATGGAGGGCGGCAGGTCACGCATGTCGCTGAAGTTGCTGCTCAGGTCCAGCGTCTCCAGCGCCGACAGCTGGCCGATGGCGGACGGCAGGCCGTGGAGCTGGTTGAAGTGCGCGTCCAGGAGCCGCAGCGAACGCATCTCGCAGACAGACGACGGCAGGGACCGCAGCTTGTTGAGGTGCACGCGCAGCGTCTGCAGGTTCACCAGCTCGTGCCCGATGCCCGTTGGCAGGTACACCAGGGCGTTGTAGCTCGCGTCCAGCACCACCAGTGATCTGGATGCAATTCCGAGGGGCGCTCGTCATACCAATCTGAACGTTTCTTGCTCGACAACGGGCGAGGTCGATCAACCAGCCAACATTGCCAATATAGCATAGGAACTCGTAGACATATGATTTGCTTTGTCCATTACCTGCATTTCGAGATGCTGTCAGGGAGAACCCTCAGCCGATTGCCGGAGACGTCGAGGATCTTGAGGTTGGAGAGGAGGCCGATGGAGTCCGGGAGAGAAACCAAGGAGTTGGAAGCCAGGCGGAGTTCTTCGAGGTGTTCGAGACCGCCAATTGCATCAGGGACCACCTACGAATCCAACCAAGATCACTATGAAGTATTAACATTGTATACTAACATTGTTGAACATTTCAGACTAAATCATGAAAATGGGTCATTACTGGGGGAATGGACGAAATACGTGCCAACAAACTCAAATCAATTCTAGATCGGAATAACCCAGAACATTTCAGGAACAGAAACACAGGAGCAGAGCAATGGCGAATGTGCACGAGCTTCTGTGATTCGAGGCCCTGACCTTCAGCTGGTTGCGGGACACGTCGAGCGTGAGGAGGCCACGGATCCGGCCCATGGGTTCCGGCAGGAGGCGGAGCTGGCGGTCGGAGAGGTTCACCCGCTCCACCGGCTTCCCCTCCTCAGCCTCCCTGAGCACCCGCACCACCTCCTCGTCCACCGCCCCGGAAGCCTCCTCCTCCTCATTTCCATCGCCACCGCTCGGCTCACGGATTTCCCTCCGGTGCATTGCCATCCGGTACACGCGCTCCAGCTTCTCCTCCGCGTCCCGCAGCATGGCGTCGTACGCCTCGTGCTCCTCCTCGAGACGGACCACCTCCCGGCTTGCCGCCACCTTCTCGTCCTCTACCTCCCCCACCTTCCCCTCGGGGGATTCGGCGGCCGCGAGGATGGCGCGGGAGGCGTCGACGAGCTCGTGGTCCGGCCGGGGGCCAAGGAGCCGGATCGCGTCGCGCGCCGCGGTGACGTCGGCCACGGCGCGCGTCATGGAGGAGAGCACGGACGGGTGGCGAAGGCCGGGCATGAGGGCGACCAGCTCGGACTCCGCGGCGCCCGACGGCGCGCGCGGAGACGGCTGCTCGAGGTCCCCCGCGAGCGGGGAGGAGAGCGATGGGGACCGCGGCGTCCTCGCGGACAGCGAGGGCAGGCGGGAGAGCACGTAGGTGAGGATCGGGTGCGACTGCAGCGTAGGATCCATGGCGAACGGCGCGGCGGTGGAACGGCGGTGCCCTTCGTTCGTTCGCTCGTTTTCGGCGGGCGGACGTTGCCGGGATCGGTGACGCGCGAACGGAATGGAGAGAGGCGAGAGAGCCAACGAATGATGAACGAAAACACCGGGAAAGACAGTTTATAGGTGGAAGCAACGGACGGGCCGCGTGTTGCGGCACCGGGATTTTGATGGGCTGTGGCCTATTAACTGGACTCCGCGGCCCGAACCCCCGCTGCGTTGCGACTGTAGGAAACCGCTCAAGTAAAAATGCGATAGCCACGAGTTTTCTTAATTAATCTCACTCGACACTCCGCAGGCGCCGCCGCAGCAAGTCCTGCCCTCTTTCCTCCACCCAGCTAACCAGCCGGAGCACAGAGATGCTGCAGTTTCCGGCGCTGATGCGGCAGTGGCCGTCGCCGCCGCTGATCCCAGCTTCCACGCTGTTGCCAGTGCCCGCCACCTCCCAGGAGGACGAGCTCCTCGTCGCCATGGCCGAATCCGACCTCGAGGAGAAGGTGCCGTATGCCTCCCCCTTCCTCACCTCGCTTCCCTTTCCCCTTCATCCTACTCGCTCAGAAGCATAACTGACGCCTTCCTTCTCCCTGACCAGCTGAACGAGATCCGCAAGACCAACATCAACACGGTCATCATTGGCAAGCCCACCGGCGACTTGAGGGAGGAATACGAAGCCGAGGCGGAGGATGAAGATGCTGACAACGTCGAGGAGTCCGATGGCGACGACTTCGACCAGGAGACCGGCTGACCGGGACCCGGGAGCGCCCAGTCTGTATTTCGTGACCCCCCCTGTTCGCTCGTACCATCTCCATGTACTGTGTTCCTGTGTTAGGCTACTAGTACTCTGCCGTGTGTTACGAGGATTTGAAAATGTCCCCTGTTAAACAGACCATGTGTATGAGATTATAAAGTATCAATCTACCGCATCTAATCTAAGCAGAGATTTTATCCCTGGCTCTATGTGCGATATTTGCCTCGTTTTACTGTTTATGCATATTCTAGCTTGCCCTTCGCAGGTTGTCCGCATAGTTTCATTGTTTATGCATAGTCTAGCACTGTAGCCTGTCCTTCACAGGTCGCTTGCATTGTTGTGTTGCTTTGCTCATTACAACTTTGCTCATTGTTGTGTTGCTTGCATTGCTGCATATTTGCTCAAGCTCTTTTTGTATGTATATTTTGAAACTGTAAATACTAAATTTGGCATCTTAGTTCTTTTTTCCCTGAAAGCTCACTTTTTGTGATAGACTTACAAGTAGTACATGATATACAAAAATATTGAAATCTGGACTTGGTAACATTATTATTTTCTAGGTTACACCCAACCCCCCCCCCCCCCCCCCCCCCCCCGCGCGATCAGGTGCAGTTCACCAAGACAATGATCATTTGCTCTTAGTCAATCTTGTAAAGTTCCTCAGGAGGAGGGCTTTAAAGCACCTTTGGAATCAGCTTATCTCTTCATTTTTACAAAAATGCTGTTCCACTGTCCAAATTTGTTATACAGTGAGGGCTTTAAAGCAGTTCTTATTTTATTTTCCAAAATCCAGTTACATAAAGAAGGCTAAAAGCTTGGTTAAGATGAAGGTGTAGAAGATAGATAGCACTGCCCCAACTGGAATTGTCACCATCCAGGATGCCACAATTCCTCGTACTGTCTCCGCTCTTACTCTATTGAGCCCTCTTGCAAATCCAACACCCATAACTGCTCCAACAAGTGTGTGAGTGGCAGATATTGGTAATCCAAGCTTTGATGCAAATAGCACCACTGAAGCAGCTGCGAATTCTGCCGCGAAGCCCCTGGTTGGTGTTAGTTCCGTGATTTTCTTGCCAATTGTTGCTATCACTCTATAACCCCACATTGTAAGCCCTGCAACAATTCCAAAACCACCCCAGACAAGAACTTCAGTAGGTATGACTATCTCAGCACTGCTCGCCACACCTTGAAGAATGGACAAAGCGGCTGCAAGGGGTCCTATGGCATTGGAGACATCATTGCCCCCATGAGCAAATGACATGAAGCATGCTGATAAGACTTGCATGTAACCAAATACACCATATACAATCTGCAATTGAGCTCCTGTAGGGCCAGCAACTTCCGAAAGAAGTCCAACATGCTGAATGCTTGACTTCTTAGTATATATTATCTTTTCTGCTTCTGAAGACAGTAGGTGGCCTAATTGTTTCTGGATCACCCGTCGTACAATTACGGCCCCTATTGCCCCGCAGGATATTGCTTGCAGGACAGCAATGGAAAATGTCTTGCTAAGAGGAAAAGCAGCAAAAGAGATTGCAGAGACTCCAGTAAAAACAGCAATTGGAGCGGCAGCAGCTGCAGCCTGCCCTGGATTTGGTGCGCTATATACAAACTGAAATAAAATAATGGTGAGTAGAAACAATGTTAATGATCTGAATTTATGAAAAATAGATTAGTTATCTTGTTCAGTAATGAAGCACTTACCCGGCGTATGCACTTGTAAACAATAAATGAGAATGCTGCACCCATCACAGGAGAAATTACCCATGATGAAGATACTCTAGCCAAAGAGCTCCAGAAAACTGCATTCACCCCTCCAAACACTACTCCAAAACCAACCATGGCTCCGATAATACAGTGTGTAGTTGAGACAGGCCATCCATATGACGAAGCAACCTGAGAATCAGTATTTTGTAATTCTATGTTGGTATGCTTATAACCATGACTAGATGCTTACTGTTCGTTGCAAATGTTAATACCCAGCATTCTAAGGAATATAAAAACCAAAAGGGCTGAGGTTTAATGTTTCCCATGATATAAGACACTTTTGGGAATCATGATTCATGTTGTTTGTGGAATTTCACTTAAACATGTATCACAACTAAGTTGCTTGAATGTATGTTAATCGAATCAATGATACACTAAATTCTGTCTTGTTTCAGCATGTACTTCTTGTTACATATTGTACTTTGGAATGTGATTACACAAATACTTTCTATGCTTATATATTATTAGTGACTTTCCACTGAGTAACCTGTTACTGTTCGAGTTGTATAACTACATTAGACAATCAGAGATAAAATGTGTAATTTAAGTTGCAGAAGTTTGTATAAGGTAATCTCAGAACACCCATATAAATTTCCATATAAACATGGATAAAACCAAGTTGTTTTTCTTTTCCTGAGTTCTTATTTGAAATGATTGCTTCAAATTTTTACTCCAAAATAAGAACAGAATGACTCAACCTATAAGGCACTCAATCCATTTATAACGGATTTCTGGATCTAGGTACGAACAGTTCGATCAATTTCATATTGTGTATTTCTCAAAGTGAAAGATTGCAGCTATCCTCCATAATTTTTTATTATTTTTTGGCAGCAATGCTCCATATCAGTTATGCTAACTGACACTATGTCCTAAATGCTAAATTTTTTGTATTGTAGGCTGAAACTGGGCAAATATTTCTGTATTGTAGGCTGAAACTGGAAGGAGCCTCTGCACTTCTGTGATCCTTCCTTATGGAGATTACAAGGCTGCATGATCTGGTTTGCTTGATATAATGGAGTTCAAATCGGCGCTTCAACATACCTGCAACCATGTGCCAGCAGCCGCAAGGGAAGACAGCAATCCAGCAAAGAGCAGAGAGTCCTTTCCTTGGAAGACAGACGCAACTAAGATGCCCTTCTGCATGGTGCTAGTGACATGGGAGCCCATAAGGAATGCACCAGAGAACTCTAGCACCGCTGCAGTTATTACTGCCTGCCGAAGTGTCAAAGCCCCAGAGCCTACTGACGTCCCCATGGCGTTCGCCACATCATTTGCCCCAATATTCCAAGCCATGTAGAACCCTGATAGGAGTGTCAAATATGCAAGAACACTCATTTTGAAGGTCCCATGGAAGACCAGTGTGCGCATCGCCAGTGGAACGGTGAGTGCTGCAAATGCAATGATCGCAGAGATGGACATTGCCATGCGTGGAGAAATATTGAACGCCTTGGCCATCTCTGACAGTTCGGATTCCACATTCTGCTCCTCAGCCTCTGCAGCATCAGCTTTTGCACTGGAGCCATCATCAGCATCCGCGAAGGAGGACACTGCATGCGGAAGGCTTATGTCCGATCTCAGTATCTTGGCAGGTGATAGTACTTTAGACAAACGGGAGTACCTCGGACCATGAGTACTGGGTGGCAGCTGGACAGCAGGGTGGCGGAGCAGGAGAGCAGCTGCGGCAGCTCGCCCTCCTGCTCCAACGTACGCTTGGGCAGTGGAGAAGAAAGGAGAAGATTGAGACATGGAGTGGCAGAAGCAGAAGGCGCGTGTAAGCTGCAGAGTGCCTGGGAGAAAGAATTGAGATTAAGGGTGAGGAGGGGAGGAAGAGGAAGAGGAATGTGAAAAGGTGACCATAGAGGATTACAGGAAGAAGTGAGCATGGTTATGTGGATCGAAGTAAGAGCTTGCTTCATATGTCAGCTCAGCTTGTGCCGAGACGAATGAGTGGTGGCAAGGAATGAGTGGTGTAAGGGGATTTCAGCAAGATTCCTGCCTAATCCATAGCCTGTTTGTTTTCAATTGCATGATCATCTTGGCCCCAGCTTCCATCCAACCTGGCTGCTTTTAGGATCTAAGTCTTTGTTTGTTGCTGTTGTTTTCTCCTGGCTGATGCTTAATAGTTACTAATACGGCATCACAATCACTTGGGTACTGAAAATCCAAGACTTATCTCTGGTGAGATATATTTTGTTTCTTGGGTGATTGCCTATCTGATGTATCAGCACTGCAGAAGAAAATGTCTCAAAATTTCTTTTTATCTGCACTTAAGATACACTGCTCTGTTGAGAAGCACAGGTACACTATTCATATTGTCACAGTGTATTAGATTCTCAATGGCCACAAAATTTACCGGTTCAAGATGTATGGATTTAATTGTACCAAATGTCAACGTGTGAGCAATGCAGTTGTGGTCCACTAGATCTCTGGTTTGTGCCTCTCTGGCATCTCTTTCGACATGTTTATGTGCTTGCATTGGGGATGTTTTTCCCTGTTGGCTGTAAGCAAAAGCAGTATCGTTTGGTCGAGGACAAACAGAAAACGGGGAGCAGCTTGTGTTGCAGCCGGGTCCTGAGAAGAATCATCTGGGCTCTTTGTCCTCGTAGTATCAGGTATGGGATGCTAGACCTTGTCTTTCCTATGGATAGAAGATGCTTTAAACTTCAGGCAGCTGTGCATAATTTGAGCCCTCTACTGAAAATTTTCCTGAATTCTTGTGTTCCGATCTCCCCAGATAGGTTTCAGCATTTGTGCCTGTAGCTGGAAACAGCTCAACCACGGAATCCTTTTTCCTCGGCTTGGGCCGAAATATAGACTTTCGACGTACGGCACAGTAAATCTTTCTGCCTTCTTATCTTTGTGAGAAGGTTTAACACAATTTTTCCAAGGAAAATCTTTTGTGTAGAATCTACGGTGTCAAAACTGTAGTTTCTCTTGGTCGCCAGTTTGTCAACAGTACCTAAGTTAGCATGTGCTCGATCGTTCTCTTCGCCCTGTGTGATTGCCGTTCCAATAAATTTATTTTATTTTGAAATTCTATCCAAATCAATGTTGGGAGTGTCAGTCTGCCAGAGTGGGACAGTTTTCTTAACCACATGGTTGGGTCGGCGGCAAGACGGGTACACTGATTGGCGAAACACGGTTGGCGCGTCGGCTACCACGCATCCTGCTTGCTGGTCAGTCGCCTTGGCTCCGCTCCTGGCTCCCCTGCCCCTGCAAGATGCAATGCAAGTGCTACGAACACAAGACGCCAAGCTATCCATAATTTATCTGCAACTACGTACTGTCCAACTCTTCAAAAAATATATGGAGATTTGTTTATGGTTTCCTATGCTAATATGCTATGGTACATGTTGCTTTGCCCCTCCAAATGCTGTCAAACATTAGCAGCAAAGATCACAGCATCCCAGATAACCTGCACCTGCACGGGTGGTTTGTCGCCTTTACGCCCGACTCGCCGGTCCGGTCGCATGTCGTTGAAAACGATTTCAAAATAGGTTAGAGTTAGAGCAGCTGCATTACATACATACGCTCGGGTAGCTAGCTAGTTGTACGGCAAAGGATTCAAATCGTATTAGCGCGCGTACGCTTGGCTTGGTTGCAGTACGACATATGCACGTACTGTAGTATATAGGCGTGTGCGTGAACTGTCTTTTTCTTCTTCACCGTGCATCATCTTTGTGGCGTTCTGCTGACAATAATAATTGTTGCATGTGCACTGATGACAGCACCCGGTGTGATGGTCACGTACTCATGGGCCCCCGCCGTGTCGGCCGCAACGATCTGGTTCGACGGGATGGGATGGACCCCTGCCGTCGGCGCGCGCGCGAGCGCAAACGCTCCACGCGTGCCGGCGCCGGCAACGCCGACGACGCGTTTGAACGCCCGTGATTTCGCGTGGACGAAATCACTGTCTCGCTGCACGGCTCGACCACAGCCGTCGATGTGCGCACGCAACGCACGCGCGAGATGCACCACCCCTCTGCATCGCGTCATCGACTCGACCCGACCCACGCGCGGCCACGCCCCCCATTCTTCTCCTGCTGTCGTCGTCGCAGCCACCTTCACCTCCGTCTCCTCCGTCTTTCCTTTCCTCATCCGGCGCAGTTGCACGCACCACGCTCCCTCTCCACCACCTCTCTTCTCCCCCCGGCCCCCGCCGCCGAGCAGGAGATCCGCCGGATTCCAGCCCCTCCACGGGAGCACACTCCTTCGCGAACCCTAAGTTGGCCGCGCATCCTCCTCCGGCGTCGCGTCGCGCGACGCGAAGCGGTGCGGCGGGCATCAGCCACTGCCACTGCCATTGCCCATGGGAGGTGCTCCCCGTCTTCCAATGTGTGCAGGTACAATCACATTTCCTGCTGAGAGTTACGGATTTGAAGTTCGAATTGCAGCCGACCCGAGATTTCTGCTTTTCCTTCTCAAATCTCCAGCTGACAGCTTCCCAATTATCGAATCGGTTGGTCGTTTCCAAATTACAGAATGTTTCTTAATTCGTCGTATTTAGCCACTATTGTTTTTTTTTTTCCCCGTTCGCGCATACTAGCATCTGCCACTGAAATGTACTCCCGTTTGCTGCCGTTAGATTTAGAGTAAGAGGGCATAAGCCCCAGTCCGTTATGCATAAAGCAACAAGACCAAGTACATGCCGTTAAATTTAGGAAATAAATCAGTTTCATTAACCGCGGACGGGGCCTAGTACTGAAGCTCCTGGCGGCGGACTGCGAGCTGGTGGCAGCCAAGTGCGCTAGCTGAGGACGGCGCGGGGCTAATAATCTTTGTTGGCATGTCTTGCACCAGATACATAATTCTATCTAGTCACTGTTATCCAGTCACTGAAGTCTAAAATTGCTCGTGCATCTCATTAATTTGAGCATACCTTTCTTCATTTTGCTTGAATTGCTTCTAATGCACCTGCCATATACTCATCAGTTTTTGATCTTTAGATTGTTTTCCTACCTTTGATAATTTATACAGCTGTCCTTATAACTTGTCCATTGGAGAATTATAGCATGTGTTATTGGCTCAAAATTTTGTTCTGATGCAGTTTGAAGTATGATATTTGAGGACCCTGATAAAGAAGCTGCTAGGATTGATTTGGTCTCATAATGGACAAGATGCAGTCTGATTGTCCTTATCCTGGATGTTTCTTCTGTGTTATGAAGGAGGCAAACCCTAGTAAAAGAAGGGCAAGTGTTCTTAAGTTCTTCCGTGACCTTCCTTCCCAAGATGATGATGGTCAGGTTCTCCCTATCAGTGGTCTCTGGAACACTGCAATGGCACACCCAAATGATCCTGAGTTCATCAACTTGGGCATATTTGAATGTATGGCATCTCTTATATGGAAAGGACTGAAAAATAGGCGATGGCTTGCACATGATCAGAATATTTACATTCCGTATTACGCTGCACACATAATTGGATCCTATACAATGAATATGGAAGAATTTGCGGAACGTGCTGTTCGTGCTGGTGTAATACCTCCATTAGTCGAACTTTTGAGAGGTAGACTGACTTGGGTGGAGCAAAGGGTTGCTGTTAGAGCTTTGGGACATTTAGCTACATATCCTAGTACATTCCCTGCAGTTGCAGATCATGGTGAAGTACTTGAGCTGGCCATTCAACTGGCTTCGAGCTCTCTGGAGATTGTGTACTCACACTTTTACCAATTTGTGGATCGAAGGCTTGGCTACCACTGTGATCTTCTTACTCGTGGCATGGGTGGTGTGGAAATGGAATCCCGCAAAGCTGAGGAATGGGCAAGTCAACTGCAGTGCTGGTCTTTGCAACTCATTAACTGCTTTGCATTTAAATCTGAGTTTCTTCATGATATTTGCAAGGCTGATTTTCTCACCAAGTTACCTGGAATGTGGGGCGGACTAGTGAATGAGAATTCACCTGCTGGTGTTGGTTTGCTAAGAACCATATGTCAGAGCAAGATCGGCCGAGGTCATGTTGCTAATATTTCTGGTACCATTGATGCTTTATGCAACATAGCTCGTTCTTCAGATGACTGGCAATACATGGCTGTTGATTGTCTGATTTGGCTTGTGCAGGATGCAAATACTTGTCATAAGGTAAGTTCTTCCAAAACACTTTTACCTAGACACTCTAATTTTTTTTTTATACAGTTATTAAATTTAAGGCCTAAGGCATGACATCAATCTTCTTTGAGAGACAGCTCAGAAATGATTATTAGGGTAAATGAAAATATTGAAGTTTCTGATAAACATGAATAAAAAATTATTAAAACAATGCTATTGATTGTGGTAGCTAAATTTGAAGAAGTTGCCATCAAGGGACTGTCATATCTTATTTTAACTGGTATTATGCCAGCTGGTTTGCAGCTAGGCAATTTTCTCTTATGAGATATTTGACCCATGTTATGTAGCTTCATACTGTTTTGTTGAAGTTAAGTTCAAATTGATATTCTACTTTGTGATTAGTGTTGGTACAACTGAAGGCGCAGTTATGCATTATTGTTTCCAGTCTAGTCTGAATACATAAGTGGTTATCTGTTAATGACTTGCTTTTCCTTTGAACAGGTTATAGATAAGGTTGCACCAACATTGATAGATCTTGCAAATATTTTAACATTGGGTGATTATAAAAAGCTTGGTGACACTATTGTGACAGTCCTCCAGGAATGTGTGCAACAGATTGGGAATTCACGCGGTACAATTAGTGCTCGGACCAAAGAAGAAATTGATGAGCTTTTGAGATCCAAGCAAAGCTACAAGTTGGAAAAGAATATGCCTAAGGAGGATCTTCATATAAAACAAGCTGCAGCATTGGTTGTAAAATTGGAGGGCAATTCTATGTTCTCTTCTGGGAACATTGAAGGAGCTGCAGCAAAATACTCAGAAGCACTTGCTCTGTGTCCAATGAAATCAAAAAAAGAACGGGTGGTGCTTTACAGTAATCGAGCTCAATGTTATCTTCTTCTGCAACAACCTTTGGCTGCCATAAGCGATGCTACTCGTGCATTGTGCCTTCATAACCCTGTGAATCGTCATGCCAAGAGTCTTTGGAGAAGAGCTCAAGCATATGATATGCTTGGTTTGGCAAAAGAGAGTTTGCTAGATGCAATCCTCTTCATAAATGAGTGCTCCCAGTCAAACGATCCTGACTTGTCCTTGAAGCAAAACAAAGTTCCTGATTACGCCGAGCGGTTGGTTAAGAAACAGATGCGTGCCGCTTGGTTATTCAGGGAAGCAGCACTGAAACATGGGGGTGTTCATTGTGAAGGAGATGCTAGTGATGCCTTTGGTCAAGAGGCTGATGACTCTGAATGGGAAACAGCTAGTGAAAGCGATGCAGAGAATGATGCTAGGGGAGATGCAGATGATGAAAATGAATGGAAGAATGAAGGCCGGCAAGATGATTTGTGTCAGAAAAGCTGAGGAACAGGTGAGAAAGGTTTACGTGCAATTATATTTGCCACAATAAAAATGTTGGGCTTTTGCAAAAGATGAATTTTAAGCATCATCATTTATTGGGCAATTTATGTGTTTGTGCTTGTCAGGTTGAAGAAGCTGCTTTGCACAGCAACGCTTTAACTTGTCGAAGGGTGTTTGTGCAGCAACTACAGAAGCAACTGTTGGCCATCTGCTGCGCAACCAAGCACTAAAGTCCAAAATCAGATTTTAGACTGGATGAAGTTTGCCTGCTGAAAGCTCGTAAGAGATGTAGCTTTCTAAAGGAACAATCTGGTGTCATTTTTATTATTATCATGAGAACAAGTATCAAACTGAACTTGATTGTCTTGAGTTCTTGGCCTATTTGAGTTGTGCATGTGATTGTTCAGTTTGTCGTGCTTGGGTATTGGTTTCTGTATGTTTGTAAAATGTGTTTGACTAGTTTTTCCACTCTTTTCTTTTAAATGTTTTTCAGTGAATAGTTTTCAACTCTTTGTACGAAGAAACATGTGCTTTATTTTTCCCTTGGTGAAGTTAGGAATCGATATTTTTGCACTCTTACTGCCGATCATAGCTTGAGTAGGTTTACGGTTCTTTGGTATGTACCGTATTACTTTCGATGTTATTGTACATCGTTTTGTTTTCCTTTCTGTTTTTATGTCCCCGTTTTGCTGTTATTCAATAATAAAGAAATGGAGGTAGTTAACGGTGCAGGTAGGAAGAAATCCAGTTCTATGAAGAGGAAGATTGGCACCAAAAGGTAAACAGACTGAAGACCAAACGTAAAAACAGTGGGGCGCAGTGCCAACTGAGCGTATCCGAGAGCGGCCCAGTGGGGCGCCGGATCCAAGGATAATAGCGCCACGTCAAAACAGCAAGACCTTTTGTGCACGAAGTTCTGGGTCCGTCCGAATCAGCCACTTAGGGATGTGGCTGACTGTTCTTCCTCACAGCATTTTCAACAAACAGTTTCTACGGCCAGCTGTAGCCATTGATTAATTCGAACACAGCCTTTGCTTTTTGTCTTGGTGGGCTGTGAGTCAAACTCACTGCTCCTTCCAGCTCAAAAATAGTTCACTTTAGTCATTTCAAATTTCATAAAATGATTAACAGTCTTACTTTTTAATATATTTTTTTCTTTTATTAATATATCTTTATCTCTCGTCCTTATTTTTTATTAACTACTGATGTCTCTAAACATCATGGACAACGTCCCGCCTACAGTCAAACTCGATCCAGTTGTACTCCTCGTCCAGACCATGCATGCGGACGGACCCAAGCGGCCGCGCAGGATGGCCACCCACCCACCTTATCAGGCCACAGCACATGCTGGCACAGTGGATCCGTACATCGGAAGCGACAACAGAGTCCTCCCTCTGGGGTACGAGTACGAGTGCAGACGTGGAGGGGCTAGAGCAAAAGAAGGGGATCACTTCGATCGGCTGCTGGCTGGCTGGTTGCCTCATTGCCGTGGCCCGCCGTACCTTCACCATGGGCAGAGCAGCTAGCTGCAAGCTCGTACGAGACATGCTTTTATCTGGTTAAACTGTTCGTAAGGCGTGCATTATTATTACATTCACTACTAGCCTGCTCCATCAGTGCAACGCTTCCTCGGCACCTTATTTCTTTATAAGCACACCAAGAGGGGGAGGGACCGAGAGAGAGGATCCAAGGAGAAAAAAAGAAATAAAGAGAGCAACCATCCTTGCCATAGCATAGTCATAGTCCATTGCACCGGCCGACCGGCTCCATGGCCGGGCTGAGTATTGTCCTCGAGACTCACAAGAACCACCGCGCCGGGAATCCGCAGATCGTCAGCAAGACCAGCCTCCTCCACAACCGCTGCACCAATAAGAAGCAGCAGCTGGCGGCCGTGATGAGCTCCTTCTTGCAGCGCTGCTTCCTGTGCCATAAGGAGCTCGCCAGGGATAGGGACATCTACATGTACAGGTACTAACTATATACAGTACGACATATTATTGGCCACGTTGCATCTCTGCTCCTCCATCGTCGATCATGATGTCTGACGACGTTGTGTGTGACCATGCACTCATGCAGAGGCGACAGGGCGTTCTGCAGCCTGGAGTGCCGGAGCCGGCAGATCTTCATGGACGAGGACGACGGCGGCATCAGCAGCTGCGCCAAGCTGGGTGTCGCCACCGTGCGCGGCAGCCGGACAACCGGTGGCGGCGGCGGCTATGCGTACTAGCCGACGTCTAACAACTTGCTAAAGATCACGTTCTTAAAAGGAGATAGATCAAGGACGAAAGGAAAGAGAGAGCAAAACTTAATGATGTTTAATTAAGCTAGATAGATGCTGATGAGTATGTTTAAGCTAGAGATTTTAATTAGGCTCTTATAATTAAGGTGCAGAGATACGAGAGTTAGTGGTGAGAAAGAGATTAAGAATGGAGGTCTCTAGCTAGCGTGGTGGTACTATCTGTCAGGGTGCCAGCTCATCCGCGTGGAACCCAAGCACGTACGAGCAGATCGACACCGCCGGTACGTGGCATCTGGCTAGATCTTACTGGATAAGATGTCCATTTACTTGGACCCACCTGAAGCGGATCAGGATAGTTAGCGGGGGCGTGCGCTGTCAGGCCCCTTTCTTTTCATTCATCTAAAAAGAGATTAGCTTGTGCGTACAAAGATGGAACACGAAACAATAAACTGGGCGGGCAAGATGGATTGAGAATATTACTAGGAACCGTGGAGGAGAGAGATAGATTTGTATTAAAGAGAGAGAAATATGTATTGAAAGTGAGAATGATAAGTAATTTAACTGTCTCAGGTTCATAGAAAATTTAGTAGAGAAACGATTTTAAGGGGCGGCGTAGGGATGCGATGCTGGAAAACCGATGGTGGACAGTGTTGAGGCGGAGACATTGAGATCTGACGATTTAGTGTGGTGGAGGGTTGGGATCGTATACGATGAAAGGATGTCTAGGTTGGAGTGGCTAACAGGGTGATAATGGGGACACCATTGGTACGGATCTAGCTAGGGGTTTGTAGGGATAAGAATACAAGTTTTAAATTTTTGGGTTAGTGAATCGGTCTAAAACTCTAACCAAAATAGGCATGTGTCAAATTTGACCACTATAGCAGATAAACTAGATGTGGTTTGGCCCACCTAAGCATTAGGTTGCGATGATTACACAAGTTGTGGTTGGCAGGTGATTGCGTCGGGAGGTATAAGTTGATATCCAATGGCTCCCGTCGTGGACTAAAATCACCCTTTGATTTCAATCGGAGTCAGCTGATATTAGTTAGCATGAGAATCATGTAGAAAAAGACCCGACCCCCTCAATGACTTGGACTGCAGAGAAAAAAAAATTGAATTTTTTTTCTATATCAAACACATATAGGTATAAGTACTTATCTCTATTATTAATACATATACATGCACATTCTACCATACGAATGTCAATGAATAACTGAACCAGTTGTAAATGAGATTTAAGAAATCACCATAGGTGCCTTGTTATCGACGGATACGTCACTTACCAGTAAAAGAATAATTAACCATAAATTATAACACTTGCATCAAATCTAGAACCGGAATTCGATTGGTTCGTTTCCACCACAAAGAACCTAATTAACTATCTAAGCTAAACTCAGTTTATAAATTGAGACTATATTCTACATTAAAAATTATAAAATCTCATTTTAGTTGGATCAAGACTTGAGCCACGGCCTGTGTTGCAATATCAACGTACGTAAATGCATGTGCGTGAGTTACTGCGAGTGCTCTCCTACTGTGTTTTGTGAAAAAGAAAACTTATGTCATAAAGCTGATTTTTTTTTTGAGGGAAATGTCATAAAGCTGATGTAGGCTGTAGCTATAGAGGTCTCGTGTTGTTTTGTTGGGCTCGATTCCGCCACCGGCCCATTAACGCTTCTGCTGGTTTGCGAAGTCAGTCTTGCTAGGGGCCCTGTTGACTCGCGTCCGGACGACGAAGCACATCGAATTCACCAACTGATTTTTTTCCCCGATAGTCACCGTCGCCGACCAGCCTGCCGTAGCCCGCAGGACGCCGTCCGCGCGACCCCGCCGGCGGGAGGGCTTGCTTCTCTGATGGGCGCTCCTGCGTGGCCACGGCCGGTGAACATTCTCACGGTCCTCCTCGTATTGGTGCCCCTCGTCTTGTCGCCTGTCGCGTCAGCTGGTACGAACAGTTGTCTCCGCCGCTAGGAATCGTGATCTCGTCTTGGCTGTCAATTTTTTTTTTGAAGCAATGGCTGTCGTTTCCTTGGTTATCTTGGCTTCGTCTGCTGAACGAATTCTGTGTTTCTAGCTGTGTGGGGTCGTATTTAGGTATACCTTTCTGAAACTATGAATCTTCTTTGAGGATTCGTCAGCATCTGGGTTTTAGCTACCTTTGAATGAATCCGTGCTGTCTTATGCACTTAGTCGCTCGAATCGTGTTGCAAAATAGTTCTCGAATGTAGATTTAGTTCGTTGTGGAGTTAAAACGTAGCTTGAACAGGCGGAAATTAAGAAATGACTATGTTCCGTGCGCATTTTTGTGTCACTTTGGTATCCAGTACTCACACGTTAATTGTTCAACTAAAACAGTTTGCGAAGTTTCGTCATGCTGAGAGTAGGAGGATAGAACAAAATTGTTAGACGTGTGATGACCATATCAAGTTAAGGTATCGCCATTAGAAGCTTTGTTTACTCTATTATCATGTAGCACGGTTTCTCGATATTACAGTCTTTTGCAACGACAACCAATGGTACAGCTTGCCGGTGCAATGTATATACATGAATATTGTGGTTTCGTATTAAACAAATACTCTTGTAGTCATAAGAGGCTGAGGTTTTAGTTACCACTGTATGGTAGTCTCTTGAGCATGAGTCCTAGAGGAATGATATTAGGTTGATTTACATCCCTATTATCTGCTTATCTGGTTTCTTGCGCTGCAGGACAACCGAAGGGTGTATGTATTTCACCTGGTGGACGGTTCCCTGCCTTCTCGTCTGAAGGAAAGCCTCCTGGAAAAGCACCAAAGGGGCGTAGAGATCTAGCGCTGTGTAGAATATTTCGTCAGAAGACATGTTGTGACGTGACACAGACATTTCCTGCCCTTGTCTCAGTGAGAAACCTCGCACTAACTGGTGAAGGAAATCAAGAATGCCTTCATTTGTGGGAATTGCTTGAGTGCTCAATCTGTGATCCACGAGTGGGTGTCAGGTCTGGACCACCTGTTATATGTGCATCATTCTGTGATATGGTCTTCAAAGCTTGTTCAGAGGCATACTTCTCTGTTGATATGAAAACCCAGGTATAGGCTCTGTCTGATTTAATTCTAACAATCTAGGTAGTGAGTACTGTACCTCAATCATGTACTGCTGCCACAGGAGCTCCATTCGTCAAGCTTGATATTTTCATAGATCATACATCCAAGAATCATGTTTGGCTCAATGTTGTGTACATTCTGAATAGTTTGTTGGTTCTGCCAATGTTCCTTTCCTGTTCTTGCAAAATCTTAAGTAGATAAAGTAACTTTTTTAGCTTTAAAACATAGTCTTATCATTTTTGTTGGTACAATTCCATGGTTGGATTCTGAAACATGCTCCTTGCTGTTATGTCAGGTTTTGTCTCCTTGTGGTTTAGGTGACATCCTTTGTGGGAAAGCACATAAGTGGGTCTCTAATGGCACAGAGTTGTGCCGTCTTGCTGGGTTTTCTGTGCAAGTTTCTGAGACCAGCTCTGGTGGAATTGATGACGCATTCTGTTATGGTGGGAAAGCAAGTCTTGACTCCATCTCTGATTCATGGACTTCTTCAAAAGATCGCCCAACATTAAGTAGTGTGACTTCATGGGACCTTCAAGATTTCCAGAGATGGGCCACAGAAATGCCTATCGGTGAAAGAGTTTCATGGGCAATTGGAGGAATGGTTCTCACAGCAGGCATTATCTTCGTCAGGTTTTGTATATCCTTCCCTCGTTTTGTATTCTATGTACGTAGATAGGTAAAACGTAGTGCAATCAGTTAATAATGCTTCTGCGAGACAAATTCTTATATATGTTTGGAAAAGTATGCTTTATATTTTGGAACAGGTTATGTATATGTGACCTGTAGAAGAGGAATCGGCAAGCAGAAGTTCAAAACCCTCCTTTTGTCATTGCAATCTTGCAACTCTGATTCACCTAGTATTTCATTAAAGCTCAAACTAAGTTTTATCTGTGCAGCAAAAGAAAGAGCTACAGCCACCGCCAGAAGCAAGCTGCTATCGCTCGCACCATGAGATTGAGAAGGTTGGATCCAAGAGCTAACTCACAGCAACCAAAGCGAAACTAGGAAGGCATAGACAACTCTAGCATTGCATGTAGAGGATTCTTGGATCTGTGCTGCTACCTTATTATGGATTGTATTCTAATTCTAATCAATCAACTATGAACAATAGATTATAGGTCATTTTCATCACGGTGCTTAGATACACGGAGCCTCCGCTTACAGCCTCCTTGTCATCCTTATGTGAATGTAGAGGTCTATAAGCTGTCGAGTTTTTTCTTCTCTTTCGCAGAGCACATGTACATATTAGTTTTGGCGATAGTTTCTCTGAGTATGTCTTTTGCGTTCACTTTATATTTGTCTTGGTATCTGGCTAGATGATAGTGACATGAGTTTAGCTGGGGCTGTTAAACATGTACTCTAATTAGCTGCAGCAATATATTTCAAGCAAAGTATGTCTACTTTGTTTACTCCATCTCTTCATTTTGGTTCCCGGAAATATTTTAAAGTAGAGGCACCAGGTATCAAAGTGACTCGAAGGTTTGTTATTTTCTTTATCTCAGTTTGAAGCCAAAAAAGAAGCAAAATCAGACTGATTTTACATCTCTTTTTCATTATCAAATGAACAAATCATGAAGTGGGTGTGAGGTCGAAGCAAAGACCTATTTAGGATACAATAAGAACGAATATTCATGTTCACTTCTTGTAATGTGAAGTTTGCAGTTGCCCAACAATAAGCGTGCTTATCAATATTTTTCCTTCTCGGTGGCAAACCCTTTCAATTTTCAGAAAACGGTAGTCATTTTACCCAAATGAAAGGGCAATGATAGCTGGATAAGAGAAATCACTGAACATTTTCTTCCCTTTCCCTTGTATTATCCAAAAATAATTGGATAAGAACGAAGAGCATTCCTATGCTACAAAACTAAGGTTGTGCCCAGCGCAGACGCAAGGCAAGGCTGCAACCTTGCCTGTATGTCAAAAATGAAAAATGTTGCAGTTCATCTCTCAGCTTACTGGCTACAAAATCTTGCTGAATTATAAGCCTCCATGAAGCCATGAAACTGCTCTAACTATTAGAATGCGCTACAAGCTACAAAGATATCATATGCTGAACCGTTTTCACCAATAATCACCACAAGAACATGTGCCATCTTTGAAATGATGAAACCGATTGACATCTCTGATTATAATCTCCCTTGAAACTATGTGCGAAATGAACTTGATAGCAACATGGCAATCTTTGCATATGCGCAGATTCTTCTTTACTCTAACTGGGGCCCCAGCTGGAGTGCTAATCAACGCAAATGCAACGGCCAGCCTCTCACTGTGATGAGAAAGAAGCAGCTCCTTTTCGCTTCTATCTACATCGTGGATATCAAATTCCACATTCGGAGCATAACCAGCTTTGCTCATAAGATCTCCCAATTCGTCTAGCTTTCTATATATCTCTTGTGTCCTTGGATGCTTCTTGTCACCAACAATGAAAGTATGCACCTTGTCTTTCACCTCTACCCAGCTCATGGCAGGCTCCTTCTTGAGGTTACTTTCTTTCATTAGCTTTCTCACGTTTGACATCTCATCCCACATGCCAGCTGAAGCATATGTGTTTGCAAGCAAGATATGGGTGCCAGACTTTTCTGGCTCTAGGATGAAGAGCTTTTCAGCTGCCATCCTTGCAAGTTCTGTGTCCTTGTGTACTCTTGAGGCTCCTAGGAGTGCCCCCCAAACTGTGGCATTTGGTTGGAATGGCATGCTGTTGACAAGCTCCATGGCATCCTCTAGTTTTCCTGCACGGCCAAGAAGATCAATCATGCATGCGTAATGCTCCACAGTCCTGTCAATTCCAAACAGTTCCTTCATTGAATCAAAGTATCTCTTGGCTTCATCAACAAGCCCTGCATGATTGCAAGCAGAGAGAACAGAAGTCATGGTAATATGATTTGGAGATACACCCTCATCAAGCATTTTATGGAACAATTCTAATGCTCTCTTCCCATTCCCATGCTGTGCAAGCCCTCCAATCATCGCAGACCATGAGACAACTCCCCTCTCTGGCAGGCCAGAGAAAGCCACGTCAGCATCCTCTATGCTACCACACTTTGCATAAGTGTACACAAGGGCATTCCCTGCAAACACATCAGAAATGAACCGCCTCTTGATCAGATGAGTATGTACTTGCTTCCCTTGTTCATATGCTGATAGGCTAGCACAAGCATTCAGGAGGCTACTTAGTACAAAAGGGTCTGGTTGAAGGCCTTTTCTTAGCATCTGCACAAACAGCTTTATTGCGTCTTCACCACGGTCACACTGTGAGAGTGCTGTTATCATGGACGTAAAAGATATGATGTCATCTGAACAGCGTTGTTCAAACACCCTATTTGCTTCGATAAGGTGGTCACACTTCCAATATGAATCAATGAGCCCATTGAGGACATGAGAGTCAGATAGGAGACCCATCTTCTCTGCAAGAGCATGAACCTGTCTTGTATGACTGATTGCTTCCAAGCTCGCTGTCGATTTGAGAACAGCAGCCAGTGTTGTCCTATTGATATCATGAGCAAGCCCCTCATTTCTCATCCTGCAAAAGAGTGACAGCACCTCAACATGCTGTCCACCATGAGAGAAACCTGATATCAGAGCATTCCACAAAATCAAATCTCTTTGGGGCATTAAGTCAAACACCTTCTGCGCATCATCCAAGCAACCATCCTTGGCATATATGTCAACAAGACCAACCCCGATGTAGTCATCTGAATCTGCATTGGCCTTCATCATGAACCCATGAATTTGCCGGCCCAAATTGAATGCGCGAGCACCAGCGCAGGCCTTCAGGACAGTGGACAGTGTATACACATTGGGAACCAGACCTGAGGACTTCATCTGCAGCAGTAACTCGAGCGCACGGTGGTCATGTCCATGAACCACGCACCCAGAAATGAAAGCATTCCACGAGACAACATCCACTTCAGGCATCTTCTCGAAAACCACAGCTGCCATGTCAATGTCCCCCATCTTAGAGTACATGTCGACCAGCGCATTGGCCGTGAACACATCCTTATCATACCCCGTCCTCACAACCATGGCGTGCACTTGCCTTCCAGCTTCCACATCCCTGGACCCCGTGCATGCATTCACCACACACGAGAAGCTGAACTCGTTCGGCCGCACCCCGCCCCACACCATCTCGCGGAACACGTCAACAGCCTCCTCGCACCGGTCGTTCTTGACGTACGCCGACATCATGCCGTTCCAAGAGACGGCGTTCCGGCTGCCTCCGGCCTCGTCGAACATCCTCCTCGCCTCGTCCGCCATGCCGAACCCGCCGTACATGGCCACGAGCGCGTTGGCGACGAAGACGTCCCGGACGAGCCCCGTGGCCACAGCCAGCGCGTGCACCTGCGCGCCGAGGCTGGCGTCAGGCGCGCACTTGAGCACGACGGGGAGCGCGAACTCGTTGCACCGGACGCCGTGCCCGCGCATGACGCGGAACGTGCTGACCGCTTCTCGGGGCTGCGAGTTGTTGGAGTACGCGGTGACGAGCGAGGACCAGGAGACGTGGCACGGGTCGGGGATTTCGTCGAACAGCGCGCGGGCGCTGCGGGTGAGGCGGCACCGCGAGTAGAAGGAGATGAGATGGTTGCGGAATGCGATGAGGAAGCCGGACTTGAGGAGGTAGGCGTGGAGGTGCGCGCCCGTACGCACCGACCGCGACGTGCAGTAGCGGCCGAAGAGCTGACCGATGCTCTCCGAGATCCCCATGGGGGAGCATGAGCGGCAGCCGCCGCCGCCACCCGGGAAGGCGAGGGGGTCTCCTGAATGTTTGATGCGCTAGGTGGAGAGCCATGGGACCCACATGCTAAAAAAGAGAGCCATGGGACCCACCTGTCTGCCTACTTGTATGCAGTACTAAGTACTACCACCGTTTTTCTAATTTGTACTTAATAAATATGAACAATAAAAAAAGAAGGTAGTAGTATTTTGTACTCCGTCATTACGTGTTGATCAAGAATGGAATGGAAGTCCATTCCCTGCAAATGCAAATAAATAAACTCAATTAGATGAATGGATCGGAAGGCCCTGATGCAATTCTAGGGGTCTCACTCTCACTTGGTCAGTTTTCGGCAGGCCCTGTTTCTCTACAAAGGGTATGAAATTTCTTTCCTCGTTCTTGGGAAGATTTTCTCCGTGGAGCAAAAGCCCAAGCCTCAAGGAGAGCAAAACTCTCCAAACGAGACCTTGATCAAATCCAACCCCTAAAGAAAACGTCCACATTTTCCTTTTTCGAAGTGAATTCATCATAGGGTGATGCGGTAATGCTTCCTTGTGTTTCATGATTTTGTGGAACCATTTTCTGCGCCTTCCATGTCTAGAGCATGTTAATTATTTGAAATAAAACGAGATAGAAATATGAGGAACTCCGCACACCAGAAAGAAGTGAATCATATTCATAGGTCCACAGAAAATACACAATATGCAACGTTTGTCAGCACCAGAAAACTAAATTATACAGGTCGAACGAGAGCGAAGGAGGGAGAGGACGCCGACGATAGTTCCATCCTAATCCCGTAATCTGACATCTGAGACGACGCAGCACCGTGCAATACCGTTCCTGTATTTGCTAAGCATAGCACCGAACAAATATTAGGCCTAGGCAGTGCCAATTCAGAACACAGTTACAGGTGCGAATCAGTAACTCTCCTTTTTTTTACCCCTTGTGTAAAATGAGATGGTATTCAATACAATGCAAGGTTGCTTTACATAAAGCAACTTGAGGTTAACTTATGAAGATAATAGCTGTATTACACCCTCAGTCATTTCCCAGGAACGCCCTGGCAAGAACTAATACCATTTGCAGTTTAGACAGAAAAAAGAACCATCCGATATCCAGGAACATGTCTCATGCCTCATGGGCATCCAGAAGTGAACCCAAGACAAACCCGGCGTCCAGCATGAACATGGAAATCTTAATCTTTATGCGAGTGTGCAAGGTACTGGCTTGTGTATTTGTCCACCTTTGGTCCAGAAGAACCATATTTCTGGTCGTAGTACTCCACGCACGCAGAACCAACCAGTGCAGCCAGAGTTAGAGCCTGTGCATGCAACCTGCAAAAATAGGCAGTTTATGATGTTAATGTGAGCTGTCAAATAGTAGTGTGATTGACTTAGGTAGAATCATCTGGAATAAAGACAAATTTTTGAATAGCTATAGGCTATGCACACTAGGGGTTTTCATCTCCTGTCTGGACGTGTTGCCTATTTTATAAGCATATGAAAATGTATGCATGCTTAAAAATTCCGTTGAACCCATTTGAATATCTCTAATGAGCACAGTTAGAATTAAGAGGTTCCTGAAGTGAAATACATGCTTATGCATACCACAAAGGGCCAAGAGGTAAATAGAAACACAAGTATCATTGGCTTATGAACAGATGGTGTGAAGCTTAGGGTAAAATATGCGTATTCAGAGTACATATTCCTTTCATTAAGAATGATAATCAAAAGTAAATCTCATTTCTTCCTAATCATTGGTGTGCACTGCACACAATGTGTACTGCACCATCTAACACCCGCTGCAGAAAGAAGAACCATCCAGGATTTCATATGTAACCGTGTACCAGCGCGCTACAACAAAAGGGCCTACCTATGTTTTGCATAGCGTATAACATGTCCAAGATTCACGTTTTTATAAGGGGGTCCCTTTCATGAATACAACATTCTAACACTAATCCCATCACCAGAGGCCAAAAACCTTCAGAATGCTCACCCATCTAAGCCTAAAAATTTGATATTACTGAGGACATCGATTTGGTAGCCACTGCTTAATTATACTGAATTTGGCACATGCTAATGATACAGCAAGAAATCAAACATGCGCTGAATTTGATAAATATGCCCTCTCAAATTTAGTACTCTGCTTTGAGCACGTGGGCTTGCAAAGCATCAAACACAAAATGTTGATGTAGACGAATACATTATGAAGACTCGAAGCTAAGTTCACAGTTTCCTAGGTAAAAAATAAAAAAAATTACACTATCTTAAATAGGTCAATATTTTTCAGTAAGGTATTCACCACATATAGAAGTCGAGGTGTCGCTTTTGAAGTGGATGGGCTCCAAGTATAAACATATGTATACAGGAGTACAGGACCATGAAAAAGTACCAGCTTCCGAGCAAGAGCCAAAATCACTAATGACAGTAAGAAGCTCTGAAAATCAGTATGCCTACAAACACCAGCTGCATCCTCAAGCATAAGTGTGCAACAACCAAAACGCTTCCTATAATTTAATTTCCTAAATGTACAGAGAGACTACATGAGTTTAACTATCTGTCAGAATCTTCTAAATCATTTTCCTTATAGAAAAGGAATGAAACCGGTTATTTCCCGCGTTGATTCTGTAAACAATGCCGCGACAAACATCACCTACTTTATAATCACTTGCAAATTTTTACAACTTATACCAGTTTAACTAGTTCTTTTCAGATAAATTCACATCAGGGAAGTCTGCAGAGCTATATATTTAGGGGCAATGTAAGCTGGATGTGTCTGTTCATAACACAAATTAAATCCTAAATAAATGGGTCCTCTGTAAAAGAATCAGAAGCACATATAAGAACTCAACCCCCTTAATTTAGTAATATACTGTGGTTTTCAAAATCAATGTTTGGTAGTGAAAAACTCCAAAACCACTCTACGTATTGCATTTTCGAGAGAAAAAAAAAGGTTTATATAGTTCATGTTTTATGATAATAGAATACGTCTTATACATTGTAACAGAGGAACGATCACAAATTAAAAGGAATGAAATTAATATGACGAAAATAAACTTACCTTGCATGGATGATCTTGACGCTGGTCTTCATATTGGGCCGCGACCAGTTGTAGGCGATGGAGCCGCTGATCCCAGTAAGCCAGAGGCAACCTTTTCTCGCAACAAATTTCGCAACAATCAGAACATAATGCATCCAGAAGGGCCGAAATAAAATCACAATTGAAATGGGGGAAACGAAAAAACACTTTTCCCCCGAAGAACACGGGAAATGGAAATGCTTTGTCAGAGATTTCCATGATATAATCTTGTACTTGTAACTACGCGAAACCGTTCAGAGTATAATAAATAGTCGAAAGAAGATAATACAGTATAAATTAAGGGATTTGGGATGCATCAGCATCGAAACCGGCACAGCTAGGTTAGATCCGGGGGGAAGAAAACGAATCCGAAGAGAACGAACGAGGCGTGTTGTTACCTACGGCCCGGAGCTTGTGGTCGACGACCCACTTCCTCATGGATTCGATCTTGCTCGGGGTCTCCGCCATTTGCTTTGCCTTCTCCTCTCTTCCCTTTCCCTCCTAATTTTCGCTCTCCTTTTTTTCTGTCTTTCTGATGGCTGAGATGAAATCCACGGAGGGAGCTCCCGGCTGGCTCTTGTTAAATACTACCGGAGTTTGTTTGGTTTCGGTCCTTGGAATAAGTTGGAATTCGTTAAGCATTTACATGACACGCGGGGTATTTTCTTCCAGAACAGTTTTCGTGGCACAAAAGAAAGAAACACGTATACGGTGTAGTAGAACATTTGGTAGATGCTGAGCATTTGTGGTACATCATACTCGACCCAGTATTTCTCGCGATTTTCCATTTGCCATCCTCGTCCGTATGCCAAAAAAGAAAAAGGAAAAAAGAAGCACACAATTTCATCAGGCTGGGAGGGAAGGCTAAACCGAGCAAAAGCAAAACGAAACCAAGAGCATCACGTGTGGCGGCGGTCAAACACCAGCAGTGATTCTCGGTGGTAGCGGTAGCGAACTCGGGCTCGTGCTTTTTGCGGCTGGCTTTGCTTGTGGCCTCTGGGTCGTGGCTTCTGACCTTCCCGGTATCGTTATGATACAATCCGGTGTGCCGGATGATGGTTTTGTGGGGTGAACAGGTCCGACCAAGTTGACCCGGCTGACCTGACGACCAGTTATTTTTCTCACAATCAAGTCGAGTTTATTCGTTTAGTTTTATTCTCACAGCTAACTGACGACCAGTTATTTTTTTTAGCCCAACCAGTTTTATAATTTTGGTTTTGTTTTGTTTTCGATGAGAAAATGCTGTCCTTTTTTCTCGAGGAAAATGCTGGGCCTACGACTTCGTAGAACGCACGAAAGGGTCCATGTATTCATTCAGCAAGAGCTGGGCTGCACGCGTGACGGCCCGACTCACTCGGAACGGTTGTCACTCTCACTCCCTCGCCATCAGCGCGGGTTCGAGATGCCGGGAAAACCTCTCCACTGCGCGCGCGGCAGGGCGTAGGGTTTAGGGGGGGAATGGCGGGAGTAGGGGGAGGCGGCGGGCGCGGCAACTCCTCGCCGGCAATCAAGCCGATCAACAAGGCGGTGGTGCACCGCATCTGCTCCGGCCAGGTCATCTTCGACCTCTCCTCCGCCGTCAAGGAGCTCGTCGAGAACAGCCTCGACGCCGGCGCCACATCCGTCGAGGTCAGCCTCAAGGCTTACGGCGAGGAGTGGTTCAAGGTCACCGACAACGGATGCGGCATCTCGCCCGCCAACTTCCAGGTGAGCTGCGTCGAGCGGAAGGAGCTTCCTCCCCCCAATTTTCCCCGACGTAATCGCGGATTGCCAGCTTCTAACGGAATCGCTGACTCCTTTAGGCGCTCGCTCTTAAGCACCATACATCCAAGATATCGGATTTCTCTGACCTCAGCTCCATCGTTACCTTTGGGTTTCGTGGGGAAGCGCTGAGTTCGCTGTGCGCGCTGGGGAAGCTGACCGTTGAGACGAGGACCAAGGATGAGCCCGTTGGGACCCATTTGGAGTTTGCGCACTCCGGCGTGGTGGTCAACGAGAGTAAGACGGCACGGCAGGTGGGTACCACGGTGACCGTCGAGAAACTGTTCTCCACTTTGCCTGTCCGGAGCAAGGAGTTTAGCAGGAACGTTCGGAAGGAGTATGGGAAAGTGATATCTCTGCTGAATGTGAGTTTTTTTTTTAATCTTTGTTTAAGATGTGATTCGTCTTTTGTCACTAATTGTTGCGCCTTACATGTGCTAGGCTTATGCCTTGATTGCCAAAGGGGTCAGATTACTCTGCACAAATACTGTTGGGAAAAATTCTAAGATGGTGGTGCTTCGAACTCAAGGAAGCAGTTCAATGAAAGACAATATCATTACTGTCTTTGGTTTGCCCACTTTTAAGTGCCTGGAGCCTTTCAGTCTTACCATCTCAGATGGATGTCGAATAGAAGGCTTTCTTTCCAAACCAGGACCTGGTACTGGTCGCAATTCAGGAGATAGGCAGTTCTTCTATGTGAATGGCAGACCTGTCGATATGCCAAAGGTGACAAAACTTGTGAATGAGCTCTACAGAAGCTCAAATGCCAAACAGTATCCTGTGGCTATCTTGGATTTCTGTATTCCAACTACATCCTATGATGTCAATGTTGCACCCGATAAGAGAAAAATTTTCTTCTCTTCTGAGAGTATGCTTCTGCAATCTTTACGTGAAGCTATTGAAAATCTATACAGCCCTCAACAGTGCAGTTTCTCCATTAACCATATCGAAGATCCTGAAAAAGAAGGGGATCCTGTCACTGATGGGCATAATGAAGATGCAAATTTGATAGCAGCGGGGGATGTTTCATCTCATGATGATGATGACAGTGAAGAAACAGATAGCGAGGATCAGATTTCACAAGAAAATGAGAAATTTCCTTCTTCAGTAGCACGGGTAGCCATGGAAGCCATATCTAGGGATACGAGCCCCTCATCAAGCGGCCCAACCACTCAGGTTGATGGATCTTCTTGGATTCCATCCTTTTCGTATGAGCAGCCAAAAAGATTGCCTAAAGAAGGAAAAGGTTATGCATCAGGAGTAAGTCGTTTTAAAACTGAGTTTGCTGCAAAGTCGAGCCGTTCAAGTACTGTACAATCTTCTCTTTTGAACTTTGTATCAATAAACAGGCAGAAGCACGAAGATGATTGCAATCTTATCTCTGAAGAAAAAGAGAGAGTAACAAGTTTGGAAGAAAACTTTATATCAGTAAATAAGCGGAAGCATGTAAACGATTGCAATCTCGTTTCTGAAACCCCAGTTCTAAGGAAAAGGCCATACCCAGAGCAAGAGAAGGAAACAAGTTTCGAAGAAAACTTTCTGTCACTAAACAAGCAGAAGCATGAAAATAATTGCTGTCTCATTTCTGAAACTCCAGTGCTGAGACGAGGGCCACTCTCAGAACAAGTGGAAGGAGCAAGTTTAGAGGGAAATTCACTTGCTGCGCTAAGCTCAAGTAAAGATAGTATTCCTAAATTCAATTTGCCTCAGGAAACAAGCACTTTACAACGAACTTCCCCACAATCATTGGTGTCTGCGCGGACAGATGTTTCACCACAGCATTCCAAACCACCTGATATTGTTATCCATGGAATGGAAGTGGCTCAAAGTCCATACGATGGTCAAACTATAGAACCTGATATGGTAAGCGAGCTGTTTTGCAGTCAGATATGCATACCTTCCCATTGAATTTGTAGAGGAGATACGGCTGCAACCACTGTCCTACTTGTTTCTGCCCCTATTCTACTTTGGTTGTGCACTTGCTCTTGACACTCCTGTTAAGTGCTTTCTCTGCGACATTACATTTAGTGTTAATTGGTGAATTCAGAATTAATAATGCAGCACCAATCTACTTTTGGCAAATTGCAACTCCTATAATGTTGATTTTGTAGGTTGTCGGTCTAAGTCTAAACCCTCCCTCTTTTTCTCCCCATCGATTAACTAGGCCTGACGGGTGAATCCTTGCAGGATGAACAGCCTGACAGTCCTTTGCCTGACGCTAATGATTATGTTAATGGCACTATGGGGTGTTCAACATCAGTGAAATATCCTATTATGCAATTTAGGGTTGCTGAGCTCAGGAGAAGAAGAAATAATGGTTTTGTGTTATCTCATGCAAATAAATTATATCGTCTTGAGAAAACTACAAGGTAACATCCTTGCTGCTTGCAATCAAATTAAGTTGTTGCCCAGTCATCTGTTGCTATTGCTCAAATGGCTTATTTCATTGCACTTCTGTAGGTTTTATAAAGCTGCAACACTTGATGTTAATATACCGTTGGGTGATGAGGCAAAGTCGAATTCATTAGCTGCAGCCACCAATGAGCTGGACAGACTTTTCAGTAAAGACGATTTTGGAGAAATGGAGGTGGTTGACACAACTTTACAAAATTATACTACAAATATATCATGAGCATGGATGGAATCAGTGATGGCCTTTTCTCACAGTGGCAAATTTGGGCACATAGACTTTGAAGGAAACTAGCTTGCATAATAAAAACTAGGAAATGAATAGGATTATAACATTTACTTATTTACATAATGCATATCCATTCTTTGAAAGTATTAAAATATTATGCACACCTTTTTTTAAGAAAAATATTTGTTTCATATTCAGGTTGTTGGACAGTTTAATCTTGGTTTTATCATTGGGAAGCTCAACCAGGACCTGTTTATTGTAGATCAGGTATGTTTCGTACTCTTTGCTCTTATGCTATGACACCATAATATAAACATTTGGATATATATGAGTTGAAACTTGCAAACTGCCTCATGTATAATGATTGAAGTTTGCTTTTGTTATTAGCATGCTGCTGATGAGAAATACAACTTTGAGAACCTTTCACAATCAACAACTTTAAGCATACAACCTCTTCTTCAGTGAGTAAGCATAGCCCATCATTTTCGTCTGCTATTTCTGTAAACTAAAAAACTGTCTTGTAGTCCAGTCTATACCTGGGATCGGTAGTTGCCGTATGCCACATTTGTAATGGGTATTGCCGTTGTATCCAAATGCAGGCCACATAGACTTGATCTATCACCAGAGGAAGAAGTAATTGTTTCTATGAATATGAGCACTATCAGGTACTGAATTGTATTACTACTTTATGTTGCCACCCAACTATTAGACAAGTAAGTTGATGAATTTAATTTACTTTCATGCTGTATTCGGTTATTCATAAGATGTGCTTCTTGTTACATAAAAAAAATCAACATTTGTTTGTTGACATAACATGCACATTTTATTTTCTATTTCATCGACCAACGTCCACCCATAATTTACAATCAGATATCCATGTATCACTTCTTCTGTACTTAATTTATTTTTTCCTTCTGTCTTTCCTTTTTGTCTGTCATTTTTGTTGGGTTTTAGTCTTGTGGGTTTCATCTCTAGCCTACCCCAGCTTGCTTGGGGACTAAAAGGCTTTGTTGTTCTTGTTGTTTTAATACTAATAGGGCAGTTTGCACTCCTGTTGAAAGGTCTATCTTTAAATCATATAATTTTGAAGTATCAATTCATGACCCGCAAGATTTCTAACTTTGCCAGTCTTCTGGTTGTCAATCTATATATTTATTTTCACTTATTACAGCCCATCTTGAATCATGCAAAGACTGTTTTTTCCCTCTCTGGCACCTCGAGTTGATTTTGAACTTTTTTTTTTCAGTAACAGCAGTCGTAAGTAATACTGAACAAAATTCTTGTTGCTTATTTGTATCTTCTGCTTTCATGATTTTCAGAAAAAATGGTTTTGTTCTAGCAGAAGATTTGCATGCTTCCCCCGGTAACCATTATCTTTTGAAAGCTGTGCCGTTCAGCAAAAATATTACATTTGGTGTTCAAGGTATTACTTATCCTTTACATGTCGAAATTTTTTGTTTTTCTGCATGCTAGGCATGGTCCTATTCTAATTTCCCCTGATTCAGATGTAAAGGAGCTGATCTCCATGCTTGCTGATAGTCAAGGAGATTGTTCAATAATCAGTAGTTACAAGCTTGATAGTAGCGATTCTGTTTGCCCTTCAAGGGTCCGTGCTATGTTGGCTTCGAGGGCTTGCCGAATGTCTACTATGATCGGTGATCCACTGACAAAAGCTGAGATGAAGAAGGTAATTCCAGATTGAATCATCTTTCGATGTTGTTCTATGTTGCTTAAATGTTGTTCTATCTTTTTGGTAGTAAATGTAATTCTTCATGCCAATTTGTGCTGCTCACTAAAAGTGGCGCTTTCCCTGATATACTCAATATCATGCCTTTTTGCTTTGCATTTCAGATACTTAAAAATCTAACAGGATTAAGGTCCCCTTGGAACTGTCCGCATGGGAGGCCAACAATGCGTCACCTAGCTGATCTGCGTACTGTCAAAAACAAAGGTACGCTTGGGTTTACCAGTTACGCATATGGCATGCATGTGGAATTTTTATAGTTCCACTATAATGCTCTTATTATGTTCTAAAACAAATTCGACAAGATGGATTTCCAAATCACTGGTTTTACATAACCACAATTACTTGTTTACTTAAATTATATTCTTAGTGGGAACACTGGAAATCTTTTTAACAGAAACAAAGCTGGAGGATGTTGCACGTCTGGGCACATCATGTAAAAGGATAAAAAGAACTCCTGTACAACAAGAACAAAGATGCCTATCTTAATAAGTTACAGAATACTAACAGATCATCGTTAGAAGTAACTTAGTTATTCCTTTACAGCAAATTGTGGTTCACTGCTTATATTCTGAAAATACATGTTTGATGTATTGTCTTAATTTTATTATCTTAATTTGGTGCATGAGGTTGTGCTATCGACACCAAATGTTTTAGTTTCTTTCCCAGATGGGTAATCTTGGGAAGCATCAATATGATGATCGGACAAGAGGACATTCATTCACACTCTTTAAAATCCTACGCCGAAAAGCCCCGTTGGCTCACATCTACTAATCTCTTTCCAATGTTGGCGAAGATTGTGCAGGATTAAATGCTATGTTTTGACAAACGGCCTGGCTGATTAGCGGGCTACGTTGTGGGCTCATGCGGTTCCGGTTTCGCTGCTCCCAATAGAAGGAAGTTTCTCTAATTCCATAGCCAATGTAGCTTGTAAAATTGTAGTGTCTGCTGTGTGCATATGCGCGCCTCAACAGGCTTAAGCGCACACCATGTTGTCAAATATTATGCCTCACCTTCTGTAAAATCATCCAGTCGTTCACAAAAAAGAAGGATCTTCTAGCTTTTGAAAGTAGAGAGTAGACATTTGGACACGCGGTGTAATGGGAAGCATTTTTATGATTCATTAGGTCTACATGTTTTCCAGAGAACGTATGAATCCATGCGTGACGTATCATGTATGACCGCCGACAAGTCAAAGATCGTGGTATACACACGTTTAATCATGCCAGGCTAATTGACAAAGTTGAAATTGCAGATTACATTCCATGCATCTCCTTGCCCAGCTCTCCTATATATATTCACCTCCATGCAAAACTGCTCCACCAATCAATAAATCCAGTCACCTCAGAGAGACGTCAATCATTTTCATTAATACAAGATCAGCTATATAATAGCAGCATTTTAGCTGATGGCGAGGGCAGCACAACCATGGCGGCGGCGGTCGTGCTCCGAATGGGTCTGCCGCGAGCTACACCGTCGGCGAGCTGGGAGGCTCGTGGGACCCGCGTACCAACCTCACCGCCTGGGCCTCCGCCATCGCCTTCCACCCGGACGACCAGCTCGTGTTCAAGTACGACGCGTCGGTGCACGACGTGGTCGAGGTGACGCAGGCAGGATATCGCGCCTGCTCGGCGGCAAGCCCCGTTGTCGCCCTGCGCCAGACCGGCAACGACACCGTCAGGCTCTTCAGCGTCGGGAGCCGCTACTTCATCTGCGGCAAGCCCGGGCACTGCGACACCGGGATGAAGGTGCAGGTGGAGGTCAGGTTCCCCGTGTGTAGGAACGACAGCGGCTTCACTATGTGCCACGTCAACGTGCCCCAACAAGGCGCGGCGCCGCCGGGGTCTTTTTCAGCCAGTCTCGGCTCTCTACTTCTTGTCACCATAGTGTCGCTGCTGCTTGCCCTCGCCATGGTCTAGCTACTGTTTCATTCCACTCATCCAGTCACGTTTGTGATTATTAATTAACGTTGTAAATTATAATGTTTGTGACAAAAAAAGGCTAGTCAAGTGTTACAATCAAAATTTAAGTCAGTTACAGTTAACCCAATTAAATAGCAAAATCACAGTTTAATTCACCTTCATTAAGCTCAAGGTTAACTCAAATAGAATTTAAATTTTGCAATTGAGATTCTATTTCTCGCAAAATTTTGCCAATAAAACTATGAAGATAACATTAGCTAGTTTTTGCTATCACACTACCATGCGGAGAGGACGCATATGTGGGCGACAGCTAATAAAAGACAGGTGGTTGTTATGGGCAGTCTAAATTAGCTCATTAGGATTTGGATTGGACTGACCGGCTTGCTCTCCCTAGGTCCATAGAACCATGATGGCAGGTTGGTTTGCTGGTTGGCTGGTGGAGCTTCGCGATGGTGCCGTCGTCCACAAAGACGAATGTGGGCAGTGGTTAGACTTTGGGCGAGGGAGCTTCATTAGAAGATTTAGCGGAGGACTACGTGTGCATGACGGTTGTATGTTGATTGTGAGCCTAGGTGTGGCGGACAGCAACAACATCAGACAAATGACGACATTGATTAATAGGACGGTAATTAAAAATACTTGTCTATAATTAGTTTTATTGAACATAAAATCCTATATATTCAGTTGTCATGATGAGATAAAAGAACTAAATATAATATCTTATGATATACTTAGTAGAGATAGAAATTATAACCGTGGATTATACTGTAACATCCAAGTGTACTTTTTCACATCTCCGCCGTCCGCGTAATCCTGCGGCTCTCCCTGTCTTCGTCCGTCGCTTGCGGCACCCGACTGCCGACTCCAAGCAGTCAGCAGTCAGCAGTCAGCACGCCGTTCTCCGTCTCCCTCCGCCTGCCCTCGAAGCTCCGAGCTCCAAAACCCTAGCCATGCAGAAGCAGACGGGCAAGTCCGGCGGGAGCGGCGGCGGCACGCCGGCGAAGCGCGGCCGCCCGTTCGGGAGCACCACCGGCGGCGGGGCCGCGAACGCAGCCGCAGCGGCGGCGGTCGGCGACCCGGGTGCTCCTGCCGCGCTGTTGGGGCCGTCTCTCCAAGTCCTCACGGCCCTCTCAGGTAATCTGCTCCTTAGTCTCCACCTGCAGTTCCACTTAGTTTTTTGTGTGGGTTTCTAGGGTATACAGCAGAAAGGACTCGAGTATCGGGCCTGTGAATCGGTTTGGTTGCTCCTAGGGCCTAGGGGTTGATTTGTTGGAGGAATTGTCTGTGAATCGGCAGTTCCAATGGGGGCATTGACTGTGAACAAGCCTATGTTTTTGCTGAACCTGCAATTATATGAGTTGTTAGTTGTCTGGTACCGACATTAGGGACATATGTAAGGCCTCGGGAGCCTAAGATTTTCTCATCCGAGTGCACGTTATGTGGAGAGGAAGACCAGAGACATGTAGGTATCTTGAGAAGCAGTAATACTCCAGCAGAGTCCTCTGTTGACGAGGCCAGTGGTATGACAGCAGAATTATTATCTTATGAGAAATTTAATCGTCAGTGATTCAAAATTTGTATGAGATTCCCAAGGATCCAGACATATAATAGGAAAAACTTATTTATCAAAACTGTTTGATGCCGTAGAAAATGACAGGATTTATTTTAGACCTCTTTTAAAATATTAGTTGGACACATATCTAGGCCAAATTTGCAGTCGAACTGATTGTTTGAAAATGAAAAGTATTTTTCCCCTGTTCCTTGGGGGTCATCAAGAATTTGATCCTTTTTTCTTATTAATTCTTATTGTTGACAATGTAACATAGAGGAGAGTGTAATAAGATTCATTTCCAGTTTGGGTTTGTGAAAGGTCAATTTTGGGTGAAGAGGGAAGGAAACTAGTTTGCCGACTAAGCAAGTTTTGAAAGTTTCATTTAGCTGTAAATATTTCTGCTGCATTGAATTCCTGTGTCTCTAAGTTTCTATTTGATGATTAAACTGTATTTTTTACACATAATTCCTTGCTCGAGAGTGCATGTAACTGTAATCACTTAAAACATAGGCTTGCATCATGTTTATATTTCTTTGTACTAAAAGGTGTCAACAATAAAAAGAAATGGAGGTGGTAGAATATACCGTTCGATAGAGATGATGTCCATGTTCCATGCTATGAGCTTGGAATGCACGTGACTTTTTGTTGTACTTCATCATTGTCAGCGTTGGCACATGTGATCTCATGTTTTTTGTGGCTTGCTCAGATCAGAACAACAAAAGAATTGTCCTTGCATTGCAAAGCGGGTTGAAGTCAGAGATATTGTGGGCATTGAATGCACTCACAGTTCTTTCATTTAAGGAAAAGGATGACTTCCGACGGGATATGCCTCTTGCTAAAGTTCCTGGGCTCTTGGATGCTCTTCTTCAAGTAGTACGTTCCTAGTCCCCTGTCCTCTTTCCAGTTTGTTTTTTGTTTGGTTATCTAGTGCTAATTTTTTGAAAAATATTTAAGCGGAGTAGCATCACCCTTGCCATAAGCATTGAGGACAAGGATCATAAGCACAATTAAGGGGGTGTTTTATTGTTTACACATGATATTAACTTGATGTATGGGTCAGTGAATCAATGTTTTATCTAATTTGATCGACATTGTTCTTACCCAAATATATTATACCGCACAATAGTTTGCATAGAAAGAAAGAGTAAAACATTATTCAAGTGCTATCACTTTCGTTTTACATTCCATCCTATGCTTGACATCCTGTACAGATTGATGATTGGAGAGATATTGCAATGCCTAAGGACCATATGAAACCAGCCAGAGAAAGAACTTTGGGTATCAATTCAACGCTTTCGGGCTTTGGTCAGGAGAACATGGAGAAAGTCTACTCAGACACTGGCACGTATGTTGTTGCTAGTATTACTGATATAATGATAGCCCATCTCAGTTTTTCATGTTTCTTGCTGCCATACTTATGCTCTTCTCTATGTGATGATTACAGTACTTCAAATGATCAATCGAAAACTGACGATTCCAGTGTCACAAAAAAGCGCTCTGCAACCTTCTTGTTTGATGAAGATGGCTTGTTTAACAATGATGATGAAGGGCGATTAGAAAGACAGCAATGTGCTGTTGCAGCATCCAATATAGTCCGCAATTTCTCTTTTATTCCAGAAAATGAGATCGTTATGGTTCAGCATAGACACTGCTTGGAGACTGTATTTCAGTGCTTGGAAGACCAGAATAGAGGTAAGTCTATAAATTTTGTTCCACACTTATGTTGCGTGCATCTGCATTTTGCTACCTTTTTCTGCATTCGTATTTTTTTATTTCATCTTATTTAAAAAGGTTGGTTTGCAAATTGTAAGTCTGTGGTTCTTAGGTTGTACATTTTTGGACCAATTATTGCCTAGGTTGCTCTGGTTCATTTTAGGCTACAGGTTAGTACACATAGTCTAAAAACTTAACCTGAAAACTGATTTATCTCATTTTGTTTTCGTTCGAAGTATATAAGAAAATAAGGGTAGGGCAAAATCTATATTTCCACGTATATTGATAACCAATGTCCCTGGTAACTTGAATGTGTTATATCCAGGGACTGCCTGTTTAAGACACAGCAATTTCAGATGCAGTTAATTTTCCAGAAGATATTTGTACACATGAAAATAACCTTTTATTTATTTTATCATTTAACAGAAGACGATGAGCTTGTAACAAACATGCTGGAGACCCTTGTCAATTTAGCACCTGTTATGGACCTGAGAATCTTCAGTTCATCAAAGCCATCATTTATTAAAATGACGTGAGACTAGACTTAAAATAGTATTCTCCCTCCCTTCTCTTGTATACAGATGCTTATTGTTTTTGCTTTTTTCTTTTTGCCAATGCAGTGAAAAACGTGCAGTTAATGCTATAATGGGCATGCTTGCATCTTCAATAAAGCCATGGCACTGTGCTGCTGCTGAATTGATTGGGCGACTGATAATAAATCCAGACAATGAGTCATTTCTTCTCCCTGTCATTCCACAGGTACTTGTTTTCTTATGTTATGTCACACTGTTCTATTTATTCATATATTCTATGATAGTGTTATGCTATTAAGATGGATCTAAATAATGCTATCTGTTTCTAGGCTGTGCAGTTTCATACTCACATTACTATGCTTGAAACAGGTATACAAGCGGCTAGTTGACCTCTTAAGTGTGCCAGCATTTGATGCGCAAGCTGCTGCTGTTAGCGCACTCTACAATGTGGCAGAAGTGAATATGGACTGCAGGCTAAAGCTTGCCAGTGAACGATGGTAAATATCTTACAATTAAAATACCAATATTGAAGAAACAACATTAACAATCTGGAAAATTTTGTTTGCAATGTCAATTGAACCAGGGCTGTCGATAGACTGCTAAAGATAGTGAAGATGCCACATCCGGTACCCGAGGTTTGTAGGAAGACATCGATGATACTTGAGAGTCTTGTGTCTGAACCTCAAAACAGGATGCACCTCCTTGTTCACGAGAATGCATTTGCTGAGATACTGACGACAGAGGGGAAATACTCTGACACATTTGCTCGGATCTTATATGAGCTGACTGCAAGGCCAAGCAACAAAGTGACATCTGGACATGCGATCTGGGGTAACATAAACTGATGCAGGCTCTGCCCCCCTTAAGTGTGGTTAATTAAAATCTAGATGGGTTGTAATGTAGCCACTATATTTACCATGTATCGAGTTTCTGATTGTATGTAAAATGCTCTTAGCTGTATCTAGTTGCTAGACTTGCAGCTTGGCGCCTCGACCTAATCCTAAGGCTTAATTTTCATGCTTCTCTCTCCTCTCTGTTGGTACTTTTGGTGGCATCTGAATTCTGGAATGCTCGGTAGGGCGTAGCACGTAGTACCTGCTGCGCATTTTGCTGGAATCGGATTCCTCGATTGGGCGTCTCCCGGGTTTTTGTAATAAAATATTTCAGTGTGATCTCAGATATGCTCATTTGCTTTGAACTGAAGCTATTGGATTGCTGACCCTGATATCAACGGTGCAGCGAGCTATGCAGGTTTGGCAACAAACATTTGTGGAGGACAACAAGTTCGTCTAACCTTTACTACGAACGTGGTGAAGGAATAGTTCCGGGTCCCTCTGTTTGATTGTAGTATCAGATATGTTCAGTACGGGCAGCGTGATGCCCTGTGCAGTTTGCAGCGAAGTTCGTTTTGAACAGCAATACGAAGTTGCTTGATCCCAAGCAAAAAAACAAAAAAGGCAAAAATTAGCAGGTTCAGCAAGTTCGCAGCCTTTTCTGTGATTACGCCTTTCATCCCCCGTCCCTGCCCTGAAAAGCATGACAAAAGGCGCGGCTGCTTCTCAATCAATCCTCCCCGTCCACAGCCATAGCTTTTTTTTTCTCGATATGTTTTCCTTGGTCCAACTGCTCAAAGTCCCATGTTGTGGTGTTGTTCCAGTGACACAAGCAATACAGTGAAAGAGTCAAAGAGCTGACAAGCAAAGTCTAGGAATGATCAAGCGGTGGTTAGAAGGAATGGTCAGCAGAAAACAAGTGAAATGACACATGGCGAGATAGGATTCCATACTATTCCACTGCATTATACCTACAGTAATGTAGCGCTCCGTATTTTTCTTCGGATTCAAAAGGAAATTTAGTCACTTGTAAAGAAAGTACCAAAAATTCGAATATTAAATCAATTAAGAGAATTTCTGGTAATTATTCAAAAGGAATTATTTTTCATCGGTCCAAAGAGAATTGGAAACTTGCAAGAAATTCTCGCGAATTAAAAAGTAGCCAAAAAATTAAAATTCTAAGTCTAAACCTTTAAAGTTGAAATTCAAACCCCAAGTGCAGGTTTCCACTTTGTTTCTCCAAAAATCTAAATTTAATTTCTCCCGATTTCAGTGAAACGAACTCTGAGGTTGATTCAAATTTCAAATTTTGAAATTCCAAAAATTTGGGTGAATTCTTGGATTCCTCTCAGAAATTTTTTTCAGTGGGACCCAGTGGGCAGTAGGCCTACCGGTCAGCCCCTCTTCCTCTCCTCTGTTTCTCTTCTCTCTTCCGCCCTCTCTCCCGCGCGCGCGATGGCAGAGCATGGCTGCCACTTGCCGCTTGCTCGCATGTCTCACAGAGCACCGGGCATGCGTGGCGAGCTCGCACGACGCGCGCGTGGCACTTTTAAGCCGCCTCGGCCGCTCCGTCGACCGCCTCGCTCACGCCACCGCTCTGCTCCTCCTCTCTCCCTCACTTCTGTTTCTCTCCGTCGGTAGCACCGCGCCATTGTGCCTCGTGCTCGCCCAAATTAGGCCGATTCCTTCGCAAATCGAAGCACCCGAAACCCCTCTCCATTTCTGAGCTCAGCCGCCCCACAACCTTTGCCGGAGCTTGCCGGATTTGGGAACGCCGCCGCCGAGAGGAGCCGCACGGTGAGCACCGCTTTCGCTTCGTGTAGGAACTCTTCCTTCTTGCCATTCAAAGTCCCCGGAGCACGGTGCAGCTCACCCTGCCGGTCGTTTTCCAGGGGGAGCTCCCTTTCGTCAGGAACGCACGACATCGCCGGCCGCTGCGGAGCGCATCGCCGCTGACCACGTTTCGGTGAGGGCTCTGGCTATCTTCCTCCTCCCTAGCTCCGTCGCGCCGCGTGGAAGCTCTTCAGCAAGGTCCCGCGGCCGGTCGCACGCCGTAGCACCGCTGCGCCATGGCCGCGGCCGCGGCCGCGCCGCCGCTCATCGCCACCGCCCCTCCGGTGCTCGCCGACGGTCGATTCCTAGCCGAATCGACTCCCTGCTTCGAGCTCGTGCCGCCGGTACTCTCGCCGCAGGCCGCCGTCGCAGGTAGCGCTGCCGCCTATCGCCGGCCGGAGCTAGGGCTTTTGCCGTAGCTAGGGTTCCTACTTTCCTGTTTTTCAAAAATCCAATTAAATCGGCTGGAAGTTAAATAATTCATATAAAATCAAATTTGGCTTAGAAAAATAAAATTCAAATTGTTCTGGAACCACTGAAAATTTAGTATTTATGAAAAATATAAAAATTCATTATTTGAATTTATTAATTTTGGGGTTTTATTTAATTAACAATAAATGGCCAAAATATAATTAATTGAATTTCAATTATCAAAAATCTGGAAAAATTTTTGTAAAACCCTAGATTGAACCCTTGTTATTAAGAAGTGATAATAGTCGATTAGGTTTTATTTTGACGCTACTAAAGTGTTTAGCTTGGTTTTAGGTCAAATTATTTCTCGGCCACCCTAATTTTTTAATTTGCTATTGATCACTTAAATTCTTGAGAGATTCTTAATGACTGATTTCACCTCCCTACTTGCATCATGTAGACGTCGACATGAACGAGGTAGCCATCAAGGTGGACCCCGAGTTTTCCAAAGAAACCACCACGACAAACCAGGAAGAGCATCCATAAGGCAAGCCCCAGTTTTTCTTTTACAGCAGTGTATGTGAGTCATGTGATGTGCATTTAGATTGACAGGAGTTGAATGAAACACTAGATGCATATGTTTCTAGTAGTGCCTACTATGAAATTTTGGTACAGATAGCCGATGTAGATGCTATGCTTAGCAATAATATACAGTAGAAGTCGAGCAGATCGGACACTGCTCGCGATACTATAGGAGCTGTTTGAAACCTCCACCTCTTATTAAAGGACTTGTGGTGGGTTCATATCTTCATGGAAAGGAAACTGGGGTCAGACAGGGAATGATAGGAAGACAATAGACAGGGCTTCTGTATGCGGTAGCTCTGTCTGACCCATGTGACACAGTTGGTTAAGTATTGAATGTACTGTTCACATGCTGGAGCTATGAGACCCAGTAAACCTAGGTAGCTTAGAGACGGCAAAGCTGAACCTACCTTACGGTGTCTGATTGACGGCGGACTGGGGTGGACAGTGCGTGAACTCTACAGATACCGTCCGGGACAGGTGATCTGGTGCAATGCGGCACTGTTGAGGTAACGTAAGAGGGAATTAGCTTTGCCAGATCTGGTGCGAACGGTTGTCATGTGCGGTCCGGGACGCGCATGTGTCGTGTGACCAAGTTAACCCTGCAGGTGTAAAACGTTTCGAACCGCTGACACTCTCGGGCTAGAGTTTCCTTAGCCTCTCTGTCACATATGCTAATAAGTGAACAAGGAGAATGATGGCGATTAAAGTTACAATGAATATTATGATCATTGTTTGTGAACATGATTGTTTAGCCATAGTGGTTACTAAAGTTTACTTCTCGCAAACTTATTGAGCTAAAACTTAAAAGTAGGAAGTTACTAGGGAAGGCGTGTCCTTTCGCAACTATACCCCTACCCAGAGTCAGCCGTGCATGTCTAAAAGCCGGCTGTAGACAGCCATGTTGACGGGTCAGTCTTGTTGAGCTTCTTAGAAGCTCACGCTTTGCGACTTGTGGTTTTCAGGTAGGTCTGATATGATCGGTGGTAGCGATGGTCATTCTTAGGAGGAGTCAGCCCCTGAATGGGGTAGTTTTCAGTGGGAGTAGATCGAATAGCCGTTGCTTGTGTGTGGCTAGTAGCAAGGTGCCGTTGGGTAAGACACTTGCTTTTGCTTAGTGTCAGAGTCGAAGTCTGTAATTTTATCTTATCTTTCGCTTTCGTTTGAAGACCGCGTTCTTTTTTGCTGCTGTATCAGAACTCGTCGTATGTAATCAACTCCTTGTAATAACTACTCATATGGAGTAATATTTTCTTCGGTCTGTAAATCATTCTGTTATCTGTCTGTGTTGTACCCAATATATGTTAGCTTCGATGAGCATCAATCAAAATGAACCTCGGAAGGAGGGACCTTTCCCGTTTCAGGGAGGGTCCGGCGCAAGTAATAAACAACCGAAAAGAAAAGTTTTGGTGTTCTTCGTCCGGTTCGCTCCAGAACACACCCACACGTCCGCCTCCCAGCACAGCCCGAGGGATCCGACGCCTTTGGGGAATTGGAATTAATTGGAATATCCATCCCCTCCCCCACCATTTCCCCTCTCCTAGCCGTGCCGTCGAGCACATTACCACCGGTCCACCACCACAATGACAGCCTCCCCTGCCTCCCTCCTCCTCGCCTACCTCCTCCTCTTCGTCCTCCGCGCCTCCGCCGCCGCCGACGTGGTGGTGTCGAGGATCGCCTTCGGATCCTGCGCCAACCAGAGCGCGCCCCAGGTGCTGCTCCAGGAACGAACGTCCCCTCCCGCTCCTTCTCGCCCTCGTTCTGCCGGCGCGAACCTGACTGACCGTGGTGTTTGGCTTGCTCGCTTTCCCTTCCGTTGCAGCCCATCTGGGACGCCGTCGCGGGGTTCGACCCGCAGCTGTTCATCTGGCTCGGGGACAACGTCTACGGCGACAACAAGCGCCCGTTCCGCGCGTTCGGGGCGGAGCGCACCGTGGGGCCCTGGAAGAACGTGCCGCGGTTCTACCCGTCCACCGAGGAGGAGCTGCGGCGGAAGTACCAGCTCGCCAAGGCGCAGCCGGGGTACGCCAGGCTCAGGGAGAAGGCTCAGGTCAGCTCCCTGCGGCTTGGTTCCTGCATTCCATTCCATTGCTAGTTCTAGTTCGACCGCGAGAATCGAGATATTACTATTTTTGGTTCGTTTCACTGTCGATCGGTTCTGGTGTCCTCCAGGATTTAGTGAGGTTTTGGTTGTTCGTCTTGATAAACTCTGAAATGAGTGGTCTGTCTGTGTCTGACCAGTGGTTCCTGAAGTCCGACAGGGTTGTTGCGGTTGGGTGCGGGGAATGATTCTGTATCACTGGATTGTGTGGCCCTTTCAGTATTATAGTCACTATTTGGGCTTATAGGATAAATGATCCTCTGTCATGTGCACTACAAGTGTAGTATTAACATGTTTACCTTTTTAGGTTGAGAACTTGGCATCATTATTGTTCACCAAATTTTGCAGGTTGTTGGAACATGGGATGACCATGATTATGGATTGAATGATGCCGGAAAAGAATTCAGTGGAAAAAGTTTTACTCAAAGGCTTATGTTAGATTTCTTGGATGAATCTGAAGATAGCCCACGGTATATACTTCTGTTACCTCGACTTTCTTCACATTTAGACCTTTATTCTTTTTTCGGTGTAGTATTGAGCCGATTGGTGATTTTCTGTTGTTGCGAAGCACAGACTTATCTTGCATACCTATTTTTCTGCACACGTACATTTGTATACCATCAGACACCTCATAGTACTCAATTATTGTTTACTTAGGAGGAAACAAGCTGGTGTTTATACCTCATACATGTTTGGCCCTGAAGGAAAACGTGTGAAGGTAAATGTCTTGTCATGCTCAACTTTTTTTCTATTAACTAAATAATTTCTTGCTAGTTCTTATTTATATAGGGTGTGTTCATGCATAGTCAATATTAGTGATCGATGATTCTTTCCATTGTGCTAGGTTCCTCTCTTTTTTATATGATCCTTGTAATATGTAAAAATATTCCTAGAATGGACCATTGTTTGGTGAATGAAGTTCTCAACCATTGTTATTTCTCAGTCCAGGGCTCCAGGCTTTGAGAGTATTCTCAGTTAATGTTGCCTGTGCACCCAGTCTTTTTGAGTTTTTGTTATATGTTAGGTTGGTGCTGCATTCTGCGAAAATCAGACTGAGAGGTTTCTAGAATGTAGAATCATGTACTTCTTAGGGAAATTACAGTAGGGGCAACCCCTACTGTGTTAATTATATCAGCGGTTTGATTGCAATATACTATCATGTTTTTTAATATGCATCTAGTATACCAAGGGTTACTAATAGTACATACAACATAAAATCAGGTCTGAATTTTCTGAACGTTAGCAAATATATGGAAACGTATGGTCGATGATGATGATGATGATGATAATAATAATAATAATAATAATAATTATTATTATTATAATAAACTATTTTGTAACTTGAGCCTGTCCTCAAGATCTGAAAGAGATGAAACCAGTGCTCCCTTATATCAGTAACCTTTCCAAACCTTCTTACCTGGTTTTTTTTATGTATTTTCATATATATGTCATTTTGAACAGGGTATGTTACCTTCATAAGGTTAGTACACAGGTATAAATATAATTGCCTTGCACACTCGTTGTAAAGAATCACCCCCATCAGTTGTTTGAGGTATCCAAAAGTTTTAGTGTTGATAAAACTTCTACATGGTCTAGAGTAGTGGTACCAAGTAATTATACGAAATAGTGCTTTTGCCCCTTCTCTCATTGATTATTTTTCAACGTCAACTTTGAATTAAGATATGACAGTACAGAATCACAGGTAATTTTGTTGGACACCAGATATCACAGAGACCCACTATTAACTGATGGAACAATTCTGGGAGATCCTCAGTGGCAGTGGTTGGAGAGGGAGCTTCATGGTCCTCAATCAGAAATCACCATCATCGGATCCTCTATCCAGGTAAACATATTATTTCTTAGGTACATATTCATTGAGATTAAATCTTTGTTTGGAAGTTTCAAAACAAATCTGAGCAGGGATCAAAGATGGTGGACTGAAATCATAGACTTTGAGTTTTAACAGTATTTATTGCTTATGCAAAAGTTATTTAATACCTTCATGAATCATGATGCATTGCATGTGAGAAATGTGGACATTGAAATAAACCTCTAAATTTTGTGCCAGTGACAGTATAATAAATCAATTATTATCTGATGGTTTGGGTTTAATAGTTTTCAAATAAATGGGCAGTATCCCTGGCTCTGATGGTTCAATAATATAATTTCACCTGTTTGGTAGCTCATGAATGGAAACAAATATCATAGCGATGCATCATCCTCTCTTTTTTATTCAATGATTCATTCGTGTAAACAATTGTGTTTCATTTTTTGGATTACATGTTATTCAATCTCATTGGTATAATTAAAGAATAACAGCTATCTCGCTATGTGCCAATACAGGTAGTTTCAAATCTTTCTGGCACCACTGGACCTTTGTTCTATGTGGAGTCATGGGCACGCTTTCCGAGGGAGAGAGAAAGGCTGTTCAGATTAATTGATAGCAGTAAGGTTGGTTTGTATATTTCAGGGTGTCAGTGTTTTCGCAAATAATATGCAGTAAAGCAAAATGAGGCAGTTGCTGCATACCCCCCCCCCCCCCCCCCCCCCCCCCCCCCCCCTCTTTTTTCTTTTTGAGTTTTGGGTCTTTCTCAAGGTCCCCATTATATCTGAATGGATGTTTTATGTGTTAATTACTTTTATGAAACTTATGAAGACTCTGGTTGTGTACAGAGAAATGGAGTGATATTTATTAGTGGTGATGTCCATTTTGGAGAAATCTCTAGATTTGACTGTGGAGCTCAATATCCACTGTACGATGTTACTTCAAGTGGTCTGACCCAATCTGTTGAGCACTCTGTGCCAGCAGTCTTTCGACCTCTTATGAGATTTCTGGCATTGGTAACACCAACTACCATGCGTGTCTTAGGCCCTAACTGCCGGTATAAATCATGCACATATGGTATGGCTCTTTCATTTTTATAATTTATTAGTATAGGATGTGCTTTAGTGCTTTACTTTACAGAACTTCCTGACATGAAGGCCGTTAGTATAAATCTCATGAAGCTACAGTTCATTTTTAGAATACAATGATAAAGGATCTGACTGGAATGCCAAGTTTTTCAGTATATAGCTTATTTACTCCCATCTGTGTTTGGGTTTTGAACTTGTGTTTTACTTTGAATCAGCTGGTGTTTTTGTGTTGCATCTCAGGTGAGCCAAATTTTGGGGCAATTCAAATTGATTGGGATGCTGTACCACAGCAGATTAAGCTTGAACTAAGAGATGTCCAGGGTCATTCTGTCCATAGAGTAGAATTCCCTATATCTGATTTGCAGCCATCAGACGTGCACGCGGCAAAAAAACAAGCGCATGGTATTCAGCGGCATTGTACTCTTGAAACAGAGCTCCCATGGTTAACACGGTACAGGCTTGCTCTGCTGTTCTATGGCACAATAGCTGGTATGCTACTCGCTCCTATTTGAACATTGTTTTTTTTTTTTTTTAAGTACAGCAGGGGAAGCCCCTACTGTATTTTAACATTGTGGCATAGCAGGGGAAGCCCCTACTGTATTTTAACATTGTGGCCATAGCACTATATTTTTTTAGGATTTCATCGAATATTCGGAAGAATCGTATTCTATGAATGTGCTTATGTGCATTTAGTGATGGACCTTACTAATACTTTCATGATTTATTTATTCCGTCTGCAGGTTTTTTCGTAGCTGTGGTGCTGCTTGTATTCACTTGCCAGACAGCTGGTAAAAAATGCAAGAAAGAATAGCTAGAAAGCGCTGAGGACAGAATGGAAGAATCTGGGTGCAAGTGCACTTGGAAACTGAACTTGATACTGACCAAGATTACTGCGAAACCATGTAGCCCTGAGCAGACAAGGACCAACATGACACCTCACAAGCTGTGCAATTTACACAGCACAGATTGGACAGATGTAACTAGTGCAAACCTTGTGTTGGTACCGTCTCTGTATAGGGTGCTGAACCTTTGTTTCTCTTGGCTAGCGTACAGTTCCTGGAAAGCATAATTCCTCTGTTGATGTGAATGACAAGAGACGTTTAACATGCAAATGACATGTGGGAACGAGTACATCCTGTCCGCGACGTATTTGTTGATTGTGTCTTCGTCAGGCTAGCTTGTGGAGATTCGTCCGTTGTGGCTGACGCTTCCGTGCCTACCAGCAACCACTGCTGGTATGCCGCAAGACCAGAGCTTAGAGTGCTTGACATAGCGAAGGACCAGCAGTATTACAATCTCTATCGACCATCTCCATTAATTAAGCAGAGCGGGGGATTCTTCATTCAGCTACAGAACAGGAGTACTCGGAGAACCTAGTTTGCTTCTCTTGACAGAAACAACTATAAAACTAGAGAAGAAAGTCCTGCCCACATTAGCTCTTTCATTTCATGCCATAACCACGTTATGAACAAGCGACAAACGGCTTCAGCCTTTGAGAGAATTCACTAAAATGAGGCAGGCTGTCTAGTCCCAGAAGGCCAGAGCCATGACCATGACGTCCGACTGCGATGGCTGTGCAAAGACGAGTTCATCTCTTGCCGCCAAAACTTCAGTAATCCATCCATACCGTCTTGATTCGACAGCCACAGCAATGCCTCCATGAACACCTCCAGTACAAGAATGAAGCGCAGTTGTTCGCATCGATTGGTAAAAGGGAATAGAAAAAGGAGTAAAAAAAGAGTTGATGAGAGTGGTTAGTGAGCGAACCAGAACATCCATGCGGGGCCTCCCAGCCAAGCATCTTCTCTAAGCATCGTCGTCTCTATCGAACGGGGAGGGAGGAGGCCTTTTCACCAGCGGGGATACCTTCCCCACTGTGGCCCGCATGGAGAACCCGGGAAGAAGACTTAGTTGGGCTTCGGTCAGGAGAGAGAACCTCCCGGCCTTACCTTACATCGAGACCATCTCGACCCAGCCCATCGCCTTCAGAGCGAGCTCCCCGAGCCAAAGCCATTCCATCACATGGACAACAAGACCCCCCCGGGCAAGAACGATCTGAGCCCTGGCTCTAACTCACAACCCTGGAATCGGCCCATAATATTTTCCTCTTCCGACTTTGGGCCAAAACCAGATCACAACACCAACTCTTTTGCCCTCCGTGGCTGGAGTAACAGGCAAGAGCAACCAAGCCTGGCGATTCGTCGATCCAACAGGTGCGTATTAAAGCTGGGCTGCTTTAGCTTTGATTAGCGGTATGGTACTAAACCGAGCGCAGCTATCAAGACACCTTGGAACATGCATTTGGTGATCATACTAATGCTGCTTCTTTATTTAAGGTAAAAATCATTTCCAAGTCTTTCTTGCTTTTTCATGTACATATTCATGAATTGTTTGGTCAAAATGGTACATCTATTTGCTATCGCACGTTGACTTTGACTAATTATTGTTATTATTATTATTAGGTTGTGCACCTAGGTTTTCATATTCTAAGTCGTAAGTTGGCTAGACTTATAGAATGTTTTCGTGCACCTGATAGACAAATAGAATATTAGAAAAAATTATGTGAGGGACACTAACACTGAAAAAATATGGCTTTACATGTGACACAACACAATAATAGAGATTATGTAGAACACGCTATGAAATTGTTAAATTTTATTCTGACATATTCAAAACAATACTTTTTATAGCCATGTAGATAAAAGTTGAATAAAAGAAAGGAAGACCTCTTGGTCATGTAAAGTAACAGAAAAGTCAAATTGCAATGAACTAAGCATGTGTATTCTTAAATGTTTTTTGTGAGTATATTCTTTCTTAAAATTGACACTTAGAAGGACAAAATCAATTTTATGTATGCAGCGGTGAACCATTCTCAAGATATTAGATGCGGCAAATGTGGACCCTACCCTGAGCATCGTGATTGAATCGAGCTCCACACTGAGTTTGTAGCTACCTAGTTTAGGCAACGACGCTTAAAAAGTCACTGAAAAGTTTTTTTTTGTCTCGAAAGTCACTCAGAGTTTATAGATAAATATTGAATAGAACAAAAGAGTTGGTAGGAGGTGAATGTGAGCGAACCCATGCGCCACGAAGCAGGACCCTGTGTGTGGGTTCACAGAGCCCAGAGCCAGCCACTCTGCTGGAGCTCTGAATCGTGACAACCCCGACGAATCGAGTACGGGCTTCGGCCGGGCGAAACCAGGCCTGTTAGACCCGCCGGACAACTGCCCGGCCACCCGGGGCCGAATGTCGCCAGCTCTACTTGGCAGCCCAGAAAATCTCTCCCCTCTCCGCAAGCAACGCCGTCTGCGCGCCTTCGTTTCTCACCGGGGTCCCGGTTGCGGACTGTCCCTTTCTCTCCTCAACGCCCGACCCAAGTGCCTTCAACGGTCGGCCTGCGCTTCACGCAGGAAGCTCTCGACCAAACAACAGAGCGCACCATCTGGGCCTCTTCTCTTCTTCACCGGTCCAGTCTGGGCGCTCCACCATGAGCGTTTTCCCCAAAGCACTTGGCCCGGTGGCGACCAGCCGGACCTGTGCACTCTCGCAAGGTCTGGCGGCCCACAATCTGTTGGCTACTTGGTCGGGACATCTTTTCTATCTTTCTGGGCACAAAGTCCTCCTCTCGCACACCGCCGGTGGACGACCAAGCCCATGCGGCTCTGAGGGCCAAGCTGGGGAACACAACTTTGGAGAGAGGGCTGGGCACCACACCAAGCCTCTGCCTAAGGAGGCCAGCAGACTTTGACATGGGCTCAAACTCAATTCCCCTGCCAACCAACTCTTTAGCCCTCCTAAAGCTGGAGTGACAGGCTTGAACAACCAAGCCCGGCTGGTGGCGGGCGCTGAGGAATGAATACTTAAGCTGATTGAACTGAGTTTTGACAAGCCGTGTGGGACTAACGTTAGGGGAATGACGAAGGGTTTCGTCGCTTGTTAGCTGCTCTTTGCTCAGATGGGCCTAAAACGTAATTAACGTAGTAATTACTTCATCAACAAAAAATGGCCCGACTAACATAGTATTATCCATTATGCAGGACTACGATGGCCCAATGTGCAAGTCGCGATGCGTTTTATAGATTGAAGATGCGATTTCCTCATTTTGAACAAACCAACTGAATATATACATTTGCAATATACACTCAAGCTCAAACGTAAGCCCTGTATCTTCGACCATTAATTTCTCTAGAACTGCATACCATGTAGAATTGGAAACAAAAAAAGCTAGGCCCAATTTTGTGCCGGTGCCCATGACCCCGTGCAATCAAGAAAACAGCATGGCGGCAACACGAAATCAAGTACAACAAAGCACAAGAAATTCGTACTGCCAGTGCCGTATCATCGCAAGGTTACGTACGTCATGCACATGGAAAGGCGTACAAGGAAGTATAATATTTACTTATTGCAGAAGTCAACGTTTACAGAATTCGCCTCAACCAACAATGAAAAAACTCAAGACAAAGATTTCGACACACTATGGTAGGCAACAAACACTCAATCGCAACTGCCCTCGTCCATTAGTTCTTGCCAGCATCCGGCAGTTTGCAAATCAGAAACCATAACTGATGGTTGCAGCACGTTATTGCGAAGTTAAAACCCGGCCCAGCCAGATGGCTGCTCTGCTTTCTTGGCGGCTGCGGTGCTGAATCTCTGGGAGGAACTCGCACTCCCCTTAGCAGTAGGCCTGCTAACCTGTGCAGCAGCGCTTGCTGCTGCTGATGGTGTTGTTATGAAATTATCAGCACCGAAACCCCATCCATCAAGTGAAGGACTTGCGTTTGTGTTGTTACTTTGGTTTTGCCGTCCATTGGTCACATGATCAACCTTTGGTCGCGCCTGGGACTTTGGCTCAGGGAATGCTTGCCATGCCTTGGCCTCAGAACTGGGTACTGAAGAGTTGCTTGCAAGCATTCCTTGTTCAAGCTCCCACACAGTTCCTTCAATCTTTCCCTTTCGCTACATGGATTGTAAGTTTCAGGTAAGATGCTAACGAAATTTAAGATAAAAAAATATACAAGAGATGGAACCATTACCTGAGATACAGAATCATGTGTCCTTGAGCTGACTTTGTTTGATGGGGGTGTTGTCTCGGCAAGAGTGCGCTTCAACCCCTGAATCTCCTGGCGTTGTGATCGGCATATTGCAGATAGCTTTTCATACTTGGCTGTCATCTCCTCCTTCTCTAATGTGGTTTTCTTCAACTGCTCCTTTAGACTGGACAACTCCAGTTCAAGATCATATGCTTTACCAGCAGCAGAGGTCGCAGCATGGAGGTTGTTTGAGTCAAAATCTGTGATAAAACTGTTGAAGGGGTCTTTATCAGATTTTCTCTTGGCATGCGGTTGTGGGGCCTTAGTTTTCAGTGAACTTTTTGGTTCCATTTCATTATTGGATAGAGAGTTATTTGGTGTAGGTGTACTTTTCCGTATAGCCTGGCCAGAATGACCATGCCTACCTCCAGGTGTCCCAGTGTTGATATCCACCTTACTTTGCCCATGCTTTGATGAAGGCGATGGTTTATTTGGTTCCTCATCAAACAAAGGATTCTTGTTATCTGAAGCATGAGAGCTCTGTGCATGTTGTGTTGCCCAAAATGCACCCAAAGGTGCATCTCCTGCCTTTGAGGTCCCATGAGAGGAACTATTGGATTGTTCTCTTGGAGGTGGAGGACGATTCCTTCTCGGCATCACAGGTGTTCTTTTATAAGCACCTACACAGGCAACATAAGGACATAAGGTCATGCGCTAAACATCAATCATCGCAATCTGATATCATTATGTCTAAGTTCACATTAATAAAATGAATTACAGTAACCACATGCACTGATAACATTCTTACAAAGACAATTAGAGCAAACAATCAGGCTAGACTAGTAAATTATTTTAATAGCAAGCTCCATGCAGCATGTAAAAATAACAGCAATGTTCACCATCCCAGACAAGGAAAAGAAGGATAGAAAAACGGCTATATGAAGTTATGCCCATAAAGCATGAAATACAAATCACAAAGGAGGTCAAAAAATTCCCTACAGATAAAAGCTCAGTACCCCACTACAAAGGAAAGCACCTACCCAAAATGAGTTTTGAAAGGGAGGAACAGACCATTAGATTACATAGTAGCCACATAAACACGTAACAAATAGTAATTGGATAGCCTAAGAAAATAATTAATATAACTGATAGAAACACAAAATACTTGTCAGTGCTCACTGAATAAAATCTATTGAAAATCTCGCATAGAACTTCATGTCATTTCTTGAAGAGCATTAACAAGTTACATGGATACATAAAGACTGTAGCTGATATCAGGCTGTCCAAGAAAATAAAAGGTTCCTCCATTTATGAGGACAGTATCCTGAGCCCTGACATAACTCCACTGGTAAGATATAGTGGGCTAAATCAAACAAATTCTATCCTAAGGGGACTTTAAACATACAATCATTCTAGTTTTTTCAGGGTATTAGAATCATTGTGTAGTTATCCAACAAGAAAAGCAGAAGTTAACTGATTATGAGTTGACCCCATGATACCAACAAATTGTTTTTTTTTTAAAAAAAAAGCTGATTATGTGACTTGTTATACTGGCCTAGATCAATTTGCATAACCATAACCGGAATGGTTCCAGAATCTTTATCAATCTGTATCAGACAACACCAGTACTTAGGCTTATTCTAAATACAATTAATGGAATGTATCAAACTCTTAACTGTAGGTAACACTGTAGCCTTTAAGTTATTATTTGTCTGCGAAATAAGCATGGTCAGCAACTATATGTATATGAGTATATCAAATCAACATCAACCCTACATGATCGAAGAGTGTTATACAGATAGCGTTTCCTCAAGCAGGTCTCACCTTCATCTAGTGAAACCGTGGAGATCGCTGATGAAGCCCCATCAGGTAAATTTTTCTGTAACTCAAGAGGCAGTAGTTCATTAACACGAAACCAGACCTGCAATAGTACATGTTTAATATCAGCCAAGGAAAACTAATCTCATCTGGTTCCTAAGTCTAAATGCAACAGTCTATGACTAACCTAGTATCATGGAGATGAATGCCCAATCAGTCAAAGCTCTTGCCTGCGTGATATCTGGTCTGGCATTTGGAGAGGCTTCTAGCATATCTCTGATCAGCCCCGTGAGAGCCGTGCTATACTTGGGTTGCTCAGGAATACGATAATTGCCATTGAGTATCTGCAACTTGGACTCCCCATCAAATGCAGATTTGAAATAGCATATTCTGTACAGAAGGCACCCCAAGGCCTGCCAATGGTAAATTGAAAATGGTTACAAAACACGTCATATTCTTTGCATCAGGTGCAAAACAAATAGCAGCTTCACTGTGATAGAGCTACCACAGTCTGTAGTAATCACTCGCCAGTATGGAAAACAGATGCATCTGAAATTTTTAAGTTGATGAGCTAACACTGACATTTGAAGAGGAGAATAAAGCGCATGCTATACCAATATGTCATTGGTTAGATTCAAATGCACACGTCAGAAGGCCATGTATTCATGCACTATCACTTACCCAAATGTCAACCTTTTCACTAATAACTTCTCTTCTGTAGAGATCCCACATCTGAAAACAAATATATTCACAGGATTACTGGAGCCCATACAAAATTCACTATTTGAATGATCGTACATATAGCTGTTCATTTACCTCAGGGGCCCTGTATGCTGGGGTTGTATGTTTTCTAATGATATCTTCCTCAAGGCCCATCTCTTCTGGCTTGTCAAAGCATTTATGATTTGTTGACGTGCTTCCAAAATCACATATTTTCCATGCACCATCAAATCCCAGAAGAACATTTTCAGCTTTCAGGTCCCTAAATAATACAGAAAAGCAGTAGGATATAAGATTATATATGATGCAAACCAAATCCCTTGTTCACATCTAAGTACCTATCTGATACACTCATACAAGGAAGAAGAGTTTCCACACAATATTTGTCCTCAACAACTATAACCAAGATAAAAGATAAAGAAACCTTAATCCACCACAGAACATTAGCAGGACACTACATAGTGAATGGAAGCAAATATTACTAATTACAACATTAGTCAATGTACCAGTATCAGCTATTTGAACTCAGTTGGCCTAGTCATATAATTAAACAGAACAGAATAGGCACTGCAAATAAACAACCTTTTTAGGCTTGATAGGCATTCTTTTATGTTCTGGGAGTGGATCTTCCTTTGATTTTCACAAATTCATATTTCAACATACCTATGTGCAATTGGTGGTGCCAGCCCATGCATCGCGAAAACAGCATTGCAGACATCTCTGAAAATCTGAAGTGCCTTTTTCTCCTCATAATAGCCATTACCTCTACTCTCCATTGCGCTCACCAAGGACTTCTCACAGAACTCCATCACAAGCAGTGCCTCTTTTGTACGGCCCATGTCAAAAATATCATGGGCAACCAGTGTGACTACATTAGGATGCCCTTTGAGTAGACCCATCACTTTGATTTCCTTCATTACAAGATCAAGTGATTCTGAATCATTGCAGATAATGTGCTTTAATGCATACTGCTTTGATACATGAACTGCATCGCTTGCCAGATATACACAAGAGAAACCTCCTTCTGCAATGACATTCTTAACTGTAATCTTTACATTTCCAACATCAATTGTACGGCCCTCCAGTCCGTTCTGTATTTTCCCCCCAAAGTGTTTGAATCTCCACATTATTTAAGTATTATGGAGAACGAGAACGAATGATGTTCCGCTGTTTAATTTTGTTTACTGTACGTCTTCTAACGTTCCTGTACAAGTCAAATGAAACATTTTGAAACTCCGATATGGAGCAAGTTACATAATGCCAAACATATACCCAAGAGAACAGAACAAAGGGAAGAATTATCTTAGTAAAGTGTACAACATAAAGAATTGATGACACCATTTTACTTGCATTCAAATATTTCTTGAGGAGAATACATCCTTAAGTTGGGAATGAAAACAATTAGAAACTTGGTACATTATGCATGCGTTGCTGTGGGGATTTAGGAGTGACTTGCAGGTAAAGGCTGACTAAAGAAGCAAACTATGATAGCTTGTTTTACTTTGAATATTGAATATTGTAGAAACAAGGTAGCATACTATTGACATGACAATACGGAGAAGCAATAAAACTATGGCGGCTGGCAGCACACAATCTGGTGGACCTTTTTTCCAATTTGTTTTTTCCATTGGGATGGATTCTCAAGGTATCTGGCTAGGAATAACAATTTATAAACCCTGAAGGATGACCGATCAATATCTAGACACCTGGGAAACAAAGAGTTAACTATGCGACAATTTCTTATTTTCTATACGTAAGGATGGTGACGGAGCGCTAGTGGAAGGCACACTGACGAGAGCTCCTGTTGGGGTGTCCCGTATCGTGTGTGGTACTATGGCTGTTCCAAGCAGAAAAGGAGGGGGCACGGAAAATTATTAGATGCAATGGACAACGATGGGAGGGATGCAGTTGGATAGCCTGATCAGACAGGGACTAAAGATCAAACGGACAGGGACAGGAAATTGAGGTGATTCGAGTGCACAAGGATTGAACTTTAGAAGAACCGGTTGCAGTTAGTGGTATAAACTATATAGATGTTATAACTAAGAGAAAATATGCAACCATGGGATCATAGATGAGAAGGTTACAAGAATTTGTCCATACTCCTGATATGAAAACATGTTTTTTGATTGGTGGTAGCTGAGAGAATACGCAAAATAGATGGTAACCAAAGATATACACATCTAATTATTACAGTACAAGATTAGAAGAGATATTAGCTCCACTCAGCCCTACAAACAGAAACTAATCCACTAATAGTACGATAGCTCCGACAGTACACTTCCACATTTTAGTTTAATAATGCCTAAAGCACAACTACAAGAAAACAAGTATTCAAAGTTATCGTCATATGAGAATAATGTGATCCAAATCCATCTCACAGGCCTTAGCCTAATTACTGGTTCAGGATCGTGGTCTACTACTCAGCTTAACTATAAGCTTAGTAACCTATGTAACTGCTAAGGATAATGATTTCCTGAGCAATGCCCATTTCTTGATATTATAGATCACTATTTTTTTTTTTACTTGATTCCAGCAATCTGCACCCAGCATTATGAACTGAACAAACATAAAACAAAGGAAACAGAAACTAGACGGAATTATGACCCTACAATAAGAGGCGGACCGACCAAATGGGGTGCGATCCCCTCGTCCCCTCAGTCCCTCACCACCACGCAAGACACAGTTGATCCTATCCCCGACGGTGACAAAATCTCCCGATCCATGTCCCCGTCCCCGCCAACGGGCGAAAGTTTCTTCCACCCTTGGGCAGGGATCGACCCATCCCCGCTAGATCCAGCCTAAATGTCAACTACAGAATGAAGGAGGGGGGATCCGGCGATTGAGGTGGCGAGCTCAGTGCTCACCTTCCGTCGAAGCTGGACGAGGAGGGTCAATCCAACCAAGGTGGCAGGCTTGTGCCCCGTGCCGGCGTACGCCGCTGAGGTGCTTTGCGCAGCGGAGCGCGGCGGGGAGGAAGCAGGAGCGCGATCTCGTTGGGAGGCCCGGAAGCCGGAAGGGACGTAGGAAAAGCAGAGACGTGGGAGTGAGTGGTGAAAGATGGAGTGTTGGGGGCTCTGGCTACAAATAGATTTTTTTTAGAAATTTGTTTTTTGTTCTCTCGTGCTCGTGGTGTCCTTTTTTTTTTTCTTTTTATTTGTCCTACGGGCCTTTATCGAAACAAACTTACAACTGATTGTCTAAGTAAATATCACTATTTAAAAAGGATAATCATAACTGCGCATGATGCTATGATATTATTAGTGACTGGCTGGAATATTATTATTGTTTTACATTATTAGACAATGCGATAAATCTTGAGTGAATCAAGGAATAATTTTGAGTTAACAAGTTGGTTTCGTGTGACAAGGCCCACATCATTGCAACTTATTTAGTGAGCATTTGGCTCTGAGTACGACGAAGGTTCATCGTCCACTCTGTTATTGAGATCGAACGAGGCATCATTAGGATGCAGCAGAAGGGTTGGAGGAGGCCTAACAAACCCTAACGCTGCCAATCCTCCATTATCTAACTCTCAATAGCCATTGATTAGGTAACAATTTTGTTAACCAACATGTAATTTAATTGCCACCCTATTCCTTTTTTTTTCCTTCGAAGGAGATTGCCACCCTATTCCTTGATGGCACCCCCAATCCTGAATCCCGGCTTCCTCCTTGAAAACGTCTCGTTCAGATCATTAGATGATAGGAGAGCGTAGCAACACAACCTGAGAGGTTAAAATACGCTAATGTAACTCAAGATGGTAAGTTGGTGGTAGGTTGTTATCTAGGTCGGATGGCATGTATTGGTCATCACTACATTACAAAACCATAAAATAGATATATTACCTAAGATATTTCAAGACCACAAAAATAAAAAGGTTCATACACGCAAGACCATATATAAATACACGCAAAAACCATATAGAAATGTTGTCCGACGGTGAAGGTGAGCAAGTATTATTTCGATTACAGCTCTGGTGGGTAGGGAGGCCCGCACAGGCAAGTCCTGCAAAGTAGGGCAGTGTCAGTGCCCGCGCCAGCCTCTTCCCCTATCAAAAATTGCCGTGCAGGTTTTGACCCCGCACCGCGAGCGGCTCTCACCGCAACGCTTTGTTTTCCTTACTCATTAGTTTAAGGCAACGATCACCGTAGCCCCCTGCCCTATATTTCTATCACTCACCGCTCTTCTCGCCTGATCACCTCGCCGATGTGGTACAAATAAATATTTTCCTGGTGCCTACGCCTCTGCTTCTCCATTCGAGCCAAGCTCCAGAATGGGCCAGATTATATACTCCGCCCGTACTGGATTTCCTATGGCTGGGCCACGCAGGCCCATATACTCTTAAACCCTAGCTCGCCGTCGTGCTCGTCTTCCCAAAGCCAAATGGCTGCTGCCACTCTCTCCTCTCCCCCTGTCCAAGAGGATTGACAGCTCGCCGCCGCCTTCGAGTCATCGCGTCCCTCACCGAACACCCATGGCGAAGAAGCGGAAGCGCACCGCCGCCGCCGCAGAGGCGGTAGCCGCCGAGAAGCCCGACGACTACGCGCCGGCGCGCCCGGAGCGCACGCTCTTCGGATTCAAGGAGCCACCGCCTCCCGCTTCGGACACCGAGCCCGCCTCCGCGGTCGCGTCCCCCGCGGCTCCACTGTTCCGCAACAAGGAGAAGGTGCTCATTACCTGCTCTCGCCGCATCACGTTCAGGTACGAGCTGCTTCCCTTTCGCCCCCTCCTTGACAGCGTTCAATCATTCATGCTGCGGTGAATAATTCGATTGACTCTAAGTTGCGGGGCGCAGGTATCGGCATCTGATGCAGGACATGGTCTCTCTGCTCCCGCATGCGAAGAAGGACAGCAAGATCGAGTCCAAGCAGAGCAAGGGCAGCACTCTTAACGAGCTGCTTGAGCTCAGGAGCTGTTCTAGCTGCCTCTTTTTCGAGGTATAGTTCTTCCATTCTGTTGTCTTCCTGCGCGATTTGTTAATGGTTGAAATTTAGTCAATTGTACATACATATGATTAGAGCTGTGCATTTTGTTTGCTATTACAATCATACAATTTAGTTGTTTGCTGACCAAACCAGGTCTGGCAATGCTTTGTTCTCTGTCGCTGAATCTTCTGCTACTGCTACTTGTGTATTCCAGTGCAGGAAACAGAAGGATCTTTATCTTTGGATGGTCAAGTCCCCTGGTGGTCCATCAGTGAAATTTCTGGTTAATGCTGGTATGCTCTGAAACAAAGTAGTTGTCCTGTTGCAGTATCTTGCACTGCAGTGAACCAGTTTGTAAGTTATGATTATATGCTTAACAATTATACAATGTATATGTGTAGTTCATACCATGGAGGAGTTGAAGCTTACTGGCAATCATTTGAAGGGGTCCCGCCCACTTCTAACATTTTCTACAAATTTTGACGAACAACCTCACTGGAAGCTTGTTAAGGAGATGCTCACTCAGGTACATTGCTAGTTTGACAATTGACATGTTACACCATGCTCTTCACACATTGCTCTGCAGTTTTGGACAAGTTCAATAGTTTATTGTTGTACCAAACTAAATTGTCAATTGATTTAACTTTAAACTTATATGTGGTTAAGTGGGTTATGATAAATATTCGTAACCCCTTGAATTTGTTCTGTAATTGTTTATTTGCCTGTGGATTTTTGCGGCCTTATGAATACGAAAAAAGCTGTTGATTCTGTCATTCACGATGAAGATGTTGATTCTAGGTTCTCCTATAAGTGTGAAAGAACAAACACAGCAACTCTCACTCACTAAATTTGTCTTTTCATTCTTTGCCATCACTAACGCTTTTGTGCTTTTGTGGTAAGTATATTAGCTATAAATTAGAACATTTTTTTTTAGTTTTGAACTTACGTATTCAAATAATTTATTGGGACAATGCTTCCTAGATGTTTTACTTGTAACAGACAGAAGATGAAATTGAAGTTTATTTTTTGGCAGATTTTTGTTACTCCAAAAGACCATCGAAAAGCAAAGCCTTTCCATGACCATGTGTTTGTCTTCTCCATTATTGATGGCCATGTTTGGTTTCGTAATTACCAGGTAATCAATTAGTGAGTTTGGATTTGGATCATAGTACAGTACATTTAAACTGAAAAATAGGTTCACTTCATGCAATCATTTTAATTTAGCAACCCATGTGCTTTGACAGATTTCTGTTCCACACAATGAGATCGATAAAGTTGATAAAGGTGGTCTGGATAAAATGACACTTATTGAGGTAAAGGCATATAGCTCTATCTTCATATTTTTTACGTGCTTGCTACTTGAATACTTGATACTTGATAATAGTTCTCAATTGATTTGTTGTGTGTAGGTTGGCCCAAGGTTCTGTTTGAATCCAATCAAAATATTTGGTGGTAGTTTTGGTGGCCCTACATTGTACGAGAACCCATACTATATTTCTCCCAATCAGGTATTTCTATCTTTTCACTTATATTTCTGGGCTTTACTATCCTTTGTAATGTCACTCGGTGTTAACAGTTGTCAGCTTAAGGGGACATTCATATTATGGATTGTTTTATTTCTTCGACTGACACAAGAGATACTGAATACTACCTTGAGAAAAAAGAAATCTTTAGACCGTATCCCTAGCTTTGTTATACTGTTTATTAAATCCATTAATTATAGGCATCCAGGAACACCATTCGCTTGAAGTATGGTGACAATAGCACTCACTTTGTGCACTCAAATTGTAAGGAGCCATCAAGTAACATGCACGCATGTTTGAATTCAGTCTATGTCACAAACTGTTTAAGATCTATTATGCTATATAGCAACTTGCAATCTTGTTGCCTTGAATTGGGTCTAAGAAACGCATTATTGCATTTGATTTCATAGTAGCTTAATATTTGGCAGCTCAAGTGGTGTGTTCATTTCAAAACGTGATGCCATTGTACTTGCTTTCGTTCACCTGTAACAAGTTATTTCCAGCTGCCATACATCATTTGAAGGTTGTGTTTGATTGTATTTTGTTTATCTTTGTCAGATCCGTGCTCTAGAGAAGCAGAAGAAGGCAGGCAAGTACGCTATGAAGGTGAAGGCCAAGGTGAAGAGGAGGGTGCACGAGATGGAGAACACCCTGCAGCCTGATGAATTTGCCCAGATGTGGAAAGGGGAGGACTAGTGTCACAGGAGCAATTCAATCATCTGAGATCCCAATTAGAACTTGCTACCTGTTTTAAGCAAGCACGAATTTTGTTTATCAATCATTGTAATGTGGAAATATTTGTATGACAGTTTATTAGCTTTATTAATGCATACTGGATTCTGGCTATAGACATCTATCTCATGCCCACTTGTCTCAAGGCAGCTATTATGGCAATGCACGAATCAATCAAAGAAGCCCCTGAAGTATGGGACTGAGTATTCTCAACAGTAATTGAATTAGAGTATTAAGTTTTGAATGCAAATTTGTTGTTGAAAAAAAAGAACTCGTTGAGAATTTGCAATCGAGAGATGCTGGATACAAAAGCTATGCATTCTCACGCGCTTCTAATGGGCCGTAGAATCTACCTCTGCAACGAGCCCACTACTACTCCCCTCAAAGAGAGAATAAAAACGAGCCCATTACTACTAGCAGAGCACTAGGGTTTCCACCTCCGCGCCGCCGCACACGTATAAATACCCTGACTAAACAAACGCCTCCATTCTTCGCCCACCGCCGCCTCCTTCCCCGAGCAGAAGCGCCCTGCTGCTGGGATCCAATGGCGCCGACGTCGAAACTGTCGCTCGCCATCAAGCGCGCGTCGCGGTCGCAAACATACCACCGTCGGGGGCTGTGGGCCATCAAGGCGAAGCACGGCGGTTCCTTCCCCAAGGCCGAGAAGCCCGCCGCCGCCGCCGAGCCCAAGTTCTACCCTGCCGATGATGTCAAGTCTCGCGCTCCCAGCACCCGCAAGTCCAATCCAACCAAGCTCAGGTACACATTCCTCCTGCCTGACTCGATTCGTGGCGTTCGAGCTCTAGTTTGCGTGGAGATTTGATTGGAATCGGATCGGTTTCGTTTCCGCAGGTCGACCATCACGCCCGGGACGGTTCTGATCCTGCTCGCGGGGCGCTTCATGGGGAAGAGAGTGGTGTTCCTCAAGCAACTGAAGTCTGGCCTACTCCTCATCAGCGGTAACAGACGCTCATTTCTGTCGTTTAATAGTGGGGTAAAATAGTTGCTACCCCTTCTACCATCATATAGCCCACTAACATGAATCTGTGATTCGATTTATCATTGTACTTCTTTTTCCGTAATCAATCTGATGGCTAAGTTGTATACATTTAAAATTCTATTGATTGATTGATTGGAAGAGTTTATTGATGGAAATGTGGCTAATTGTCTTATATTTGAACGAAATACTTTCCTGAGATCACCTTGGTTACATAAACTGAGTACACATAAAAAACCTTTGGATATAAGCAACCTGGAGATGGTGCTGTTAATCTCTAAAGGCATTTTTAATTAGGAGATTTTAAGCATGCAAATCTCGAATGTTAACTCTACTATGTTGTGCTTAAATTAGATATATGCATATTGTTGTGCTTGTAAAGAGTTCAGTGCGGTAAATTAATCAATTCCCAATTGCATCGTCGTGCTGCATACAATTGGTATCTTGGTGGAGTTTCGTTTTTCAGTTCTAATTAGTTTTCAATGTTTGTATTGTTCAGGACCTTTCAAGGTTAATGGTGTGCCAATCCGCCGTGTGAATCAGACCTACGTCATTGCCACTTCCACTAAGGTTGACATCTCTGGTGTTGATGTATCAAAGTTTGACGACAAGTACTTCGCCAGGGACAAGAAGAAGAAAGTTAAGAAGACTGAGGGTCAACTTTTTGAGACAGAGAAGGAGGTAGGTTCAATTTCAGTGTTTTTCTAGGTATCATTATGCTCCAATATTCACGTTGCCTTTAATCTCCAGGCTGCCAAGTCTCTGCCTGACTTCAGGAAGGATGACCAGAAGGCAATGGATGCTGCTCTGGTCAAGGCTATTGAGGCAGTTCCGGACCTGAAAACCTATCTTGGTGCCCGGTTCTCTCTCAGGGACGGTGACAAGCCCCATGAGATGGTCTTCTAAGTTAGTTTTGCAGACCTGAGGAAATCGTTTTTGCCTAGTGTGCCGTTGTACTTCTGAATTTTGTACTCGGGTAGTAAAATACCTTCATTTAGATTGAAGTCTGCCTGTCAAATATCATGTGGAGATTTAAGAGAAGCTTTATCCATGTTGTGTTTCTGGCATTGTTATATTTGCTTCGTGCTTATCGTCATACTTAAAACGGGATGGTTAATGTGTTGCCATCATTGGGGCTTGGCGTTATCGACCATTTCTTGTAGATGTGATTCATCCTACTACTGACTAGTGCTTACTGCCATGTATTCTGGCTGCATCATCTCAAAACATTTTCTTTAGGAATGATTGATTTTGCTACTTCAAATTTGCTATGATACTAGCCTTCTCACTCAAAACCAGCAGTAGCAAAATTACTATAATTTTCTTAGGGGCTGATTGGTTCGCTGCATACGGTAGAACCAGGCTCGTCAGGTGCGATGGACACTTGATTGGATGGCTGAAGCAGATGCTGGGCCTGGCTACGGAGATGCAAAAGCTGTTCGTCAGCCTGGTTCCCGGGATACGAAAAAATTGCTCGCTTCCGTGGAGCCTGGCTGGCTGGATGCAAGAGCGAGCGTGTAGCTGCCACAAATATGCACACATTAGAAGAATTTAACACATTCAACCTGATAACCAATCATCATCTCCAATGAGCTTGGCTGGTACGAAACGGCAACCAAACAAACAGCTCTTGTATCTGTCTAGCCTGTTCCGTGAGAGCCTGCATCCGTGATACGAGCCAGGCTGAGGTCGCAAGGAAACCAATCAGCCCCTTATGAAACAGCCTGGCTCCCTCTAAATTCTGCAGGTCGTCGGATCCGTTCACACCGTGCCCATCACCTGCTCCCCCTCGCCACCAGGTTGCCAGTTCACTGCTCAGCTGCCTCGGTTTAATCAACACCGTGATGAAGAGCGAGGTACGTTCCATAGATACAGTCATCATCGACAATGAACATGCAGTTCCAGATGCTTGCAGCACGTTAATTCCAATGCCGGTACACGATGCCGGCGAGGACACGTCCCACTCAGACCGTGGCCTCCCCCGCGGCCCCGCCTCAGCCTAGCCGCGGCAGCAGCCTTTACTCCCCTCGTCCTTGTCTCCTCGTGTTCATCGCCGCCGTGACAAGATCACTCCATCACTGCGCCGCGGGTGTCCTCGGCGACGCGATGGTGTCCATGCTGCCCACGGGCTGTGCGTTCACCGTCTTCGCGCCCTCGGCATCGGCACACGCGTTCCACCGCTTGCAGCCCCCCAACGAACGGCAGCAGCAGCACCTACGCCGCTGTCCTCTCGCGCTCACTTCTTGCTCCGGGGCCACTACTTGGGCTTTTAACATTTTGGGCTACAGCTCTGCGTTGAGACCCTCGAGGCCTGAATCCGCTTGGTCCGTACTGGTCTCGTACTCTCGTTTTAGCTTGCTATATCCTCGTTTTGGCGGGAAGGAATCGAACCCTAGCCGAGTGGCGGGGACCGCTTCGCGCGCGCGTTCGCGGTCGCCATGGAAAAGTTCCTCGTGTCGGCGCCGCTTCAATCAGGCGAAGGCCTAGCGCCGCCGCCCCCGAGGTGCTTCCCCTGTCTTTCTCTTGTGCCCGACCTCTGTCGCGCCTTCCCCCTGCTCTCTGACTCGCATTTGATATGCAGGCGGCACCAGTGGAGGCGCATCGCCGTGGAGCTGGACGGGCGCATAGACGCCAGGTTCAGGCACCGGGAGTCGCGCCTCCTACTCGAATCTTTTACCGAGGTGGGGTAATGCTTGAAAAGAAAAAAAGATATTGTTTTGATTTGGATCCGGGGATCAGTGCATTCCCAGATTGAATTACTGTGCGTTGGACTTAGTGATGGACTTTTATGTGGTCAATGGAAAGAAAAGGGGGTTGAATGTACTTGTGTAATGGATCATAGGAACTATGAGCTACATTTTGTAGTGATGAGCTCACAAGGATTGGGAGTAAGCCTTTCTTGAGAAAAGGACCAGGCATCGCGTTCTGTTGTATTGTGTCATTTTTTTTATCTTAATTTGACCTGATGCATTTTTGTTTCTTTGATAAAGGTTGGAGTCTTCGACCACAAGTATTATACGCACAACGAGGAACGTTGTAAGACATATGTAATGCTCATTCATTACTATGAGGTGTACAAGTAATTCCAGGATGCTATATTTCGGCCGACTGATGGGTTTACTACTTTTGTTCCAATTAGGTTGATCGAATGATTAATGCTTCAACTATGCATTTTCATCCAGTAAGGTCAGTATTTTCTTTCACATTAAAAAAAAAAAGAACATTGATGTGGCAATTATACTGAACGTTTTATGATAATCGTCCTGTAATGCTATTTTACATTCTGTAGTAATCTGTATATTTCATATTGACCAAAACTTGTATTATTTCAATTTTTCAGGGAGGGTGTTTCGGCAATGGAGTTTGATAAAAAGGTACCACACAAAATGTTTTACTCTTTTTCTAGTTTAGCAGGAGCAGGACCACCATTTGCAATTGCTTTGTTACTGACTTTTTAGGGACATTGTCCTGTTACGTAAAACATTTGACCATCTTCCTTGTTTTTGTTCACTATTTAGGGAATATACCTTGCATCAGTGACATTCTCGGGGTGCCTAACGGTGCATGACTTTGAGACCTTATACTGCTCAATATATGGACCATCATGCAGTAAGTTAAACAATGCCTTGGTGCTGGCGAATTTAGTTTTTTTTTTCTGATTTAAACATCTATTATTTGACAAGGTGCGTTGCTAAATCCTCTATATGTGTTTTGGATACTGGAGCTCAGCTTAAGAACTAGATTTTCTAAAAACACGAATGTACTTTTGTACGTTTTTTTCTTCATTATTCCTAATGCAAATCTAATAGAATCTGTATATCCCTAGCTGACAATTGACACCCAAAATATACTTTTACAAGCCTGTTTCCCTATAACTTTCAGTTCAGGCTATTCTAGTTCTGTGGTCACTCACTTGTTTCTAATTTACACATGGAAGGTTTGCCGGATGAATCATCAAATTATTTGCTTCATATATCTAACCCGATGCCCCTAAACACTGTTCGATGGAATCCAGGAAACCAAGATGAGGTATCTCAGCTTTGTCCTTCATTCTCTTCAGCTCCAATTTTTTTTTTTCCTTGAACTCAGCTCCAAAATAGTTTTGCTGCATAGTATTGTGATGCCTTCTAAGTGTAACTAGGATGGAATAGGGTCTCTATGTACTTCATTATGGAATTCACATGATGCAGGTTGCTTGCACATCTAGTCAAAGTGAAAAGGTTTTCTTGTTTGATATTGGCTATGTCTCAACTGAGCCAACTGAAGTAAGTGGCCCCTTTGTTATCCTTTTCTGATGCTGATCCCATATCTCGCTTTGGGAAGTCATACATTTTCATTTCTAGAATACTAATTTGATGCTGTTTGTTACTTTATTCACTTTATTATATTTTCCATAATACCTTTTTTTTTGTCAGTAACCTAGCTACAAAACATAGATAAGATTGTCAGAAATAAGCTGCATCTAAATCAGGGTTAACTTAAACTGGCTCAGTATGCTAAAAAAGAAAACTGAATTGGGACAATGCTAATATAAAGTCTCAGAGAATATTTCAGGGGCAAAGATCTTTCAATGTTTGTAAATCTTAGACAAGAAACTTTTACTTTAAGTATTTCTGATTTTTGGAACACATTGATGGTCCTGATTCAAAATTTATTTCTTTTAGATTTTACAGAAGGGAAAATCCAAATTTCATGCGCTCTACTCTGAATCCCACGGGAGTTTGACTGATGTAGCATTTGCTTCAGATGATAAATCACGGTAGGATGCCTATTCATCTCCTCACGTCATCATGTTCACTTTTAGAACTAGGTCATTGTAAAATTGTCATGTAGAACAATGAAGTGTGTTGTAGACAACTTTGTGGACACTATGTCTTGGGTTTCCTCTCTTATAAACGAGTATAACTTGGTACCATTATGGGATTTTGCACTTATATATTCTCCGTCTCTAGGATATTTGCATCTGGCCTTGATGGTGTAGTCTACATGTGGGACAGGAGGCTAAGTAATACACACTGTTTTGAGCTTGCAACATCTCCAGAATGTCAATTCAACAGCGTCAAGTTAAATTCAGATAATCGGGTATGCTAATTCTCATGGTATGATCTTATTTTTACAAACAATTAGTCTGGTGTTTGTTAAATTGTGGTAAAATATCCACCGATTCAAATTTTCTTTGTAAATACTACCTATAGCATGAAATCACTGCCACATAATGATTTAAATTGTTTATTCACTGATATGTTGTTCAATTCTTTAGATTATTTAACATGATATCTTGTCAAACTATGTTCACTCTTTTGATCAAAATGGGTCCACAAACTTAATCATCTAGTTATAGTGAAGTCGAATTTCATGATAGAGCTATATAGACAATAGAAGGCTTATACCATGTTTTTTATACATTTTCTGTTACCTTTGCCTGTTCATCTGATTTATGAGTTTCCTCTTACCTTCAGCAGTTAAACTTCACATTGCACTTTATTTTGCAGACTGTGTTTGGTGCAAGTAAAAATGGCACAATTTATGCTTGGGATGTGCGTGGAGGTAGGGCATCGGCTGCTTTTCAAAGCCACAATGAGGTACAATCATAGTTGTTTGCTTTTCTGCATTTTCTGATCTTTTATAGTTTCATGTGAAAACACCACATCTGTCTTGACAACACTAGAGTGGTTTTTCGTGGCTTGATTTTGGTCTGATTGTTTCTGGTTTCCAGGTTCAACCATTATTATCAGTGAAGATATCAACATTGTTGGGCAAAATTGCATCACTAAAGGTATGCCCTTTCTTTTGGGTCTTGTTTGTGTTGGATCTCATAGGTTTCATCTCTAGCCTACCCCAACTTGTTTGGGACTAAAAGTCTTGGTTGTTGTTGTTGTTGTAAAGGTATGCCCTTTCTTTATATATAAAACTTTATACATCCAAACATCATATATCCTCCATTTTGAAATATCTTTACGTATGTATTAGATTTTATTACATGGATTACCCTTCAAATCGGCATAATAAGTAGGACTTCGAGCCAAGTATATCATCTGTAAAACATTATCAAACATGCCATCTTTACATTTATTTTACCTTGCTATTTTCAGGAACAATCAAACATTGTTTCAAGCCCAATTCTGTCGATAGACTTCAATCCTTCTTGTTCTTATCAGTTGTCCTTCCATCTTGATGATGGCTGGTAATATCTAAAATTTTGTAATCACTTGCGACCCTAAAACAAGGCTTATTTTATTCTTATCAGAAATTTCCATCTTGATATTCAAATGTTTTCTCTACAATAACTAGTCTTATTTCACGACGCTTTACTATCGGCCAAATCTCAGTATATTTCTCTTCTAACTGCATCCCACACAGGTCTGGAGTCCTGAATGTTAACAATCTCATTGTGAGTCACCTGCATTGCCCTCCACCTCCTTGGCTGTAAGTATTGCCCCACAGATTTTCAAGCTTAGGTTCCTTTAAATACTCTTCAAAGTAAGATTTCAGAATAGGTCCTGATTGTTTTTGTTTCGTTTTACTAGGGGAAGCATAGACTTAGCATTGCAAAAGCATTTAAGCAAACCGACTTGGTTGCCGACCTCTTCAGTAAGAATAATCAGAGCACACTGATTTTTTTTTTCCCCCTGAATACACTGGAGAGCTGTATATCTTTGTATTAAGAGACAAAGACCACACTGAATTTGTGACAAGCGAAATTGAACATGCACACAACCGTTGGTTGAAGTTAAGGAGTTTGGCACTTATAATATGACTATGCTATCCAGGTATATGCAGTTGGGTCTTCCTCAAATGATGGAATTTATCTGCTGGATTTTCATCCAGATACCAGCTCTGCATGCCATGTGGACCACTGGTAAGCTGATCTTTTCTTTACTATTTGTTTTGCTTTGCAAAGAATATATGTTCCATACCCAATGTTCTATTATCTAGAGAACTCCAGCCTCTGGCTATTCATCTTTGAAAATTTCGTTTCCAATGTTAATTTGCACAATCTTTATCCTCATTTTCACACATAATTCTCTTGTTTCAGTGAGGAAACTAGAGGTTCTGTGGAAAATCAATTTGCAGAAAACATGTTCATTCCTTTGTCTCAAAGAGTGATTTCCTGTGCAGCCCATCCGCTGAGTCATACCATAATTGCTGGTACCCAGGTTTGTTTCCTTACGTATTTATAAGTTCGTATATGAGTGTCACATACATAATTTGATTCCACTGTTTACAAGGATAATTTGGTTACTACAAGAGGCAAACATTTTGACTTATGCAAATGCTGATGCATACTACCTTCTCTATAGAACATAAGAAAAACACAATTGGTTAATTTTTTCATCATCTGATGATTGAGATGGAAGATATTGATTAGACGATTTACTCTCTTCAGTTCTCATCGCTACTCATGCTATCGCAAAAGTATCGGACTGTCAGAAATTTGGAGCAGGGCATTTCTTGAGTTACCCAACATGCTTGAGGAATTCATGGGGCTGTTTATTAGTTTACGTGCATACAGATGAAGAATTATATGCAACAGGTAGACCTTGTGGGTACCACACATGCTAATACCTGCTTCCAAGACATCTCACAGAATTTGATCTCATACCTTCAAGGAATGCTTTCAGAGATCTGAGATCCATGCTTCTAATTATTGTTTTTTCTTGTTTTCTTGGATACCAATTATTGAATTTGGTCACCTGTATATGTCATGCCAGAGCTGTTTATATCAGTGAAACTTGTGTTGTACGCGATTCCCTGAATTCAGTTTTCAACTGTATAAATGTAATAATAATTGGTATAGGTCACAGAACTTTGTAAGTGCTGTAGGATTGTCACTGATTAGGTGTGTTAGATATGCATCTTCAGTCATATAGAAACCAAGTTAGGTGAAATAACAGTTCAAGCTCAGATATTGCTTCCAGATTCCAAGGGGCAACGGGCCCCAAAATTCCTAGCTGTTATGGATGCATTAGAGGATGCATTCAACAATCACATTTTGAACATTTGAAATCTTACCTTCATCATTCAGAAACTCAAAAGATGAAAAAACACAGACCAAGCGAACACTATAAACTGACAGCAAACTTGAAGTGGACTGGATCCAATAAACAAGCCCTAGTAACTCAACTATCTTAACTGGAAATTACACTTAACACTACAATCAGGAGGAAGAAACAATATGACGAAGGTTAGCAAAGTTTCATTTAGTCATTGTGCCAAGAGCTTTGATCCACAAGTCATGAAGCTAGGAAATGCTAAAAAGATACAATATTATGCCAGTATGATAGAAGTACTAGGACTGTTACAACTTTCAACTAGGAGTATGTTACATCTACTATAGAACCAGGGTCCTCAAGCAGAGAACCAGGAAGCCCCACTTCTGAATATGAAACCGAGCAAGCGCCATGCCTCAACTAGCTGCTAAGAAAGCAGCAGGCATAAGGGAACCATGCTGTCCAGACTAGGGCTGAGCTCATCGCATGGACATCAGGGTGCGTCTCTGGACAGTCATCTTGGAAGGCTGAGCAGCCTTTGGAGCTTTCTTTAGGTTTTGATTCACTATCTTTTCAATCTGTTCAATTGAACTGGACAGTTCCTTCACCAGATGGGTGACAGCTGGATCATTTAGTTTCAATGGAGCCGTCTGCAAGGAGCAGTCAGGTGGAGGGGAAGATACCTTCATCTTGTCCTCGGCAAGCGAAGTCGTGGGGTTTGCAATGACTTGACTTGAGCCAGGACTAGAGGCTGCAGCGGCCGGTATTTCCTGAGTTTGCGGTGTGCTTTGAGGAACACCCTGCTCTCCTTGTACTGGAGTTGTTGGGTCTTCGGTCCACTGGATCTGCTGCTGAGCTGCAGCATCCCCGAGCCGGCTTCTTCTCCTCTCAAGAGCCTGCATGTAGCATTTAGTACTTATCACTACAGTACCAGATCTCCTTGGAAACACAACTAAATGCATCTGGCTTAGATATATCGTACACATTATTTTTCTATCAAGTTATCCATGGATAAGCAGAGCTCATCAACAAATCTAAGGACGAAACTGTAACTGACATTGAACATCGCACTAAATGAACTTTTAAGGGCAAGAAACAGGATTCATGAACACAAAGTTTGCTGTAATCTAGATTCGCTATTGACATTGAAATCAGCATTATATCTATATGTGAAGTGTACTAATTTATCCACATTTTTCCTTACTAATGATTATTATATCACCGTTCAATAATTTCAAAATGAAAAGATATCTAACATTGTGTATAAAGTGACAACATAAAGATATTTCCATAATATACTGCCTTGATATCGACTGAACCAATAAACTGGGATACTGATATAAGATACCAAATATGATATAGGCATCTTAAAATTAAGATTTCCGATTCAAATGTTCAATTTCAATGCTAATACCTCACTGGAATCTTAAGTATAGTTATCTGGTGACATATCAGAGAAAAACATAATGTGAAGTATGCACTCCTTTTCATTCTTTAGTAAGATCCAAGAAAAAACAGAATGAACAATGGATTGATAGTAACTTTGTCTAGCTTCTAAGCCACCAAGTCATTTGAACTTAACAGTTTTAATTAACAAATGTACTAAGCTTTCAGGCGTTAGGCTCTACTATTCCAGTATATTACACTAACATGAATGCTGCTTTTCCCCTCAAAAAACATGAATGCTGCTTTTCATGCAGAGAATGAACTCTATTCCAGGACCGGGTAACTAGGGTCTAGGGCATTCTGAAATCTGAATACAATTACCAGCAACCATTTCAACTCTGAAACATTGCAACATATCCTAGAGAACAGGCCATGCATTAGATATAAAACAACCAAAGAACTCTAACACTAGTAAGCAGTCAGGATATTACTAACATAATTTGGAGAACAGCCTACGAAGTAGCCATTACCTTTACAATCGATGTGATGTCACGGAGTGGGGTCCTTGGGTACCAGTCAGGTAGGGGGCTCCTCCTCTTCGGTGCAGCTCTCACAGCTCCCTCTGGTGGCACGTTCTCCTTGTTGCTGGAAGGTGTCAGTGACCGTCGAGCCAACGGCTTGAGCTTGGCCCTACCCTTCACCACCACGGCTCCTGGAGATGCCACCCTCCTAACTAAGAACCCACCACCAGAGTGGTCGGCGAGCACCGACCTGGAGGCACCCCTCATCACTTCAGGCATCTCGAAAATCTGCAATAAGTTCGTAGAACATCAGCGATGCGAACCCACAATACGTGTCACCAGATCCATAAATGGAATCAGAAATAACAGTCTTTTTTTCCTTACAATTGTGCTGCTCTTCTCCTGCTCTTGGTGCCGAGAGTCCTTTTGCCCTTTTCCCTGGATCTATGCAAGAAGTTTTCATATGAAATTGACAAGCGGGATTCAGAGGACGCAGAAACAACTGATGCGCCAAAATGCACACACCTATCCCCCTAATTTAGCTTTTGCTCCTCTCACCGTCTACGAGAACCCCAAGATTATGAGATAACCTGCGAGAAAGCAGCAACGCAAAGAAGACGCGGTGGATTAGACAAAGACCTCAATAAAAACCAGCAGAATTTAGAAACTCGCATCCAAAACCCACTAAAGCATCAGAAGCAATTTCAACTCCGATCAGGAATTCGCATCCAGAACTCACGTATGGAACAGAAGAACGCGATAGGGGCTGAACCGATAAATCCCCACCCCCTAAAGAACTAATAACTAAATTCCCTCACGTCTCTCAATCCTTACCTCAGAAACACTGCACTCCACCGCCCGTCCACCAATCCTTACCTTTCCGCCAATCTGCAAGAAGCCGAGCAAACCGGAACAAACGCATCACGGAACAGCTCGGAGGGGGGAAATGTGAAATGCTAGAAGAAAAAATTACTCACGATTTGCTCTGATCCGCTTGGCCCCCAAACGATTCGATCCCGGCGACTCCTACTCCCTACGATACAGCCCTAATCGGGATGAAATTTCTGGGTAAGATTCCTAGGGTTTGAGATTGGAGGTGACCACGCCGCTACGGCCTCTCTCACTGCTGGGCGGGGCGCTTGGAGCGCCGTTTTAACTAGTTTGAAATTGGCGAGGCCGCAGCTGGCCGGTGTTCACACCGTTCGTGGACCATGAGCCGCATCGGAACGTTCGTGTGCTGAGGCGAGATGGACAAACGGACCAGATCGCTCCGGTGCATGGCTCGCTTTTTGAATTTAGAGTACTAGGCCGTTGGACTGGCGTAGAGATCTCTGATCCGCGAACTAAATTAATCAGACGGATCCCTCTAATTTTTAAAAATTAAACTAAAGATTTCTCTTATTAGATTTGAATCGCTGATTCTTTTTTCGAACTATAGGAGATTCACAGTCACAGGTATAGTTCCACTCCCGTCCCTTATTTACTTCCTTGTTCCTGGCCAAAAGAATCACTATCATTGATAGATTTTTTGTAGAAAGAAATTCTATTAAACAAAAAGTGACGTAGAATCAGGAGCAATCAGTTGACTAATACAATTTGATACATAATCCAATATAAGATTTGGATTTTATTCACACACAATCTAAACTTGGCCAAAGCAAGGGCCACCATCTCTTGTCCTCAAACGGGGGCATGAATTACCAAACATTAACATACATTTAAGCTTCAAAAATTCTTTACAAAATTTCAAGTTGAAATTTAATCATGTTTGTAGTATTAAGGGGTGATCTAAACCATTGGAATAATTATTTATATGTTACAATTATCTCTAATAGGGAATATATATATATATATCAAATGATTCAGATAATAATTACATATTTATCTTTGAGTTAGTAACTACTCTATTTGCAAAAAAAGTAACTACTCTATTTATTTTAAATTATTATCATTATGATAATAGTTCTAAATTAAAAATAAATTAAAACTATTATCCTAACGACAGCTATTAAGAAATGAAAGGAGTACCCTGCAAAAAGAAAGGACCGAAGGAGTATTTCACTGGATGCTCCAACCCAACAGCTAATTGGTTATTTTAAAAGACTCGCTGTTGGTGACAAGGAGCGCAAGGCCTAGGAAAATCTCAAGGTAGCCTTATAAGGTGAGGATGGCATTGTAACATACAGTAATTCTTTCTTCTTTCTTGATTTTCTTCGGCTTCTGCGGCCTAAAAATGCAAATTTTTGAAGGCTTTGTTGAGCAAAAATGTTTGGTCTCTTACTGCATTTTTCTTGCTGCCGATTTAGATGCTGGATGTGCCGGACGGACGACTTATACCGGAACCTCCTCGATTGGTCGTCAAATGACACGCTTGCTGTTGGACTGGAAAATTGTTTCTACTTATGGAATGCAAGCAGAGGTAAGGTGGGCAAGCATGGTGTTGCCGAATTTCGTTCTTCTCCGAAATTTGAATACAATTTGTGAATGAATTTTATCGATGTTTAGGTCACCCTGCTATGCGACTTGGGAGAGGATGGTGATGTTTGTTGTATGGGCTGGACGCAACCTGGTGCCCATTTAGCTCTTGGAACATACCAAGGTCCAAGGCCGAGTTCAGGTTACATCCTGCTACTACCTCAAATTATAAAATGACATGTTCTGAACTTTCATGTTCCTTACTGCTATAGGATGACTCCAACATTTTTAGTACAATGCAAGTAACAGGAAGTGCAACTATATGCTGCAGTAACCACAATAGCAGGTGCTATATTCGGTGATGCTGAAATTCAGTTTCACCGATCTTGTTAGATTATTGCAGAGAAAAAGTCAGCGTTACCTAATCTAATTGGGTGCATTCTTGCTAAAAATTATGGTATTCTAAACGCTGTTGTATACTATAGTCAAGGCGTGCTGATATTTAAGATTGTATTCCAGTAACTCAGAAAGAATTCAGGTCACATTTGAGAGCTGTCCTAGATTCTGCAAAATTTGAACCAAAATCCATAGAGGCATAGATCAGAGGCACCAAGAAACATAGATGTATTACTCACAATATAAAGAATTTAACATATGGTTTCTGCCTGTGGGTATTTCATTATAAACTTTGGTAGGGAGAAGTATATGCCAGACGGATATGTAAAACATTTGCAGCAGATAGAAATGTTAAGCTGTAGATGAGAAAGCAGCTAGACAACTGGCGAGCAGGAGCAGCATATTCTGCATGGCTTTTGCTATGTGGTACATAGTAGCCACAAACTTACAGTCCTGCAAACACTGAAACACAACAATCTGCACAGGCATGGCAATGTGGCCACAATGTCAAGAACCATCACCTAAAAATTGTCAAGAATATCACTTGACAAGTAACACCAAGGACAAAGACAAAACCAACAGGAATATTGCGTTACTATAGATATATTTGAGCTGTCGAGTCACAACAAAAACATCATTTCACCCATTATACATCTCTTTCTATAACATGCATAAAAGGTCACCATGGTCAAAGTATAACAGTTACAGAGGAACTACTAATCGCGCAACCCAGTTGCATGTAGGTGTCAGCAAACGCAGTATGGATGCCCTCGAGCAGAGAGCTAGGCGTCCCCCATATACCCCAGGTCCCCAAGCAGAGAACCTTGAACCCCCACCCTTCTAAGACAACTGATGCAGTGAGTAGTTAAGGACTAGCGGCTAAGAAAGCAGCAGACTGGAGGGAACATGCTGACCAGAGCAGACTTTCTCAGCTCATCGCATGGACATCAGAATGCTCCTTTGGACGAACCTTTTGGAAGGCTGAGCGGCCTTCGGAGTTTGCATCAGGTTTTTTCTTACCATCTTCTCGATCTTCTCTATTGAACTGGAAAGTTCCTTCTCCAAGAGATCGGAGAGGACTGGATCAATTGGTGTGGATGGAGGTCTCTGCAAGGAGCAGTTACATGTAGAGGATGATGTTGTCAGCTTGTCCTTGGCTGACGAAGTTGCAGGGGTTGCCACATCTTCAGTTGAGCTGGGATCCTGAGTTGTTGGATCCAGAACTGAAGAATCTTCTGTTTGTTGATGGTGCTGCCGAGATGCAGCATCCCGTAGACGACTTCGCTCAAGAGCCTGTAAAGTAGGAGTTAGTACAGCAACAGATCATTAGGATACAACTCAGCGCACCTGAATTAGGGGCATATACATTTTTCCCTACCTAAAATTAACAGTGGTCAGTGGATGAGCAAGTTTTGATCACTTCAACAAAGAAAAGAACAAGTGCCAGGCATGGACACATAAGGCCTTAATGGGTAAAAACATGAAACCACAGTTCACTTCTTAATCTGGATTATTATCAATGTCATAAGCTATATTGCCACCCTATGTGTACTAATTATATACTGTATATACTACAGAAATATGCAATTTCATCTGCAAAAATTTCTCCAGTTGGATCCCAAGGAAATAATAACAGCTTCTGATAATGCCGTGTTGTCAGGAAATATGTTCCATGGTCTGCCAAACAAGTTTTACATTGTATATAACCAACAGTGAAAAGGTACTAAAGCATAATGGAGAACTGGAGAAGGTTAACAAATATCACATTCTAGCCTTCAAGGAAATATATTGAACGTATGGAAGCGTGGAAGAACTGAGGCCTTCCATTCCACATATAAGATGCAGTCAAACCATCAATTGTACTAGATCCTTCCACATAAAAAAATATGGCAGACCCTCCACAGCTCTGTTGAAACTTTTGTATGTTATGAGTCAATCAACTCTTAAACATGAATCTACAAAGCACATATCCGATAAATTCACACTCTAAAATGAACCTAAATCAGAAATACTGACTTATGTAATACATTCATCTTAACAGAACAAGCAGAACTTTGCTTCCTTTCTCGGTTTTACTACAAAATAGTACATCAAACCGTTCATCAAATAAGAGAACCCCAATTGTGATTCATTATGTATTCATTCAGGTTCTAATAATACTGCACTTAAGAAAATAATCATGGGACAAAAAAGAGCAGTAAGTGCATGGGCAATAAGAAAATTGAATAAAACTAGACTTATTATTCGCTGAACTTTACAGTGAATTCACATTTAAAATTGATAAGCACCTAAATAAAAAAATTGTACTAAAAAGCATCAACAATAAAAAAAATAGAGGTAGTAGATGTGACTGGCCGCGGCAAATGGCATCAGGTATAACTCCTGATAGAAGTGTTGCCAAGTCATTTGAAGTCTATGAAACTTATCAACGACCTAATCATGATAGAAATGTTGCTGCACTTGTATACCAAGTCTACTACATAACCTAATTTAGCAACCAGGTCATCCTGAATACAATGACCAACAATAACTCCAAGCATTGCAATATTGTAGCAGATGTAGACTACATTTCATCAACTAAATACAAGACCAAATTAGCCAAAATAGCCACAGCATTTACAGAACTACTAACAGAACATGTCATAGACAGTAAGCAAAGAATTCACCACCTTGACGATTGATGTGATGTCACGGAGTGGGGTCCTTGGGTACCAGTCAGGTAGGGGGCTCCTCCTCTTCGGTGCAGGCATCATAGCCCCCGCTGGTGGCACATTCTCCTTGTTGCTGGATGGTGTCAGTGCCCGTCGAGCCAGCGGCTTGACACGACGCGTCACCAACACAGCTCCTGGCGATGCCACCCTCCTGACAAAGAATGCCCCACCAGAGAGTTCGGCAAGCGCTGGCCTGATGGCGTTCCTCACTTCAGGCATCTTATAGTTCTGCACGAAGTTCAAAACACATCAGCGATAAAATTGCGAAGCATAATACAGAGAAGCATCGAACAAGGAGTGCACAAAATTTTACACGCTTAATACTCCGCCCTGGTCTGCTTTTTTGCTCCTTCCAGTGTCTACGCGAACTCTACAGTTCTGTAACTTCTAAGATATCTGCAAGGGATCGGCAACGCAAAAGACCGATGGATAAGGCAAGACCTCATCAAGAATAGAAGAGCATCAACGTAATGGAGAGACTGCCTTAATGAACGCCAACAACTTTTGAATCCAAAAGACTTATGCTCCTTTCATAAATTCGCATCAAAGGACCAACTAATGCATCATCAGAAGATCGCCATGGAGGCCGAACTACAAATCCCCGCCTCTCAAAGAACCAACCAAAATTCCTCCCGTTTCTCGATTCTCACCTCAGATTCCTACCGCTCCGCTTCCCGACCGCCAATCCTTACCAATCCTCTTCCTCGGATCTGCACGAATCGAGCAAAAAGAAATCACCAAGCCGCTCGGAAGAAATGCAACAAACAACAACATGAAAACCGAGAAATTCCTCACGGTCTGCTCGGATCCTCCTGAAGCCCCGCCGATACGATCCCCGCTACGCCTACTCCTACGATACAACTCTAGTGCGGGTGGGAAATCTCTAGGTAAAATTCCTAGTGTTTGAACCTGGGGGTGGCAACGGTCTCTAACGGGTGGAGGGTTGGGGGCGTGCGGAGTGCGGCGGCATCTTTTGAAGGGTTTGAAATGGGCGAACAGGAGACACCGAAATGCCCGGTGTTCTATGGACAGTGACCGCATCTAGACGTTCGTGTGAACAAGACTGGCGAATGGACGGATAAGAATGGTCTCGGTGCAGGCACTCGGTGCGTGCGGTGTGAGAGTATAGAATTCTGGATCTTTTTTTTACAAGGAGCTCTAGTGATGAATGCAGTTCAGAAACAAAATCAGATATTCCCTGCTGAATGAACACGGGGCCTGCAAAGTTATGATTTCTTTTTTACGATAATGCGAAGTTATGATTTTGAGCTCTTGCTCTTGCTACAATGCTCGGAAGTTGGAATAGTGTATAAACATCCCCCCAAAAAGAAATAGTTTATAAGCCTGTGACGGACCGTCCCGAAAACGGGAAAGGTCTCTTTTCCAGGATCCATTCTGAAGATACGACGAAGCGAGTACTCACAAGATACAATACAGACGGATAAACAGAACGATTTACAGACAGAGAAAAAGTATTACATGAGTGGTTATATTACAGAGATTAAGTTACACACAAACAAGTTTTGGATATAATTGCAGGGACGAACGCCTTTTTTATGAAAGCAAAAGTTAAGATTACAGACTCCGACTCTACTGTTCTAAGAAAAAGCAAGTGCCTTGTCCAATGGCACATTGCTACTAGCCACATACAAGCTGCGGCTAATCTATCTTGTCCTACTGGATGCTTCCCCTTCCGGAGGCTGGCCCCTCCCAAGGGTAGCCATCGCTACCGTTAAAGGATTCTGCACCACCTGAAAAACCACAAGTCGCAAGGCGTGAGCTTCTAAGAAGCTCAGAAAGACTGACCCGTCAATGTGGCTATCCACAGACGACACCTAGACATGCAAGCTGACTTAAGGTAGGATTCTTCGCAAAAAAAGACTCGCACTAAGGTTTTTGTACGTCAAGTTTTAGCCATATTACGTTGTTAAGAAGAAAACTTTAGTTTGCGCTGCTCTATACAAGCAGGGAAATTTAACCAAGTGTTATCATATGTATTACCAAATCCAATTTAACCTCTTAGGTTAGTTCTCCACACATACGACAGAGAGGTCAAGCAAACTCATAGACTGAGAGCGACAACGGTTCGAACAGATTTACACCTGCAGGGATAACCTGATCACACGACACGTGCGCGTCCCGGACCGCACGTGGCAACCGTTCACACCGGATCTTGCAAAGCTAATCCCTCTTACGCTACCTCAACAGTGCCGTATCCTACCAGATCACCCGCCCTAGACGGTATCTGCGGAGTTTTCACACTGCCCTCCCCAGTCCACCTCCAATCAGATACCATAAGATAGGTTCAGCTTTGCAATCACCAGGTTACCTACGTTTACTGGGTCTCATAACTCCAGCATGTGAACAGTACGTTCATTACCTAGATCTACCGCACGCAGAGCCCATGTTCTGTTGCTATCCTACCATTTCCTATCTGAACCTCAACTTATCCCATGTTCCCGAACCCTTCATAAGTTTGTCAGAGAGAGAGTAATTCCATGCAACTCCTACATCTGCGAGCAGTGTCCACTCTGCTCGACTTCTACCGAAGAGTACTATTAAGCATAGCATCTACATCGAGCTACATATACCAATATTTCATAATAATCACTACTGGAAACATATGCAGCTAGAGTTTTCATTCAATTCATGTCAACCTAATGCACATCACATGACTCTCATATATTGTCATTAAAAAAACTTAAAAAAAAATAGTAGTGCACCGGGGCTTGCCTTGTGGTTGCTCCTCCTGATCTGTAGTGGTACGCTCCTCGTAAAACTCGGGCTCGACCTCGACGGCTACCTCGTTCACGTCGGTGTCCACGTGATGCAATTCGAGAGATGAAATCATTTATTAAAAATTGATCACTAAATTAAATTAATCAATAAATAATGAACAAAGCATAATGCTAACAACTATTAGTGCCTAAACAAATCCAACTTGCTATTACATGCACTGTTTACTTCAAATTTGCTCTCTAGAGTTTTCTACAAAATTTTCCCAGATTTTTATCAGTTAATACAGCCTTACTTGGATTTTATGCCATTTATTAGTAATTAAATAAAGTCCAAAAATAGGAAATCCTTACCCGCGAAGTTTTATATTTTTCATGGAAACTGCATTTTTCACTTATTCCAGAACAATTGAGGTTTTATTTTTCTGAGCTAACATTGATTTTATACGCCATTTTAAACTTTTCAGCAAAATAAACAAATAACAAAAGGGGAAACTAGACTTTTACATCTGGCCTCGGTCCGCGTGCGCGCACTCCGGTGACGGCGGCGCAGCGATGCCGGCGACGAGGGGTCGCGCGAAGGGCATCGGCAGCTAGAGCTCGATGCACCGCGTCGCGGGGACGAGGTTTCGGTCGACGGCGACCCCCGGAACGACGGTGCGGCAAGCCGCAGCGCGAGCTCGACTCCCGGTCACGGTGCAGTGGCGTTGTGGAGCTCGAGAGCGTCCGCAAAGAAGTCCCACACGCTCTACGCGATACGGACAAGCTCGGCGACACCATAACAAGGTAGAATGCTCACCGGAAAAGTGGGGTGACGCGGCGGCGTTCTGAACTAAGTCCGACGAGGTGGCGGAGAGGACGGAGGCGACGAGAAGCTTTGTGTCCTTGCCCAGTAGCTGCGCCTCGTCTTTGCGTTGCTCGACGTCAAGGAGCAAGATCACGAGGAGGTCGACAACTTGGCTGACGATTGTGGCCGGAACAGGGCAGCTCAACATGACGGCGTTCCTGGCGACCTGGACAAGGAACGGGGTGAAGGAAACTTCTGTGAGCTGCGCGAGGATGCGACGTATGCAACTGACAAGGTTTCGCACGTGGAAATCAAGCGGAGGTAGGACCTCACCGTGGTGCTGCGCGGTTATGGCGCGAACCGGTGGCAGAAGACGGCCGAAATCCGATGAGCTCCAGCGATTACTTGCCGCGTGCGCTTGTGAGATGACAGGTTGCTTGCTAAAGGATCGATTTGCAGTGGATTGAGTGGATTGAGTGGCAAGCAGGACGAGCTGCCCTGGCACCTTACTTCAACGGGCAGAAACAGAGTAAACGAAAGAGAAGAAAGAGAGCGATGGCGGCAGCGTTACTGCATGCTTTGTAGGCGTGCAGACGGGTGCAAAGAGCATCAGAGGATGGTTTAGCTCGGTTCTCTCTAAGGATTGACAAGAACAGGGGGCTGTGCTCGACTCCTTTTAGAAAATATTGCGACGCGTGCGCGGAGCGACCGACACGCACGCCCGTCGCTGCTGCGGCATGCTGCGCGCGCGGCAAGTGGCGGCGAGCTTCTGCCGTTGCAGCGCTCGTGCGAGCGCGTGCATAGTGCGCCGGGGAAAAAGAAAGAGAGAGAAGAAGCGAGAGCAGAGTGAGAGAGGCTGGCCGGTGGGTCCTGCTGTCCAACGGGTTCCATTGATGATGGAATTTCAGAGAGAGGTAAAACTAAAGTTTTCCATAATTCGAAATTTGAATATAGCTCAAGTTTAATTGACTCAGATTTGGAGAAATTAATTTGGAGAGTAAGGTGTGATTGAATCCAAGGATTTGAAATTCAAATTGAATTTAAAAAATTTCGACTTGGCTCAAAATCACAAGCATCCTTGCAATCTTACAAAATCCTTCTAAAAATTATTAAAATTTTTGCTGAACGCTTAATTGTAATTCCTTAAAATGATTTAATCTTTTTGAGTCCAAAAGATTTCGAAGCGGAGCGCTACAAAGCCGAACTAAACAGGCTCTTAGTCAAAAGAACAAAAGCAGACAATTTTGATCAATGCGCTGCGGTGGCCTTGCCTCTTATTAGTTCTAATAGTTTTGATGGAGTAGCAGGTTATTTGCAGAATTTCAGTTATTGTGAGATGAGACCTCATTTCTAGTAACCAAGAAAAGACGAGTACTCGTGCAGGTTGATGTGGCGTTCCGAAACGTACGTTGTGGCTGTTACGCAGCACTTCACTACTAGCTCCTCCATTTTGTCTCCGTCGATCTGCTAGGCTCGCCTTGCTGGCATCCAAAGCCGCCGTCACTCGTCAACCACCGAGTCGTGATCAGGTTCACCGTTTCACTCTATCAGCTCAAGCAGTTGATCATTTTCTGCTACCAATTTTTCTCTGAGCCTCACGCCGGAAGAAACATACAAGTTCCGTCACGGGAGTTGTAAGCTTGCATAGTTAGGCTTTCCTTTCCGCGACGACGCTGTCGAGAAGATTTGCATGCACTGATGCACATAAAAACGGTCCTGGTGCATCCTAATCCTACACAATATACAAGAGAATTTTGGACTCTCCAACAAGACACGCAGTGGCGGACCGCATCCAAAAATTTAGATGGGACGGAACCGAAATATAGAATTAACCACTACTAAGAATGTATCATAAATACATATACTAAAGTCATATAAAAATTAACAGTAAAGAGAACACATACCACTAGTTCAAGAATTAAGTGGAGTAGGCTTTCTCGGCAAAGGCAAATCCATGTTTCGGTCTCCCATTGCTTGAAACGTCGTTTTTATTATATCACCCTTAAGTCCTCTGAAAATCTCCTTCTCAATGTAACAAAACATTAAATCATTGAGCCAGTCATCACCCATCTTATTGCGCAAATCTGTCTTGATAACATTCATAGCCGAGAAGGCCCTTTTAACTGATGCTGTTGCCACTGGCAGAAGCAATGCTAACTCAATGAGGCAATAGACCAATGGAAAAACAAGGTGTTTTTCAGTTTCTACCATTTTGATGGCCAAACTTCCGAAATTATAACAGGCTTTGAAATCATCAACTCTTCGTACATGTAGAATGAATGTCTGAAGTTGATAAGATGATCAATACCTTGTTCTTCTTGTGCAATTTCTGCTGCATCCACATGTGCATCTTCAGCTGCAGCAACATCAATAAGATCTTCTTGAACATGAACTTCTTCAGCCATGGCATTCACGGTGAAGGTGTTCTGATTTTCGTGATTAAGTGGACAGCCGGATGAAACTGAGCCAACACTCAAACTTGAGTAATAGTTCCTCAGATCTACATAGAAGATAATTATAAATAATTTAGGCATAATTTTACCTTGTTCCTCGTGATCATGATAGTTAACAATTAGTACTAATTAATTACTTTTAGTCACAAATTTTTTCTTGTCGATCGGAGTGCAGTTAGGGCTGCCTCGTCCTCTACTTCGGCCATGGCCATGGCCTTGTACTGGTTGCGGCGACGAAGTGACCAAATTTGGGGCGCCACGGCCGCGGCCGCGCCCAGTAGGTGCTGCTTCATCGCTTTCATCACGTGTCTCCATTGTTCGGATGAGATCGGCGACTTGGTGTCTCGACGAGTACAGGCTCGCAGTCGCAACGAAGGAGACGAGCACGCAGCAGGTTCGATCGCTAATCAGGGCATCACAACCGGCACCGTTTTGTCTTCTAGTGGTGGGCTGTTAAGCTGTTTTATTTTATGTGGGCTTTGTTTGTTTGCCCCAATTTGGAGCACGTACCCCTTCGTCCTCTTCTTTCTTTCTCCAGAACAGAGCCGCGCAACACGCACACAGCAGCCATGGCCATGGGACCAGGCGAGCAACTGAGCATGGAGAGTCCTGGGGGGGAGGGGGGGGGGGGGGGTCTCTTCTTGCGCCGGCTCTAGCTGGGGCGGCCGCCCCACCCTGCTGTATGGGGCGGTCCGCCCATGAAGACACGAGTGTAACTGGCGACGGACGGACGGGAGAGGAGGCAAAGTTTTGAGTCCCTCTCCTGTGGCTGGAGGTTGGAGCTTTTATAATGCTTGTCTAACAGTACTAGAATACTACTAACTCCAATTTTTAATTATTAACATTTTTTATTACGAATTTATACTAGAAAGTATCAACAACTAAAAAATAAAGGTAGCACCACTACATTACTACAGGAGACTGTACAATGCATTGAAGAGCAAGGATCTTAATCCGAAGGTGCTCCACTTTTTATTCTGATTAACTACTGACTGCAAAAGGCATGTGAGATGAGATAGACAATCACACAAACAGAAAAGTGGTACTAAGGACTCGAGTCAGGAAACATCCCTCTATTTTTCGCCTGATAAGTTAGAACCCCTAAAGTCCAGAAAAGGAAAATGACCTGCTGGCGTATGCATCCTGCTACTCCATCAAAACTATGCATGTGTGGCATCATGCATGCGTATGCATCCTTGGAATTTTTCGTCTCTCCAGAATACTAGCTAGTATAGTATGTTTTGGTGATACTGATGATACGTAAGTATGAATTAGGTAGCATATCGTTCTGGAAGAGGCTAGCCAGTCTCTTTCTACCTTATACAACAATTAATTAGACGAGTCGCTGAGCCGCGTTGTTTTGATTTGCAACGACCCTATGTGTATCAATTCATTACCCAAAGGGTGATGAGAGCCTTGTTCCAGTTCTAACGCCTTTCATCTGAATTCCTAGTTTTCTACTAATACAAAATGAAATTTTTTTCAATTAATTGTGTACCTTGACAGATCGAGCGAGGTTAAACAATTTTTTTGAGCATTGGGGTTAAACATATTAATTCGTAAACCACTAAGAACGTGAGATGTGAAATGAGAGAGTACGTACTATCTGTAAGGTGCCGTACTGTACTGGCCGGTACGCTGTGCTTTTCTTGCAAGCGTAAGTTTTATGCAGGTACGCCCTGTTCGTACCGTGGCCCAAACGTCAAAGTCGTTGCCTAGCAACTTGCCTCTCCGCAGCTTCGCAATATGGTACTACTAGAAGATATGTATGCAATACAGATTATCATTGGCGTGCTATTTAATGAGATTCCAGCTCGGCTGTGAAGTCAAAATTAAGCTAGAATGAAAGAACAAACCAGCAAGCTAAACTAATTCTTGATTATTATAAGCGATCAACGCCCAACAGAACACTGCTGGTGCATATATATCTATACACGCATAACTAATTAAGAGCTTGTCATGCCTCGTAACAGCATCGCAAATTCTCATAACGAGGATACGATCAAATTTTCTGTTGATGGTCTGATTGACCTCGAACCGAAAGACACACTGTGTAATACTACTTGTGTTGTTTTAAGTTTTTTTACGACACCGGCAGGCCCACCAAGCAAAGAGCAACCTACTTGCTAGTACGTACTACTACTCCTACTTGCTCATCTTTTCATAAAGGTGGTTCGTTGAAGAAATCAGAGGTAGGTACGCGTCCATTAGTATTTAGTACCCTTAGCAGTATCAGATCAGGGCCCAGCAGCATCCTGACAGATGACTGATGAGCGGTGCGGATGTCGGATCAGTCGTCTCTTCTCCTTGTCGAGCATTAGCAGTAGAAGAAGATTGTCAACCTGTCGCGAGGTCCTACTACTAATAAAACCCTCGCAGAGTGACGAGAGAGAGAAGCCAGACAATTCTCTCTCTTTGATCACCGGTCGTCGTCGCGACGTCGCCTCGTCGGAACGGAACGTTTCCACGTGATCCACCAGCCGCCGCGCCTGCTGTAGTAGTAGTCCTACACTAACCATACAAGTAATACAAGGAAATACTGTAATCGCTTAACAGCAGGCTGCTGCAACCTGCAAGAGGAATAATGGGCCGGCAGCAGCTGCAGCTGTACAAAAGTGCTTATAAGGAAAATACAGTAGTACTAGTAACTAAATCGGTAAACAGCAGGCTTTCGCGGCCGCAGCCAACACAGCTACTGTATGAAATCACATCAACTGCTAACCATACACAATGATGGTGGACGGAATAAATCCGGGGATTGACTTTTATTACAGTCACAGATCTGCAGGCGCGTATCCCGAGGATAGCGCGGAGCACATGCACGTCGGCGGGAGCAGGCAGAGACAGCGAAGAACGGCCAAAAAGTAACTGCTCATTATCAATATATCAGGACGGCAGTCGTGTTACTCCGCCGGGCCGGCCACTTGACACTTGACAGACTGAAGAGTGTGAAAAAGGCCAATGTGCCATGCCTTGGTGTTACTGTATGGCCGAGGGAGTGAGAGCACCACACCAGTCGGTGCAAAGCCGCTGCTTGCCAAACAATGAATGCCCAAGAAGGAAAAGGAGCAGTGCAAGAGCCAGTCGGGCGAGGGCACCCAGGGCAGCAAGCTTCCTCCATCTCCATGTTCGTTACGCTTGGCCCGGCCTGCCCTTTCCACAGGGGAAAAGCATGCGGCCGGCAACCCCACCACCATCGCCCCGCACTACTCCTACTTCTACTCCTCCTCCTAGATAGGAGGATCCCAGTCATACGTACTAGTAGCAGTACCAGCCTAAGATTAGATTGACACGAGCGAAAAAGGCAGCATCATGTTGTTCAGCGTGAGGAAAAAAAAAGAACACAGAGAAAGAGACTAGACGGGCGAGGAGAAAGAAGGGCTCTCACCATCCGCCACGCGGGCCCCGCCGACGTTCCATCCACTAATTAAGCTATGAGCCGCACTACACCACCATCAGTCCACCAGGGGAGGAGAGAGAAGACTCACTAACCTGATAAAGAGAGAGAACCCACTGACTTATTAATGAATTAATTATTTTAAAAAAGTTTGGTTAGTTCCATAGTATACAACACGCCTGGCTTTACTTTCCTTCCTTCCTGCCTCTGCCATCTCCTCTGGCTTAGCCACCACCCACACTAATCGTCTTCGCACCAATGAATGATCCAAGCAGCAGCTCGGCTTCCTTTTTTTTTCTTTTTTCTTTTTTCATTTTCTGGCTGTGCGTGCCTTCTCCCGGCCAAGCTGCATTTCTTCCTCCCGTCCGTCTCCGTCGTCCTACTTGGCCTACCGGGCAGACAGCCTACCCGACACCGAGTAATAAGGCGCGGCAGAGACCATCATTTCGCGTTCGCAGTTCCCACGCGTGCGTGCGTGCATGCCCGACCTGAGCATCACGAGGGTCGCCGCCCCGCGACCATCATTCGCACCTCTTCCTTCCTTCTCTCTCCAACCGTCCAACGCTAGCAACGCCAACGCCGCGGCCGAGCAGAGCAGAGCAGAGCCTCCTTGCACAGAGACTGAAGAGAGATGCCCATGGAGCAGTACGAGGTGGTGGAACAGATCGGCCGGGGCGCCTACGGCTCCGCCTACCTCGTCCACCACAAGGCCGATCGCAAGAGGTAGGCCGCGGTCTAGTCCCTGCTCTGCTTTCTCTCTTCTCGCCTCTCTCGGTCTCTCCGATGGTTGGTTTCTTCACCTCACCGCCTTTCCATGTCTCGATTGCTCTTCTGATGCCTACGGCGGCGGCGGTGCAGGTACGTGATGAAGAAGATCCGCCTGTCCAAGCAGAACGACAAGTTCCAGCGCACAGCATACCAGGAGGTATGGTACTATTAGTAAACCTACTGCTGCTGCTGCTGCTGCTAAACCCCTCCCCCTCCTGCGATGCACTTCCGAGGGAAACCGACCAAAAAGAAAGCCTCACCCGATTCCTCTCTGCTCTGCAGATGTCCCTCATGGCGAGCCTCAGCAACCCGTACATCGTCGAGTACAAGGACGGATGGGTTGACGAGGTACGCCACGGAATCCCCCTCTCCGTGCTTTAATTCATCACCTGGCGCTAGTGGATTCGTTAGGACGGATCCTACCTAAACTCCCCCTCCCTCATGTTTTTGTTGTGGCCCAACCCGACACTAGTTATCTCAATTCATTCATCCTCATTCCAAATTATTTGTTTCCTCGTAAGTACAGGGTACATGTGTATGCATTGTGACGAGCTACTGTGAAGGAGGAGACATGTAAGCTCTAATCCACCCATTTTTTTTCTTTTTAACCTCAACCGTGCTCCGTGCTGGTAACAATTCAACCTTTAATTTGGTGTCCTTGTCACTAACTAAATTGTAATCACAGGGCCGACAGGATCAAGAAGGCAAGGGGAGTGCTCTTCTCAGAAGAGGTAAGAATAGCATTTACAGCTGCACCCAAAATGCAGTAGAAATTTGTTTCGAAGGTTCACAAAAACTTACCTCTACCTGATCTTGGTAATTCGCGTGATGCAAGAGGGTCTGCCGGTGGTTCACGCAACTGCTCTTGGCCCTTGACTATCTGCACTGCAACCGCGTGCTCCACCGCGATCTCAAGGTAAGTAGCGGCTAGCAGTCCTTTCGATTCACCTGGTAATCAGGACCACCTGACTGACACTCCTCATGTCATGTTGCGTTTCAGTGTTCCAACATTCTGTTGACCAAGGATAACAACATCAGGCTAGGTAAGGCGTGGATGATATGTGTGTTTGTGCTGAATTACTGCACCTGTTGTTGTCAGATGATGATAGTGAATGAGATGGATAACTAATGCAATCCTCTCTTCAACAGCTGATTTTGGATTAGCAAAATTGCTTATGGAGGACCTTGCCTCATCGGTACGACTCACACAACCATTTTCTTTAACATTTTCTTATGTATAAATCAGTAAATGTACTCACCAAACACGTATTCAGAGTTAATACTGTAACTTTGGTCACTAAAATGTTTTGTATGGCATTGATATTCAATCATATCTGCAAAGGATGGTCACAGTAACGATGCCATTGCAAAGGATATATTGTTTGTTGCAAGTATAGGAAACAGAAATTTCAGCATGTTCCTGCTGGAATGTGTGAAGTAGCATCTTGAAACAACAAGACTTATAATGACTCTGTCGATCACTGACTTGATTTGATATATATGAATTTCAGGTCGTAGGAACCCCAAACTACATGTGTCCAGAAATACTATCAGACATACCTTATGGTTACAAATCTGATATATGGTCACTTGGTGAGTTCCCAGTACCGATTTCTTGAAATTAGTTTCCTCTCCTCAATTATGGTGCCTGACAGAATTTAATAGCTGTAAAACCCTCGGTTCTCCTCTTTAACCATCATCAGGTTGCTGTATGTTCGAGATTTTAGCACACCGCCCTGCCTTCAAAGCCACAGTAAGTGCTGATACAACACAGCTCAACGATGAACTGCTTCATTGTCTTGGTAACTCATGGAATATTTTCTTTTGTTGTTGTGAAGGATATGGCAGCATTAGTTAACAAAATAAACAGATCTTCAATTTCTCCGATGCCGCCAATATATTCATCATCGTTGTGAGTATCCAGTCCCATTTAAAGTGATTGCCCAATTGTATAGATCAAAGTTTCGTACTAAACTTGAGTTTTTCATTCCCAGGAAGCAAATAGTGAAGAGCATGCTAAGGAAAAATCCAGAACATAGGCCCACCGTAAGTCTCAGAAAACTCAGTATGACTATTTTCAAATCAAAGGCACCGACACAAGGCTAACATTCTGAGGAAAACTGGAAATTTTACAGGCTGGGGAGCTATTGAGGCACCCCCATCTGCAACCATACGTCGCTGAGTCCTGCAACTGTTCACCAATCTATCTGCCAGTGAAGCCCACCAAGAGTAACCTAGGAGACAAGCAGTCAAGAAAGTCAGGCGGTGGCAGAAAGCGACTTGCCAAGGCCACTGGATCCAATGAAGCATCAGAAAGTGCGGCAGAGCAAAGTGGAGAAACGAGAGACAGCTCCACCAACTTTTCTGATGTATCAACTGTTGGTACTCAGGATGCCTGCCTTTCGCAAACGCCTATGAGAAACAAGGAACGGCAGCTCAGTGATGCCTCATCATTTCAGCATACTGAAGATAACTTGACGACAATAAACGATCGACAGATTGATGAGACCGTGTGCCTTAAAGCTATAAGAACCAGTAAGGTAGCAGATGAGGTCGTGCTAACCATAGCAAATCAGAAGCTTATTGAGGCACCAATTCCAAATGAGGAACTGACAATCGGAGTAGTACAAGAACAAAAGAAGGACGTGAAAGCAAGCCCGTATCAAGAAACAAAGCCAGGCTTAGCTGACCCAGTGACGACTGAGGAATCATCACCGATTAGCACGCTAAAGTTGGCGCACACAGATAGCACACCTGCTGAGTGGGATCACCTCAACATTGTTCAGCAGAGAGCTGATGCTCTGGAGTCACTCCTCGAGCTTTGCGCAAAACTCCTGGAGCAGGAGAGGCTCGAAGAGCTTGCGGGCGTTCTTCGACCTTTCGGCGAAGGAGCTGTATCATCTAGAGAGACGGCTATATGGCTGACAAAAAGTCTGATGACTCCACCGAGATAAATTTGTTTTTCATGTTTTCTGCTTTTTTGAGATTGTATAATAGCTTCACCAGAGTTTGTGATTGTGCTTACTGAGGCTTGAGATTTTACAGTATTTATCTTGATGTATATGGTGTGTAGGACTCCAGCCTTTGTGTCTGCTGACTATTTACTTATTCACTTTGTACCATTAAAATGTGCTGCTTTTCAGCTCTACAAATTTCAAATGATCTTGTCAAAAAAAAAATCAAAGTACGTTTCCTTCTTCTTCCTTCTTTTTTGTTTTGAGAGTATAACTTTTCTTAACCTGTACGGCAGAGGGGAATCACATTATTTTAATCCTTATCACCGATTTATTCCTATAAATGATGAAACTTGCTTAGATTCAGTTAACAGGTTAATACTGACTGAGCACTTACTAGTCCTGACTCCTGACTAGAATTGTTGAGTTAGAATCAAAAGTACTACTCCAGAACAAAATGGGCATACCTCAGGATAGTAAATCTGTTGCACTACATTATAATCTTGGGACCTCGGCAAGTAATTTGGCAATGGCGCCCTCCGCAAATCGAGTGTCACCACCTTTGCCTCTGCTGTTGAAGCGAAGCCGTCGCCGTGCTTGGAAGCATCATGCTTTTGTACTTGCATGTACTCTCTCATCTCCTCCGTCGCGCTGTGCTTTAAAGAAAGGCCAAAGCAAACCTATCTTCGTCGTCCAAGGAGCAAGGATGATGATGCATAACTTTTCAGTTCCATCGCACGATGAGGGCTGCGATGCGGCGCCGTACCTCTCACTTCTCTACTCTACGACGCCCATGAATGGGTCGCTGAACTTTCGCGCTGGAAAGGGACATGAACTCAGCGGATGTGACCAGCACAAGGGCGGGCGGCAAAGGCAAAGCAACCAACTAGTACTAGTACCTGATGGATCTGTGGCCTCCGCTCCGCTCTCCTCTCCGGAGGACGGTTAGGAGGGTTTGCCGATTACGAAGCGGAGCGGAGGAGCCGCGGCGGCGGTCTCGTCGGCGGCGACGGGCTGCTCTGCTCTCCTCATGGTTTGGGCCTGAAGTTGAGAGGCCCGTGGCGCTGGCGGAGGCCCAGTAACTCCGATGACCGATCTCAAGCAGCAGATTAGGGCCCTGTTTGGAACTACTTTTTTCCAACTAGCTTAGATTCAAAACCAACTTCTTACAAACACGGCTATCAGTAGAATCAATGAGGCAAAAATCTCACTGTTTGGCATACCGCTTTATACCAACGCAAGTGGACGAAGAAGACATCAAAGCTATTGCCGGAGTCGAGCGAGGCAGCCACCCCCATCGTCGTAGCCAACGCTGCTGCCTTTCGTGCTCCTAGGGTCCGAAGCCGCAGCCGGCCGCCGCACAAGGTCGCCGGATCCGGAGCCACCGGTGCTGCTCCCGGTTGCCAGATCCGAGGGCACTTCAGCCCGAGCTCATCGTTGTGATCACGCTTGGGAGCTGCTGCCGCCGCCGTCGTGGTCTTGCTTGCGGGCCGTCGCTGTCGTCGTCGTGGTCGCACTTGCGGGCCGCCGCCGCCGCCGTCGTGGTCTTGCTTGCGGACCGTCGCCGCCGTCGTCGTGGTCGCGCTTGGGAGCCGCCGCCGCCATTGTCGCGGTTGCGCTTGGAGCTGCTGCTGCCGTCGCGGGAGAGCCGCCCATCCCTGTCCGAGCTCCGAGTTCATGGTCCTTCGGCAGATTCGACGTTGGAGGCCGACGACGGCGCCGGTGCCGCCCTTTGCTCACGTCGCGTGAGGGAGCCGTCGCCCGATGAGTGCTTGCTCGCGTTTCTCAAAATCTTCTCTCCTTACCGATTCCGCGTCGTAGTTATTAGGGTGGTGTCCATCCGCAGCGCGGCCAGGTGAAGCGCTTCGGAAGCGGCGCGTTTGGCTCCCTCTACCGCCTAATTTCAATAGACGCGGCTGATAATCGGTTCCAAACGGGGCTTAGACCTGGGAATGGTTTGATTCTGATGAATGCTTATCTCCTTCCTTTTACCTGGTCTAGACAAGGATGGACCGAATCATTGCTCAAAGTCTCAAACAAAAAGACAGAGTCAAACTATTATCCCAAAATAAGAATATTGTTTAGTCTGAATGCACGGCCTCCCACACGTTGGCAACATGCACGGATAAACTAATGCAACAGTGCCCTACCTCCGTATGGATGGGCGAGCGAGCGAGCGAGTGAGTGGGTGGCTGGCAGGTGCGAATCCGGGACAGCATCGGCATCGCCACCAGATCATGGCGCCGGGAGAGTGTACGGATGAAGCCTCACGGCCGGCCAGATACGTGTTCGGCTGCCTTTCTTTTACTTTACTTTATTATTAGTTTTATTTTATTATTATTTTTTTGACGAGAAAGGGGTGGAGAGGATCAGGTATTCAATCGTGTTAGCTGGTTGATTAGCCACGAAGCAAACGGCGATTTTGGATTGTTTGAATGCCCCTGGGTGCCTTTTTCTCTTATGATGATGATCTCGCTAGCTAGGATAAGAAAGAGAGGATACCATATTCGTGGAAGCAGGGGCAGGATAAGGACCCGTCGTTCACTATAATCTGATGGAAGGAAAAGGTGAGGCAATGCCTCACGGTGTTCATTTCTTATACAGGGGAGAAAAGAGGTGTAAGTATAAGGACGGTTTGAGCAACTTTAATTTATCTTTGAACAAGAATTGTTATCTTAATAATAGTTATTTTGAAGTAGAGAGTATGCCTCTTGATTTATCGTTAAAAAAAAAAGAGTATACTCTTGATAAAGGTACTTGATTAGGCATGTTCTTACATAAATACATCGTTGATTATATATATGGTCATGTCTGCTTATTATCGAGATTTAGATTGTTTTTGTTCCACATCCGCAATACGTGCAGTTATCATCAATACTACATCCACGGCATGGGACGGTGGTTGGGCAAGACCGGGGCGAGAGAGCTCCATTCGACAATTTATATGGCACAACGGGAGCGAGTAGCTGCAGACCCAATAGTAGAACAACTGAGATCGGTCGCGAGATTGGGAGCTACTGGCCCCCCCTTTGTTTTATCTTTATATTGTGGAATCTAGATTAAGCATTATAGATTGTGAAAATTTAAGAAAGTGTTTGTTTTTCTGGATTCAACAATCTAACTATATAGTCACGTTAAGTTAGCGTAAATGGTTAAAATATAAATATCTATGACACAATTTGATAAAGCTATCTCATTTTAACTTTGAGATTGTGTAATCTAGAAGCTCAGATCGTGAAATCTGTTCTCTTTGTACTGTGAAATGGAAACAAAGGAGACCTGAGTGCGTGTCAATGGGTTCGATATGGAAGATGACTTGCTGACCTTCGGATGGAGAACGTGTGTCTGACCTCATCAACTGAGAGAAAGTTTGTTTTCTCATGCGATACCAAATAGCGGGTCCATTATTTGACCAGTATCATATTCCTTTGGCCTTATTTATAGAAAAATTATAACCTTATTTATTTTCTTAATATTAAGATAATATTTTGTATTTTCATTAATCTACTCTATTTATTCTCGAATTATTATTGTCATGGAAAGAACTTTATTTCATTTTTTAAACTAGAATCGTTGTATTATCCTAACAAAAAAATTAAAAATGGATGGAGTATTTTTTTTTAAGCTGGCACAGAGAATTAAGCTGATGATAGGGTTGCAGCTTTAACTTTGGACCCAATATTCCAAGGCGCTGGACTATACTACGCACACGCTTTGAGCCGGGGTCCTTTTGAAAGCGCGATCTACATCATACAGTGCTCCCATAGTTAAACTGTTCCATGGTCCCTGCACTCCGAACGACATTGGACAGTAGAAGAGGAAAACAAAAGAGATCAGGTTGTCAACGTCAAGCCCTCCTCCCCAATTAATACTATCCCTCCATTTTAAAAATATTACTATAATAATTGACTTTTAACAGTCAATTTTGATCAATCCTATTTATTAAGGAAAAGATAAATGTCTTATATGTTTGTTACAAATGACTTTGAATCTTATAATTTTTTAATAATCTTTTTTAAAAAATAGAATTGTTAATGTTAATGGTGACAATAAACTAAAAATGGAGGGAAACAAGAAATAAACTGATCATCAGCAAATAGTGTTGCATGCCCGCCACAAACAATTAAAAGGAGATAACGACCCAATAAATGAAATCGATGTGCGGACTGAGAGAGAACTTGGAATCGAAAAGGATAAGATATCACAGACCTGCTGGGTTGTTGACAGTAACCTGCACAACTATCATTTTAATTATTACCGTGGACAGATGCACTACTAGAGAGAGGAACTATCTAGTTCAACTTTCTGCAATTCGTATACCCGGATTAATATATACTTTCTGGTATGCTGTGACTTTATTAGGTAGTGGGTCGCATAATTAGGCGTGTATGGGCCACTATCTTGGTGCCTCCATCCATTGATTATACGTACGTACTATTGAGTGGTTTATTCTGCTAGGTTTCCGTTTTTGACTAGAGCCTTCTAGTTGGGTTTCAGCGGCCCTGTATGCACAATGCACCATTATACGTTCCATCTAAAAAGAAATTCAAGTGAAAACCTTGTATACCTCCATATCGAGCTTCATCTTGTTAGATATTAATCATCACAAGTAGATTAAAATAAAAATCCAATGGTATCAAAAAGCGTGTTGAACTGAAAGTTTGTCTCGAGTGCATCGATCCACTAGTGCTGGAGACTCCATGTTCTTCGTGCACTGAAAGGGTATCCATCCGCCTTTTCCCTTCATGCTGCCAAAGTGTTTTCACCTTTCCATTCATCTTTATTTTCTATGTTTTATATATTTTAGATATTATATATCCTTCAATAATGCTAGCATGTTTGCCAACTAAATACTCACATCCATGTACACTTTAGATTTTCTATTCACTCATGATTGAGCCTGACCTGATCGACCCTATCAAAATATTTCACTTATGATCTGGCCTAGTTGACCCAATCATGATATTGAAGGATGGGACCTTTTCTCAATAAACTCCATATGTACCGTTTTGTTCTTGGTACGGCACGATGATTAGTACTAAAAGGGACAACTGATTGTTTGGTGCCATGAATGTTTTCTGTTTGGCTGAACAAATGTCTTCGAAATTTGTTTGATATTACTTTCTTCCATATCAATAATTATATCAGAAATGCATCATTTCCTTTAAGAACTCTAGTGCAAGATCACACTTTGCCTTTTGTATCCAATACATACTTTTAAGATGCATCTACCCTTGACAGTTCCTGAATTTTTTTTTTTCATGTCAAATATCTAAATCACTCTAAAACCACTAAATTGTAGACATACAACATTATACTCTCCTGATAAGGCCTCCTTTGGAGAACATAGTAATTTCACAGAAATTTGGCACGAATTTCACATAAAAAAAATGTAGGATTTATTAAAAGAACCTGTATTGCAAGAGGGCCTGATAAAAAATTATAAGATGGTGTCTTATTTATTTGTTGTGTTGCTCTGGCAGCTCTGTGATATTGATGACAAGTATAGAAATACTGGTGTGTGGTATTCAGTGAAGCTAGGTAGGCTCAACAATTCTTTTCCTCCATGTTTCCCGTCATGCTAATTAATAATACCATGGCATTTGCATAACTTAGAATAGCCAACATCTTTTACTGATAATGATTGGTTACTTAACCAAAAAAAAAACAGGAACCTGATGGGCTAAGATAACTGAAAGGAAAAAAGAAAAGAAAATAAAAAGTTATCTAAAGTTTGAAGGTAGAGAACGACAAAATGGGGGACCGAAAGCAGGATATTTAACTTCTTTTGAACCGGTTGTTAACCTTTTCATGGCAAGCACAATTATCGATTTGTCCTTTCATATGCGCACGCCTAACATGGCGCTATTAGGTTGCAAATCGACGATCATCCATTGATGCAATCTGTGGCCAGGGTAAGGGCCTAGAGATGTAGGTGAACTTAAGAAAAAAAAAATCCGCGGAAATACATGAAAAAAAATATTCTGATTCCGATCTTGAGATCTGGAGAGGGCAATAGGTCATTAATAAATGTTTATACCCTGCTGGCCACTAAGAAAACAGCATTTAGTAATTTTCTATTTTTCCTTTTTCATCACCAGAAACGTTTCTGACCATTTGGACTACTTTCTTAGTTAGGGACTATATCAAGCCAAAACACAAGTCGTTGACCATCCTACGGCACTCAGACCGCAGTGTCATCTGAAAAGGAGCATGCAGATATAATTACTACTACTACCTTTCTAGTACGTTTTTAAATTATCACTATTATAAAATAATAATTCTTGTTTAAAACCAAATGAAAATTATTGTCCTAACGATCCCTAAAATAATTTAAGAATGGCGTGAGTACTACTTAGTACTAACCTGAGGTGTAAAGTAAAAGTAAACTGAAGATCTACACCATTCCATGGGGCGCACTGGGAACAAATTAACAATGATCACACATAGTATACTATGTTAGAGTACCAAATTGGCATGGAAAGTAATGCTGTTGCTCCGCGTTTTGATGCCGTGAAAGAAACTGGCACCACCAAGCGACAGAATCCTTCCACTAGCGAGTCCGTGATAGCTCGCTTAACCTTTTTTTTAGGTCCCCAAGTGCTCTCCTTCCCCCACCACGCACCACTATCATCCTCCGATCCGTCTCTTCTCCCTCCCGAGACAGACAGAGAGAGAGATAAATGCCTAGCCTTGTAGTGGTAGTTAATCGCATCAACAAGCAGCTTATTAATCCCTCTTCCTCCTGACCTCCTCCATACATGCATACACCTTCAATGGCGTTTTCTTTTTTGTTCCAATCAAGCTCGTCCTTCTCCTCACCTTATTACCTTGTATAGTTATTAGCTCTCTCTATACATCTGTGAGATCGAGGCTGTGATCCATGATGGCGTGAGTGGTGGAGGCAAATAAGGAAGCAGCAGCCAGCAAGAAGAAGCAGATCGCAAACAGAGGGGAGGAGGTGCGGTCGATCATGGGGGTGGCGCGAGCCGTGTGACCCAACAAACCTACTAGTAGGAAAGAGATCTCAACATCAGAAGCTGCGTGCACGTCATTAAGGCTGAGGCGGTCGAGAGAATAAGGCGAGTCCCCTGCTTTTTTTGGTTGCTGTCCCCGCCTCCCCGGCCCGGCACCATGTGGAGCGTGGGGTCGCTCATGCGGTGGGGGCGCCGGCGGCGGTCGGCGCGGGTGGTGGACGAGAGCGCGCTCGCCGGCGACGACGTCGACGCCCCGGCCGCGGCGGTGGCGCCCAGCGTGGGCGGCGCGCTGGGCAGGGCGCTGCTGGCGCTGGCGTGCGCCGTCCGCTTCGACGGCGAGGAGTACGGCGTCGCGGAGGAGGCGTTGGCGGCCAGCGGATGGCGCCCGCGCGCCGACGAGGTCAGCCACCTCATGGTGCGCGAGAGCATGCGCTACGCCATCTACGCCTGATTAAGTAGCCAAGCCACAAGCCAGTACTACCAGCCCCGTAGGATTCTACTGTATCTACGTAGTACTAGAATCACCACTTGCATGTACCACGAGTATGTTAGCACTGTTAACTTGTTCGATATCCGTACTTAGGTTTAGGACGCATATACAGCTAAGAGTGTACTGTTTCTAGTGTTCGTACGTGCAGGTCACCACTAGCTAGCATCAAAGTTCCGTTGTAACTGGGTTGTGATTACTCTGCAGAATTCTTGGTACAGCTAAGAAATCAACAAATTGGCATTCCTTCTCGGGACAGTACGGTTAAGAAATCAGCAGAATTCTTGACCTGTTTGTTTACTGTTCTTGTTTTGATCCATTGGAACTTGGAGTTTCAGTCTTAAGGTTTTGGCTGGTTGGTCTTCTGCCCTTCGGTTGGGATTGGGATGAAGAAAAACTTGGTACTAACATATGAAGACCGAAATTGCAAGCAAACAACTTTTTCATATTCTGTTTGCAGCATTATCTCAGTTTAATCCTACTGTAAAATTTCAGTGAGATCTGATAAAAAAAACAAAATTTGGGTTAAGCATCCAGATCACAGCTTGGCTGACAACAGCTCCACTGGACAAAAATATCAGACCATTTTAACACGTGATCACAGATGGTTCTTTGAGTCTTGACTTCCGGCTGCACCTTCTCCGTGATCATCTCGCTCAGCTGATTGGACTTGACAGTGACCGTACAGATAAATCACCCTAGGATCAAGATCATTTCAGGCTTCAGGAACCAGTTTGAACAGGCTGATTTGGTGTGTGGAATGCCGTGCATGCTTAGTTCAGGACAGGGACCTACTGAAACCCAAATCCTGATCAGCACCACCACAAGAACTGTATGGTCTGGTCATCCCCCGTCTGTCTAGAATATGCGTTTGCAAATCCAGATCAACCAATGCATGTCACTGCAATGTTTAGTGCATTTGCGTCAGGTTCCGAAATCTGCAACCAAAACACTACCAGCTGAAATGCCCTATCGGCATCTGCAAGTTTGATCTTGTAATTTATGCAGGTTGGCAGTTTTGTGCTATTTCCTGATAGCATGAATTGAAATATATACAAGTTTTCTTTTGCCTAAAAAACAACAGCTTGGACTGAAAACTTGTTGTCGTCGCTTTTTCTGGTATGTAGGTTTGCGTAAATTAAAATTTGCCTAAGCAGCAAGGAGAGACCTGTACTTTATAAGTGAATAAATCAATCAAGGAGAGCATGTGCAAGAAGTAGAACTGATTAAAAGGAATAAAGTTAATGATTAATTAATCCATTGAAAATACTTTTGATGTTACTTGTCTATACTTTTGGTGTTTACGCTTACGTCTAAGTTCTGACCGGACCAAATGGATGGTAGACCTGATTATCGAAAGAGTTCGGTATCCTGTGAGAATTCTCTCCCAACGATTTTTACATTTCTTAACTGATCTAGATTTTAGCAAAATCCAAAGCTGCTGGAGCTACTGATATATAGAACCTATATTTGCAGCTGCAGGCAGAAAGTGGTGTTAAAAGCATGATGATGGTGGGGTTCAGGATTCTGTGGCCAGCTAAACACGGTGTCTGCTTCCACTGCAGCATGCTTGTCACTAACCAGCTGCCTGATTTGAGTTGCTACGTTCCTGATGATGTGGGCCAGAACTGTGTAGGTAGGGGCACCACAGCATCCATGATTCCGTATGAATGGGTGCAATGAACTCACTGCACACATGGCTAGCTGGTTGTGCTGGGTTGTTGGTGCAGGAGCAGGATAAGGATTAATGGAGGTTCCAGATAAGAGGTGAATGGGCCTTGACGACTCCTTCCTTTTCAGGGTGCAGATAAGGATTAATGGAGGTTTAGTCATTTGTCAACGCCCCAGCTACCTCCAACTTCATTGATCCGTGTCATCATGTCAAAAGTCAGCAAGGTGATGCAAGTGCTTTATTGTTTCTGGGAACGAGAAGGTGGCCTGCCAGCAATGGCAGTTGGTTGGGTGACCTTATCCCAGTAGACCAAGGAAGCAGCTTGCAACAGTGGAGTATTGCTTCCCAATCGGCATGTCATTTGACATAGGAAGTTAATGAGAAAGTGGTCTTTACTTTCTGAAGGTATCTACATGATGAGCATTGTTAACTTCAGATAGTAATAGCTACGTACTCTGTATAATAAGTGTATAATGTTTATATCATTGTTCAGGTGGCTATATATATGTCATATGATACTTAAAAACAGACTGATCCAACAACACTAAGTTCAGTGAACTTCACCTGATTACATGGATCGGCGTGCTACTTTTGCCACAATTTTCAGCAGTTTCATTTTTCTTCATCATGCCATTGCTTGAGAAGGCTTCTTAGTTTGTCCTTCAGATTTCCTTGCAATCTCTGTCTTGATTACAGCAACAAACCGGAAAAATGACAGTAGATAGTTCACAATGTACCAACTGACAGTTGTCGATCATCCATTCATCTGTAAAACAAGATGACAAATGGCAGAAATTTTGGGGCCATTTTAGTAACACAATAGTATGAACTCTGTCATTTAACTGCAAAAAGGTTGAGCAAAACAAATATACGAATAATGACAAGCATATACTGAATCATCAAGACGTCGTAGTGACGACTAAAAATGCATCGTAGCTGGCACACAAGTAACGTCACACAAGTCAAGATTTAGTAACGATATCTGGAGCAAGATTCAGTACACACATCGACAGACAGCGTTACTGCGTTAGTGCGCGACGAAGACACGAAGGAGCACAACAGCAAAAAGAAATGAAAAGAAATGTGAGAACCAGTCATGGTACCATGGCGGCGCCGCCCCGCTGGTGCCGGGGGCGGATCTGAGCGACTCCAGGACACGTTTTTCACCTGTAAGGACCTCAACCAGCCCTAGCGATCAGAAAAAATGAAATCCATGCATGAGACGGATTGCATTATCACCATTGGGCATTGCTGATAACGGTGCAGACAACAATGGACGAACCGTTGGTGTAGTCTCGGCAGTCGTGCTCGCCAATTACTAGGCCGGTCGGCCAGCACTCGCTAAATCTGTTGGCGGCGCCGACGGCATCCCCGTCGCAGCATCCGACGAGCCAGCAGCGCCTGGCCGGGGTCTTTCGCAGGGTTCTTCTCCGAACCACTCCTGAGCAGCGTTGTTGGCTGGTTAATTTCGGCATGGCAAATTCTCGCTGTACGAATCAACAGCAAAGCCGGAGCTCTTTTTTTTACCGGGTATCTCGCTCCGCGACAGCACCGCGAGCGCGGCGAGAACGTCCTCCGGGTCACGCGGCTGGAAATCGAAGACTACAGCCTGCAACACGTGAGGCCGCAACCATGGCGACACGCACCGGCGTTTGAGCAGCGAAGAGGAAGGAGGAGCGAAGCGAGTTGGGCTGGCATGCGGCCTAACCTGGGTCCGGGCCGGGTCAGGCCGGAGAAGCACCATGAAGTGCTGCAGGTCCCACAGGCCCAGCGAGTAGCCCGCGGACATTAGAAGCTGCGCTGGTCCTTTGGGCGCCCGCAGCGGAACTGCCGCCACGTACACTGCCGTGTGCGCCGCCGGTGTGGTGGCGGACGGCGCCATGGGCGACGGACAGACAGAAGCCACGGGCCACACGCGAAACCTACGGTTGCAGCGCGTCCGTCCAGTGGGCGGAGAATACCGACCCTGCCGTAAGATACTGATACCGAATACCGATCTTTTTTTCTTTCTGACAAAAGGAAATTCTTTTTATGGATACTGAGACTGATCCGATGGTTATCCTGTTTGGGTTTCATCATTCTGATTCACTGATGAGTTCCTGCATGTTTCGGCGCAGTTTATTTATCTCGGCACTTGGAGGTACGATTGACTGTTTCATATCAAATTCAAATGCATGTCATATTTGAGCAATACTATACAAATCGCATAACTAAATTACTAGCATAAATGGCTCAGGTCCGAGGGGAAGAAGAAATCAGTGATGCTCATGACAATCTGAATCCAAAGACAAGAAGCCAGGATAAAATGACCTGACCAATTAATCACCACACATATGTACCAAAATGTAGCTACAGGCAGCACACACAAGTGCCACCCAAAGGTATCAAGCTGAACATCCATCCACCAAGATACAGCCAAAAAATAAAATTGCTACATAAAAGTAGTGGAAAGAATAGCTATTAGCCGCTCAACATGAATTCTCAGAGCTCTAGCATGTCATGGCCACAACTGCAAGGCTGCCCTCAGATCAGAAGATAAGCACATAGCATCAGCACTGTGACAAGCATCGAAACATCGGCATGCATTCTGAGGCCAGCATGTGAAGGTGACTGAGCTGTGGTGGTGCTGACTGGGGGTAGGGGTGGTTCTGCAACGTCGGAGTCCGTCAAGAGCGGCATTGGGGCCGCTACTGGTGGCATTACAGATTTGTCTATGGTTGAAAGAAGGCCCCCAGGTTGAGGAGGCTGCATAAAGTTTGGTGTGTTCTTTCCCATACTCGAGCAAGAATTCACTGCATAAACAAAATTCGCGACAAAAGTAAGAAACAAATTCATTGACAAATGCATAGATTTGAAATGCGTAACAAAGGAATGAAGAAATTATTGTACGAAAAGGTAATCGATAACATACATTTGTATCTGTGAGCAGTCCCAGGGAAATCAGTGATGACCCCATCCACCTTAGCACCTTGCACATATGCATTGATCTGTGAAGTGGCATCTGAGAAGAAGTCGTACGGTTGAGAAACGAACTCATTCATGAGCAGGTAAACATAAACTTGAAGTCCAGCAGTCTGCAGGGACTGAACAAGATTATTGCTCTGGTTTGTCAAGAATAGTCTGGTTGTTGGGAAAACGGATTCGGTCCCAACAGCAACAGCACTAGCAAACTTCTTAATGTCTGCAATGGAAGAAGGTGCGGCATCTCTAACTTTTTCGTCGATCTTGTAGACAAGGTTGTACTTCGTTTCCTGCTTAAGCTTCACTAGAACTGAGCTGTTGGTTGACTGAATCATGACTTTTTGAGCTGTCTGGTTACTGTAACCAGAGTCATCAAGTGCTTTGATCACTGCATCTACTACATCAAAAGCAAGTTTCTCTGCCATGAATGCAGCATGCTGTAAAATTGAGAAGGGAAGAATGAGTACAATTTTTTGTGAAATTTGCAAGAAATCCAGCATAAGTTACACTATAATGGTAAATGATGAGATCATACACCTTTTGTAGAGAAAGTTTATGGATCTTAAACCATGTCAAGAGAAATTAGCTGGAGGTAAAATATTGATATCTTATTATGTCTCAAAAGAATATTACATACGTATTCAAGATCAGATATAATTCTTATGTTTGTTCCTTACGTATTTACAATAAAATGCATATAAAATGTAGATTCTTTGCGATGCTATAGGCATAGAAATTAGTCAATCTTAGGAATAAGCAGTAAACAGATATTTTTTAGTAGATCATTTTCCATTTAATCCCTACAAACTTAGCTGTGTCAGGGTGAAAATTTAATTAGGAAGTAAGCTGGAAGGGACTGGCCAGGAGCTGAAGCCCTCATCAGTGTTTCAGAATGCTAGCAAGCTTCTTTGGTACAGAGTTCAGAAATGGAAGTTTTTTAAAAATGTGTTTCCTTTTAGCTGCATCATTTAGTATCTGAATAATATAAACAAAAGTTCCTTCCTTCATCCCAAAAAAATGGGGCACTGGAAACAACCTCCAAACAACTCTTGGGAGTATTGCAACTGAGCTCAATAGGAAACATGGAACTATAGAGCCACAAGTTCAGCTCAATATTAATGTAATCAACTTCTTACTTCTATAGTGATCATGATTCCTGCCAGATCCTTTTCTTTCGCAAAGGCCAAAAAGTCCGATAATCTCATGAAATTGCCAGCATTCTTGTTTCTGGGATTTCTATAAAGGCTGAACTTGGCCTGTGGGTTTGATATCATGGCTGCAAATACAAAACGTCAGTGCTGAAATAAATGCATACTAATCGCAATAAACGTGGCCATGAATTGTTCAATAGGCCAATCAATTGTACATCAACAAAATGACTTAGCATAACAGTGTATATAGTTACTTCATAAAGGAAAAAAGAACTCGGTAATAGTTCCCGATGAAAAAAAGAAGTCAGATATACTTACGCTTCAAGTTTGTTGTAATATCGTCCCATGTAAGATTGAAGGTAAAGACTCCTGGAGCACCCTTAAGATCTGTTATGGTAACTGCTGGTGTAGCAAATTTCGATGTCGCAACTGTAGTACCATCCATTAGGTCAATGGAACCCATGCATATTGGTATGCCATCTTTAGTCACTTGAACAAGACAGTCAATGACATCGGCACCATCGCTGACTGCTTTTTGATATGCCGCGTTAGTGCAATCTGGGTAGTCACCACTGGCACCGTTGTAAGAGATAACTAGAGGTTTAGCTGCAGTGTCAATGTGAAATTGTTCAGTAATATTACTAAAATGTGAAGTTAAGTATTTTGCACAAAAGGAACAATGTATACCATGATCAGTCTTGCTGTTGTTCAGGTTAGTAAAGCAGCCTGCATGGATAAAAACAAAAAATAATATCAGAGAAGTAATAATCAGGTTACTAAAACTCGAGAACAAAAAATCAGGTTACTAAAGAATACTACATCTTCCAACTTGCTGGAATATGCTAGCCGAAAGATGGAGAGTGATCCATTTTTCCACAAGAATTATTCTAATAAATGATCATGCTGAAAATGATGCCAGCTTGAGTGCATGAAGTTTACAAGAAAGATCATGAAGAAAGGATCAAAGGTAGACCTACCAATTGCCTCTGAAGGAGTAATAGGGAAATCAGTCAATATGCCATCAACAGCAAAAACACCATTATCAACGAAGGAAAGGACTTCTGCCAATGGATCAAAGCTATAGTTATAGCTCAATGCATTGTCATTTGCGAAATCAGCAGCATAGATTTCAAGCCCAGCTTTATGAGCATCGGTGACAACTGAAGTGTAGGCCTCAAGATAATTGTCTGGTGTAACAGGCCAGATATAGGTTTTAGGAACAACTATTCCAGAAGCAAAAGTCTTGACGAATGTAAGATTTTTCAATATTGAGCCATATGTCTGATTTGTGGATGGCTCAATAGAGCTCTCATTAAGAAAGCGGAACACAAGCTTAGTCCTCCTGCTAACTCTTCCAGATATGCTGGTGAGAAAGTTCACTTCAGGAGAAGAGATGTAGTCGGCAATAGATTGTCTCGTCGCAGACAGGATATAGCTTCTCATGCTAAGATTAAACTGGTTGTAGAAACTATCAAGCTGCAATTTGCAGAAACCAAGTATGGCAGTAAGAAGATCTCCCATTTATCGTGCAATGCAAGTAGATAAAGTTTGAGGCCTACCGGAACGTTTAACCAAACAACAGGGGTCTCATACTGGGTCAAAATAGCCTCAACAGGAGTTATTGAATATACACCATCAAAGTAACCAGGACGAGACAAGACTGATTGCTTCACTGTAGAATATCAAACTGAGTTAGACAAGGAAAAACCGGTGCATTGCTTAAGTAATGAAGATCAAATGCACAGACATTTGAACTTTTTCTTGGAGCGTATGAATAAAATACAACAAACACGTATCAGACAGCCAAAAAGTTGAGACATCAGTATAGTACAACATCTGTGAGTGCACTTACGAAACACTTTTTGCAGCAAATCTTTGCTGTCGAAGTCCACAGAGAACCATCCTTTTGTAGGTACACCGTTAACATTGTAGGTGTTGCTCCCTTTTGGGAAAACATCAGCAATGATCGTGCAGTTATCCATCCTTATGCTTGGAAGGCAGATACCAGCACCATCCTTAGTTAACCAAACATTGCAATACAGGCCTGTGTCCTGAGAGCTAGCAATTGAAACGAACCGATAAGCAAAATCACTGGAGTCGGGAAACAGGCCAGAGAACCCGCCTGTAGCAATGATTGCTGGAGCCCTGCCTGCAACAAAGACATAAAGGCTAGTGTTAGGCTCGCGAGAACTGAGCAAGGCCAGCAGAACTGGACCCAAAAATGCATTGCCACAGAAGAACTCTGATTCTTGAACTACCGGACTGAAATTGTGCGTACATCAAGAGGAAAAACTCACGGCTGAAATTTGAGTAGGTCGTGCCGGACCACTCCCATTTTCACAACTTATGGGACATTAACAACCAATTGGGAGAGTACATGCCTACAGGTAGTGATCCACGTTTATTGTGTCACTGCTAGAATGATTACGCATGGACTGTTCATCTAAAGCAAATGTCATTCAGATAGTGATTGACCATTATTTTGTCGCTAGAATAATTTGACATGGACATTAGCAACCAATGTATACTAGAATAAACGCCTACAGGTAGAAATCAACGCTTATTTTTCACTTGGAAGCGATTACTTGTTGTACGGAATAATTAATCTTGCCAAGTATCATTCAGTTGGAAAGGCTATCGTATCCTAAGTTCCTAACCAAATGTTATTAAGCTGAAAGGGGATGTACCTCTAAAAAAGAGGAAATGAAAGAAAAAGGAAGCATCATGGACGGCCCCCCTGCCCCCCCGAGCTTCCAATCAGAAATCCAAGAGACCAATGAGCACTAAAATCCAGCAAAACAATTTCGCTGCAGGGAGGGGGAAAAAAAAACTAGAAGCTTCAGCTGAAACAGGATGAGCATCCCCGAGCTCTTGCCCTAAAGATCCAGTGCAGACAGCGAGAGAGAGGTAAATTTGCAGTTTGCGACGGAAAAAGGAAAACTAAACTTCAAGCAGAGGAAGCAAGCAACCGAGCAGATCAGATCGCACGCGTGCACAATACCACTGAACTCTGGTCAAGAAAGGAAGTGGGGGGCGGGCGAGAAGGTACCTCTGAGGGTCTTCCAGGTAGAGGCGTTCTGCGCGACGGCGCATCCCAGCGACAGCAGCAGCAGGAGAAGGAGCAGGGGAGAGCCGAGAACGGAGCAGGCGCGGCTGCTCCTCCCCATTGCGGACCGCCCACCGGCGCAGCAGCAGCGGTGGCACAAAGCACTAGCTCCGCCGAGCACGGCAGGGAAGTCGCCCGGAAGCAGAAGAGGAGGGAGAGAGGGGAAGAGGCGAGGAGATGAGGCAAGGAAAGCAGAGCAACAATGCGCGTCCGGCGGCCGCGTTGGATTTTTAAGACCGAGAGAGACAAAGAAAATGGTGGCGATGATGATACTGGAGCTGAGCTGTGTGTGAGGTGAGAGGCAGAACTGGAGAAGGTGGTGTGGCGCCAGGGGTCAGGGAGGGGGCCAAGGGGGAAGCTGGTCAGAAAATTTGTGAGCACAGCTCCTCACGAGACGAAGTAATTAATACAGTACTACTTGATTTTCTTAGTACAGTATTTATCAAAAAAAAATTTAACATTTCCCGACGATGATGTATTGTACACGTCCACTAGGGAAAAAAAAGAAGAAATGTACTCCTATGTGCTTGCGTGGTTCCGAAGGGGGTAAAACGGATAATGATCCGTGTGCAGCACCTTCAGTATTGTTCGTTGACACTGTACTACTAGTACAATGTTCCTGCATCATTCATACTACTATAATGATTCGAAAATAAATGAACCGTGTTAGTAGTATATTGTGCAACAAAGTGAGAATTTTAATATTTTTTAAATGTGAAATCCCAACAAGTAGTGCCACTCAACTAAGAGTATTTTTCTTATTTATCTATAACGCCCTCTTTATACTAGCAAATACTGTAAGCATTTTTTTTTCCTTTGCAAAACAAAATGATGACGACAACGGCCTTCTTCAGGTTTGAGTCCACCTCCTCAAAATATGGCTTTTGAGCGTTCCAAAAATTGAGAGATTTCGATTACCATGGTGTTTTGTTCTTCTTTTTTTCTAGGTATATTCTTCAGAGGTTTGAAACAGTCTCCAATTTGCGGAAGAGTTGCCAAGCGAAAACAGAGAGATGCCGCGGCCACTGCCGGTAGGGCCGGGCCGGCTCGACCTCATCTTCTACTGGTACTACTTCGTCCCCTGCCGCCTGCCGTGGGAATAGAATAGTACTAGTAGTAGTACTAGATGAAGTGGGGTGCAGCGAGCGGCATCGGATCTGTTACCCTGCATTGCATTGGATGCTCGCTCGTGGTCATTGGTTCAATGTTGCACACCGGCCGGCAACCGGCATCGGGTCAAGCCAATCGGAACGTGCCCTGACCTCTGAGCCGCCGAACTTATTGTGGTCTTGGTCTGGCCTCCGTTCTCCACAGACACGCAGAGGAGAGATCGAGCGGCAAAAAAGAAATAAAAAGCAGATGTGTTGGAGTACCAAAACTAGCAGCCGCGTTTGGTGCGCCGATGTTTTACCTCTTTTTTTTTTTTCTCTCTTCAATTTCGTCTTGGAATGCTACTCTTACAACGCCGCAGTAATAATATTGGCTGCGTCTGCGTAGATAGAACGGCGGCTTCACGTTGGTCTGTCCGACCGGTGTTCTACCTGCTACTAGTACTCCTTCCGACGATCCGTCAACACTCAACAGGGCAGGAGAGACGCACATGCACATGCACAACGGAGCGACGGGACCAGACCAGGAAATACGACGTCCTCCTGGTTCTTGACTGCAGGCGAAGAAGGAGAACAAGAAGAGTGCGTGGTGAAAAGCGTCTACGAAATGAACTCTCATCACTGCTTGCTAGCAGGGTACGGGTTATCGTTTTATGCGCGGAAACCGTCCGACGGCGCACGAGCGGTAACCGCGGTAACCGCTCGAAAAATCGTTCAAATTACAAATTTTAATTTTTTTAATCGAAACCGCGGTTTACGCTCGGTTTGCAGTCGAAACCGCTCGGTTTGCAGCGAACCGCTCGGTTTGACTGAAAATCGCGGTAACCGCTCTCGAAGTTTTAAATTTTGAAAACCAAATTTTGAATCAAAAACCGTGGTTTTCGACGGTAACCGCTCGGTTTACGCGGTAAACCGTCCGATTTGACTGAAAACCGTGATTTTAACTAAAATCACACTAAACAAGTTTTTTTAACTTCTTCCTCCATCATAATTCCTCATTTTTCATCTAATTTTTTTACATATTTTTTTAATATTTTTTTTCAAAATTTTCAAAATCCATCAAATTCATATTTAGAAAACCGTTAACCGTAAAAACCGAGCCGGAGCGGTTTGAACGGAAACCGCAAAAATTGAGCGGTTTTGAACGGTTTTGTGAACCCTGCTCGCCAGTAGTACTATGAAATTCGAAAAGGAGAAACAGAAAGATAAAAAAAGGAGGGGGTTTATAGAGAAAAGGCGTACTCCTATCCTACGTAGTGTATGTATGTTCAAAGTTCTGAAAACCGTTAAAACTGCTCGATTTTTATGATTTTTGTTCAAACTATTCTGACTTGATTTGTTAAATTAAATGATTTTTTCTAAAAAGAATAACTTTTAACCGGTTTTTGAAACCTTATGTATGATCCGATACCCACAAACACACACACAGATGCCGATAGGCGTACAGCTCACGACAGATTGGACGGGTGGCCCCCCAGCTTGGCTTATTTACCGCCGAGACCCAAGCAGGACCTGCCCACATGACGCCCATGTTGTGGGTCCCGCGCAGGCTCTCTCTCTACTCAACTCGTGTGTACGTGCATGCCAATATACGTGGGTCCCACCGGACGTGCTGCCTCCACAAATGGATGCGGATGCGGACGAGGGACCCACGTCCCACGTACTGCTCCTGGCCCATCCAGGTGGGTGGGACTGAGAGCGCGTTTGATAGATGTACACAACTTGCCACGCCAGCTTTGATGCCACATTCTAAATTAGTGTTTGGTTAGCAGTAATATTTGTGGCATAATGTGATGCTGCAGCTGACCCGTTCATTTTATCCGCCGTGTGACGCTAGAAGTTTGACGAACGAATTTGTAACCACACCTTAGGCGCAGCCCTACTTACGGCGTGGCAATAAGCGTCCAAACAGCCTCCCAAACCTCGTCCCGTCGGCGGTGGCGCCGCGTAGCAGCCGCGAACTGAACGAACGTCGATGGGAGTGACAAACCAACGAACGGTGGTGAGAGGTGCGCCGGCTAGCTGGCCTGGTTCGCACTTGTGGGTCGTGTTGCTTTGCTTCGCCGAGCAAACAAACAAACAAAACAACTTGCGTGCTCTTCGACCGTGTCGCGTCCGATCGACGACGTTGATGGCTCCATGTCGTCGCCGTCGTAATTTGTGCCGCCGCGTCCGTCGTGCCCGCCGTATACAGCTTTTTTTGGAAGAGATCAAATCAAAAGGGTGAGCCCAACGAACCACGACTTTTTTATTTAAGGCAACGACGGAAACTGACCTTTTCCATTCTTTATAGTACTATACTCGTACTTAATAATAAACTTGGATCGTTTCACTCGGTTTTATCATAATTTCTATGTCTTGAATCCTTGATTGATGAAACTGCGTGTGATTGGCCGCTACCTCATGCTGTTGAACGTGTAATCTCGGTCGTATTAGTTGTGATCGTGCTGGAACCCACAGTCCACGTTGGACAGAAAGAGTCAGATATTGATGAGATCACGAGAATATTTATAATAAAAGATTTTTTTTCAGGTGATTTGAAATTTTACATATCTCTCGGTTATATTTTTAAAACAAACAATTAACGTGTGGAACATTATGTTCGTGAAGCTGAAATAACTTGTACTTGAAATCAAAACATTTAGTGCTTTTGAACATTTTTATTTTTTTATTAAAAATATTTCATTATTCCAGTTAAAAAACTAAATATCTCAACTTCAATACAAATTATTCCAATAGTACAAATAAATTGTTTCACATGTTAATATTATTTTTTGAAAGTCCAGATTACTAACATATATTAATATAAGAAAAAAATTTCTCATATTAAGAGAAAAGAGGTCAAACCATAAAGCTCATAAATATTCAAAAACTATAAATATGATTAAAAGATATATAAAATTTTAATCACTTAAGAAGGAGACACATATTATAAGGATACACGCTTTGAACCGTATAGCGAACACGTAAGCGAAAGAGCTAGAGCTGGCCAGTGACCAGCACGTGAGAATCTTGGGTCTCGGAGCGTGCAAATTAATTTGCATTGGTCTAGCTAGCTAGTAGTCTAACACAATTGAGGAGATGGCATTTTTTTTTTATCCTGGGCCTGCAATTACTCGTGGGCCTACAAGAACGGGTTGCTTCCCCTTAGGCCTGATGTGTAGCCCATGTTCACCGCGGCCCCTCGCCGCGCCCGACCTTCATCCACCGCGCCGCCGTCCTCCTCCATGCTAGTATGCCGGAGTTTTCAGTCCACGGCAGTGAGTGAATTCACCCGCTTCTAAATTTAAGCAGCCAATTTTTCAGCTTCCTCTCCTCTCCCAAAAACCTCTCTCGAATGGCTGGACGACTCTCCGCGTTCCATGCGCGCGTCCGCTCGCCTCGCCCGCTATTCTTGGGCGCCGGGGCGAGCAGGGAGGAAATGGGGAAAAAGTTTAGCCATGCACCTCAAAAAAGGTCTCTCGTTCTCGCCGCGGGTGTGGAGGCGCTCCTTCCGGTACCCCCCTTCCTCCTCGTCCTGCCTCTTCTCTGTTGCCAGTATCGCAAAGGAGTCGAGTCGATGGAGGGGTGATTGCAAACTAGGTTGCCAGTGGTTGCGGGACTGGTTCAGGAAATGATTTTGTGACGAGAAGGGCATTCGCTCGAGTGGGAGGAAGAATTTTGTGATATTATTATTAGCCACATTGGAAGGCAATGTCGAGCTTCTTTGGTGTTCTCGTCTCCGATCCTGGGCTGCAGAGTCAGTTCACCCAAGTGCAGCTCCGGACCCTCAAGACAAAAGTAAGCACTAGAGCTGTTTCCTTATTCTGATGTTAATCACGTTGTAATTATTGTTATTAGTTTGCTGTGAACCCAAGAGAATATGGCAGGTGCGCTGCCGTTCGCATTATACTAGTAGGAATGTTAATCACGTTATCACATCTTATCCTTTGCTGTGATAGTTTATCTCTGCAAAAAGGCCTGGTTCGGATCATGTAATCATAAAGGATTTGCCGCCGGTCATGGAGAAGCTCAGGGGCATCCAGGAGGTCCTATCGGAGGAAGAGGTCAGCAAATTTTTGAGCGAGACCTATCCTGATATGAACCAACCAATGGAGTTTGAGCCGTTTCTTAAGGTACAGTGGGGCCACTCCGGCATACCAAACAGTGATTTTAACATTTCAGGTTTACATAGGAAAGAATTATTGTTTAATGATGCCATCTTGCAATGTATTAGGAGTATCTAAATCTTCAAGCAAAGGGGACCAACAAAAATGGAGGGAAAAAGAAATTGAAGGGATCCGTATCATTTTTGAAAGCTTCCACCACCACCCTCTTGCACGTCATTAACGAGTCTGAAAAAACTTCCTATGTTAATCATATCAACAACTTTCTTGGAGAGGATCCTTTCTTGAAGAATTTCTTGCCATTGGATCCAGAATCAAATGAATTATTTAACCTTGTTCGGGACGGTGTGCTACTCTGGTAAGTTGTTAGCAGTGATGCCACATTCTGTCCCTCTACTCTGTGTTTCTGTTACTGTTCCATACCCTTTGAATCCTCTTCTAATCTGTGTTATCTATAGCTAAATCATGTACCCTTATGTTGTTTTGGATCAGCAAGCTGATAAATGTTGCTGTTCCGGGCACAATAGATGAGCGAGCAATCAATACAAAGAAGGATCCTAATCCATGGGAAAGGAATGAGAATCATACCCTTTGTCTTAACTCTGCAAAGGCCATCGGCTGCACCGTTGTTAACATTGGGACGCAGGATTTGATTGAAGCTAGAGTACGTATTTCTGTACTGCTATGTCAGTGATATTCTTTAACATAATTCGTTCATTATTTTTGCATCTAACTAGTACAAAAATTTAGGAATTTCAAGATCGTTTTCATGGTTGTGTATAATGAGATAATTCTAGGTTAGGCTGCGCAACACTTGCCATACATTTGTATAGCCAACTGTTCAATATTTCAAATAAACGTTCGAGGAGCATTCCATGTTGATGCTTTTGCTGGCAACTTATAGCAGTGTAGAAACAAATGGAAGAAGGTGGCAAATAATGGCTAGAGGTAAAATTTAGAAGGTTATTTATTTGCTTGCTACGAGATAAGTATCGTATATATAAAGATTGAGTTGTTAGCTTAAGAGCCAAGTATTCAGAGTTTGTTAGCACTGGTTACTGTCCAAAGTCATATAAGCTGCTGACTATATAAGGCCTCCGAGTCCCTCTGTCAGGGCAAGATATGTAATCTAGTTCTTTCCAATCTCATCGAAACCAGACCCCCATATCAGTTATAAAAAAAGATCATTGAACGATGACAGACATTATCGCTACTAGTGGAAGGCAAATTTCTTTTTTACTGATCAGTTTACATTTTTTTTATAAGACTAACATATTTTATCCCTTTTTGCAGCCTCATCTGGTACTTGGTCTGTTATCCCAGATCATAAAGGTATGCGTGCTATAGCAAACAGTAACACACTATTTTGAACAATATGCAGCAGGGATATGTTTTGGTTATTGCTACAACATTTTGAACGAATATAGTTATTGACATTTTGTGTCATTGTTCTTGTGGCAGATACAACTATTAGCTGATCTGAATCTAAAGAAAACACCTCAGCTAGCAGAATTGGTGGCTGATGATAATGGCAAGGTCTGAATTATCTACAATTGTAATACATTATGTGTGCTGAGACAATTATGTGCATTTGTGATTATTGTATGAGAGCTGAGTCATGGTTTTGGTATCACACAATATTGACTAACTATTGTTGCCATGATGCTATATAGGAGGCAGAGGAGCTGATCACTTTAGCGCCAGATAAGATGTTGCTCAAATGGATGAACTTCCATCTCAAGAAAGCAGGATATAAGAAAACTGTAACAAATTTCTCTACTGATGTAAAGGTATGTATATTTAGCAGACCTGGATATCACGCTTGGACATCAGTGGCCATACATAGACCTGAGGAGAACAGACAGCCTTTAGGACAAAGTTATTTCTTCTTGTAGATGAAAAAGAATTGTAGTGTTTATGGTTTGTTTTTGTAGGCTGGTAAATCATTTGAAATGTTCACCAGATTTTCGATAGCACTAAAAAAAATGATGACACCTGCAATACTTATTTCATTCTGTTGTATCTTACGGTTAGTCTCTATACAGGATGGTGAAGCGTATGCTTACCTTCTCAGCACCCTTGCTCCTGAACTTAGCTCAAAAACAATGATAGAAACTTCAGATCCTAAGGAAAGGGCAAAGAAAGTACTTGAAACTGCAGAAAAGCTCGAATGCACAAGATATGTAACACCTAAGGATATTGTTGAAGGTTCAGCAAATCTCAATTTGGCGTTTGTTGCACAGATATTCCAGAACAGGCAAGTAGAGGTTTTTTTTCCTCCTATCTATATGTCCTGAAGGTTGGTAAAAACTCACCTGATGGTTCACTGATTTGTTAGCATTTGTCGTACCTCTTGTCTTTGCCTTCAGGATAAACAATATACAATATCAGGATGTTGCAGAATGTTGACATTTCAAATTATTTATTGTTCCTTGGGCCATGTTCATTTTATTTACCCCATATAGTGCCTTTTCAAATCATATATCAACCTTGTTATTTGAATGTGCAAATTTAGGAACCTGTTTAAATAAAATGCATCGCACTTCTCTCCACCTCTCAAATATTCCATTTAAATTTTCGTACAATTGCATTTTCAATGGAATGTTAAAAAATGCACTACAATCTATCCCATTGATGTGTGGAATGATTATAAACTAGTGCAGGAATGGTCTATCGACAACCAATGTTGCGCCTGTAGAAGATACTCCTGATGACGTGGAGGCATCTAGAGAAGAGAGAGCGTTTCGCTTATGGATCAACAGCCTTGGGATTGCAACTTACGTGAACAATCTGTTTGAGGATGTTAGGACAGGGTATGTTCCGTACCATGAACAGTCTACACCTTTCTTGGTATATATTTTGCTATCTTACCAAAGTTCATTTGCAGATGGGTGCTACTAGAGGTGCTTGACAAAATATCTCCCGGATCAGTTAACTGGAAGCAAGCATCTAAACCACCAATCATTATGCCGTTTAGAAAGGTGGAGAACTGCAACCAAGTTATCAAAATCGGGAAGGAGTTCAAATTTTCTCTGGTGAATGTTGCAGGAAATGACATTGTCCAAGGAAATAAAAAACTAATTCTGGGTAGGTTAAGTTCTTTGATATATTACTTGGTTGTTCGCTTGTTGCTTTTATATCCCACATAATTTTCCTTTCTTTCTCTTGTTCCTTTGGTTGTCATGGCTGCAATTTTTAACCTTTATCTGGTTCAGATCTCTGGGGGGAAAACAGACAGAGGGCAACCTTTTTTAGCCATACTGATGGCAATTACTGCTACTTTGTTAGGGAAATTTACCACTGTTTCCATCCAATAGGAAGAACTTCTTGATTTACGAAATGATCATCTTGTAGCATTAATATTTTTTCCAATTGTTTCTTGTCCTCAGCTTTCCTGTGGCAACTCATGAGGACCAGTATACTACAGTTGCTAAGGAACTTGAGATCCCACTCTAAGGAGAAAGAGATGACAGATGCTGACATTCTGGTATGGGCTAATAATAAGGTCAAGGAATCAGGCAAAACTTCCCGTATCGAAAGCTTCAAGGTTCATCAACCTTCTTGATTTGGCTAAGTTGAGCTGTTGATCATACTCTCGTGGCCTGAAGTACTTCTGTTGTTCCTCCAGGACAAGAGCATATCTGATGGAGTATTCTTCCTTGATCTTCTAAGCGCTGTGCAGTCCAGGGTTGTTGACTGGAGCCTGGTAAAGAAGGGGGAGGACGGTGCGTGCCTCAGTTTCTGATCTTCACTGTATTACCTTCTGTTGCCTCATATGTATTTCACTTCACTTTCTTTTGGGTTGTAGAGGAAGAGAAGAAGCTGAATGCAACATACATCATCAGTGTTGCTAGGAAACTAGGGTGCACAGTCTTCTTATTGCCAGAAGACATAATGGAGGTAACACCAGCAATGCCAGTTTTGTTTCAACAATTCATGTTGATCATAGGTTGAGATTATTGGTAATTTGCACAAAATTGATATCCATTAAACTTTATTGAATAAGTATTGAAATTAACACCGGCCATCTCACAGAACTAAGCTTGGCCTCCATTGTGTACATGTACCCAAGAATAGATGGTATGGTAATTCTTGCTTTCCATTTTGCTGTTGCAGGTGAATCCAAAGATGATACTCACCCTTACTGCAAGCATCATGTACTGGAGCCTACAGAGACAACAAGGCTCTTACCAATGTCCTCGACAGTCTGTGTCCCAAGAAACTGTTTTGGAGGAAGAGGAAGTTGATGAGGAGGAAGAAAAGGAAGAGGAGGATTTCGAAGGTGGCATTGAGGATGGCGGCTCCAATCTGACGACTTAACAAGGATTAATGTTACAGCTAACAACCGACCAGTTTTAAAGGGCGAAGTTGCTCATTTATCAGGGTTTGTCGAAAACCGCAGTGTGGAAAACAATATCGAGCAGCAGCTGCAAAGAAAGATTTGGCATATAGGTAGTTGATTTATACTTTGCATGCCTAGCAATTCAAAGTTTTTGCAGTATGTCAAGATTGTGTGCGTGATCGAGCAGGCGCGCAGCTCGGTTTTGTGTAATCTAAGTAAGAGATGGGAATGCATAAAAGAAATTTGTAGAATTACATGAAAATATTTGCTGGAATCATACCACATCAAACATCATATTTGGTGCATAGACAGCAGTGTACTTGCTGCGCAGTGGGTGGGCTCGATCTCATGAGGTCGGCTGGCCGGGTTGGTCCTTACTGCAGTTAAAGGATCTGACAATTAGTGACGACTCCATTATTGAGTGAGTTGACTTGTTGAGCATTTGACCCTGCAGCTAGCGTCCACACAGCTAACTATATTATTCAGTGGATGGATATGCAAAATACATGTGGTCAAGTGGATTGCTTCGTATCTCTCTTTCTAGATGAGATCGTTACTGTATGTGGATGATACGGCGCGCCCTTTTATTCAGATGCGACTCTCGTCTTCTGCAAGTGCCAGGGGCCACGGCCATATGCAGAGAACTGAAGCATCACTTCTCCTGCATGCACCACCATAAAGGAAAAATTGTCAGACGCGCAAACCATACTTATATTATGAAAAATCCTGTACGATTTTTCTAGAGGCCAAGTTCGTAAATATTATGACAGCTAATGTTTTTCTTCTGAATATTATTGCTTCATGTTCAATCTTACACCCGGTTTTTAATTGTTAACGCCATTGAATTTTAACATCATCATGATCTTCATCTTATTTAAAAAAGTATAATTTTGGTTATCACTAAAGATGTATTTAAATCATGACTTATAATTTTCTGTATTTAAACTAATTATTAAATATACAGAAAGAGTACTTCCTATTGTAAGCTACTAACAAGTTCATTACACAAGTTGCAAACTAATTATTTGTTCAGAGTTCGAAGGCTCCAAACAATGCAATTTATTCCCAACTCTCTCAAACTCGGAATATTAGTTACATTGTTTGCTCGAATTCTGTCGAACAACTATAGATATGTTGAGTAGTTTTCTTTTATACTTCAGTGGGGTTTTTGGCGTCCACGACCTCGAGGCTCGATCAATCCACCATTCACTGGATTCATTATGCACACACATGGCTAACGGCATAAATTATTTCGAACTGGAGACCAAATATTTATTTACTCCATGATCTTATGACATATCATCCATATGAGAACATCATGCACAGTACATCAACGACGACACGAACTGCTCACAAAGTCACTAAGTACACCATTGAAAACTACTGTCACCACACTACGACTGCGACACACACTGACACACGCGCACACGTACACAAGTCCACGTACGCATGCATGCATGGACGCGCCTTATTTATTTTCAGACCACACGCAGGCTGTTCGGTCGCGGCTCGCACTACGTTGCCATATTTGACTGGAAGCAAAGCAACTCAGTTGTTGACCTCCGGGCGGTACATGGGCTCCGGGATCTCGTCGGGGCGGAAGCAGCACCGGCAACCGCCGTAGTAATAACCACCGCGGCCGCAGCAGCCCCAGCGGCAGTATCCGCCGCGGCCAGGGTAGCCGCCGCCTCCGGGGTAACCGCCGCGATAGCCTCCGCCGGGGTAACCGCCGCCGCGGTAGCCCCCGCCCGGGTAACCACCGTACGGGTACCCGCCGCCGCCGCGGTAGCCCCCTCCCGGATAACCGCCGTACGGGTACCCGCCGCCGCCGCGCCAGTCCTGTACAGCGGCCTTGCTCTCCTCCTCCTTCGCCTCTGCATGCACGATCCGGTCCCACACTAAACAATTTGCAAATTTAACTTACTACTAGTAGTAATAATGAGAACCGTTTCTTCTTCTGCATGTTTTTGCAACTAAAAAAAGTCGCTCGTAGTATTTTAGCACTAGCGCATGAACCATATACTATAACTCACGGGTCTGCTCGGTAGCGGAGGCGACGAGGAACGCAGCTGCGAGCAGGAGAGCGAACACGAGTAGCGCCTTGGACGCCATGATATATGCTTGATCTCTCTCGATGAGAAATGGAATGCTCTGTGACTGCGTGGAAGATCGGCTTCAATGTCTGTCTGTGGTGCGAATCTATGCATGCGAATGGAGCGTATTTATAGGCGGCGAAGCGAGAAGAGAGATTATTGGCTATCACTGCCGATTGAGTGGATGGAGATCAAATGTCGTTTCGCATGCGACTGTGTAGGACTGGCCTACGTGATTAATGAAGAGCGAACACAGTTGGGAGGTAGACGGCATTAACGGCTTTATGAGTGAGTGCTGCGTGATCTGCCCGGCCCGTACGTGGAAGTCAAACTTTGAGATTTCGATCGGCTCGATCGGCTGGGGAGACGACGAATGTATGAACGGGGAGACCAACGGAGGGTCAGAAGTCAGAACTCAATTCAGTAGCAGATGAGGTAATAGTGATGACAATGCTTGACAGTATGCTACTAATAAGGCATCAGTATGTGTTTTTATCCCCCGTCTCCCTCTCCCCCGAGAACGTAAGTAAGTAAGCATAAAAAGTTTTTCATTATATTTATACACTCCGGGGAAGGAGTAGTTACGTACCTCGATGACATGGTGGGTGTACATTCAGTTGTTATATTACAAAACAAACTAAAATATGATGACTGATGAGTGATGGTTTACAACTTGTGCTAAGCTATAGATCGTCTCGTCTCTCTAGTAGCAGAGCAAGCGATTGCGACAGGGAAAGGTGACAATGGCGGCAATGGACACGCAGCTGATTGAAACGCCACTCATGTGCTTGCTATATACTACTACCTCCGTCTTTGTTTGTTGACCCTTTTTAATATATAAATTTATATTAGAAAGGGTCAATAAAATAAAAACGGAGGCAGTACTACTTATATAAAAGATATAAAAAAAGTATCTAACATTGTTGACTTTTAGTATGACACGTCTTAACTATATTTCTTTTAATTTTATCCACACAACTATATGTTATTTGGTTTATTTTACCCCTTTATATAATTTGTCCTTTTTGCTACACAAGTGGAATCTTGAACTAAAACTTTATGATATATATGGTAATACACATTGTAACATATATTAGAAAATACCTCATGATTTCTTATTATTATATTGATATGGAAGAATATTTAATAATGAATTAATATTTGGAATACAAAGTTATATAAAACATTATAATGAAACAATTTCATATCATATTGTTGTTATACACACTGTGATATCAACTATATCATCTTATCAAATGTTAATTGAAAATTCAACTTTAATGGAGATAAAAAAGATAAATTTTATTAGGGGTAGTACTTCCTCTATCCGTAAATATAAGCATTTGAAGCCCTTTCAAAAAGTGTCTACGTTCATTATACATTCTATGAATCTAGACACACATCATGTCTAGATTCATAGAATGTTTAATAAACTTAATAGATGACTTCAAATACTTATATTTGTAGACGGAGGAAGTAGCTAGATTATTGAACTAAATGTCATATTTCATCGTGATATGACCATTCCTCTAATTTTTTATGTGCCACCGCCAAGCAACAGGTCGAGATCGACCGATGATAGTCATATCGTGTGATTTGCATATGCTATAGTGCCTTAGATATTAGAAAGTCTTCTGGTACCCAAACGACACTCTTTTTTGAAAAAATGGTGCTCAGATACACTTTAATATCCTCTCAATGTTTGAAGCTCACATTTAGGCAATGTGGACACATAGGCTTGGGACAACCCAACTATACAAGCATATATCGGATTCGAAGAACTCAATTGAGACGATCTCTCATATTGATAACCACGAAGAGTTTCACGCACCACTAACTTCGGTAATAATTTACGATATGAAAGCGTGGAAATTTTGTGATATGCGGAGTACATATAGAAAGGCTAGCCGTGTGATTACGGCACGTACAGAGTGCTTATAGGGACTAATTAAGCCTAGTTAATGACATTTCAACACGATGGACAACAAACTTCCAAACGTTTATTCCATAACATGCATAATATAGTAGAGTGTACACGGTATCTCGATCAACCGTACAACCACGCGCTGGATGCATAGAACATAGGCTATGGCTTGGCACACACCCGCTCACATGCATGCACACTGCATCTTTTATTTTATTTCACTAAAGCAAACTCTTTTTTTTACGTGTTATACGTACGTAAACGTACGGATGGACGTATGTGCTACGTACATATATATAGATTTCACGTCTTTAATTTCAAGGGTTCGTCATGCATCATCCGCTAAACCGATCAGTTGCGGACCTCGTCGACGACCTCCGGACGGTACATGGGCTCCGGGATCTCGTCGGGACGGATGCAGCACCGGCAGCCGCCGCGGCCGTAGTAGCCGCGCACGGGGCCGCAGCAGCCCCACCTGCAGTACCCACCGCGGCCAGGGTATCCGCCGCCGCGACCAGGGTAGCCGCCGCCGTGGTAGCCGCCACGACCAGGGTAGCCGCCGCCGGGGTACCCGCCGCCGGGGTACCCGCCGCCACCCCACTTCTGCATCTGGGCCTTGTTCTCCTCCTCCTGCGCCGCCTCTGTGACGGCCGTACGTAGTTTAATTAACACCAACGTTATATAGTTCGTGTTACAGCAGGAAATTACTGATTCTTGTACAAGGTAGTGACGTGATGCACGATAATAAGTAGAGTAATAGTAATAATTAATCAATGAAGAATGAACTCACGGGTCTGCACGGTGGCAGAGGCGACGACGAACGCGGCGGCGAGCAGGAGTGCGAACACAATAAGGAGCGCCTTACTGGAGGCCATTGCTGCTTGAAGTTGGAGCTCTCTATTCGAGTTTTCTTGCTAATAAGCTCCTTTTCTGCGTGCTGCTTGAGATCGAGTTTCTGGTGTGAGTGATGCGAAGCTATGCATGCAACCCAAGCGTTTATAGGCGACGCGCAGAGAGATCTCATTTCGATCGAGGCTTGAATTGGACCGATGGAGTGAGATAGTCGGCAGGACACTGTACACCTACACGACGAAGCGTTGGTTGGGAGATGGACATGGCATACTGTGTGCGCATTAACGCTATAGCTTCCCGGCCGTACGTCGTGCAGGGCAAGTACTGCAACCAAGATTTAAGAGATATCGATCTGACTTTTACTCTTGCAATGGCAAGTTTGACTCGTGTAGTGTATGCACGCTGACACGTGTGTTGTACTATAAATACATAATACATTTATTTTATTTTCTTGCCAAGAGCGTAATGCATTTATATACAGCAAAATTAAACATCCCAGAGTACTAGCTGCTAGACACGCAGGCACAGGGATATGAGATACTCACTTCGTCCCATTGAACATGTCAGTTCTAGCAGCCGGCACAGGAAAAAAAAAAAAGCTAGGATCTTACGCTTCTGCTGTGGGACCCGTGACATCCATGCTATGAAAAGGGAGGAAGATTGGGAGACGAAGGGGGCATGAGAGAAAGACAAGGCATATTATTGCGCTCGGCTAGTCTAAAGCCTATAACGATACGATCAATTGGACAAAAATTTTGAGTCAAAACGATTTATTCACTGGGACAGAGGGAGTATTATTCATATGGATGGATGGGTCCATCATGCTACACTGCATCCGGATAATACATCATGTTCTGGACTTGTTAGAGGGTGAAGAAAGAAACACGTAGAAGCTGGATATATATATATAGCTGCTCCATCTTTTTTTTTTTCCTTTCATTAAAACATTGTTTGTATTTCAGGATAATGATGACAGGGTCCTCAAGGCACAATTTTGAACAGAGAGAGGACTTAATTATTTAACTATTTATATATCATTTTTTAAAGTAGACATGTCACATGTGAAATTAATTGTTTGGCTCTAGTTGTGCCTGGATCCCCTGATTCACTAGAGAGTAAAAGAATTCAATTGACTTTTACAACCTTAATTGGCTGAATTTTAACGAGTTCTCAGATGATTTAATGTTTGAAGTTATATATCCACCTCTTAATAATGACATGCCCAAACTATAAGCGGTCTCTCTTATCACCACGGACATGTCTTCGGAACACAGTACATACCAACAATTATTAATCATTCAATATCACCCTAAAACTGTATTTAATTATGCTGTAGCTGTTGGCTTCTAACATCCACGTCAACCATTCGTCTTATTTAAAAATTATAAATTGTGATTCAATTTATTTTATTCACTAATTAAATTAACATAAAAAATATATAATATTTATTATACCTTTTTGAATAAGATGAGTTATCAAAAGTCAATTAAAATAACTATTTTAAGTATGGAGGTAATAATCTTGATTGTAATATTGTGAACCCCGAGCTGCTGGCTAAGCTAGCGCAGGCGGTGCTTGTACGTAGTAGTCGGCGACGGCCTGGCGCAAGCAAGCGGTGCTTGTGCAAGCAGAAGCTGAAGCTGGTGACGGAGGCGTTGATGCGTGGCTGATGGGTGCATTAATTCCTTCCTCTGCGAGAGATGACGACCAGGGATCGATCTGTAGCTTAGGTAGAGAGAGTGGCTAAATTTTCGTGTAGATCATATTCGTGCGAGCAGACCGCCGAACCGTTTCGCCAGAGAGTAACATGCATCCATTTCACCGTCGTTTCACGGCCGTAGGTAAGAATCAATTTGTATATATCGTCGTTTCGTTCAGGGTAATTTGTAATTTCTTTGCCGGCCGAGAGGTCAGGTTGTTTATAATTAGAGCCGTGTCTGTATGTATGTATTGCGATGCAAAAGTCCAGAACTATTTTTCATTATCAAAATACATACGTTCACACACACGAGCATGCATATACTACTGCTATGCTTGACATTTTTATTCACTCTTTAGTGCGTTACTTGACAGCTAAAGTTTTCGCCAGGTTATATTGTGAGTGACGCCATCAACTGATATTGCTATTGATCTAGTTCTTGATCTGTGGAACCTTGTTAGGTGTCTTGCAACACTTGTAGCATCCCCCGTGGTAACTCTTATGACAGCATCCCCACTTGCAGTACACGCCACCTCCTTCGTGACCACCGCCTCCAGGATACCCGCCACCTCCTCCGTGACCACCGCCTCCGTGGCCGCCTCCAGGGTACCCTCCACTGCTTCCTCCGTGGCCACCGCCTCCGCCAGGATATCCGCTGCCACCTCCTCTGTGGCCACCGCCAGGGTACCCCCCACCACTTCCACCTTGGCCACCGCCTCCGCCAGAATACCCGCCACCACCTCCTCCGTGGCCACCACCAGGGTAACCCCCGCCGCCTCCTCCGTGGCCACCCCCAGGGTATCCCCCACCACTTCCTCCTTGGCCACTGCCGCCGCCAGGATACCCGCTGCCACCTCCTCCATGACCTCCGCCAGGGTACCCCCCACCGCCTCCTCCTTGCCCACCCCCAGGATACCCCCCACCGCTTCCTCCTTGGCTACCCCCTCCGCCAGGATACCCGCCGCCACCTCCTCTGTGACCGCTGCCAGGGTACCCCCCACCGCTTCCTCCGTGGCCACCACCTCCTCCGTGGTCGCCGCCAGGGTATCCCCCACCGCTTCCTTCTTGGCCACCACTACCACTTCCTTCGTGGCCGCCTCCAGGGTATCCCCCGCTTCCTCCTTGGCCACCACCACCACTAGGGTACCCGCCACCACCTCCTCCATGACCACCGCCTCCAAGATAGCCACCACCTCCTCCTCCGTGGCCGCTACCTCCAGGGTACCCACCTCCCCCTCCTCCGTGGCCGCTACCTTTAGGGTACCCGCCACCACTGCCTTTGTATCCGCTCTTGTCACCCTTCACGTCGTTGGTCTTCTTCTCCGTGGTCTCATCTGCATATATGTGTGGTACAAATTATTACACGGTCAGTCCTTGTTGATAGTAACAATATTTAGGGTCATGCGACCGACGGTGAACCGGCCAGGAAACAAAAAGGAGAGATGGAGTAGGCGACGCACGAGACTGCTCCGACGCGGTAGCGAGCACAGCTGCCAACGCGAGGAGCGCGAGCAGGAACAGAGCCTTGCCGGACGCCATGGTTGAAATTAATTAAGGTATTAATTGTCTGTGTTGGTGGTGGGCGTGGGGTGAGTTGTGAGCCGGGGTGTGCCAAGAGCTGCTATTTATATTGCGGAGGAGGGCGCAGATAAGCACGCCGGTGCAGACGACGGATATAATCACGTTCGTCGCGTGGTAGCTGCATATGTCGCCGCGTGCGCGCCATGGATCGCGTGGACCTACGCTGGTGCGCCAGCGCATGCGGAACGGGCCACTGCTGTGCAAGCCAACCACTTCAAAGCTCCACCGGCTCTCCAAACTTCAAAGCCAACACCTGTTTTAGTACATATTATGCCGCCTATAGTGCCAACTGCCAACAAAGGGGCGCCATAGATTTTTAGAGCATCTACAATAGAGACACACAGACTCTCCCCACGCTAAATTATTGGGGTTCTTTTTCCTCCCTCATTTGTAGCTACAAACAAAGGGAAAAGTTCGTGGACTCCCAGCTAACTCCCCTCGTGCTTCTTCGTGTGGCAAATCTGGCCTCAGTTTTTTTTTTTCTTTTGCCCACCACCATCGTCTGTCATTATGTTTCTTACAAATAAGATTTTATATTTCAATTGTCTAAAAATAAGGTTTTACATGCCTTTTAGGAGAACTGTTTTAGGCAAGGATGAAATTTGCCCTCAGTATAGTTTTTATCTGATCTAAAAAAGGATTTTTGGGGCTAAAATTTTGAATGACACTTGAAGATATATCAATAGATGCCCATTTCAAGATTTGGGGAAAAAAAATTAAATTTTACTTTCCCGAATGATCTACTTTATCTGATTATTAACTCACTCAACAAAATCTTGACTTTGGTTTACTAATACCTCTAAGAAATTCTAGTCGGTGTAATTTTCTCCACCTACAATTTTATCTTTTTTCGGTATGATTGAATAAAGTTTAAATTTTGTATGATGATAGATGATAGAGAGCAGACACACATATCACGTTGTTATATAAGTCCTTTTTCACTATTGCTGCAGAACATCACATTATTATTTCCGACAAGAGGAGCCAGCAACACGATCTTTAGACGCACGTGTGTACGTCTCTAGACGTGCGTTTACACATGTACTTGCATGTGTATATACTACTATCAGTACAATTTATTCCCTTTTTCAGTACGCTACACACTGACTGACAGCTGAGGAGTTCTCTAGAGCCGGCAGCAGGTTGCAGCGAGTGCGCGGCGGCCGGAACCGCCGGCGATGATCTAGCTTATTAGTTCTTGACCTCCTCCGGGACCTCGTTGGGGGACTTGCAGCACTTGTAACATCCTCCGTGGTAGCCTTTGCGGCAGCATCCATACTTGCAGTACCCGCCGCCGCCGCCGCCTCCAGGGTACCCACCGCCGCCGCCGCCTCCAGGGTACCCACCGCCGCCTCCTCCGTGGCCGCCGCCTCCGTACCCTCCACCGCCGTACCCGCCCCTGTTGTCCTTCATGTCATTGTTGTTGGTCTCCTTCTCCTTGGTCTCGTCTGCATGCATGCACATATGAGTGGTGCAAAATTATAAATAGGGAGGCCTCTTAATTTGTTGGTAATAATATATATCCCGGCGATGATGATGCATTTGGGAAAACAAACAAACAAAATTAAGGAGCTACTCGTAGCTAGCTATAAGGCAGGATGGAAACGAGAGAGACGACGACGCACGAGCAGGCTGGTCCGACGCGGTGGCGAGCACGGCTGCCAACGCGAGGAGCGCGAGCAGGAAGAGAGCCTTGCTGCTGCTGGACGCCATGGTTGATCGAAAGGTGTTTATGCTTGGTGGTGGTGGTGGATCGAGTGAGATCGAGTTGAGTCGGGGGGAAGCTGCTGCTGCTATTTATACCGCGGGGCACGTACGGCGCAGAGATAAGCACGCCGGAGCGGGAGCAGACGAGGAGTCGGACGTGCGCGCTCGCTTGTTCCCATACGGCGGACATAGCTAGCAGATGACGTTGTTCGTCTCGCGTGTGGTAGCTAGCTAGCTACGAGCTCTGCATGCATGTGCCGCCGAGATCGGTGCGCCATGGATCGCGTGGAGCTACCTGTGGTGCGCCAGCGCAATGCGGAACGGCCCAGCCACTAGGTAGGTAGTAGAGCCAGCTGATCGGCCTCGCTCACGTCGTAGTCTCGTCTTGGCCATTTATTTCCTTGTCGATAGATAAGCTCCATCTGGATGCATGTTTACACATATCCAATTGAAGCGGCCAAGGCGGGAGGCGACTGTAAGCCTGTAGGCTGGAGCAGCTCGAGCCTCAGCGCGGCCAGAGACGTGTAATCTGTTTCAATCAGTGGTGCAACCGGCCGGCTTGCTGCCTTTGCTAGCTGGCTTCCATTCTGTTCGCTTCAGCGACGCGTCATCAGGTGCTGCGCCGCGCCGTTTCAAAGGAACGAAGGAGACGAGGTGCAACCAGCGTTCTCGAGACTCCATATCGATCAGCTAGATGCATGCATGGTGGCTCTGAGAGTATGGAGCGGCGATGGCGTGTAGTTGAAGGTGAAAAAAATCGATCGGGTGCGCTGCTTCCTAGCTATGATCTTTTACGTTTTATGTATAATAATATATACTTGATCTTGTCATTACTGTATTCTAAGAAAGAGAAAATAAATTAAAGGAGAGGATCTCACTTTCCTGTATATATATATATAGTCATCACCGCTACAAAGTTAAATCAGCCACCCACAGAAAACCCGCACTGTCAGGATTCCAGGAAAAGATGTGAGGTAAAATCCAATTTATCAAAGCTTCAAAAATCACATCTCTGGTGCCGTAGCACGACAGACATTTATGTACAAGACTCTAAGCATCCTCGGAGCAATTCAAGCACTTCAACACCGTCAACAAAACTAACCCATCTTGAAAGTAAAAGTCAGCCAACAGGAAGGAAGGAACTCATCGTCTCTCACTCGATAGAAAGGACAGTTTCCTTATTCGCCGGGCTGCAATCTTGATATGTACTTGTCATAAACCTTTGCCGCTCGCTCTAGATCGCCGAGCTCCGCATAGCAATCGGCTATGGCGCCATAAGCCTCGGTGCAGCCAGAATCCTCGCCTGTCTCCTTGGAAAGCTCCAGAACTTTGGAGTAGTACCTCATTGCGTCTCTGTATTTTCCCAACCTTTGTAGAGATGCACCTAATTAACCAAGAGCAAATGATGACAAAATTCAGTCACGAAACGTAGTAGCCATTATATTAACAACATAAAAATAATTGTGCTCCTTTATTTCTACACCTGCAAGGTTTCGAAGTTCAAAGCCCATCTTTGTCCAATGATAAATGCAGATTGAATAAGTTACACAAGGGAATCAAATTCATTTCATACGGAACACTGATTTTTAGCCATTTCCTCACAACAGACGTTCTGAAATAGTTTGTGACATAACACAAATCTTTATGTATGCAGTTCCTGCATAATCTCCAATCTAAGTTTGGAAAAAACATGACTACATTACTTGACAGTTGATCCCTTAGAATGTTTAGCTTTGGCTACTATAGCTAAGAGGATTATCAAAATGGAATTATGGAAGTGACGATTCCACCTTTAAAAGAGCAATTAAAACGACACTACCCAGGTGAAACACCATATATTTCATTCGTTCTTCACTCTTTGTAGAATTTTCTAATGGTTGGCACTTGATTAAGAAAACAGTGTGGGCACTTGATGAGGTAACCATATCTTAGTGATCATGCAGCCTAACCAACCAGATATGAAAAGACAAGTACTAGAATAGTGAAGAGTATTACATTCATTGTGTACCATTTTATTACCACAGTGACAACAGTCAACAGTGAAATATAAATTAACCATTATCAAGAGGGCATGACAAACATATTCAATGGTTGTTATCAGGAAGAAAAACATTATATAATTGTCATTATCAGGAAGAAATGAACCTAGTCCTCGTGCAGCTTTCTTCTCCTCGAAACGATCCCCAATGCTTTCAGCAAGATCTAAAGCCGTCCTGAACTCCATTACTGCCTTATCAAGATCTTGATTCCTCAGATAATTCTTCCCATTTCTAATGTTTGTGACCAACTGCTGCTTCCTTGGATCAACAATGACCTGATTTTCTGTTGTTCGCCTCAATGGCGCATAAGTAAGGCCTGGAGCAAATGACTCAATCTGTGCCTGCCTTCTAAGTGCAGTATTAATCTGGCGAAGTTGATTATTCAACCGTTTTAATTCCTCCTTTCTTTGTCTTGCTAATAATCCTATATTGATAGACAAAGAAAATTAGGATGTCAACAAACATCCCCTTTCACTATTCACAAGTAGAACACAATTATGCGTGTTAGCATTTAGAGTTTTACCACCAACAGCAGCTCCTATAAGAGCCACAGCAATAAAAAGGGGCATATTGGCGAAAGAATTAACCGGTTGGCATGTCTCTGCTGATGCCTCAAGAGGCACAGCAAGCATCGATATGGTTGAAAGGATAGCTGCTCTCAAAAGGTCCGGTCGTGCCATTTTCTGTAGGACAAGAAGCGGAGGAAAACCAGAGTCAATTGCTGCACTGCAAGAAAAAGAAAAGGGGGGAAAAGAAGCCTGGCAAAGTGCAAACAGAACAATCTGAACAAGACCATACACCAATGATGAAACTCAAATGACTGAAAGGCCACCAATGACCAAATGGAAACACTCCCTCTAAGTTTTGCCAATATAGTGCACCAAGCATGCACATTGCATTGTGTACTTCCTTAAAAACACATTGTGCTCATTGCACCAGTAAGGCCACCAGACTGCATGGTGCCATGGCCTCATAACATCAGTTTCCTCATATTGGGCAAGAATTCAGTTCATCAATATGCAATTATGCAACCCATGAGACAATCGTGACTCGTAAAATTTGAATGGTTTTTGCAATCAAATTAAACTAGCTGGCTCACAGAATAGTCCTTCATTAGGGATCAGTCTACTAAAATTTCAGTAGTCGTGCTGTAGTTAGTTGATGCGATCAATTCGCATCTACTTGCAGCAAACAAAAGCATAAATGATTCTTTGTAGGTGAATAAAGTGCGAATAATCAGACCTGATGGTCGGAAAAGATGCGCCGAAGAGCCCGCGGCAGCTGAAATGCCTCACCATCAGCTGTCTTTAGGTGCGCGAAATCGCCGCCGCCGCAACTGGTGGGTACCCGCGGCTGTGGCAGGTATCGTACGCGGAGGGGCTCCGCTGTCGCCAACGCTTCCGCACCATCTACAGGGCATTGATAATCAATCCACGAGTGGCAATCTCTCAATGTGAACATGAAGACACCGCGCCGGGGGAGGGGCAACCTACAGGAGAAGAGGCGGATGCGGACGGGGAGGAGGATGACGCCCTTCGCGCGCGATGGTGACGGCCGTCCCACGTAGGCGCGGCCGTGGGCGGCGGCTGGCGCGTACATCGCCGGCGGCGGCGCCTCGTGTTGGGCTGTTGCTTATACAGGTCACGGCCTCGGCGGGCTGTACGACTCGGGTGTCGCCGGCTAATTGTGTGGCACGTGCAGCGCGCGTGGTGATGTGGGTGGAAATGGAACCGAACGGGCTGCATGTTTCATTGTGGGCTGTAGGCTGTAGGCTGTAGCACACGGTTTCCTGTAAGCCCACGGAGTCAGAACTTCAGATAACGCTCGTGTGTTGACAATCTAAATTCTTGAATTTTTTTTAAAAAATAGTACAAGAGTATTTATCTGAAGTTCGGAAAGATAAATAGAGAGGCACATTAACTGATTCAAAAAGCACAAACAAAAGAAATACATTTTATTAAAGACGTGCAAATATTTTTGGAACGTATATATATGAAATTGTATATGCTCGTGACAAGAATATCTTCTTAATATAATGAAGCTTTTATTATACATACATATACACAATAACCTTGAATTTGTATGCTCATGGCTCACAAGAAATAAGCCTCACATTTTTGTTACTATGTTCAAACAGGCATCAAATTTCTCAGCATCAAACTACCAAACAATTGAATACGTCATGGAGTCTACAATCAATCTGAGCCGGAGCCATTAACCAAGCGAAGCCAGCTTCTTCTCTAGTCGCTTTGCCGAGCGAAGGGCTTCGAGAGCATCCCCATGCTTCCCTTCGCGCTTCAATGTGAGAGCCTTCAATTTCTCACCCTTGATCTGTTCTTCCAACTGAGTTCTCTCGCTCAAAGGCTTGCTCGTTGCTGCCATGGCTGGCTTTACATCTAGTTGAGGCCTGCTTGTCACAGTGGCCGCAGGCTTCACTTCAGTTTTCTTAGGAGGTTGCGCACTAGAAGACTGCATGGACAAGTCAGCGTCACTCCAGCCGATGGATTTTAGGGCTGACATGATTTGAGGATCAAGAAGATTCTCTACAACCGCATCATTTGGTTCAACTGACAGACCTCCGGAGCTTGAGCCTTGGTTATCTGATTCTTCCAGTTGGCTCTCTAACTCCTTGGCCAATTCAAATTCTGCATCTGCTTCTGCAGTCTTGCCCTCTCTACGCAACTTGAGCGCATTGCGTTTGTGAGCAAGGGATTCACGTTGGATTTTGAGACGGTCTCGGCTAGACATTGCTTTCAAAGGCTTAGTCGATTTGTTTGCTTCTGCAGGAGGAGCAGAGACTACAGTGTCAATGTGGTTGCTGGTGCTAGCAGGCTGTTGGATCAAGTTGCTCTGCTGCACAACAGACCTAGTTGAGTCATCTCCACCATCCGCACTGTCCAGTTGAGCACCTTCGAGATGCTTTTCTAAGAGTTTTGCCAGTTTCAGCTCTTCCCTAGCTTCTGTCATTTTCCCTTCTCGCTTAAAAGCAACTGCTTTTCGCTTATGGAGTAAAATCTCATTTTTAAGAGTATCACCACCATGTTCTTTCTGAGCTGCTTTATGATCAGGTGAATGTAATTCCTTTACAGTCTTCAATGTATCAGTGTCAGTGCTTCCATATGTTGCATGACCTTGTTTTGAAATGATTGCCTCAGTCTGCGGTTTGCTACCTAGTGCATCCATGGATGCACCAGGTTCATCTGCACGCACTGGCATTAAATTGCTTTGAGAAGATGAGAGTACATCAGCATCACCACTAGGGACATGCTGAACTGATTTTTCCTTAATCTGACGTTCACCAATACTAGTGACTTGTCGGTTAGCAGACAAGTTACTTGATTCTTCAATTTCAGCCAATTGCTGCTCCAAGACTTTTGCCTTCTCCAGTTCCTCCTCAGCTTCCGTGTTTTTCCCCTCCCGTCTGAATGCAAGAGCCTTCCTTTTTATACCTAGCAATTCTTTCTGAATTTGAGTCTTAGTCTTCGAAGACTTCTGAGCAGCTACATGTGAAATTGATGATGTGTCAGCTCTTTTCACAGAATCAGCATCATCTTCCCATCCTATATTTTTCAACACAGATAGCAATGCTGGATCCTGCATGTCATTGTCTGTAACCTCAGGTTCACATCCTTCATCTGTAAGTTCAAGATTTGGGGGTTCAACTTTGTATGGAGGCGTTGAACCAATGTTCCTAGTTTCCTTGGCTACAGGCTTAGAAGAACTCTCAAGCTCTTCAAGTTGCTTCTCTAGAATGCTACCTTTCTTTAATTCTTCCTCAGCCTCATGCACCTTCCCTTCCCGTCTCAAGGCTAGGGCCTTCTTCTTCAGAGCCAACAGTTCTCTCTGAATTGCTAGCTTACTTTTTGGTGCTGTTATAGGTCGGGCGTTCATCTCTGCAATCATGACACCTTCAGCATTTGCATTATCTGGATCTTCATTTTCCAGATCCTTCTCCAGTAGCTTTGCTTTTTTAAGCAATGACATTGCTTCTGTGACATTACCAGACCTTCTGTTCACAACAGCCTCTCTTTTCAGAGCTTGCACTTGCTCCTTTAGTGCCTCTTGATTCGAAGGAGGAACAGATCCATGGTTTTCCAATTGTTTGTCATCCTCTTCACTCCAGCCAAATGATTTGAGGGCAGCAGCCATATCTGGGTCATTCAGGTCATCATCAGTAACATCAAAGTTACCATCAATGGGTAGGTCATCAGAGGCAACAAGAATTTGCTCAAAGTTTAAAGCAGGGAATCCTGGATTGTCCAACAGTATGTCATCATGGTTATCGTCGTCCATGTTCCGAATAATTGCAGCTAAATCGTCATCAGAATCTTCTGCTTCACCCAGAATCTCTTGTTCTTCTAGTTGTTTTTCCAAAATTTTTGCCTTCTTCAGCTCTTCCTTTGCTTCGGCAAGTCTACCTTCTCGCTTCAGCAATAGGGCTTGTCTTTTCAGAGCATTCACCTGAGATTTATCAATACCACCGGTTTTCTTGGCATTTGATGATCTTGGTGACACCTCTCTAAGAAGCTGTGACAGCTCTCCTTCCACACTCTTAGGGGCTGTCTTTGTTTCATCATGAACATCTGCATCTGACCAACCTAGTTCTCTTAGCTCAGAGGCAATATCATTCTTTTCTTTCTTAACTCTCTTCCCAGCTGAGGCCCTTGTTGCTTCAGCCCCATTGGAACCATCTGCTGTCAGGGTACTAACCGCAGACATTACAACAGGGGTTTTTGTGGCCATCTTCCTGCTCTTTCTCAATTCTAATTCCAGGGCTGCAGCTTGCCTCTCAAGTTCTTTACCATGCTTGAAAGCTCGCAGAGCTTCTTCAGGTTTACCTTCTGATTTTAGGGTTTTGTATCTTTTCTTCTCCTCTACTGCTTGTTGACGCAGCTCATCTGGGGTAAAAACGGATGCACTGTTGTTGAGCTCATAATCATGTTCTTCAGCAGCAAGACGTGCATCTCCATTTCTATCCATGCTGAAAGTTGCAGAAGTTCTTCTGGAACTAGAACTGGAGGCACTACCAGTGTTCAGAGATTCCCTACGAGAAAGCTGGGTCTGTGCTCCATCACTTCCAAGGATTTCATTTAGAATTTCATCTTCTGGTTTAGAAGCTACTTTTGTGTTACCTGCAATAACAGTGTAGAGAGTGATTGTTTTAAGTGTAGTATATCTTGCGAAAAGAAAAGAAAAAAAAAGAATAATGATAGATGACAGCTGCATGCTACATTTGGCATAACCAGAAGCTTTGTAAAACCAGGGAAAAATTACATAAATGCGGGCACACCACATGCCTGTACATAACGGCCTCCCTCTGTCCCTCCCTCCCTCTCTGCTGTTTGGGATTCAGGGGGTTAAGGTATAGGATTGAATGCTCACTGAAGTCCGGCCTTATAAGGGAGGCCTGGCAGTGGTGAAAATTTGTGGGCAGGCAGGGGGACAGCGGCTCCCAGGGCAGCAGCAGGGGAGATGTGGTTCTGGACAGAGAGGAAGAGCAAACAACAGAGGTTGAAGACGTCCGAACACAACTGACCGTCACAGTGCTGTTAACTGAATCTCAACAAAAGAGGGACCAAACGGTCCACATCTATTGTGCGCCAGCACCATGGAACGCCACATCCACACTCAACTTTTAATTTGCATATTCAGGTCCATGAACTTGTTAAGCAGTTCATTCGTGATCCAAACATCTCTAATTAGCATTAATTCATCTAGTAGATTGTCTTTGTGGCATCCGATTTACCAATTCATCACTTGTACTATTATTTGGCCCAACTCAAAATGAAAAAGGCAAAAACCATTTGTGATGAGTTACTAAACTTCAGTGACAAGGTTGTGACGGAGACATCAAATAGGTAGATCAATGCTGATTGTGGTGATTTAGACCGTGATTGAACTCCTTAGCAATTTCGAGGATCTGAATGTGCAAACTAAGAGTTTGGGGACCTAGATGACATCGCGGTCGAGTTTAAGGACCACAAGTTCACTTCACTCTTGTTCTCATGCTTTCACTATGGATATTGCTCCCAGAGATTCGAAATTCATGAACATACAAATAGCTAGCAAACCAAACAATGAAACAGAAACTATAGAACAATTGACATGTCAATTCTGCAGAGAATAAAGCTATTTCGGGATTAAGATCTAAGCTATGAACACATCCAGTTAGGCAGAAGGCATAATTAAATTACATGCAGTACCAAATGAAGCTGAATAACAAATTAATTTCCATGATCCTGAATACAAACTGTTGATGTGTCTAATTGTTTTCTAGTAACAATGACCAAATGAGAAAAGGGGATTTTGGAAGGAGACACGCCTGCAGCTCATATGCTCTAAAAAACCAAAGGTTATCAAATTCACATGTAATTACACCTTTGATGGATTCTGTAACCAGATTTTTGTCACATAATATATTATTTCCAAAACAAAATTACTTTTGATATAGCAAAGTAGTATCAAGTAGCAGTCACATTAGATTTCCCTTCACTGAAATACATAACTCATTGAAAGAAGCTAACCTTTCCCAGCTCTGTTTTTGTGACCATATCTCAACTCAAAGCGCGCTGCTTCCTCAAGTTTTTTACATGGATCACAAATTCGAACAGGTGAATCACCCTGTCCACGTAAAACCATCTTCTGCTGGGTGCAGCCGCTGCAGAACAAGCCTCCACATCTTTGGCAGTGGTGCTACATATCAAACACACAGAAATTAATATGAGTATACGACAGCTGAAGAGTTGAGAGCATGAGATAGCAAGATCTTTTTTATTTATTTTTTTGCCAGGGAGGGGTAGGGGGGTGGGGGTAAGTAAGATTTACAAATGGCAGAGGGATACAGAACACAACTTTCTTAATTGGAGCAAGAAAGTGAGACATCATAGGACCTTGGATATTCAAATTCCAAATTTAGACTCTTTTTTTCCTGACTATCAATTTCACACCAACTAGGAAGCTTAAATGGCTGTTTAGATGAGCAGAACTCCTGATTCAGAACAAGATGTTAACTGACGCTATGGATAAAAACATCAGTGCAAAGCACGATGTCCTGATTTCTCTATGCAGTAGGCCTTCAGTCGGAAGTCCGTTAAAGTTGCAGTCTATTCATCATGGCAGGTCGCCATGGGATGATGTCAAGCATTAGTTTGAACACTAGTGGAGGCAAGGTCATGATCTATGTTGAAAAGGTTAAAATCCTGTGATATCAATTTAATTTTAGACTTGAGGTCATTTGATGTATGCAAAGAAACATTCTTACTTATAGAAGGTAACATAATCACTAACTTGGATGGCAAACACCCGGGGGAGGGGGGGGGGGGGTTTGTTGGTTGTATTACATAATGAATTTTCAGCAGGGTGCGAGTTTTGCAGTTAGACATGTGACCATCGAGCTATGTAAAAGATGCAGGGATGCCCATAAACACTCAAACTGTGAGCTAGCCACGCTACTCTACAAGATTATGAAGCGGAGTGCACTGCAGTACGCTTAATATCGTCATTAATTGCTGAAAGAAAGTCATAGATGCACACGAAAACTAGAAGCGATCACCTTCCTATTGAACAAGGAGAACTGAGTAGAACAACCCTGGCAGTGGGATGCATCCACCACCCAAGTAGCGCCACGCAGGGACGGCTTAGGCGGCAGCCCGATCTTCTCCAGCATGGCAGGTAGCACCAGGGGCGGACGGTCCCTGTAGGCAGGGTGGGGCGGCCGCCCCAGCTAGCGCCGAGCGCAAGTACTCCTGTCCCCTCCTTTCTGCCTCCAGCAGTTAGCAGCCTGAGGAGCTTTGCCACTGCGTGCCGTCCATGGAGAGAGATTGGGTAGCCTGAGAGAGAAACATACGGACGTTGAAGAAAGGAACAAACCAAGTGCCGTATGGGTGGGGAGATTTATCAAGGACTCTTGGATTGGGGCAGCTAAGCTCAGCGCTCACCTTCCGTCGCAGCTGTACGAGGAGGGCCAAACTGTGATCACCCCTTGGCTGCCGACGGTGGGGACCGGAGCCGGAGGATCTCCAGGGGAGGCGGACGAATCTCCGCTCCGCTCCACGCGCGTGGATCCTTCTAGGCGCGGGGACGGAGAAGCGACGACGGTGGGTTTGGGTCGAAGCAGGGGTTGTGAGATCCGCGAGGAACGGGACTGGCGGTGGTTGAGGTGCGGGTGCAAATCTGAACCGTTAATCATCGACGGAATGGTAATGCTTCGTGATAAGAGAGAGAGAGAGAGAGAGAGAGAGAGATCGATTCATTATACGGATACATAGGGGCAAATGTCATGTTATTTTCTTGTAACAACAAAGATGATAAATAACGGTAGCAAGTCTTATCAACGTTTTTCTTTAATAAGATGACACTTTATTATATAGAATTATTAAAAATTTTAAAACATTCTTATTTTTCTCTACATCTTTTCCTGAACAGTCCCACCAGTCCATTAGTGTTGAGGGCCGATACCGGTGATGACCGGTATTAGCGGTCCTCCGACTGCTTTACGTATAAAGCAATAAGCGACCTCCGTCTCGCCCGACCTCTATGCCGCGACGCGCGTACAGTGGCTCGGGCCCACAGACAGGTCCGCCTCGCCCGACCCCCTCGACCGGGGTCGGATCACCCGCCGCTCGACTCAGGCTCCCGACCTCACCAGACGGGGTCGGGAGCTCGTGCCAAAGTCCGCCTCGCCCGACCCCAGGGGTCGGGCGAATCGCTCCCTCCCGACCCTCAGGGGTCGGGAGCGCCACCTAGCGCGATGAAGGCGGTTGGTACTGAGTAGTTGAGTAATAAAAGCTCAACTACTCTCGTGGCTACCAAAGCCCCCCGCGCAAGTGGGCGTTTACCGCCCACGTCGCACAGTGACAGCGAGGCCGTCACTATGCGAACGACCCCCGTCAAAGCCCATCCCTTCTGACAAGACGGGACGGCTACGATCGACATTTTGACCGGGTACGGAGCTAACGATGACCAGTCCTCCTCTCCTCCGACCCCTCGTCGGAGGGTGACCGACCATACCGAAGGGACGTCCCTCGTTGACGGCCATCCCTGTGGCGCCATCGACCGAAGAAGCACCGCCATGCCTGCGACGTCATCCACAGCGACCGGCACGGAGTCTGAAGCATCAACAGCGCGGCCTACAGGACACCCGGCCATGCCGCCGCCCACACCTTTGCGCCAACTCTTTGTACGCCCACCTCCCTCCTTGCAGTATAAAAGGGGGGAGGCGGGAGAACGACGGAGAGAAGACTAGTGCAACACACACGATATCTCACCCCACGTAGAACACCTCACAGAGACTTGGGAGCTCATCCCTCTCTCGCCTGTTTGTAACCCCCTACTACAAACTGTCGCGAGTAACACGAGCAGCCTCATCGAACTGGACGTAGGGCACGTTGCCCGAACCAGTATAAATCCTTGTGTCCTCTCGCGAACCATCCGAACCAAAACACGCACTCCACGATACTAATTACTCGTCGGCCACAACGAACGCCGACAGTTGGCGCGCCAGGTAGGGGTTCTTTGTGCGTGTTTTCGTCAAACCCCTCTCTTTGTTCGGATGGCTAGCCGCGCAAACACCTGGGTTCCCGGTGCACACGTGCGTTTCGGGAGCCTCGACTTCGTCGCCATCTCAGATGGCGCTCTGGCACTGGCCGGTGCAGCGGCACCACCGGTTGCCCCGCTTGACCCCGGGCGTGTATCGCCTCTCGCTGGCACATTGTCCCGGGCGTCGACGCTCCCAGCTCCACACGCCATGAACAACGAGTTCGTGGCCATGGTGGGCTGCGCATCCGAGTCTCTCTTCGACCTCCTAGATGGAGCGTCAAACGAAGATTCCGATGCAGAGTGCAGTGAGGGAAGTCATCATCCCTCACGCGAGTGCCTTATGATACGTGCGGAGCATCTTCCCGCTGCGGAGGGCGAGCGCCCTGCGGAATCGTCTGGCCCGCAGGACGGGACCCCACCCCGTGACGCGCAGTCAGAACGACTGCGCGCACGAAGGGAGGAACTCCTGGAGGTCCAGCGTCAGCTAGATCAGCAGCGTGCGGCGATTGATCACGAGCTCGCTCAGAGCGAGTCCAGTGAACACACCCGCACTGACGTTCGCGACTTACGAGTCGCAAGTCGTGACGATGGCTGCCCGCGCTTCCCACGGGCGAGCCAGAACTTGGCCGCGGCGGCGGCATTGCTCAGGGGCCTCCCTGAGCCTGTCACGCCGGAGGCCCGACGCGCCCAGCGCGAGGTTGAGGCGCTACTTGAGCACGCGGCAGTGCAGCAAGCTGAGAGCTCGCTGTCGCGTCTGCGTGGACAACGTGCCCAGAACACGTCTGTCCACCAGACTCCCCCAGCAGCGGATGGCACGGCGAAAGCCTCCGTCCGCGGTCGTCTGGGGACGAACAGGGACGCCCGCGCCACCCTGGATGCGCGGCGGCGCCGCCTGGAGTTCGACGATGGCACCTCCCGATCGCGTCATCCGCGTCGAGGAGGACGCTACGACGACGACGAGGATCGAAGCCCTAGCCCGGACGCCCCGGGGCCGAGGGTCTTCAGTCCCCACATTCGGAACGCAGCATTCCCGCGGCGTTTCCGACCCCCGACCAACGTACCAAAGTACGCGGGGGAAACTAACCCCGACCTGTGGCTCGAGGACTATCGCCTCGCGTGCCGGGCTGGGGGCGCGGAGGATGACGACTTCGTCATCCGCAACCTGCCACTGTATCTGGCCGACTCGGCCAGAACGTGGCTCGAGCACCTCCCCGCCAATCAGATCACCTGCTGGTCTGACCTTAAGGAGGTTTTCGTTGGAAACTTCCAGGGGACTTACAACCGCCCAGGTAATCCCTGGGACCTCAAGAACTGCCGGCAGAAACCTGGAGAGTCGCTCCGGGATTACATCCGGCGCTTCTCCCGGCAGTGCAACGAACTGCCGCACGTCGGTGACGCCGATGTCATCGGCGCATTCTTGTCCGGGACGACCTGTCGCCCCCTAGTTCACGAACTAGGGCGCAAGAGTCCCCGGACCGCCAGAGAGTTGCTGGACATCGCGACCAGCTTCGCCTCTGGCGAGGAGGCAGTGGGTGCTATCTTCGATCGCGCCCAAGACGCCAAAGGCAAGCGGGTCGAGACAGCCGGCGGAGGCTCCTCCGACCCCCCGAGCAAGAAAAAGAAGAAGAACCGGCCGCGTCCGTCCGGAGAACGGATGGTCGCTGCCGCGGATCGCAAGGGTGCCAAGGCGCCCACGGAGGACACCCCGGACCACTTCGAAAAGAAGTGGAACGGGCCGTGCCCCAACCACGCCTTCCCAGTGAAACACTTATACAAAGAGTGTTCGCTGATGAAGAAGTTCCTGGCCGAGGAGGCCAAGAAGGGCAAGCCGAAAGGCAAACCCAGACAGGCTCCCGATGACGCCAGCAACGACGTCGACGCCGCCGACGGCGACGACAACTTCCCGGAGACGGACGGCTGCCTTATGATCGTCTCTGGGCCGGCGCCACACGGTGGCCGACGTCGGGCCAAGCTGGAGCGCCGTGAGGTGTTCGCAGTTGAGCCCGCCGTCCCGTCGTTCCTCAAGTGGTCGGAGTCTCCGATCACGTTCGACCGGTCAGACCACCCCAGCCACGTACCGCAACCAGGCAAGTACCCGTTGGTGGTAGACCCGATCGTCGGCACTAAGCGCCTCTCCAAGGTGCTTATGGACGGAGGCAGCGGCCTCAACATCCTCTACGTCGAGACCCTCGACGCCATGGGCATCGACCGGGCGCGCATTCGCCCGACCGGCGCACCCTTCCACGGCGTCGTCCCTGGGAAACAAGCTGTTCCCCTCGGGCAAACCGATTTGCCCGTCACCTTCGGGACTCCGTCCAATTTCAGGACGGAGACTCTCACCTTCGAGGTGGTAGGATTCCACGGATCCTACCACGCCATATTGGGACGGCCATGCTACGCCAAGTTCATGGCCGTGCCCAATTACACCTACCTAAAGCTCAAAATGCCTGGGCCGAAGGGGGTGATCACCGTCGGGACGTCCTTCCAGCACGCCTACCAATGCGAGGCGGAGACTGGCGAGCTCGCCTCCGCAACCGTGGCGACGGAGGAACTCGCTGTCATCCGCCAGCAAGTCACCGAGGACGCGCCCGACTCCAACCGCAGCGCTGGATCCTTCGAGCCCGCGGAGGGCGTCAAAGAGATCCGGCTCTGCCCCGACAGCGCCGACGGCAAGACGGCGAAGATCGGGACTGCTCTCTCCCCCAAATAGGAAAGCGTGCTCGTCGACTTCCTCCGCGCGAACGTCGACATCTTCGCGTGGAAACCCTCGGACATGCCGGGCATTCCGAGAGAAGTCGCCGAGCACGCCCTGCACATCAAGCCGGGCTCTCGCCCGGTCAAGCAACGTCTGCGCCGCTTCGACGAGGAGAAGCGCAGAGCGATTGGGGAAGAGATCGCCAAACTCCTGGTAGCCGGTTTCATCAAGGAAGTGTATCACCCCGACTGGTTAGCCAACCCCGTTCTTGTGCGGAAAAAGAGTGGGAAATGGAGAATGTGCGTTGACTATACCAGTCTCAACAAAGCGTGTCCAAAAGATCCGTTTCCTTTGCCACGAATCGATCAGATAGTCGACTCAACCGCGGGGTGCGAAACCCTATGCTTCCTTGATGCGTACTCCGGGTACCATCAAATCCCGATGAAGGAGTCCGACCAGCTCGCGACGTCCTTCATCACTCCGTTCGGCTCGTACTGCTACGTCACGATGCCGTTCGGACTGAAGAATGCAGGCGCTACGTATCAGCGCTGCATGATCAGAACCTTCGACGAACTCATCGGAGACATCGTCGAGGCCTATGTGGACGACATCGTAGTCAAGTCCAAGAAGACCGACCAGCTCGTCGACGACCTGGAGCGGGTCTTCACCAAGCTCCGAGCAAACGGCATCAAACTCAACCCCGAAAAATGCGTTTTCGGGGTCCCGAGGGGGATGCTGCTCGGATTCATCGTCTCCGAGCGTGGCATCGAAGCCAACCCGGAGAAGATCGAAGCCATCAACCGGATGGGTCCGATCCAGAGCTTGAAGGGAGTGCAACGCATGACCGGGTGCTTGGCGGCGCTAAGCCGTTTTATCTCACGCCTCGGGGAGCGCGTTCACCCGCTTTATCAGCTCCTGAAGAAATCCGACCGATTTCAATGGACTCCCGAGGCACAGGAGGCTCTCGATAGGATAAAAGCTATCCTGTCCAAGCCACCGGTCCTGGTGCCTCCGACCCCGAAAGAGCCACTCCTACTCTACCTCGCCGCGACGACTCAGGTCGTCAGCGCTGCTTTGGTCGTAGAGCGAAGGGAGGAGGGCCACGCCCTCAAGGTTCAACGCCCCGTCTACTTCGTGAGCGAAGTCTTGTCCGACACAAAGACTCGGTACCTCCAGATACTGAAAATTCTTTACGGCGTCGTCCTCGCCAAGAGAAAGCTCAGACACTACTTCGAGTCGCACCCGGTAACGGTGGTCACCTCTTCCCCCTTGCGCGAGGTCGTCGAAAACCGCGACGCAACGGGGAAGGCCGCGAAATGGGCTCTCGAGCTCATGGGCGAGGGAATCACGTACGCCCCTCGTACAGCGATCAAGTCCCAGGCCTTGGCCGACTTCGTGGCGGAGTGGACCGAAATCCAGCTCCCCACTGCCCCCGTCGACCAAGAGTACTGGGTCCTCTACTTCGACGGCTCGTTGATGCGCGCAGGAGCAGGGGTCGGACTCGTCTTCGTCTCTCCCATGGGGGTGCGCATGAGGTACGCAATCCGACTCCAGTTTCCCGCCTCCAACAACATGGCGGAATACGAAGCGCTCATCAATGGGCTCAAGATCGCCGACGAGTTGGGGATCCGACGTCTCGAAGTTCGAGGCGACTCCCAACTCGTCGTCGACCAAGTCATGAAGGAGTCAAGCTGCCACAGCGATGTCTTGGACGCGTACTGCCAAGAGGTACGCAAGCTCGAACACAAGTTTTTCGGTCTTGAACTCAAGCATGTCCCGAGGCGACAGAACGAAGAAGCTGACTCCCTCGCAAAGATTGCGGCGGGTCGGGACCAGATCCCACCAGGGGTCTTCTCCCACGACCAAAGCCAGCCGTCGATCCGTCCCAAAGATCCAAAAGGGGTCGACAACGAGTCGACCCCAGGCGAAGGGGTCGGATCGACTCCCGCGCCTCCAGGATCCGACGTCATGGAGATCGATGACGCACCCACGTCGGGGTCGGGCCCCCCAAACGATTGGAGGACCCCATACCTCGACTGCCTCATCCGAGGGGAACTCCCCACGGACAAGACGGAAGCTCGACGCATCGCGCGTCGAGCCAAGTCCTTTGTCCTTATCGATGGGGAGCTTTACAAAAGAAGCCTCACCAAGATTTTGCAGCGCTGCATCCCAACCGAGCAGGGAAAGCTGCTGCTGCAAGACATCCACGGTGGGGTCTGCGGACACCACGCGGCGCACAAGACCTTGGTCGGAAACGCCTTCCGACAAGGATTCTACTGGCCGACAGCCGTCAACGACGCTGCGCATATCGTGCGCACCTGCGAAGGCTGCCAGTTCTACGCCCGGCAGACCCATCTGCCAGCGCAAGCGCTGCAGAACATCCCCGTCACGTGGCCGTTCGCGGTCTGGGGACTCGACCTGGTCGGACCGCTCAAAAAAGCACCCGGGGGCTACACCCATCTCTTGGTGGCCGTCGACAAGTTCACCAAATGGATCGAAGCCCGACCGGTGGCAAGGATCCGACCGGAAGAAGCTGTGGAATTCTTCCTCGACATCATTCACCGCTTTGGAGTGCCCAACTCCATCATCACGGATAACGGTACGCAGTTCACAGGAAAGCGATTCCTTAAATTCTGCGACGACTACCACATCCGTGTCGACTGGGCAGCCGTAGCGCACCCCCGGACGAACGGGCAGGTCGAACGCGCAAACGGCATGATCTTGCAGGGATTGAAGCCTCGGATCCACAACCGCCTGAAGCAGTTCAACGGTCGGTGGGCAGCCGAACTCCCTGCCGTACTCTGGAGCCTGCGGACGACCCCTAGTCGGGCCACGGGGTTTACCCCCTTCTTCATGGTATACGGCTCCGAAGCCGTCCTACCAACCGACCTCGACTACGGTGCTCCGAGGGTGAAGGCGTACGACGACCAAGGGAACCAGACGTCCCTCGAAGACGCGATGGATCAGCTCGACGAGGCCCGAGACGTGGCGCTCCTCCGATCCGCCAAGTACCAGCAAGCACTACGCCGGTACCATGGAAGGAACGTGCGGGAGCGAGCGTTCAACGTCGGCGACCTCGTCCTTCGTCGCGTCACCAGCAGCCAAGGACGACACAAGCTGTCGCCGCCATGGGAAGGGCCTTACATCGTCGCCAAGGTTCTCCGACCCGGCACCTACAAGCTGCAGACCGCGGACGGACAAGAGTTCACCAACGCCTGGAACATCGAACAGCTACGTCGTTTCTATCCCTAAAACTCGTAGCTTGTCTGTTTTCCGCACCCCCCGAGCAGCGTCCGACCCCTGCTGCACAGGGGTCCAACCACGCTCGGGGGCTCAACACCTGCAAGGTGCGCGCATGTATTCCATGTGCAATACGTGCGCGGCCCGACCCTCGCACGTTTTCAAAAAACTTGTGCAAAAACAAGTAAATCAAAGATAGGAAAGCTTGAGATCGAACTGGTCGGACCGCGAAAGTGCTAACGAGCCCACGGGGGCTATGGCCACAACGCTCACCAGTCAAGCTAACGATCGATCCTATCCGCGACTTACGTTTTGCACCGAGCCTCGGCCCCCCACCTAACGTTTAAGACTCAGAGAAGATAGGTCGTGGATAGGAGAAACACGAAGTCGAGTCGGTCGGACTGCGAAACGCCTACCGCCCGCGAAAGGCTACGGCAACATTGCTCACCGGCAAAAACTAAGTGTCGATCCTGTCTACAACCTACGATTCTTTGAGGACACATAAACGGACGAGTGAGGGACAGAGCGCTTTTTCACGCAAGTGATAAGGAAACAGGCCGTCGAGGTCAAAATCACTTGTAATACAAAAACTTGTTTTTACAAGTTGTCCGGGCGCTTCGGCCTCGGACACCCTAAACACATGCTAACTAATCTACTCCTACTCTTCGGGGGCGGGGATCCGCTCCTGCTCTGGAGTCGGGGGCCTCTCGTGCTCCGGGGTCAGGGGGCGATCCTCCTCCTCTATCCTCGCAGCCAGGGCGTGCGCCAAGGGGGCGACTTCATCCTCGATCTCGTCCAGTTCCTCGTCGGTGTACCCGGGCGCGAACCCCTGACTCATTAAGTCCAGCGCGATGCTGGAATAATGAGACCGGGCGATAGCGAACGCCCGGTGCACGCCTCGGCGGAGTGCCTCCCTTGACGCCTCGCGCGCACGCTCCTCCACCTGCTCCGTGAGCGCTGCACACATCGTCCGATGGTCAGACCACGCTGCCTAAGGAAGAGAAAGCTAAAAAGAAAGAGAAAGGGTACCACATACCCGCCACCGCCTGTTGAAGTTTCTTCACCGCTGTCCGAGCGTCGGACAGCTCCGTCCCCAGGTCGGCGGCCACGCCCTCGGCCTCCATCCTCGCCTCCCTCTCCTTCCGGAGTACCGCCCGAAGCCCGCCCACCTGCTGGCTCCTCTCCACCGCCACCACGACGGCGGCGTTGCGTACCTGGTGGGCGGACTCCAGCTGACTCCTCAAAATGCGGGCCTCCTCCTCCGCCCCCCGGAGTCGGCCGACCGCGGACTCCTCCCGGGTCTGGGCATCCGCCGCCGCGCTGCTAGCAGCGATAAGCTGCCGCTCGAGCGCCTGGCGCCTCCTGAGACCCCTCGAGAGGCGATGTCGGAGTGACGCCGCGATGCTGTCCAACGCGACCATCTCCGAAAGCTCCTCTTGGAGGGCCTGGTCTATGGACCCCACCGCGGCGCCCCCCGACGCCGACCCCTCGGCCACGGGGGCCGTTGGCACCATGGCAGCCACAGGCCCGCTAGCGCCCGCACCCTCTGGCGCCTCCCGCGGCGCCACCACCATCGCCTCCGCCCGCGCCGGCTCCGCCTCCGCCCGCGCCGGCTCCGCCGCCGCCACCTCCTGCTTCGCGGACCGCGCCGCCTCGACGGCCGTCACCACCGCGCGCGGGGGCTCCACCGCCCTGGCCTCACCAGCCGCCGATGACTCCGCGTCACCGGCCCTTGGCGCACCGGCGAACGGGCGCCGCGCAAGCGCCTTCTTGGGCGCCGTGGCCAACGCCAGGACCATTCCTCCGACCCTGCACAACGAGCGAGCGGCGGTGAGCAGGACACTTAAAGAAAAGAAAGAAAGAATCAAAACTACTTACCCTGTGGCCATTCCCCGACGACGCTTGGGGGTCGGATCCGACTGCCCCTCCGAAGGGCGGGGGCGCTTCTCGCTCGCCCGCGCTGCCGCCGGCTCCCCCGGGGCAGCCGTGGGCGCCGCCCTCCCGCTCGGGGGCGTGTCGGCCGACGGCCCCGCCGGCGTCGGCGTCCTTGGCGCCGCTCCCGCTGTCGCGGACCCCGCGGCGGGCACGGCCGGGGCGCGACTCGGCGTCGCCTCCGACCTCCGAGGCTCAGACCTCGGTGGCTCCTCCTGTGGGCGCGTCGCAGCCGGACCCCGGGGGCCCGACCCCGAGGCCTCCGGCCTCCGAGCTTCGGGCCTCCTCTCTTCCACCAGCGGGCGCGACCCGCTCGACCCCTGAGGTTTCAACCTCGGGGGCTCCAATGTCAGCACTTGGGCCGGCGGGCGCGACCCGCTCGGCCCCTTACCCCCTTGACGGGGGCCGACCTCCTCCTCCTCCTCCTCCTCTTCCTCCTCGTCGTCGTCATCGTCGTCATCGCTCTCCTCCTCCTCCGACCCCTGGCGGCGACCGCGCCTCTGGAGCTTCGCCGCCTTCTTCGCCTTCGCGGCGTCCTTCCGCCGCTTCTGCTCCTCGGCGGCGAGGCGGTTCGCCTTCCTGGTCGCGGCGTCCTCCGGGACGGGGACGAGGGACCGGCGGAGGACCAGGCCCTCCTGGCGCACATCAAATAGTCAATATCGACTCTAGAAAAGAAAAAAGACGGTCTACAAGCTAAGGATGGGGAGAACTTACAATTTGGACGCTCCCGGGCCACGGAAGGGCCCGAGGATGGTCGTCCAAGTCGACGTCGGCCTCCTCCGGGAGGAGGGTCTCCTTCAGGCGTTGCTTGAGCTCCGACTCGGAGGGGGGAGCTCCCGCCATCACCGACCCCTCCGCGTCCACGCCGGGCCCCATCTGGTCCAGACGAAGCGGGCGGGCCACCAGCGGAAGGACGCGGCGGGCGTGGTACTCCGCGATGACCCCAGCACCGCGCACGCCCGCCTCCTTCAGCTGCGCGATGGCCGCAAGAAGGCCATCCAGCATCGTCTGCTCCCTCTTCGGAGGACCCCATCGCCAGGACTCGGGCGCCACCGGGAAGACCCGCCCCGTGAACTCCCGCAGGGGACCGGCGGTGTCGTTCTTGAGATAGAACCATTGGCCGTGCCAGCCCCTGTGGGAAGTCCTCAGCTTCACCGAAATGTAGTCGGCGGAGCGGTTGCTGCGAAGGTGGATGCCGGCGCACCCGATCGGCGCCGGCCCACGCTCCGCCTTCAGCAAGCTGACGGCGAAGAAATACCGCCAGAGGTCGAAATGGGGCTCGATCCCCAAGAATCCTTCACACAACGCCACGAAGAGGGCGACGTGCTGGATCCCGTTGGGGTTGAGATGCTGCAGCTCAATGTTGTAGTAGTGTAGCAGCCCCCGGAAGAACCGGTGCGCGGGGACGCCGAACCCGCGCTCGTGGAACGGCGCGAACGAAACGATGTAGCCATCCGGCGGGGATGGCAGCGTCTCGTCGCCCGGCACCAGCCACTCCGCCGCCCCCGTGCGCGCGCGGAGGAGGCCGCGCCTCACCAGGCCCTCTAGGCGGACGCTCCGCACGTCGGACTTCCCCCAAGACGCCATCGAAGATGAGCGAAGTAAGTGGCTGTGGGGGACTCGGGAGTGGCGAGGACGAAGGAAGGCGAAAGGGCTTGGGAGCAGAATGCGCAAGACAGCGGAAGCTCGAGGAGGCAGAAAGCGTAAGTGCAACGGACGAAGCCCGCGGGTCCGTTTATATAGGCTCGGCCGAGACGACGACGCCCGCGGCGCGCCCCCTCGAGCAGCGCGCCCCATTCACGCCCGCGCCAGGTGAGGCAGGTAAACGTCTCGTCACGTTTTATTGCTCACGCCTGCAGGCTCCGCCGGATCGAGCGCCACCGCACGCCGCCGAGCGACGCTTCGACTTATCGGGCCGGGCCAGCTCAGGTAACTCCGTGATACCGAACGACGGTTCGACTTATCGGGTCAGGCCCGCCCAGGTAAGAAAAACACATGGGCTGAAACATGCCCCGACGGCCCAAAGAGTTCGAAGGCTGGCCCAGCGGATGGGTTCGACAGCCGCTCAGGGCATAAACGGAGTGAGGGGTGAAAAGTGATGGGTCCGCTAGCGGCCAGTACCCCCAGGCGGTCGACCGCCCAGGGGCATCACGATTCGCGTTCGAGTCCCGGTCCGATCCGACCCACGGGTATCTCCCCGCAGAGAGGCAACGAGCCCTCAGAAGCCTATCGAACGGCATCTGAGAACCACGTGGGACGGCGACTAGGAATATTGGGGCCAACCGCCAGCCGGTTCGGCTGGGATCCCCCCGAAGGGATCCCGGGGCTCCACTTGAACTTACCCGTTAGCAGCTCGATGAGCGTCACGCCTCGGCCATCGAGGTAAGGCGTGGCTCGGCTCAACCTCCTCGTCCGGCGGACGGACGCGCTGGAGGCACGATACAAAGACGAACCGAACCCCCGACCGGTCACTGCGACGAGCAGAGGACTCGGGGACGGAATCGCAAAAAGAGATCCAACGCGGGGTCGCAGAACCTTAAGTCCCAAGGATGAGTTCGTTCTCGCGAACGAAAATTCCTTCTCCCGACCTGAGCGACGCCCGGCCCCCGAGGGGGCCAGACCTCGCTCGGGGGCTACACCTGCAAGGTGCGCGCTCGCGCGCGCCCCTTACAGCACAAATAAGGGATCACCACGATCGCTCTTCCTCCCGACTTAAGCGACGCCCGATCCCAAGAAGGGATCAGACCTCGCTCGGGGGCTACACCTGTAAGGTGCGCGCTCGCGCGCGCCCCTTACCGGTAGAAACGCTTCTACAAGCCACCTCCGATTAGAGCGACGCCCGACCCCTCTTATGTGGGGGGTCGGACCTCACTCGGGGGCTACTGTTGAGGGCCGATACCGGTGATGACCGGTATTAGCGGTCCTCCGACTGCTTTACGTATAAAGCAATAAGCGACCTCCGTCTCGCCCGACCTCTATGCCGCGACGCGCGTACAGTGGCTCGGGCCCACAGACAGGTCCGCCTCGCCCGACCCCCTCGACCGGGGTCGGATCACCCGCCGCTCGACTCAGGCTCCCGACCTCACCAGACGGGGTCGGGAGCTCGTGCCAAAGTCCGCCTCGCCCGACCCCAGGGGTCGGGCGAATCGCTCCCTCCCGACCCTCAGGGGTCGGGAGCGCCACCTAGCGCGATGAAGGCGGTTGGTACTGAGTAGTTGAGTAATAAAAGCTCAACTACTCTCGTGGCTACCAAAGCCCCCCGCGCAAGTGGGCGTTTACCGCCCACGTCGCACAGTGACAGCGAGGCCGTCACTATGCGAACGACCCCCGTCAAAGCCCATCCCTTCTGACAAGACGGGACGGCTACGATCGACATTTTGACCGGGTACGGAGCTAACGATGACCAGTCCTCCTCTCCTCCGACCCCTCGTCGGAGGGTGACCGACCATACCGAAGGGACGTCCCTCGTTGACGGCCATCCCTGTGGCGCCATCGACCGAAGAAGCACCGCCATGCCTGCGACGTCATCCACAGCGACCGGCACGGAGTCTGAAGCATCAACAGCGCGGCCTACAGGACACCCGGCCATGCCGCCGCCCACACCTTTGCGCCAACTCTTTGTACGCCCACCTCCCTCCTTGCAGTATAAAAGGGGGGAGGCGGGAGAACGACGGAGAGGAAGACTAGTGCAACACACACGATATCTCACCCCACGTAGAACACCTCACAGAGACTTGGGAGCTCATCCCTCTCTCGCCTGTTTGTAACCCCCTACTACAAACTGTCGCGAGTAACACGAGCAGCCTCATCGAACTGGACGTAGGGCACGTTGCCCGAACCAGTATAAATCCTTGTGTCCTCTCGCGAACCATCCGAACCAAAACACGCACTCCACGATACTAATTACTCGTCGGCCACAACGAACGCCGACAATTAGTATCTCATCTAACATGTGAATTGTCTTTGTTGACGACGTTGTTCTCAAAATCTGATGCTAAGTCGTCGGTTTATGTATACGGTGGACAATATTCATGATTAGATGTATGCTACCGACATCCGTGTCGATCATTAGATCTGTTTGTGTCGCCGCCGTCGGACCTCTCCCTCCTATGTTTAGAGACGGTTGCTCATGCCTTGCACCCACGATAAGCCCAACCAGCATTGTGCGTGCCACCAACGACGGGGTCAGGTGGGACTGGTCTCTGTGAGGCGTCGTTGTTGAAGAAAAAAGCAATATTCATTAACATTGAGTAGCGGAGAAGAAGCGGATCAGTCATGCTAGGGCTAGCAGATGTCATCGTTGAAGGAGAAAAAGATAAAAAAAAAGTTAAAAATGTCACGGCTCCTTTATTTTTTCTAGTACTTCAAAAGTCTACGTTCTTCACAAAATATATGTACTAGCAAACGGAAAAATTAAAAGAAAATAAAACTAACTAAAAATATTACTAATTCTGTTCCAATGTACTACTCCATCTTTTTATTTGTGACATTTCCACAATGATTTGTAGTTTATTGTTAGGTCCTTTTCGTTGTCTAAAATATCGGAAGAGTATCACATTTTACTCTTTCTAATTATCTAAGACACTATAATACTTTGTACTTGCGGTATCTTTCCTCCATTCTAAAATATATATGATTTAAGCCTTTAAAATGTGTATCAAAATATATACCTCTCTCTTCAACATCATCGAGGAAAGATTATAGATTTTACAACATGAGTTGAGCAATCCCTTCTTTCTCTTTTAAATAACATTATAGTATTTATAAGTTATCTCTAATTATTTGATGTTTTCCTTTATCAATACATGTATAATTATATCTTTCTTTATTTTATATGTACTTACCTTATTTTCTCTCTATTTAATCTTCAACTTTAAAGTTAAAATGTTATTTAAATTAAGACAGAAGGAGTTGCATTTATGGGACCTTACTATTTCTTTTTTCTGAAAGAAGCACACTGCTGTCTGAATACATGCGAAAATCTTGAAAAATAAATGGTAGGAGTACCAACTACCTACACCAACACTAACCTTATATCGGCATTTACTCCTTGCGTGAATGGTCGTTGGGCATATTCTGAGGTCCAATCCAGCGAGTTTTCTCAATCAAGCTTGTTGTACATTAGGAATTCCGTTACAACGGCCCATGTAAGCCCATCCATCGTGCTCTTCTTTCCGCTCGCGCAAAACGGAGGTTTTATGTCGGCTTCCCTGGTCCGGAGCCGGTCGAGGCAGCAGCTCCCCGCAAAACCCTAGTTTTACCTCCGCTTCCTCCTCTCCCACCGAGCGGCTCCAAGATGAAGCTCGTCAGGTAAACCAGCGCTCCAGATTCGCCTTCTTTCCCCAGGATTCTCTTCGATTTTGCTGATTTATTTGGTGCAATTTCCGCTCGGATTCGTGCGAATTTGGGCGGGGGTCGGTGCTTGTTCAGGTTCTTAATGAAGCTGAACAACGAGACGGTGACAATCGAGCTTAAGAACGGCACCGTCGTCCACGGCACCATCACCGGTATGTATCCCTGCAACCTCTAATTGGAGAACCCGGTTTTCTAATTTAGGTCGGGGTCTTGGGATATGCGGGCATAGAAAGCTCGGCGTAATGTCGTGTTTTGTAATGCAAATATTGGGAAATGAGAGGCAATTAGAGTAACTTCAGTTGCTGTTTGATCCAAATAGAATGTTGATTTGGGCATTCAATTTGAGCTTCATGCGTCACATGATTGTATATCATAAACTCAGTAGGTATTGTTTCGAGGACAAAAAAAAATTCATTAAGCATTGTGGCACTTGTATTCATAGCTGTGCCGCTGTGCGTAGATAGGACAACTGTGAAGGTGGCTTCTGATTGGTGGACAAATACAGAAAAATAACCCTAGACGATTTAATTACACAAATTTTCAATTTGTTTCTAAGGAAATGAAAAGAAACATCCCCCACCCTCTTGAAACCATTTGCATTTCATCTTTATTCTAGGTTATTTCACCTTCTGTTGGCTTTACGAGTACTTGAGCTTACATATGCAGTGTGCTTTTTTTGAGTCTTGGGATACTAAGGGGGTGTTTGGTTCAACTTTTCAACCTGCTGTAGCTTTTGCAAAAGTAGCTTCCCAACCAAAGACCAAAACTTTTGAGGGCAGTTGTGAGCCAAAGCAGCTTCCACCGAGTGAAAAACCTGCAGCAGCCTCGGACCTGCTTTTGCCTGCTGCGGATGCTACAAGTTGGAGGAAATTAAACACTGCCACTGATTACACAAACGTACCCCTTCTTTTCTATTCTCTCCAACGCGTTTCGCCATAGCAGCTTTTTCTACAGCCACAGCTCACAGCAGCTTTTTCCACAGCTACAGCTCAACCAAACACACCGTAAGTTTTCATGTACTTGGAATGTTGAATCGTTAGAATAGCAACTTTAGTTTATACAGGCTTTGTGATAGATTCTAAGGTATGTGATAAAATTTCAAGTAATGCAAATGTCCTTAAGAGTAATGACCAAGTGTTACTTAGAAAATTTCACGTAATTGCTCATAATGTACTTCCACCCTGTGGGCAACCTTTATTTTGATAGCCAATTTGTTGATCTATTATGACTTAGAAAAATGTGCACAGCTAAATTCATAGTTAAATTTTCCATTCCTAGAACTTTCTACACTACCTTGAACCTAAGCTATTTTTTATTATTATTGAAAATTGTTCCCTCAAATTCTGAAGTCATTCATCCATTCATTCTTGGGTTTCGCTTCTTTTGTATCATTTGGTGACTCTATCTATATATTTGCACAAAACAATCACTTGCAAAAATCCGAGACAAAACCTGAATTAAGGATACAGACGTCGAATGTCTCTAGCAGTTGTGGAGTTCATTACTTTCCATTGTAACTCATTGCTGTCCCCTTGAGTGCCCTAGAATACTTCAATACAGGACATTTCAGTGTTACTTCTTAGAAAAAAATGAAGTGACGTGTAAAAGTTTTTCTTAACAAACAACAGTGGATTGTCTTTTATACAATGTTATTGAGTATTGTTTCACCGTCCAATGAATTTAGCTATTCCTGTTTCCTCCTCTGACCTATATGACTATAATCTAGATTGTCTTCTGTTTTCTGAATGTATGTTCATTTTGTAGGTGTTGACATCAGCATGAATACCCATCTGAAAACTGTGAAGCTCACATGGAAAGGGAAAAATCCTGTTACCCTTGATCACCTCAGTGTGAGAGGCAACAACATTCGGTATTATATCCTTCCTGATAGCTTAAACCTGGAGACACTGCTGGTTGAGGATACCCCAAGGGTCAAGCCTAAGAAACCAACTGCAGGTCAGAAATCTTGTCTTGCCTTTCAATCCTTTCCCTATTTGCTTACTGTTGGCAATATTGCTGATCTACATTCGTCTGGAACCAGGGAAGCCTTTGGGACGTGGGCGGGGCCGTGGTCGTGGGCGCGGTCGGGGTCGCGGGCGCTGAACTTGTTCCCTGCGTTTGGAAATTTTAACACTGCAAGTGTGCTGTGTAAAATCTGCTTTTGTATCAGCTGTATGGATTGTTGTTTTCATCAGGGCAAAGACATTTGGTGTCAGCAGTTCTCAAGTGGATTTGTGTTGCTGTTAGAGGTTACCATGTAATGTGCCACTTGCCCTTTCCTGGAACACGACTAAATTGTGGAAACTAATTGACGTGAAGTTTCTTCTCCAACCTTTGGCTTTTCCTTTCTTATCTATGGCACCGGGAGGTGGATTTTTATCTCGATGAGTGACCATAGCTGCCACTTACTATTAAATTGGGAATGGTCTGTCGTTGCTTCTCAACATGTCTCTGGTTAATGAAACATCATTCTCGTCCAGCCTATATGTATTACACTCGAGACGGTCTCATATTTAACCTAAATAAAACATCGACTCTAACACTGCCAGACCTGTGTTTCACAAAACGATTGATCCAACATTGTTGTTAATAACCACCACATATCTGAACCACAGAAGGTGCATCCCACGAACATCACCAGTCTTAGGAAGTGTTATTTACATTGAATGAATGAATTGCACAAAATATTCAATTTGGCTACAGATGCAAAAGGACAGAAATCATGATTGTTTACTTCACAGAAAAATTGCATAGTATAGAGGACGGCTACATGACAGAATGTTTGTTCACTGACTGAAACCTTAGTTGGCAGAATGAACAAGTCATCCGAGACCAGCTATTCCACTAAATGAGTAACTTGTACAATGATGACTTTGTCACGGCCACCTCAGCTGCAGCAGCCACCACCTTGAGAGGAGGAGCCAGCACCACCACCGGATGAATTGGGGACAACATAGCCAGCTTTGATTCCGTTGGACTGCAGAATTAGAAAAAAAGAACGTTATATGATGTGAATAAATTAGATCAGGAAGAGACTGCATGCAGTTATGCACCATAACAAATTTGAGGCAACTGGAATGCATTCTTTTGGACTAAATACGACTGACAAGAATTGAAATTCTGGTTTCATGTGTTTGTAGTATAAGTGTAGATTACACCAATATAACCGACCAAAGGTTTCATCACTGCTACACTTAAGATCAGGAGTGTGCTTTTTATTACTAGGCAGTAAAAAAAGATTCAAATTTGTGGAGCATCAACAAGTTGCCCTTTACACATCAAAAAGTGAACAACTGTAGAGTGCTTAGTTGTTTGTAGAGTTCACAACCCATCACTTAAACAAAGGTTTTGTGCGAATGACTGAGATCCCATCACGTGTAACATGCAAAGACCATCAACAAGTTGCAATGCTGTATTTGGATGGGGACAAATAAGGGATAACATGTTAAAATTGGGGAAAATTAGTACTTTGATCTTTATATAACAAGCTCTCACGTAAACAAATATGACAACCAAGCAACCAAAGATCTCTAATGTATCTGCACTTTTTGGGTGTCTTTCAACATTACAGATATAGGATTTACCCCCACCAATATGAACTTAATTATTAATGCACCAGGAACATCTCCCTCATAATCCACAATTAGCACAAGCTTGAAACACTTAGAAGGGTTAAGGCACATCAACTGACCTCATTCGATACATCGAAGATGCCATCTTGAATTTTCTTGTATATTGTTCCAGCGGTCTTGATGAAGGCCTAAATCATACAAGATGTCAAAAATATTTTGAAGGCAGAGTCGCGGAATCACCATTTAAGTGCACCAGAGTAAGCTATCACCTCCTCAACATTTTGTGCAGTTTTAGCAGATGCCTCCATAAAGACCAGACCATGCTCTTTCGCGAACTGTTCACCTTCCTCATAGCTGACAGCACGCCTGTGAGACAGATCACATTTATTTCCAATCAGCATCACTGTCATGTTAGCATTTGCGTGCTGCCTTGCATCTTCCAGCCAGCTTGCAAGATGATTAAATGTCTCCCTCCTGAAGTTAGGGGAGCCAAGTGTAAGTATTACAAACATTTACGTATTCATCACTAACAAATATATAGCCAAAACCAGTAGCATACCTAGTGATATCATAAACCAAAAGGGCACCAGCAGCCCCTCTGTAGTACGATCTAGTTATTGATCTGAATGATTCCTGGCCAGCCTGTAATGTCAAGCAACAATAGAATAAGGTTAATATACTACAAGAAATGAAGCACAACAGGGATGAAGTCCAAAAACAGGTGTCTCAAAGTCAAATTGTGTTGAAGCTGAATGGGCAACCTTTTATCACTAAACATATCAAGTAAAATAAACAATAGCCACTGGGAACAAATGAATGACGATTATGCGATTGCAAGGACAAATTTATGAATCTGAAAAGGACTTATGTCTGATACACTGGTCACAAATCAGTGTGCTGCACTATTTAATTAATTACAGAAAGACCATTTTGAACATTTTGGACTGAACAGAGGAATTGCATATAATTGAGGCATTTTGTCATGTCCTTGTACTGCTATACCCTCCACTACAAACTAAACTGGGATCTGAATTTCTGAACATGATTGCACTCCTGACTCTTGACTCGTTTAAAGGTAAGTTCAATACACCGTGACATTGAGATTTTGTAGAGCAATCACTGACTAAGTAAATTAATACAACCTGCATACACAATGTCACAAGGTAAAACCACCAGCATTATAATTATAAGAACATAATGTAAAAGCCACTACCTGATTCTAACTTCCTATGTTCCTACCGAATCTCTCCCTCCTCCATGTCCATGTCTGCACCACCAGGCAGATCTACACCCAGCTGCTGCTCCTGCTCCTCGTTGACATCGCCCGCCTTCAGGAAGAGTCCAAGGAACTGCATGACTGTGGTACAGCCAGAGGCAACACGACCGTTCTCCCTGGGCTGCACCGTGCGTACAGCTTCCACAGTGCTCACGATGTGCTCGAATGCGGCGATGCCGAGCAGCTCCATATCCAGTGGGTGTATGCGCTCGTCAGGTAATGCAGCTCTCTCAACCTCGAGAAGCTCCTGCCGGGCATTCTGGCGCGCGCGGTTCCTGTCCTCTTGCCGTGTCCGCTCTATCGCCTCCTGTGCCTTGGCAATCAGGTTGGTGAGCGGGTCATCTGCCGCCACACTCGGAACCTGGGGCGCTTCTAGCTCCATGATCATGGGGTGCACTGGTGGTAGAGGCTGGGCAGAGATCCCATTCTCATTGGGAAGAGGCACCACGGGTGCAGGTGGACTTTTGTTGATAGGTGGCTCCGTCAGCGTGTTCACCTTGGCATGCTGGTTTTGGAGCTCCTCTGACTCAACGCTGTGCACTGCAGCCGGTCGCTGAGCAGAGGTGTGATTTTTTTGGGGATGCCATGGTGCTTGTGGGCTTTTGACGATGTGGCATGACATGGGCGCAGGCACCACATACTGGTTCTGGAGCTCCTGTGCCTTTCCACTCTGTACTGCCTCCTTCAGGGCCGCCTCTAGCAGCTGAGTAGTGATGTCACTCTCCTTAGGTAAGACCAAGGGTGCATGCGGGCTGCTTGAGATTGGTTGCATTGTTGGTACGGGCAGCGCCCGCTGGTGCTGGATCTCCATAGGCTCTGCAATCTGCACCTTCTGCAGCGTCGGCTTCAATGGCTGCGCTGCCTGCTCAGAGTTGTTGTCTTTGTGAAAATCCAGCGGTGGAGGTGAGCAGCCGACATTCTTGTCGGAATCGCTGCCAGAGTTGGAATCGCTCGGGGACGTATCGGAATCACTCGATGATGCGCCTGAGCCACTGTTGCTCGAGCTTGGGCTGCTGCCGATTTCGATGGTCTTAGTAGCAGGGAACACAATGGGTGAGGCGTCGCCGCAAATATCAACGTACTCGTCGTCCTCAGCGAGATCAACATACTTATGTGGAAGGGGCGACAGGAGCGTAACTCCAATGGCACCCACGAGCTCACCATACTCCTCGGCGATGTCCCGGAGCTCTATGCGACGGGAGGCGCCACCACAAATGCCGATGTCCCCTTCCTTTTCCACCGGGACAGTCTCTCCATTCACACCTTGATGATGCTGAGATAGACAGCTGCCGCCGGATGCATTGAGTGCGGCGCGCCAGTGATTCTTGGGAGTGCTCGCCGGAGCGAACTTGTCCAGCAACAACTTCAGCAGGAACAGGGCACCATCTTTCACGGACAGCATACCCATCTCGATCTCGCTGCCTTTACCATGGTAATCTGCATCTCCAGTGCCGGCAGTCTGGTTCTGCAAGAACGCCACCACATGATCTGGCAGCGCCGCCGCCAGTAAGGCCAGGCGCCCCGCCAATAGCTCTCTCTCATCTGGCATCGCCCGCTTCTGCTCCTCCGTTCGCTGGGCCAAAGGAGACACCTTTGTCCTCTTTGCCTCACTACTCCGATCAAACTCCATCAGCGCCTCGCCGGGGCTAGCAGCTCCAGCCTCACCAGATGGCCCCACAACAGGAAAAAACTCAACCTTCCTGATGAACTCACGGACAGCATCGAGCTCTGACCCAAGCCGCTTGCGGAGGAGCCGCTGCTCCGTGCCAGACATCGCTCCGACGGAAAAGATCACCCTTTTGACACCAAACGCATCGCCCGTCAACTCACGGGTGGCGCGGTGGCCTGCCAGCTCCAGTGCCATCTTGCCAATGCTACAGCTACGTGCACCCGCCTGCCGCCCCTAGATATGGGTGTGCGTCTCGGCGCTGGGCACGGGTAGTTCACGGATTGGAAGGGGAGATGGACTGAACCAGAGAAAGAAGCTCGCCTTCCTGCAAGAGGCGGCCACGGTAGCGGCCAAACTTGGCGTTGTGCACTGCAAGGTGTATTCAGGAAACTGTAGGTGGTAGGGGTGGATGCTGGGATGAAAAGTTAGAAACAGTAGTGATGTTCAACAAGCACAGCCAACGAGATAATATCGAGAAAAGATTATGGATTTTGCAATGAGAGTTGAGCAATCAAGATAGCATTCATGGGACCTTACTACTTTTTCTGGAGGAACCACACTGCTATCTGAAACTCTGAATCCATGAGCTGCGAAAATCTGGAAGAATAAATGGTAGGAGTACCAACACCAACCATATCATCATGCAATACACTCCATGTGAACTCTGCAGTTCCACTTTTGTTGGCAGTGTGAATTCAATGGCAATCAGTGTGGCAAACTACTAGAACATTTGTTTTGGTAGTGCTAGGAGTGTCTCCTACGAAAAGCAGGGTCAAATAATATATATCCTGTAAAATGGTGATAAAGAAAGGCCAACATTGGCAGGTAATGGATGCTGCAATGAACCAACAACACTTACATTCAGATCGATCCAGAAAGCTGTAAGAGGAACGTCATCGACCACTGCTGATCCCCGTAATAGAGATTTAATACCTACCGCCGTGTATCCTAAACTATTACTACGATATTCCGACTTGTACCAATGCTAGATGAGAGTAATAACAGAAACAGAACTGCAAAGGAAGAGAAGGGCAGGAAGCGGGATGACGGACCGTGTCCCAAATCTGGAGCTTGATGGGCTTGTTGTCGATGGTGATCATGCGGGCGCCGAATTCGACGCCGATGGTTAGGTCGTGGACGGGCTGGAACCGCTTGTCCGTGAACTGCAGCAGCAGGCATGACTTCCCCACGCCTGCAAACAGAAATAATCCATCAACAGTCGGCCGGGCGCATCAGTACGGAAGGAAGGCCCGAGCAGCAGAGCGGATCCAGTCTCCCCGCGGACGCCGCGGAGGAGGTTAGAGAAGGGGATCAGAGGAGCGGCGAGGTCGTGGGGAGAGCGCGGCGCCGCACCTGTGTCGCCGATGATGATGTACTTGAAGAGGTAGGCGTAAGACATCCTCGGTCCGTCGGTCGGCGATCCTCTGGTGGTTCCGGCGGCGATTCGATTTGATACTGCTGCCGATGGAGGCGAACGAAGAGGGGGAGTTCGTGTTGAGGATGAACCGACGCGACAGCTAATGGCAACGCGTCCCGCCCCAACACAGAAACTAATGCTTCGCTGGATTACGCCTTCCTGGCAAAGGAAATCCGTTTGGGAGTCTCCTAGGTCCTAGCACAGCTCCGATTTTTTTAACTTTATTAAGGCCTGGCTAAACTTAGGTTCTAGTACTAGATTACTAGTAGTTGAATTTCCAAACTTCAAAATTCAAATAGGCTCTAAGCGAGTGCAAACTTTTTTTATTGGAAATATATCGATCTGATTTACATTATATACTACTCCCTCTGTCCTAATTTATTTGATCAGGCTCTGAGCATGAAGATTAAGAAAAGAGAAATAAGATAGGTGTGCAGAAAAAAAAGAGATAAAGATAGGAATATATTAAGAAGAAAAAATATGTATTGAAAAATGAGATAAATAAGTAAAATAAGATAAATATAGAATCCTAGATAAACAAGACACAGTATAATAAGAGAACTGCAATGTAGAACTTCTCGTGAGATTCAAATAGTCGTTTTGAGATTCAAATCCCCACATTTCTTATTTTCTTGCTAAGAAAATTCCCCACTTTCATTATACCACTACTTACTTTAAGGCAGTGTTTTTGTTTGTTGTCTTATCTTAATTATATCCATCCCACTAATTATTCTCTATTTTGAGAGTACACAAGATATACTTAAGCTATAAGCTTTGGTCCTCCCAAGTTTCTATTGTTTATAAATATTTCCCCAGGAAAAAATGTTGTTCTAATATTCCTGAAATGCATGTTTGACCTTTTGGCCAAAAATTGTGAAGAAACCATTCGTTAGCCCACCAACGAAACTTAATACTGTTGGGCCACCTATCAGGCCTATCAAGACAAAGGCCGGGCCCGATGAGGCTCCCCATAGTTCATCCGTTTCAAAACCGCTCGGAAATCACGGGTTATCGCTAAACCGCTGCAGTTCGGTTTTCACGGACTGTTTATTGATTTTAAGTTTTAAAAATAAATTAAAATTTTTAATTTTCTGAAAAGTTATAAACGGCTAAAATCGAGTAATAAACCGTAAAAACCGTTCGATAACCGATAAAATCCAATGTAGATGATGAAAACCACATAAACCAAGCGTAAACCTAAAAACTGTAAAAACCAAACAATAAACCATGAAAACCACCTAGTTATTTTAATTTTACTTGATTTTGTATTTCATGGTTTGAACGATTTCGAAGCGGTTTATTATAGAATCGTTCTTAGATGATTTTCATGGTTCAAAACAGTTTTGTAAACCTTCAGTGCAGCCCGAACCAGCTGGGGCCGCTCTGTGCACCGGCGAAGCTACGTTGTTTCTACTGGCCCACACAAATTTCAAACCAGCTGCAGCAAATTTTGTTCCGAATTCCTATCTGCGGACTGTTGGCCTTCTCGTTGGAAGCCTAATTAAGGCCGTATCGTGTATGAGTACAGCACACGATTGATCAAAGATTTCACTCCCCAAAACTCCCAATACCTAGAATCGTTGATTTTGTGGACCCCTAAAAATTGTGCACCCCTCGCTCGATTTTGCTCTAGGTTCGCGACTGGCTATGCGTCTTCGAAGACGTGCTGTTGACACGTATGTGCGTTATAACCGGCTGCTTAGGCACAACGCCACATGCTGCTTATGTACGCCATGCCAAAGCTGATGCACGAAGACGTCGTACGTGCTGACTTGGGAACGGGACATCGTCGGTCGTACTAGCTTGGTCGTTGGGACCGATAGTCACGTCTCTTCTGGCTACAGATAGCGGTACACTACCTGTTGCTGTTGCATGCAATGCAGATGCAGGGGTGCATAAGAGATGTCTGTCCTCCAAGTGTCCATCTATGCCCTGATTCTAATCTTTGTGCTCGTTTGCATGCATGCGGCCGGCGGCGCCGCTGGTATACGGGCACTCTACCCACAGGGCACAGGCCACAGGCCATAGAATCGCTTCCTATCGGTCCCACTCCCACGTCTACAACTTATGAGTACGATAGACCGTACAAAAAAAAACGCCTCCAAATTAAATCTAATTGTTTTATACATAGCAAATTATTATGATTCGATTTTGCAAATATACCTGTTGCAATAATAAATGATCCCCTATACAGTATACTAGGCAAAACAGCCAACACAGTCCATTATTCCCATGATTTTAAGAGAGTTGCCTTTTTTTGCACAGGAGGCCAGCTCCTGTCTGTGTATATATAGCTCCAGATAGAGTTATCATACACGTAGTACTATATGATGGTGGCCGTCGTGCTGGCTGCGGCCGTCGCCGGTTGCGGCCTGCTCCTCGCCGGCGCCGTGTTCCTGCACTTCCTGCCGCTGTTCCTGAACCCCGGCGGCAGCGCCCTTCTTCCTAGGGGCAGCTTCGGGTGGCCCCTGGTCGGCGAGACGCTGGCTTCCTCCGCCCGCACGCGTCCACCAGCACGGGCGCGTTCCTGCGCGACCGCGTGGCCAGGTACGGCCCCGTGTTCCGGTCGCACCTGTTCGGCGCTCCGACGGTGGTGTCGTGCGACGCGGGGCTGAACCATCTGGTGCTGCAGAGCGAGGAGCGCCTGTTCCAGTGCAGCTACCCGGGCTCCATCGGCGTCCTCGGCGGGTCCTCGCTGCTCGTCGTCACCGGCGACCGCCACCGCCGGATCCGCGCCATGGCGCTGGCGTTCGTCGCGTCCACGGGCCGCCGGCCCGCTTACCTCGCCGACGTCGACCGGGCCGCGCGCGCCGTCGTCAAGTCCTGGCGCCCAGGCCGCGTCCTCGCCTTCTGCGACGGGGCCAGAAAGGAATGTACAACTTACTACTCCTAGTACTACTGCTACTACAGATCCCGTGGAAGGAACCCGGAGACACACTGCTCGTGTGCGTGTTTTTGTCTCTGCTGCACCTAGGAAGGACCTAGTACAGTAGTAGCTACGCACGCACGCACGCATGCATGGCGTCGTAGACCGCACATGTTTCTTTCCCAAGGCAGGCGAGGCGACCACCCTCCCTTACTCCTTTTGGTTTGACTTTGGGCTTGTCTGTGTTGGCGTATGCTACTCTACGCAGTTCGCGTTCAGCGTGATAGTGGAGCAGGTGTTGGGTCTGTCGCCGGACCAGCCGGTCCTCGGTCGAATCCTCAAGGACTACTCCACCTTCATGAAGGGCCTCGTCTCGCTCCCGATCAACATACCAGGGACGCCGTACGCCAGGGCTGTAGCGGTAAGCACTTCTGTTTTCTTGTTTATATAGTATATGCTTAATAATTGCTAAATCATCAATGCAAATATATCCCTCAAAATAAATCAATGCAAATATCTACGACTATTTTTTTTTGGAAAAAAGAAAACAAGGTCAACTACGTACAGATAGTGATAGACATTGGTTTTTCTTATTCGATCTTTAATTTGTACTAGTAATTCATCCAGGCAAGAAGGAATATATCGGTCACTTTGGAAGGGCTTATAGAGGAGAGGAGGAACGGCGGTGGCTCGTTCAAGAATAACAGGGCTGCGTTCCTGGACGTGCTCCTCTCGAACAAGGAGTTGTCTCACGACGACAAGGTCACCCTAGTGTTGGACTCATTGCTCGCAGGCTACGAGACCACCTCTGTGCTGGTCTCCCTGGCCGTCTACTTCCTAGCGAAATCTGCTAAATGTCGCGACCAACTCAAGGCACGTACACAGCGTTGTTGTCTTTTAACAATAATTTGTTCTATTTTTCCCTGGAACATCCTAACATTTTCTGCTGATATAATAATGTCTGCGGATGGATATTGTGTCGCAGGCAGAGCATGAGAGCATAAGGTCCAGCAAGGGGCCGGATGAGTTCTTGAACGCAGAGGACTACAAGAGGATGACATATACCCAATGTGTAAGTTCTAAAAGACCACTGTCAGTCCAATCACGCCTCTCTTGTTTTACTAATTAATGTGATCAATCAAAATCACAGGTTATTAACGAGACACTGAGATGCGGCAACGTTGTCAAGTTTCTGCACCGGAAGGCCCTGAAGGATGTCAAGTACAAAGGTGACTGAACAAAACAAAAGTTACCATTAACTCTTCTTTTTATTTTTTTTAATATCGTAACTACGTGGGAGGATGCCTGCCTGAAAACTCCATCTGTGTCGATGCAGGTTACCTGATCCCAGCTGGATGGAAAGTCCTACCGGTTCTGAGCGCTGTTCATCTGGACCCTGCACTTCATGTGAATCCCGAACAGTTTCCACCCTGCAGATGGGAGGTACCACACATGCTCCTTGTCCTTTATACTGTAGCATCTGTTCTCTGCTCGATGCTCCTGGTGTCTCTAACGATCCATTCCAACCGACGACGACGCGCGCGTGCACACAGGGACTGAACCAGACGACGACGGCAAGAAGTTTGCACCGTTCGGCGGCGGACTCCGCCTCTGCCCTGGATCGGAGCTCGGCAAAGTGGAGGTAGCCTTCTTCCTGCACCACCTCGTTCTCAATTACAGGTGGAGGATGGACGGCGAGGACGTTCCGATGGCGTACCCGTACGTGGAGTTCAGCAGAGGCCTAGCCATAGAGATCGAGCCAGTCGTCTAATGATGATCTGGTGTGCTCGTCTAGCAGCGACAGGAGCAGATGCTGGAGTAGGATAGTTAAAGGAAGAGAAATAAAGAAACTGAAGAGTTAACTCCTCCTTGAGAGAGGAGCATTCGCTGTCTCTAGCCGGGAAGAGATTTTTTTTTCTTTTTAAGAGCCGGGAGAAGAGAATTATTGCCAGCGACTTACTACTGTACCAATTTGCTTGCCATGAGAAGTTTTCTGTGTTATTCGCTTGTTTTTTATTTATTTTGTTGAGACATACGGCTTCTCATGAAATGTTGAGAGCCCACATAGACACTACGTACTACGATACGAGTCGCTAGCATCGTTCCTGCTCTACAGTCTACGCCATATTTATTGAGGGCCACGCGTGACCTGCAGAATAAAGATGGGCCGGCCGCGGCCGGACTGGCCTTTTCATACGGGACCTTATTCATGTGAACCTATTTTCAGTTATCTTGAGGGGCAGTTTTAGTTTCCATATTATTTTGTCATAAAAACAAGCTTTATTGATTACTTAGAAAGTACTACCTTTGTTTTTTTCTTATTGACACTTCAGACATTAGATATTATCTTTGATCACTCGTCTTGTTTAAAAAATTATGATGAATATCGAATATTTTGTTATAATTTTATTTATAACTAATAATATTTAAATTATAAGTAAAAATGTTACACATTTGAAATAAATTTTTGAATAAGATGAGCGTAAAAAATCAAATATGTCAACAATAAAAAAAACGGAGGTAGTATATTACAATCCCAGCAATCTTTGCTCAATACAACTAAAAACCTGCCCTCTCCGGTTTGCAGTTTGTGTTGTGCGTTTTGCTAGTTGCGCGAGTTCATGAGCAGCACCATTACACTCCCTACTAACTGGCAGAAAAATTTCAGAATTTTTTTCCCATTTTTTTTTGCTGTAGTTGTGGCAACTCTGAACACCACTCCTTTATTCCCGCACTAGGAAACAAAGATTAGGGCTCCTTTCTTTTTGGCCACAACATTTCCATTTCCAATTGTATATATTCTTGAGCATGGTTTTTTGCATCCTCCTAATACCACAATATTTCACTTATGGAAGTTAATCTTTAAACCCAACAATTACTCAAAAGCTCAAATTAAAGTATGAGCTTAACATTTTTCACTTGTTCAAGATTATGTTACTTGTAGGGCGTGATCGAATCAGCTATTGGATTGTTGTTGCTGCTGCTAAAAATAATGTGCATCGTCAGATCTACTATTGGACCATTGGATTGGAAGATGCTGCAGCAGCCACACGCCCGTAGAATAGAAAGATCATTGTCGTGAGATTTGGCGTACTGGACCACTTATTTATCCCCTCGCACTACAAGATAAACCATCATTCCCAACAGTTTCTATCCTAATGGCTAACAATTTTTAGTGTATTTACTTGACTACCCACAATAATTGTGGGGAAGGAGTTTGTTGGCAATGAGTTTGTGGGTGATTTGCTAAAAACTATTAGAAATGTATGAATTTACACTAAGTAACTGTCGGCCATTTGAGAAAAAAATAACTGAAATTGTAGAACTAGCACTGTCGGGAAAGATACTCTTGTAGTGTCATCTTTTGCTCGAGATTAGGACATCTAGCATATCTACTACTAGATTGATTAAAAAAGGCCGGCGATAGAAATGACAAGGACAAGGACGTTCATACGGAGTATAAGGAAAAGTCAAAAGTATTAAAAATTCAATGTTCCCAATCAATATGGATTTATGCAAATCGCCAGGTCGTCTGGTATGTAATCAGACCGCGAACAATTCCTGGATCTGAGCCGATAATATTGATACACACATTTTGACACACACGGTCGATCGAGTTCTCGTTTTTTTTTTTTCTGAATAGTTTTACGAAGAAGTCGTAGTAGCTACGTAGTTCCTTCAAGCAATAGGGCTCTCTGTGTGTCCCAAATTGTTGATCCAGACAAAGTCCGTGGACTCAACAAAATGACACATCGCATTTAAAATCTGGTTGGAGCCAATTACCGTGTTGGGTTTACTTAGCACTTAGCAGCCATTGCATTTGACATTTGGAGCTGTGTTCTAAAGATTCAAGGCAAATGACACATTCCAACAAGGGAATGATTTTTGTGTACTGCGACGACAGCAACATGTTGGAAATGTTCCTTGGAGCAAAATAACTAATATCCATATGTTCGAAGTCCTCGTTTTTCTAAAACATATACTAGTAAGTAGCTTGTTTGAACAACAACTAGTTGACTTGATCATCAAGATATATTATTGCATTATATATGTATAAGTTTTTCAAGTATTCACATTAAGGAAAATATAAAAAAACAAATTTACAGTTTCAAGTTGTGTGTATATTTCATGGTAGGATATAGAAATATTTAAATATGATTTTCTCCCGCTCAACTGTATTGTACCTAATAACCAAAGTTTAGTGTGACATGACCCAAATACAGGATATTTGATAGTAAATTAATCCTTGGTGATACAACATTATAAGAGAAAAAATAACAAATTTATTATATATTTTTTTTAACATTGTGATGTTTTCTACCACAACTTTTAAAAAACTTTAATTTAAGCCTCCACTTGTGCATGGAGAAACAAATATAAATTGTATTGAGAGATAAATGAAGTAAAAGACACATTTTAGGGATCGACTGAACCAAATACTTTTAGGGGGGTTATTCAGACTTTGGCTATACTTGAGTGGAATAAATTGGATATTTTCCTCAATATAACCTATAGTAGATTGGATTCACACAAAACTATTTATTAAGATTTGTCTTTGACTAAATGACTTATCTAGACTAATGACTGCTACTTGGCTCGGACATATTATGAAAATAATTGAGGCATTTGTTTCGCTACTGTCCAAAGTCCACCTGAATGACTGTTATTCGGCTCAGACCTACTATGAAAATAATTGAGGCAATTTGTTTCACTACTATACAAAAAAGTCTTGATTGTGACTTGTTTGGCTCCTAAGATGTAGATAATTGAGGTATTTGTAATTGTTCGTTGACATGATGAAAGTGAAAGGAAAACTTTACCAATTGAGGCATTTGGAAATAACTTTGACTAAACCCAAAAATACTTAGTACCTTTGTTATAAAATTATTGTTCTTAAAACAGTAGCTTTAGTTCATTTTTTTTGCAGTTTTATACTATACTATAATTGTTGCTTTTCACAGGAATTTATTATGCAATGAATATAACTTATGTTACAATGTCTTACTTTACGTATTCGAGAGAATAGTAGGAGAACATTAACTTATACCTGACTGTTGAGGTTTGGTACCCGGGCTAATTAATCGTATTAACCCGAAAGGCTAAGCCGCGCAGTATAGCCAAACCGTCTCCGCTTTGATAGACCCGGGCCCGAGGACGAGGGAGGTTACTCCGTCTCGCCCGACCCCGACGTTCGAGACTCGGACGGGCAGTGCCCGACCCCTGAGGTCGGACAAAGGTTCCGCCTCGCCCGACCCCGACCTCGAGGGGTCGGACGAGGGTTCCCCCCAGCCCGGCCCCGACCTCGAGAGGTCGGACGAGAGTTCCGCCTCGCCCGATCTCCGGGGTCGGACAAGAGTTCCGCCTCGCCCGACCCCGACCTCGAGAGGTCGGACGAGAGTTCCGCCTCGCCCGACCTCGACCTCGAGAGGTCGGACGAGAGTTCCGCCTCGCCCGACCTCCGGAGTCGGACGAGACTGGGCGATCCAACCACCTCGGACGAGACGGATGTCCGGGGACAGTTGAGCCATTAATAAGCTCCAACTCCGGATGGGACAGTGGCGATAACCGCTCCCGAAAGAGTAAATGCGCACGACGTGCACCGTCCACGGGATGGGCGTCGCTCCAACAGTCCATTGTCAGAGACTCACCGTCTTGTGCGATAGGACGCCCCGGAGCGACGGCCATCACCACGGCGTCATCAAACAGGCTCCTACAGTGGCGCTTCTCCATACGGATGGAACCCCTCCGGACGACAACACAAGGCCACTCCATCGAACAGGAACGGCACGACCGCACCAAAAACATCGCCATTGCAGCTCGGCCTAACCGGAGTACGGCAGCTGTCAGCCTCACAGAACCGGCCCTCCTCACGCCACCACATAAAAGGGGAGGGAGACCAAAGGAGGAGGACAAGTCTGGAAGATCCACAAGCTCTCTACGCACAAGCACACGAACAACACTCACGAGCACCCTTAGAGGCAGGAAGCACTCTCGCTTTCTCCTCCGCTTGTAACCCCCCTATTGTAATCTCTGTCGCGAGTAATACAAGCAGCCACCAAAACTGGACGTAGGGCAACATTGCCCGAACCAGTATAAATCCTTGTGTCCTCTCGCGCACCATCGAAGCCTTAAAACACACTCCCCACGATAAATTTACTAGTCGACAGTAACGAACCTCGACAGTTGGCGCGCCAGGTAGGGGGACTGTGTGTTTTCGCCGATCATCTTTTCAGGTTTCGATGGCAAGCCACGCCGACGGATGGATTTCCGAGACTATCGTGTCCTTCGGGAGCCTCAACTTCGTTGCCACTGCTGAAGGCAACCTGGTACTGGGCGGCGCCTCGGCGTCACCAGCCACCACCCCTATTCCCCGTTGCGCGCCGGCCACGCCGGCCAATGGTAAAAAGCGACGCCCTGGCAAAGGCACGCGCACTCGGAAGTCCTCACGAAAGGACTCATGTGCGATCTCCTCGCCCATCCGGGGCAGCCCTGGTAAAACCATGGTGACTCGTACGTCGCCATGCGAAAGCCCGCGTTCCACGAACACCGAGTTCGTGGGAATGACAGGCTACACGTCGGAATCCTTTTTCGACCTCCTCGATGAGGCAAATAGAGGTTCCGACCCGGAACGTAGCGAGGGAAGCAACAATCCCTCGCGCGAGTGCCTCATGGCACATTCCGATGACCCCCTCGGCTCGGGGGATAATCTCCCCCTGAGCCAGCTGCCACCGACCTCCGAAACTCCCCCCGCCGCGTACTGCCTGATCAGTTACAAGCGCGGAGGGAAGAACTCCGAGAGGCCAAACGGCAGCTGGAACAGGAGGAGGCGGAAGTCGACCGAGAGCTCGCTCGCGCCTAACCCGGCGGACGTGCCCGCTCCATGGCGCGTGACGTGCGCCAGCGGATCATGGAAGAGAGCGATGGGCCCCCACACTTTACGCGGGCAAGTCAGAACCTCGCCGCGGCAGCGGCGTTGCTTCGGGAGCTCCCCGAACCCATCACGCCCGAAGCCCGACGCACTCAACGTGAAGTTGAGGTGCTGCTGCAGCGCGCGGCGGCACAGCAAGCGGAGAGCTCGCGATCGCGAGCACGAGAACCGCACACTCCGAACGCGTCTGTACGGCAGACACCTCCGGAGACGGACGAGGCTTCGAAGGCCTGCGTCCGCGGACGTCTCGGTGCAAACCGAGATGCCCGCGCCACCTTGGAGGCGCGACAGCGGCAGCCAGAACGCGCCCCTGAGGCACCCCGAGGTCGTCATCCGCGCCGAGGAGGACGTTACGATGACAACGAAGACAGGAGTCCGAGCCCGGATGCTCCAGGCCCTCGGGCTTTCAGTTCCCACGTCCGGAACGCCCCGTTTCACCAACGTTTTCGGCCGCCGACCAACATGCCGAAATATGCGGGGGAGACGAACCCGAGCCTCTGGCTCGAAGACTACCGGCTCGCCTGCCGAGCTGGAGGAGCGGACGATGATCGATTCATCATCCACAACTTGCCACTCTACCTGGCCGATTCGGCCAGAACGTGGCTCGAGCACCTCCCCGCCGATCGGATCGCAAGCTGGTCCGACTTAAGGGAGGTCTTCGTAGGTAACTTCCAAGGGACCTACGCTCATCCAGGCAATCCCTGGGACCTAAAAAACTGTCGACAAAAAACGGGGGAAACTCTCCGGGAGTACGTCCGACGCTTCTCCCGGCAGTGCAACGAGCTGCCAGATATCGGCGACGTCGACGTCATCGGGGCCTTCTTGTCCGGGACTACTTGCCGCACCCTAGTCCATAAGCTAGGGCGCAAAAGTCCGCGAACGGCCAAGGAACTCTTGGACATCGCAACCAGCCACGCTTCCGGCGAGGAAGCCGTGGGTGCGATTTTCAATCGTCCCGATACGAAGGGGAAGCAGGGGGACAACGCCGGGAAGGCCCCTCCAACCGCTCGCGTAGAAAGAAGAAGAACCGGCAGCAATCGTCTGACGAACAGATGGTTGCCGCCGCCGAGCGGAAGGGCGCCAAGGCGCCAGCGGCAGAGACCTCGGACCACTTCGAAAAGAAGTGGAACGGTCCATGCCCCAACCACGAGTACCCCGTCAAGCACCTTTACAAGGACTGCTCACTCCTGAAGCGGTTCGTAAACCAGGGGGCTCCGAAGGGCAAGCCAAGAGGCAAGCCCCGACAAACCCCCGAGGGTGTAGACGGAGAAGGCGACGCCAGCGAAGGTAACGACGGCTTCCCCGAGCCCGACGGTTGCCTTATGATCTTCGCAGGTCCAGAGGCGCACGGAGGAAAGCGTCGTGCGAAGGTCGAGCGTCGCGAGGTGTTCGCAGCTGAGCCCGCGACACCAGCCTACCTTCGGTGGTCGGAGGCCCCGATGACATTCGATCGATCCGACCATCCCAGCCACGTCCCCCGACCGGGTCAATACCCTCTGGTAGTCGACCCCATCATCGGCAAGAAGCGTCTCACCAAGGTCCTCATGGACGGAGGCAGCGGCCTCAACATTCTCTACGCGGAGACGCTCGACGCCATGGGCGTTGATCGGTCACTCATCCGACCGACCGGAGCCCCATTCCACGGCGTCGTCCCGGGGAAGCAAGCCGTCCCGCTCGGGCAGATCGACCTGCCCGTCACATTCGGGACTCCGACCAACTTTCGATCGGAAACTCTCACGTTCGAAGTAGTCGGATTCCACGGGTCGTACCACGCCATCTTGGGGAGGCCATGCTACGCGAAGTTCATGGCTATCCCCAACTACACCTACCTGAAGCTCAAAATGTCTGGGCCGAAGGGGGTCATCACTGTAGGCGCTTCCTTCCAACGCGCCTATCAGTGCGAGATGGAGAGCGGCGAGCTCGCCTCCGCCACCATCGCGTCTACGGAGGAGCTTGCTGTCATCCGACAGCGGATCACTGAAGACGCCCCCGACTCCAACCGCAGCGCCGGATCCTTCGAGCCCGCCGAGGGTACCAAGGAGATCCAGCTTGACCCCGACAACGCCCCCGAGAAGGTGGCCAAGATCGGGACATCCCTCTCCGCCAAATAGGAAAGCGTGCTCGTCGACTTCCTCCGCGCGAACGTCGACATCTTCGCGTGGAAACCCTCGGACATGCCGGGCATTCCGAGGGAAGTCGCCGAGCACTCCTTGCACATCAAGCCGGACTCCCGACCGATGAAGCAACGACTGCGCCGCTTCGACGAGGAGAAACGCAGAGCCATCGGAGAGGAGATAGCCAAGCTGCTGGCGGCCGGTTTCATCAAGGAAGTGTACCACCCTGAATGGTTAGCCAATCCCGTCCTTGTACGAAAAAAGAATGGGAAATGGAGAATGTGTGTCGACTATACCAGTCTCAACAAAGCGTGCCCAAAGGATCCATTTCCTTTGCCATGCATAGACCAGATAGTCGATTCCACCTCAGGGTGTGAAGCTCTCTGCTTCCTTGATGCGTATTCCGGGTACCATCAGATCCGAATGAAGGAGTCCGACCAAATCGCGACATCCTTCATCACGCCGTTCGGGTCGTACTGCTACGTCACGATGCCGTTCGGGCTCAAGAATGCAGGCGCAACCTACCAACGCTGCATGATCAGATGCTTCGACGAACTAATCGGAGACATCGTCGAAGCATACGTTGACGACATCGTCGTCAAATCCAAGAAGACCGACCAGCTCGTCGCCGACCTGGAGCGGACCTTCGCTAAGCTCCGAGCGAACGACATCAAACTCAACCCCGAAAAGTGTGTCTTCGGGGTTCCGAGGGGAATGCTACTCGGATTCATCGTCTCCGAGCGCGGCATCGAGGCCAATCCTGAGAAAATCGAGGCCATCAGTCGAATGGGCCCGATTCAAAACTTGAAGGGAGTACAACGCGTGACCGGATGCTTGGCGGCTCTGAGCCGCTTCATCTCGCATCTCGGAGAACGCGTACACCCTCTCTACCAGCTCCTGAAGAAATCCGAGCGGTTTCAATGGACGCCCGAGGCACAGGACGCACTCGACAAGATAAAAATCATCCTGTCGAAGCCCCCAGTCCTGGTACCTCCGACCCCGAAGGAGCCTCTCCTCCTCTACATCGCCGCAACGACCCAGGTCGTCAGCGTCGCCCTCGTTGTAGAGCGGACGGAAGAAGGCCACGCCCTCAAGGTCCAGCGACCGGTCTACTACGTGAGCGAAGTCTTGTCGGAGACGAAGACACGATATCTTCAAATCTTGAAGATTCTCTATGGCGTCGTCCTCGCTAAAAGGAAGCTCCGACACTACTTCGAGTCTCACCCGGTGACCGTCGTCAGCTCCTTCCCACTGCGCGAAGTCGTCGACAACCGCGACGCGACGGGCAAAGCCGCGAAGTGGGCCCTTGAGCTGATGGGCGAGGGCATCACATACGCCCCCCGAACGGCGATCAAGTCCCAGTCCTTGGCCGACTTCATAGCGGAATGGACAGAAGTACAATTACCCACGGCCCCCATCGACCAGGAGTATTGGGTGATGTACTTCGACGGTTCGTTGATGCGAAAGGGAGCAGGGGTCGGGCTCGTCTTCGTCTCCCCTCTGGGGGTGCGCATGAAGTACGCAATCCGCCTCTCGTTCCCAGCGTCCAACAACGTAGCCGAGTACGAGGCGGTCGTCAACGGGCTCAAGATCGCCAACGAATTGGGAATCCGACGACTCGAAGTTCGGGGCGACTCCCAGCTCGTCGTTGGCCAAGTCATGAAGGAGTCTAGCTGCCACAACGAGACCATGGATGCCTACTGCAAGGAGGTCCGCAAGTTGGAACATAAGTTCCACGGCCTCGAGCTCAGGCACATCCCAAGGCGACAGAACGAAGAAGCCGACTCCTTGGCCAAGATGGCGGCCGGGCGCGAACAAATCCCGACGGGAGTCTTCGCCCATGACCAGACCCAACCATCAATCCGACCTCAAGACACGCCGGGGGTCGACACCGAGCCGCCCCAGGCACAAGAGGACGGATCGGCCGCGACGCCTCCCGACCCCTGCATCATGAAGATCGACGAAGCGTCCGCACCTAGTACGAGCCCTCCAGACGACTGGAGGACGCCGTACCTCAACCGACTCCTCAAAGGAGAACTCCCCGCCGACAAGACGGAGGCACGACGCATCGCGCGACGCGCCAAGTCCTTCACCGTCATCGACGGAGAACTCTATAAGAGGAGCCTCACCAGAATCTTGCAGCGCTGCATCCCCGTCGAGCAAGGTAAGATGCTGTTGCGAGACATTCACGGAGGGGTCTGCGGTCACCACGCCGCGCACAAAACCCTCGTCAGGAACGCGTTCCGACAGGGATTCTACTGGCCAACCGCCGTCAACGATGCTGCGCACATCGTTCGCGCGTGCGAAGGCTGCCAGTTCTACGCGCGGCAGACCCATCTGCCGGCACAAGCGCTGCAGTCCATCCCCATCACGTGGCCATTCGCGGTCTGGGGATTGGATCTGGTTGGACCACTCAAGAAGGCACCCGGGGGCTACACCCACCTCTTGGTAGCTGTCAATAAGTTCACCAAGTGGGTTGAAGCCCGGCCAATCACGAGGATCCGACCAGAAGAGGCAGTCGAGTTCTTCCTCGATGTAATCCACCGCTTCGGGGTCCCAAACTCCATCATCACGGATAACGGTACGCAGTTCACAGGGAAGCGATTCCTTAAGTTCTGTGACGACTACCATATCCGAGTAGATTGGGCGGCTGTGGCGCACCCCCGTACGAACGGGCAGGTCGAGCGCGCCAATGGCCTGATCCTTCAAGGCCTCAAGCCACGCATCTACAACCGGCTGAAACAGTTCAGCGGGCGATGGGCAGCCGAGCTTCCCGCAGTACTGTGGAGTTTGCGGACATCCCCGAGTCGGGCGACGGGGTTCACCCCCTTCTTCATGGTGTACGGCTCCGAAGCCGTACTACCGACCGACCTCGACTACGGAGCCCCGAGGATCAGAGCCTACGACGAAGAAGGCAACCAGACGTCCCTCGAAGACGCCATGGATCAGCTCGACGAGGCGCGTGACATAGCGCTCCTGCGATCGGCGAAATACCAGCAGGCGCTGTGACGTTACCACTCCCGCTACGTGCGGGAAAGAGCGTTCAACGTCGGCGACCTCGTCCTTCGACGTGTTCAGAGCAGCAAGGACCGCCACAAGCTGTCGCCTCCATGGGAAGGGCCCTTCATCGTCTCAAAAATTCTCCGACCCGGCTCCTACAAGTTGCAGATGGCGGACGGACAAGAACTCGCCAACGCGTGGAACATCGAACAGCTACGTCGCTTCTATCCCTAGAACTCGTAGTAGTCTTACCGTTCCTCGCCACCGAGATAAGCGGCGCCCGACCCCCGTCACGCGGGAGTCGGACCCCGCTCGGGGCTACACCTGAAAGGTGCGCATCGCGCGCGCACCTTGACCCTTATGAAAAATTTTTGCCGTCTCATCTGCAACAAAGGACCTAGAACTAACGGTAGTTTGACCCCGTGCCAACTGAGATAAGCGGCGCCCGACCCCCGTCACGCGGGAGTCGGACCCCGCTCGGGGGCTACACCCTCAGGGTGCGCGTACCGTACGCGCACCCTGAGCACTCGTTAAAATTTCGCCTTTCTGCTAAACGGCGCCCGACCCCCGTCACGCGGGAGTCGGACCCCGCTCGGGGGCTACACCTGCAAGGTGCGCCTCGCGCGCGCACCTCGACACTTGCTAAATTTTTGCCATTTCGCTTGCAAAATTTCGAGGAAAGGGTAAACGAAACTCTACCCTCTTCAAGGGTCCCAACCCCTCGTCCCGCGCTCCGAATCTTAGAAGGGAAAGTCACGAATGGAAGAAGACGTGAAGTCTAGTTGGTTGGAATGCGCAAACGCCTACGACCCCCGAAGGTTACGGCAGCGGCGCTCACCAGCTAGATGGAACGTTGGAGCCACCCGCGGCCTAAGACTTCTGAGGATCGAAGACAAGGAAAAAAGGGGGTCGAGCACCCTCGCGACTCTGTGAAGCGACACCTTCACAAAAGTACTTAGAAACACCTCCCGTAGTCAGAAAATGTTCATTCCATTCTGATTTACAAAAGGGCCGGGCACTTTTGGCCTCGGCCGTCCTAAGTACAAAACTAAAGAATACCCTAACTCCTATTCTGCCCGGGGGGGGGGGGGGGGGGGGGAGGGGGCACGCTTCCTGCCTCCTCTTCCGCCGTGCTCGCAGCAAGCTCCCGCTGGGAGACAGACCGATGGGACGACATCCCCAGTCGATTCGACCGGCGCCCCCACGACCGCCTCTTTCCGCGTGACAGATGCCCCACTGGAAGTCAAACCGACGGGTATGTACGAGCCTCTCCGCAGTAAATCGATACATATATATGCATATATATTTCGTGTGCAGGGTTCCACCCCCGGTCGGTTCGACCGGCGTCGTTGCGACCGACTCGATCGGTGCGACGAACGCTCCCGACCTAACCTGATGCCTGAGTCGTGCCCGCCGTTTCAGCTTCCGCACGGGTCGCGACTTAGTCAGGTATGGTCTATAAGGGCTGACATACGCCCCGACGGCCCCACGAGTTCGAAGGCTGGCCTGATGGACGGGTTCGACAGCCGCTCAGGGCGTAACTAGAGTGAGGGGTGGATTACGATGGGCCCACTAGCGGCCAATACCCTAGCGCCTGGGCGCTCGGGCGTCAAGGGCATCGTAAATCCGCGTTCGAGTCCCGGTTCGTCGAGCCTAGTGATGGTTCGCGCCGACCCATGGGTATCCTATCGCAAGGAGGCAACGAGCCCTCGGAACCTATCGAATGGAACCGAGAACTATATGGGTCGGCGACTGGGAATATTGGGACCGGCCACCAGCTGGCCCACGTCGGGATCCCCCCGAAGGGATCCCGGGGCCCCACTTGAACTACCCGTTAGCAGCTCGATGAGCGTCGCACTACGGCCCCCGAGGTATAGTGCGGCTCGGCTCAACCTCCCCGTCTGACGAACAGACGCGTGGGAAGGCGAATAAAGACGAACCGCGTCTCCGGACGGGACTCTGCGACGAGCGGAGGACTCGGAGGACGGAATCGCAAAAAGAGATCCGTACGGGATCGCAGAGCGCAGCGGCTTTAAGCCACTGCTCGGTCGGGCGAGAATTTGGGCTGAAACACGCCCCGACGGCGCGTAGAGTTCGAAGGCTGGCCCGGCGAACGGGTTCGACAGCCGCTCATGGCGCGAACAGAGCGAGGGACGGAAAACGATGCCCCCGTTTAGCGTCCAGGGTGCGCTCTGGCGCCGGGGACACCGTAATCCGTGTTCGAGTCCCGGTTCGTCGAGCCTAATGGTGGCTCGCACCGACCCATGGGTATCCTATCGCAAGGAGGCAACGAGCCCTCGGAACCTATCGAACGGAACCGAGAACCATATGGGTCGGCGACTGGGAAAATTTGGGGCCGGCCACCAGCTGGCCTATGTCGGGATCCCCCCGAAGGGATCCCGGGGCCCCATTTGAACTACCCGTTAGCAGCTCGATGAGCGTCGCACTACGGCCCTCGAGGTATAGTGCGGCTCGGCTCAACCTCCTCGTCTGGTGGACGGACGCGTGGAGGGCGATTCAAGACGAACCGCGCCTCCGGTCGGGGATCCGCGACGAGCGGAGAACCCGGAGAGCGGAATCGCAAAAAGAGATCCGCACGGGATCACAGAACATCACAATTCGGGAGCCTGAGAACGAGTCATTCACTCCTTCTCAGGCTCGGGGGCTACTGTTGAGGTTTGATACCCGGGCTAATTAATCGTATTAACCCGAAAGGCTAAGCCGCGCAGTATAGCCAAACCGTCTCTGCTTTGATAGACCCGGGCCCGAGGACGAGGGAGGTTACTCCGTCTCGCCCGACCCCGACGTTCGAGACTCGGACGGGCAGTGCCCGACCCCTGAGGTCGGACAAAGGTTCCGCCTCGCCCGACCCCGACCTCGAGGGGTCGGACGAGGGTTCCCCCCAGACCGGCCCCGACCTCGAGAGGTCGGACGAGAGTTCCGCCTCGCCCGATCTCCGGGGTCGGACAAGAGTTCCGCCTCGCCCGACCCCGACCTCGAGAGGTCGGACGAGAGTTCCGCCTCGCCCGACCTCGACCTCGAGAGGTCGGACGAGAGTTCGGCCTCGCCCGACCTCCGGAGTCGGACGAGACTGGGCGATCCAACCACCTCGGACGAGACTGGGCGATCCAACCACCTCGGACGAGACGGATGTCCGGGGACAGTTGAGCCATTAATAAGCTCCAACTCCGGATGGGACAGTGGCGATAACCGCTCCCGGAAGAGTAAATGCGCACGACGTGCACCGTCCACGGGATGGGCGTCGCTCCAACAGTCCATTGTCAGAGACTCACCGTCTTGTGCGATAGGACGCCCCGGAGCGACGGCCATCACCACGGCGTCATCAAACAGGCTCCTACAGTGGCGCTTCTCCATACGGATGGAACCCCTCCGGACGACAGCACAAGGCCACTCCATCGAACAGGAACGGCATGACCGCACCAAAAACATCGCCATTGTAGCTCGGCCTAACCGGAGTACGACAGCTGTCAGCCTCACAGAACCGGTCCTCCTCACGCCACCACATAAAAGGGGAGGGAGACCAAAAGAGGAGGACAAGTCTGGAAGATCCACAAGCTCTCTACGCACAAGCACACGAACAACACTCACGAGCACCCTTAGAGGCAGGAAGCACTCTCGCTTTCTCCTCCGCTTGTAACCCCCCTAGTAATCTCTGTCGCGAGTAATACAAGCAGCCACCAAAACTGGACGTAGGGCAACGTTGCCCGAACCAGTATAAATCCTTGTGTCCTCTCGCGAACCATCGAAGCCTTAAAACACACTCCCCAGGATAAATTTACTAGTCGACAGTAACGAACCTCGAAACTGATCAATAAAATAAATAAAACTAGGTGATATTCCGCGCGTTGCTGCGGGAGTTATAAAATCTATTTTAGAAACTAAAAGCTATGAAAAAGTCCAAACTTTTGAAAACTAAAAATAAACATATATCATTTAAGGATAGTTTCTTGTCTCATGGTGAAATAATGTAAAGAAAGCATTGTGGCTATCAATTTTGAGTACATATAAAGAAGCAAAAGATGACGTCAAACATAAAAAAATATAAAACATAACAACTTAATCATTTGTGGCATCTGAATATTTAACGACGTTACATTTTCATTAATGTCTTGTACCACGACATCCATGCAAGCTGCATATCTATAGCCCGTAAAATCACTGACAATGATATTAATGCTCTTTAAAACATGACACACATGCAAGGTAACCAAGGTCATTGGAGAACTGTTTTCAGTTCAGGTTATTAATTCCGAAGGCCTCATTATGTACATAAAAGTAGATAGAGAATTCAGATTATGGTTCCAGATCTAGAAAAAAGATGGTGTAAATCTTAACTGGGTACTGCATAAGTTTGAAAAATACTGACCTGGGAATCTTTAACTACGATTGCTCATGCTATGCATTCCTTCGATGAAAATATACACACATCAGAACTCCACTCATATCATCTTGTATCATTTTGGGTATGCCAACCATTGAACATATACAATTAATTAATACATAAGAAATGCTACTCTTTAAAATCACTGTAAAAGAGCCATTACTTCTTCACAAAAAAAAAGTAAAATAGTCATTACTTTAACAATCCATTGCTAAAAATCAATTAAGGACGAAACATCGGAGGATGAGTAAATATTTCAATTAAGGATGGGTAAAGATTGCAGTGAAAGATGAGTGAAGAATAAGAGTCGGGGAGAGAAGAAAAATAGAAATAATAGCACCACTATACCTAGACGCGTAATGGCAGCAGTTGGCCGGCGGCATAGTTGCTGGTTCAGCTGGAGAGGAGGGGCTGGTGGCCGGCAGCAGCATCTGCATCTGATAGGGAGCTCCTAGACGGAGACCAACGGGAGGGAAAGGAGTAAGAGCTAGAGAGGAGGCAAGATGCACAAGGGGAGGATGTTGGGTCTTCTTACCGGCGGTGCCATCGGTTTGGGGAGGGAGGATAAGGGGCTAGCGGCTGCCGGCGTCACAGGTTCGATCGGGGGACTAAGAAGCCGACGCTCCTATATGGGCCGGAGAGAAAACAATGTCGATGGGCTGGATTAAGGCCCAGAGCACCGTGAACGGTTAGATGGAGATAATTAAGTGCTTATTGGAAGACCAAAATTTTTTGATGACGTGGCTTCACAGGAGAGCAGAGAAATCAGTATTAATTGTACTTAGTGGGTTGTGTCTATAAAATATATATAGATACACAAACAGCTATGAAACTCTAAATGAAACTATGTGTGTATGTATTATAGAGGTTGTTTATGTATAATTTCAAAACAGAGTAGATGACGCGTTACTCTTGGTAATAATAAGTGAAACTCTGATTTCCATTAGAACCATTTCTACTATATTTGTTTGAAAAAGAACAAGCAAGGAACCATTGAGCTGACATGGCTGTTTATCGCGAAGGAAAGTACATCATGCGGGGGGGGCTGCAAAATCCGCCATATATATACATATTATTACCACATGACAAAAACATGGGAAAAATTTCCCTTAAGTTCGAGGACATGAAATAAAATTAAACCGCAATCAATCGCATGTATTAGCCACATGGCAAAAACGTTTACAAGGAACTGAGAATGAAGTGAGCGCTTGTCAGTTGTGGACACTTTCGTGACGATTGCTTTCATGCTTGTCTGCTGTCCATAGTCCATGCACACGGGGCCGGCGGCAAATCTAGCTATGAAAAAACACGCTGCCAAAATTACCTAATGACATTGATTTGCGTGCGTTAATACAGGTCCAGATTGGTTGTTGCTAGTACTAGATAGTTGACAATACCGGGGAAGAGTTCTCTGATTCCTGTGTTAATTATTGCATCATCAGGCCCGTCTTTTCAGATGTGTAGGGATGCAGAGGAATTAAGCAGAAGCACTAACTTGTCTAGAGGGAATCCATACATTAATTTGTCTGAAAGATGGCAAGATAGGAAGAAAACTGTGATTGAAAGTCATTGTCTATCTCTACCATTTAGAAACTTCTTAGCAAGGAGTCTGATCGTTCATTCACAGGTGGCTCCGATGTTACTGGATATTGCTGAAGAATGCCAACGCTACACATGAGCAGTTTATCAAGGTGCGAAAGAGACCAGAATAAAATAGAGAGAATGGGCTAACACACTAGCTCATTTGGCACTAGAATTAAGAAAGAGGTGAAACACATGGTGCTTAACAGCTTATAAAATGAGAAAGGAGAGGGACAAATTAAGATATAGATGAATTATTAGAGAACAAGAATGATAGGTGTTGGAAAGAAATTTTGAATCCTAAAGTGATAAGAAAATCGGAATGACAGGTGGTGCTGTCTCGTTTTCTGAACAGAAAATACAAATACCGTTATTTGCAGTCTAAATTCTATTATTTGAGATCTCAGCCACGTGAAAAACGAATCCTAGGTGAATTATTTTTTGTCATTATTTTTGAAGGCCAACCTATCCAGGGTCTCGGTTCTCGGCCCCCGCCGCGCGTCTATAAATGCGCAATCTTTCCCTCGACACAGCACCCATGACTGAGAGCACCAACACCGCAAAAGCACGCTCATCATCTTCTCTCCAACGGAAATACTTAAGCTAGCTCATCAGTTAGCTAGCTAGCTAGGATCCATGGGCACTTGTGTTGAGCCAGCGCAGCAGCCTGTCAGTCTTGTGCCAGCGGGCTCCCCGAAGCTTTTGCTTGCGGTGGACAGCGCCACAGCGTACCGACCTCTGCGTCGCGCAACCTCGCTCGTGTCTGGGCGCGGCTTCACTGCCGCCCTTGCCCTCCGGCAGCAGGACGGCGATGAGGAAGAAGAAAAGGAACACCAGGACGACTGGCGCGAGGCGTACGGCGTGCGCCGCCTGCACGAAGGGGTGGAGCCGGCAGTGCACGACCCGCTCGACCATGGCACCCCGGACGCGTGGGTCCAGCGCAGCCCGTCGCTGATCCGGCTGACGGGGAAGCACCCGTTCAACGGCGAGCCGCCGATGCCTCTGCTGATGCGGCACGGGTTCGTCACGCCGGCGCCGCTCCACTACGTGCGCAACCACGGGCCGGTGCCGCGGGCCGACTGGGCGACGTGGACTGTGGAGGTGACGGGCCTGGTCCGGCGGCCCGCGCGGCTCACCATGGACGAGCTGGTCCGCGGCTTCCCGCCCGTGGAGCTCCCCGTGACGCTGGTCTGCTCCAGCGGGCGGCGCAAGGAGCAGAACATGACGCGGCAGACCAAGGGCTTCAACTGGGGCCCCGGCGCCGTGTCCACCTCCGTGTGGCGCGGCGCGCGGCTCCGCGACGTGCTGCGCCGGTGCGGCGTCGTCAGCGGCGCGATGCACGTATGCTTCGAGGGCGCCGACGAGCTCCCCGCCGGTGGCGAGGGGTCCACCTACGGCACCAGCATCCGGCGCGACTGGGCCATGGACCTGACCATGGACGTCATGCTGGCGTACATGCAGAACGGGGAGCCGCTGCTGCCGGACCACGGGTTCCCGGTGCGGGTCATCGTCCCCGGCTGCACGGCCGGACGCAACGTCAAGTGGCTCAAGCGCATCGTCGTCACCGCCGCAGAGTCCGACAACTACTACCATTACCGGGACAACAGATTCCTGCCATCCCACGTGGACGCCGAGCTCGCCGACGCCGAAGGTACGTACGATGAACTAGTTACTTATTGTTGGCTAGAATACAGTAATCAGCTGGCCATTGCGCATCTGAATCTTATACAGATGAGATGCATGAACCTTTAATTTGTCGGCATGCAGCTTGGTGGTACAAGCCGGAGTACGTCATCTACGAGATGAACACCAACTCGGTGATCACAACGCCGGCGCACGACGACATCCTGCCCATCAACGCCATCACCACGCAGCGGACCTTCACGGTCAAGGGATTCGCCTACTCGGGTGTGTATATTCGCAATGTGTCCTTTTCTGCAGCGCAGATCTAGAAATATTTATATTCTGTAATACTAGTCACCGTATACCACTCGTAGGGAGGTTGCATCACCGAATGATTTATACCCCTCTAAATTTAAATTAGATTCGTTCGTACGTATTAGGTGGTGGGAAGAAGGTGGCGCGAGTGGAGCTGACCCTTGACGGCGGCGAGACGTGGCGCCTCTGCGAGCTGAACCACCCGGAGAAGCCTAACAAGTACGGCAAGCACTGGTGCTGGTGCTTTTGGTCCGTGGACGTCGAGGTCGACGACCTCCTCCGCTCCAAGGAGATGGCCATCCGCGCATGGGACCAGACGCTCAACTCCCAGCCCGAGAACCTCACCTGGAACCTCATGGGGATGATGACCAACTGCTGGTTCAAGGTGACGATTAACATGTGCCGGCCGAGCAAGGGGGAGATCGGGCTGGCGTTCGAGCACCCGGTGCAGCCGGGCAACCTGTCGGGCGGGTGGATGGCGCGGCAGCAGAAGCAGCACCTCGAGATCGTCGCGGCGGAGGCAGCCGCCGCCGCGCCCGCGCCGGCGGCGGCGTCCGCCAACGACGCCAGCAACACCACGACCAAAAGGTTCATCACCATGTCCGAGGTGCGCGAGCACGCGTCGGAGGACTCGGCGTGGATCGTGGTCCACGGCCACGTGTACGACTGCACCACGTACCTCAAGGACCACCCCGGCGGCGCCGAAAGCATCCTCATCAACGCCGGCACGGACTGCACCGAGGAGTTCGACGCCATCCACTCCGACAAGGCCAAGGAGCTCCTCGACGCGTACCGCATCGGTGAGGTCGTCACCGCCGTCCACAGCGCGCCCGGCTCCGGCCTCTCGTGCCTCGACCCCGTCAGCGAGGCAGTTGTCGTCAGGTCCCCTGCCGCGCCGCCCGTCGTCGCGCTGTCCGACCCGCGCGCGAAGGTCCGCTGCCGCCTCGTCGCCAAGAAGGAGCTGTCCCGCGACGTCCGCCTGTTCCGGTTCGCGCTGCCGTCGCCAGACCAGGCGCTCGGCCTTCCGGTCGGCAAGCACGTCTTCGTGTGCGTCACCGTCGACGGGAAGCTCCGCATGCGAGCGTACACGCCGACGAGCGCGGCGGACGAGACCGGCCACTTCGACCTCCTCGTGAAGGTGTACTTCAAGAACGAGCACCCCGAGTTCCCCGGCGGCGGACTCATGACCCAGTACCTGGAGTCGCTGCCGATAGGCTCCTACGTCGACGTCAAGGGCCCTCACGGCCACGTCGAGTACGCCGGCCGAGGCAACTTCGTGATAAACGGCGAGCCGCGCCATGCGCGCCGCTTGGCGATGGTCGCCGGCGGCACCGGCATCACGCCGATATACCAGGTGATCCAGGCCGTGCTGCGCGACCAGCCGGAAGACACAACGGAGATGCACCTCGTCTACGGCAGCCGGACCGAGGACGACATCCTCGTGCGCGCCGATCTCGACCACTGGGCCGCCGAGTACCCCGACAGGCTCAAGGTGTGGTACATGGTCGGCAGGGTGAAGCGGCCCGAGGAGGGACCGTGGAAGTACAGCGTGGGGCGCGTGACGGAAGACGTCCTGCGGGACCACCTGCCGGAGGGCGGCGGCGGCGACACGCTGGCTCTCGTCTGTGGGCCTCCGCAGATGATCCAGCTCACCGTCTCGCCGAGCCTTGAGAAGATGCAGTACATGTCCGGTTCCATCATCGTCTTCTAATTATCAAAGTTTGTGTAATGTCCAATAAAGTCGAGGTGCATCATCAGCGAGATGCTGAATATATAGTACGTACTACCTACTGTACTAGATAAACTACTGTCACTACTGGTAGTGTCATAGTATTATGAAGTGCTCTAAATTAGAGCGTCACCCAGATTGATGTGCATGACTCAATGTAACGTATTGTAGAGCGAAAATATATGAATGTTTTTTTTTCTAAATTACGAAAACTGCATACTGAATTTCATGGACACGGGGGCTACTCAGGATTTTTTTTTTTTAATTCCAGACATGGACCACACAAATGAACAAATGTACTTTTCACTGTGCCGGTAAAATAGAAATTGTTGGAGGGCCAAGGCCTACCACGGCCCCTTTTCGAAAGATGACGCAAAGTACACGAAGAACTGTGATAAGCCCACGAAGGCTCGTGATCAAGAGACCCTTCGGGTCTGGAGGATACTTCCAGTCCGGAGGATCCTTCGGTCACGTCACCCTTCCGTACCAAAGGAGAAGTCACGACGAAAATGATAAGGTTCGTGACGTATAAAGCACAGAGGTATAGCCGTACATATACCAGAAAAAATCAAATTACCGAATGCCCTAAATAAAAATAGAAAGAGGAGGATATTACTATAATAGTATTTATAAAGGTGTAATGACTCTTGACTATAAATAACCCTTCCAAAGTATTATAATAGGAACGAATTTTCGATTATTACTAAAAACTTTGTCACTCATATCCCTTACCCCTAAGTTTCCGAAAGAAATTTGAATCCAACAGAAATAGTCAAATACATCCACACATCCAACTCTAAGTACAGACCGAACCCCAACATGTTTGAGGGCGGGCCCCACGAAAGTTCGTCACCTCAACGGAGTACGGAAATAGGAACTCGTCAACATCCAAAAGGTTAACCCACACAAAGGAAAAAAATTTAGCAAAACAAATGGCCCATGCAGGTCTCGAACCTGCGACCTTCGCGTTATTAGCACGACGCTCTAACCAACTGAGCTAATAGGCCATTGCTGTGGGGTCATAGACGCTAAACAGTTGTAATAGATTGACTTAAGAAGAGGTGCGCTATGAGACTCAGCGACTTATCAATTTTGCGACACGATGGCCCAAAGAGTGACGGCCGTCGACACAGATGGCCTGCCGTACAACTCCTTTTTCTTTTTTTTGTCCCCCAACGTTTTAAATGCCGTCCAACGCGTGGCAGCCTCCACCAAGCCGCACCGCTCTCGAAACACAGCGTTCGTTCTAGACGCGACACGATCCTGGTACGGCGTCTTACGTGTAGTACCAACCATGAATTTATAATGCGCACGTCCTTATTACCTTGCCTTGCCACGAACGACTTGGAGCCAAACCAACCTTGTAATCAGGGTACTTGCGACAGAGAGAGAGCAACAGCAGCATCATGAGCCAGGCACAGCCCGCCCGCACCGGCGACGTGTATCCTCCGTCCGCGGCCGATCAGGAGGCGCGCCGCGAACGAGACAGGGCCATTACGCAGGATCAGGTGCAGCACGACGGCGGCCTCCATGTCACCGAGACCGACCTCTCCGCCGGCAAGCGCATGGTCACTGCCAGCGCCGCAGGCCAGGTTACTTTTCTTACTACGCTGACCAAAACATGGCGTGCAGTTTAATAAGTTCTTCACCGTACCGTGCCTCACGCTGGCGCTTTGCTATCTTGCAGGTGATGGCCCAGTTCACGGTGCCTGTCCCGGACAAGAAGGTGGCGGAGGAGTCCACGGACGCGGCTACCATCGGGGAAGCCCTGGAGGCGGCGGGGCAGACCGAGGCGGGCGACGAGCCGGTGGACCTCGCGGCCGCGTCCGCGGTGCAGGCCGCGGAGACGCGCGCGACGGGCCGCGGCGGGATCGTGCCCGGCGGCGTGGCGGCCCATGCCCAGCGAGCCGCGCAGAAGAACGAGGCGACGAGGCTCAGGGACGTCGTGGGCAACGCCGCGTCGGCGCTGCCGGCCGACAAGGTGGCCACGAGGGAGGACGCCGAGAAGGTCGCCGCGGCGGCGAGGCGGAACGCGCCGAGCGGAGGAGGAGGGAGCAGCGAGGGCGTCGAAGATGCCGTGGCGGCTGCTGCGGACATGAACCAACGCAGGATGACATGAGTTCGTGTGTTGCAGTGTTCATCACGTTATAGTACATGTATAAGTATCGGTGCTTTTTTGGGGGTGTAAATTATGTATCGGTGCTTTTGTATTCGCGTTGTTTAATTCTCATATACGTAATAATAAAACAGATCGTTATCGGATCTTTTTTTAAAAAGAGTAAAACAGATCGGGTTTTTTTGGCGATAAAAGTAAAACAGATCGTTAATTAGCAACATGGACGGCCCATCACACACAACATGTTAATTAACCCGATCGTCGAATTACTATAGTTGTACTGTATTACTGTTTGGATTTCGAACTAAAAATTTAGCTTTTATCACACTAACTCTTTAAAAATTAATTTAAAATATTAAATATTAATTATTTATGAAACTAATTTAATAGATAAAAGTTAATAAATGAGATAATTTTTAAGACTAAGTAATTTATAATTTAAAAATATTATGCTACAATAACTATATATTAATTATAAATTAATTAAATTTAAAAAATTTATCTTATTAATTATTATATTTTATATAATTAATTTTATAAATAATTAATATTTAATTTTTTTAATTAACATCTAAACATATGATATCACAATTTTAGCTCTCAGCCTAAACATCCCCTGCGTAGGTCCAAAAGCAATTGATTTTGAATTATACCACACAGCAAATCTTCGTCACGCTAGCCCTGCACAGAACAGTTAGTTAGCCCCTACGTCGCCAGGTCCGGTGGTGCGGGCCTGTAACCCCACTCTTCTGTGGGGCAGGAGTTGGCAAGAAGTTTGATGAGAGGCTCTCTATCTGTTAGTGTCTTCGTTCGGTTGCATTAGAGTCACCTTGCTCTACATGTCTGCGTCCTACGATCCAGGGGGTTTAATAAAACGTAACAATACAAGGCCATAGCCTGTGACGTGTTAATAAACTATGCGGTAGGGCTTTCAGTTTGCCTCGCCAAAATCCGCTGATGTCGAGGATGCCTGAAGGTTCGCCCGGCTCCCCCCTATGAGAAAGATACATTTTTTTTAAAAAAAAAAATCATTTCATCATTCAAGTGTAGTTTGCTCTAAGATCACTAAAAATGGTAACTGAAATCTTCAAAGCTTTTTTCGAGCATGAACAGAAAAATTCAGAGAGACATAAGTCTTGATCTACCTAAGGTCCCTCTGCTACTAATGAAGAACAAAACTGCAAGATACCATCTCCTCAAAATGCACGATAGATTTGATAATTACCTGTTGTGATGAGAACACGATCCGGCCGCCATCAACAATTGCGCCTTGCCAAAAAAAAAAAAGAAACGAAAAAAAAAAACAAGTTCAGTTGCATCACGAGCTCCGCCTCCATGTCACGGACAGGCTACTTGCCTGGTTCATTCATGGACCAACCATGAAGGCCCATGCTCCTCGGAGCCAGATAGAAACGGTGGGTTCATGGCCCAATGTTATCTATGCTCTGACGAGAAACAACATGGTCCAAAAACATACATGGCCCATGCAGGTCTCGAATCTGCGACCTACGCGTTATTCGGACGAGGCTCTAACCAACTGAGCTAATAGGCCGTTGCTATACGTACGTGTTACAAGACCGTAATATATATGAATGCGATTCATTCGAGCGTTCGCCGCGCGAGTCGGCCAGTCGAAGAGCACTTGTCGGCTTGAGCGAGCAGGCCACGAATGGAGCGAGATCGATCTCGTTCGGCTTCATCTTAATTGTCTGTGATAATAAAAGCGATCGCAATGATTGTATTAATTAATATGACGAGTATATATAGTTGTTGGGGCAGCCGTCGATAGCGTGTTAGGGTTCACCGAACCCATGTCGGATACAACCGACGCACACAACCTGGACTGTGTCATACAAAACCCATAGGTCGGATTACAATGAATAATAAGCTAATACAATTAAGACCTAATGACTCTCTAACACCCACCGCAGTTACAACCTCGGTTAGCCATGAACGTTGAGACTGGAACGAAACTCGGTGAACAATGAAGTAGGGAGGCCTTTGTTGAAAATTTCAGCATACTGTGATGTGGTAGACACATGGAGAAAACGCACCGTACGGGCAGCCACCTTGTCCCGAACGAAGTGAAGATCAATCTCAATATGCTTGGTCCGCTGATGTTGAACTGGATTCGAGGACAAGTAGACTGCACTAACATTATCACAATAGATAACAGTAGCCTGACGTAAGGAGCACTGAAGTTCAAGAAGCAACTGACGGAGCCAAGTAGTCCCGGCTAGCATTAGCAACTGCCTGATATTCAGCTTTGGCATTAGAACGTGAGACCGTGAGCTGCCGTTTAAAAGACCAGTACACCAAATTGGCCCCCAAGAAGACGGCATAACCAGAAGTAGAGCGTCGAGTGTCAGGACACCCGGCCCAATCAGCATCAGAATAGGCAATTAAATCCGAGATGGAAGAAGGTCGAATCTGAAGATCAAAATCAAGAGTGTCTTGAATATACCATAGAATCCGCTTAACGAGTGCAAGATGAGGCGCACGCGGATTATGCATAAACAGACAAACCTGCTGAACAGCATATATAATGTCTGATCTGTTGAATGTGAGATACTATAAAGCGCCAGCTAGTGCACGATAATCTGTCACATCTGTTATCGGTAGCCCTTTAGCAGATATTTTTGAAGAAGTATCCACAAGGTTTATTGCACGGCTTGCAGTCACTCATACCGTCACACTCAAGAATGTCTAACATGTATTGCCGTTGAGAGAGAAAAAGACCACCACCTTGACGGGTGACAGAAATACCCAAAAAATATTAAAGCGGACCAAGGTCTTTTATAGAAAATTCTGAGCAAGTGCTGCAATAATACGGCGCAAAAGAGGCTCGGAGGAGGCAGTTAGCACAATATCATCAACATAAAGAAGCAGATATGTTGTAATAGTACCCCGACAATAGACAAATAAAGAGGTATCTGATCGCGTACCGACAAAACCCATAGACTGAATGTGGGAGGCAAACCTACTGTACCAAGCACGAGGAGCCTGCTTAAGTCCATAGAGCGACTTCTTGAGACGGCACACATGATCAGGGCGAGAAGAGTCAACAAAATCGGATAGCTGCGCACAATATACTGTCTCCTGAAGAGTACCATGAAGAAAAGCATTCTTCACATCCAACTGATGAACAGGCCACTGGTGAGAAAGAGCAACACTGAGAACGGTGCGAACAGTCACCGGCTTAACGACCGAACTGAAGGTCTCAGCATAATCAATACCGGGTCGTTGCGTGAAACCTCATGCCTTGTATCTGGCAAGAGAACCATCAACGATAGATTTGTGGAGAAAGACACACTTGCCATTAACACCCAAGGGAGGAGGAACCAACTCCCAAATATCATTCTGCTGAAGGGCTGAGAGCTCCTCAATCATAGCGTCACGACAGTTGGGATCAGCAAGAGCAGTATGATTTGTCTTCGGGATCGGAGACAGAGCTGCAGCATGAAGATTGAGCCTGTGAACAGGAAGGTGGAAGCCGCGCTTCCCCCTGGTGACCATGACGTGGTCATTGGTAGGCGGCGGAACGACAACTGCCGGAGAGGGGGGGGGGGCACGACTGAGACATCATAGAAGGATGCGGCGAGGGCCCGCTGGCAACAACCAACGGCGAAGAGCCAGTCGGGGCAGCGGGCGTGCGCTCCTCGGTGGTGCCCGCCACAGGAGAGGCGCCCAAGGACACCTGGGGCGAGCTGGGCGCGGACGCAGCGCCTAAAGATGCCGCATGCGTAGGGCTGGGCGCAGGGTCAGGCGCAGCAAGCACAGAACCTGACGCACGGGGGCCAGGGTGCAAGAGGCTCGGCACCGGACTCGTAGAAACTTCAAAATCCTCACTGGCAGCGACCCTCGGTGAGAGACCAGCGGGGGCAGTGAGGACAGATTCTGCCGTGCCACTGGAGGTATCTGCACACACAAAGCACGAACCAACAGGCAAAGTAACACAATCATCCGCTATAAGAAAGTCAAAGTCGGACGAAAGTAGTGTCGTAACCGTTTTAAAAGAAAAAGATGTCTCATCGAACGACATGGCGGGAAATAATGATACGGTTCGACGAAAGATCAAGACATTTATACCCTTTGTGATCAGAAGTATAACCCAGAAAAACACAGATGGTGGATCGCAGGCTGAGTTTGTGGAGTGCAGTGGCAAAGAGGTTAGGATAGCAGGCACAACCAAAAACGCGGAGATGGGAATAAGCTAGTGGGGTACTGTATAGGGCAGAGTATGGTGTGGCGAAGGCGGCGAGGGTCTTGATGGGTTGACGGTTGAGGAGATATGTGGTGGTAGGGAGAGCTTCAACCCAGTACGACGGAGGCAAGGAGGCCTGGAAAAGCAAAGAGCGCATAATATTATTGGTAGTTCGAATAATACGCGTAGCCTTATCGTTTTGGGAAGAGGTATAGGGACAAGACATGCGGAGTTGGACACCATGAGTGAAGAAGAAATTACGGGAGGAGGCATTGTCGAACTCATGACCATTGTCACATTGCACAGACTTGATGGGACACCCAAACTGTGTAGTGACATAGGCAAAAAAAAATATAAGAGTGTTTGGAACGTGTCAGACTTTAAGCGAAGTGGAAACGTACAAGAATAATAAGATCAATCGTCAAGAATAACAAGATAATATTTATAACCGGAAACACTAGCAACAGGTAAGGTCCAAAGATCACAATGGATTAAATCAAAATTCTTGACTGCTCTAGACACAGAAGTATAAAAAGGCAAACGCATATGGCGACCTAACTGACATGCATGACAGAGAGAGGCATTGTTAGATTTATTAAGACTATAGCATTAGAGGAAACAAGCTTAGTAAGGGACTCAAGACCAAGATGACCTAAGCGAGGATGCCAAAGAGAAGTGGAGACTGTGCCAGTGGCAAGGGCAAGCGGTGAGGAGGACGACGATACCGTTGGAAAGAGAGGATATAGCTGTCCCGAACTGTTGCACCTGATGATCATGTTCTTGGTTTGCAGATCCTTCACAGAAACACCAAACGGGTCGAATTCAACAGAACAATGGTTGTTTTGTTGTGAATTGACGAACGAAAATAAGATTTTTGATAAGATGAGGGGCAACTAAGATATTATTAAGATATAATGGACGAGAAGGAGTAGAAAAAGTAATTTTTCCGGTAGAAGTGACAGGTAAAAGGGACCCATTACCAACGATAATACTAGAACGAGTAGAATAAGAGGGAGCGGATAAATGATTTAAATTACTGGGGTTCGACGTCATGTGTGAAGAAGCTGCCGAGCCAACATACCAATCAGACGATGGAGGCGGCGTAAGCGTCATGGTGTTGAACGAGTTGGCGAGGGCCTGCGAGTCCCACACCTGCTGGTGGGTGGTGGCGGGTTGAAGTAATCGGGCTGAGGCGACGCCACAGTTGGTGCTGTGGAGGGCACGCTCGGAATGAAGGGCGCTTGTTGAGGTGCCGCATCAGACAGGTACGACGGCAACAGGCCTGCGGAGCACCGGCAAAGAATGCCTATAGGGGCACGCGTGGCGGAGAAGGAACACCAGGGCGTGCGCCGAGAAGGCCGCCCTGACCAGACCACATGTGAATGGAGCCGGACCAAGGGTTGTTGAAGGAGGGCCAGGGAGGCATCCGGCCACCACCGCGGACGCGACCGCCATCGCCACCGCGGCCACGACCGCTGCCCCGGCCCCTGCTGCCACCACCGTTCGAGTTGTAGGAGCCGTCACTGTCATTGGAGTTGCTGGAGCCACCAGGAACGCCGTAATGGCCCTGACCGCCATGACCAGTTGAGGGCGGGCGCGTAGGAGGAGCAACAGGAGGGCGCGCCGGGGGCGTAGTGCCGGCGACGAGAGCAGTGGACGGGCCCGGCTTGGATTTCATCTCAATCTCCTCCAATCGAAGATCATTACGGACCGAGGCGAAGTCGGAAAAGGGCTTAGTCCGCTTGATGATCGTACCCATATAGGAAAATTTTTCATGGAGCCCTCGAAGACAGACGAGCACAAGCGTCCGATCTGGTATAGGTTCCCCCAATTCTCCAAGATCATCGGTCATGCCCTTGAGCCGGCAACAATAATCAGAGATAGAGAGGTCACCTTGGATGAACGTACGAAACTCGGCGTCAAGGATCATAGCGCGTGCCTCCTTGTTGCCAACGAATTGATCTTCGATTTTAAGCCACGCCGTACTCGCCATGACTGATTTGGAGCTGTTCCCCATGACGAACTCGAGGAGGTCGATGGTAAGGGTGGAGAAGATCCAATGCTTGATCGTGGTGTCCATACGTAGCCACTCGACATCGTCGCCAGAGTAGATGTCAGGGTCGATATGGTCGTCAAGCGTGTACTTGGCGAGAACGGTGAGAAAGAGGCCACGCCATCGGGTGTAATTGGTGGAGCCGAAGTCGAGGACGATGGGCACCATAACCTTGATGTTCTGTACGGCAACCACGTGTTGATGTAGGATCGTAGTAGACTGCGCGAGGGCGAGCGCGACAGCCTTAGTCGCTTCTGCCTGGAGGCGTTCCTCGTCTTCTTGCTTCTGCCACTGCTCTTCACGCACGCGATTCTATTCATCGTCGTCCGCCATGGTGAACAGATTGGACGCTGCGGGTGCAGAACCAGCGGAGAGAGAGAGAGGAGGAGCGGTAAGATGCCGGCGAGGTAGAAAAAAGATGCGTCGCACGGGAGAGCCGGCGGCGCGAGGGATACGGAAGCGCGGTCGAGAAATTGACCGTCTATGATACCATGATAGCGAAAGCGACCGCGATAATTATATTGATCAATACAACGAGTACATATAGCTGGCGGGACAGCCGCCGTTAGAGGCGCTGGGGTTCACCGAACCCATGTCGTATGCAACCGACGTACACAATCTGAACTACGTCATACAAGTCCTATAGACCGAGATTATAATGGATAAATAATACAAGTAAGGGCTAATGACTCTTTATAGTTTGGACCCAGCTTAGTACTAGTAGTACAGAAATCATTCGTGTCTTGTGGTTGTGTATGTGCATTCGACTTAAATTGCTGATGGTTACATGTCGTTTCTTGGATTCTGATAATTAAAGCTAGCTACCCGATGAGATTATAACGTGAAGCAGCACGCTAGATCGAGCACGTCGTCGCCGTGTGATCAAACTAGACAAAAAATGGACGGATTCCATGGCTTCCACGGGCTTCGCATACGTGCTTGTTCACTTGACAGCGGGGTCTTTTCTTCGCATAAATGCCAGCGGCGACGGGCAGGCACCTCGATCCCGATCCGATCCGTCGTCGATGACAGGGTCGCCATGTGGACCATCAATCCAAGGGACACCACTCACTCCTGACTCCTCCACGACGAGATGACTTGGGACCGGCAGCGCCCATAGAACCGTGTTTTATTTGGGGTCCTGTTTTATTTAGATAAAAGATTAGCAATTAGTCGTCCTTTCCCTCAACTAATAGGAACTAAACATTTCTTTATTTTTTTGAAAGCTAAATGTTAGTCAGCGTTTTAAAAGTAATTTTATATGAAATCTGAATTAACAAATTAGTCAGAGCTCCAAACAAACATATTAGTACTAATTGTTCACTAATTATTGATCAGTCTCATGGATCCCAAACAAGACCGTAGTAGATAATGGGGCACGCACACACGTGCCTTTGTTTAGCGAAATTTACCGAGATTCAACAATGACATCAACCCTGGTCTTCAAACTGGCGTACGTACGTCAGCGCTAGAAACTGGAAAACACATCGCAGCCACCGCAGTTAATAACTTCAACTTGCCTCAGAAATTCATCATGTTTCTCTAGTGCATCAGACGTTTCACTATTGTTTGGCCAATCATTTTAGAGCAGCTCAAGTGAGATCATCGGCGGCCGACCTGTTGCTTGGTGGCCGCCAGGTTCAATCGGACAGCAACCCTCTCTCTCCTCTAATGACATGCGACCTATTATAGGCTATACTCTGACTGTGGTAGTGTGTGTGCTTCCAAAACACGGTTCCAATTTCCCTGCCCTTTTTTCACGTCAAATATTAAATAAAAATCCAAACGCCCTCTTCACGTCAAATTAGGATTAATTAATTAATTAAGATCCGACAGCGCAGCTTCATTCGTGCCCAGTAGTTTAAGTACTATGGGACGAGGACGACGACCTGATCGGTTTCCACGGCAAAAGTCGTCGTCGTCTCAGCGCCGCAGCGGGCACGGCCACACGTCATAAGCGAACACTGATCTCTGCTATTACTACAGCTTATATAATAATAGCTGCTCCGGGCCTCTGTTCTGCTCGCACCAACAGCTCTCAGGCGGCGGCTCGACAGCACAGTACTCGCGAGGAAATCGAATTTCGCGCCGCGAGAACACAAGAAATTAATCAGCCATGAAGGTACGTAGTATATAGTACTAATCAGCTAGCTTTTCTCTTCTGAATGTTGACCAATTCTCTTCTGAATTCTGAGTGTTATTTGCAGCAAAAGATTAAGATCCGGGTGGCGATGAGCTGCGACAAGTGCCGGTCCAAGGCCCTGTCGCTGGTGGCCGGGACGAGCGGAGTCGACTCCGTGGAGATCGCCGGCGACCTCAAGGACCAGGTGGTCGTCGTGGGCGACGGCGTCGACTCCATCAAGCTCACCACCATGCTGCGGAAAAAGGTGGGGCCAGCGCACCTGCTCGAGGTCGCCGACGCCACCAAGAAGAAAGAAGAAGACAAGAAGAAACCACCGGACGCCGTTCCCACCAATAACGGCCCGTGGCCGTGCCCGCCGTATCCGCTGCCGGTCGTCTACGAGCTGGCGCCGGAGCATGCTTGCTCGATACTGTAGGCACGCCGGCCGCGAGCAAACATGCAATAAACGCGCACAGCTAGGCGAGTACCGGACATGGACATGTACTGTATACTGTATTTTTCTTTTCAAAGATGAATTCTATCTGCAGCGAGATATACACATGTATTGCTGTATATATACGAGTAGAGTGTGTGGCTCCAGGCTTCCCGGCCGTCAGTTGCCTCACGTGTAGAATTTTTCAGGGGATTCGATAGATAATGAAGTTTGTATTTCCTGTGCTAGTTTTTAAAGGATATGAAAGTGCCAGCTATATTAATCTTAAAACTTTGAATGTGCATAATTAGAAGGTAAGTCGTCATTGATGGCTATGGTCTTGTTTGGATCCACCAAACATCACCATTGGAATCTCGTATGACAAAGCCTCAAATAAAATCCAGACATTGATCCTGATGAGAAAGCAACGCCGCAGTTGAGTACGACTCCATGCACCATGGCACCATGATAAACATTCATTTCCAAAGAAATAGTATATGATTTTGGAATGATAGCCGTACATCCTAGAGACAGGGGTCGGATATTGTTTTTTTTTTCTGTGAAAAAATTGGATTTTCTATTAATTAATGTGGATGGCACAAAAGGAGCGGTTTAATGAAACGAGCTGAGGTAACCATGAGCGGAAACTGTGAAAGGTTTCTTCTGGAGAATGCACCTTTGTACGTAACTCGCACAGGTAGGGACGATGACTTAAAATCCAAGACTGCTTGGGAGGTGCCGTGTTCATTCGTTGATGCACATTCAGATATCAGAGCATCGACTCCATTGTCTGTTTCAGCGTTTAGGAAAAATGCTTGGCCACCAACCTTCCCCAACCTCTGGAAATTTGCAAATAAATAAATAAAATCAGGAGAAAGCAGAGAGCCTTGCTGAGCAAGCAAGCTGGACAGGCCTTCCAGTTGAAGAAGCATCCCCGGTCAGGTTCCGTAAACTAACTCTGGAGAATTGGTTCTGCAATAATCTGCGAAGGAGACCTTCCAAGAGCATGGAACCTTGTTGAATAAGTTACTATTACAAGCTCACAAAAAGACAGTTCCCAGTTAAAAAAAAAAAAAACTCCAGTTTTCAACCTCGCGTCAGCAACTCACTCACCAGAGCAGAACGCATTATCCCAGAAAATAAGCCTAAGAGAAACGATAGTCAGCACCAATATAGCAGTACTTATCTAGCGTCCAAACGGTCTCAAATCACTGCCAGGGTAACATCAAAGCATGCCAGTATAGCTTGAAATGATCCGATGCAAAAGCTCACACTTAAGTATCAATTACTGACCAGGTAACCTGAACCAGAATCTTGGTTGCACCAACAGTAATTTCTCCTTTATCTCCACCGCAGGGGCTGGGAGTAAAAGCAATTGTGTTTTTACATTCAACATCACCAGTTTGCTGAGTAACAGCAGTCACTTCTAGTTTCTCCTTCAGATAGACGGCTAAAACACGTCGCAACAGTTGGACAACTCTTTTACCACAACAGGTCACCACACCAATCACTTTGCTATCATGAAGCACGATACTGCTAGGAATGCTGGATGTGCAGGCAGTGATTTTTCCATAAAAGTCTCCCTCTGAAAGTTCTACTGCAATAGTGGCCTCCACCGCATCCTTCACAACTGCATACATCACCTCCACAGTACTTAGCCTGGTAGCAAGAAGTCGACTATCTATCTATCTTGCAAGTGTGCCTCTGTCGACTGGCTAAGCCTCGTATAGTTAATAAATCTTTACTAAGTTCTTTCACATCCTGCCTTTTGTGATCCTTGATCTTGAGATCAGTCTCAATGTATGCATCGGCATCTAACATAAGTGCTCGTTTTGGAAAATCGGTTGTAGTATGAGCCCCCCCTGCTCGGGATCGTAGTCCCCGATCATACCTCTGACGACCTTGTTGATGTTGGCCGCCAAAAATGCGGAGCTCCATCTTGCGCGCCTCCTCCTGCTCTCTCAGCGTCCGCCTCTCATAATCCGCTATCGCCTCCGCCTCGTCGAAGAAGAAAGGCTCCAGATCTGCGCGCTCCTCGTCGTCCACCTCGGGAACGGAATAGCACCTGACAGAGCCCAAGCAGCCGCTGCCAGTCGCCACGCCTCCGTCGCCGTTCGCTACTGGCATGCCGCCGCCGCCGCCGCCGCCCGTCGCCATGAATAAAAGCCGCCGCCGAAGGAACCAAATGTGCCGATCGGTGTTCCGGCCTGTGTCACGCTCACGCATCCGTTGTATCCCCAGCCAGGAGTCGAGCCCGCTAGTTTTTTTTCATTTTTTTGGTTCCATTGTAAGTTTCCATAATGCCTGCGTCACGCGTGGTCTCAATCCTAAACCGGCGACCGCTGCCACCACTGATGATAGCTGATCTGTCGCTCCGCCCTACCAGCACCCATCCCAGCTCCATCACTGCGCCGATAACCGCCTCCCGCGGTACGGCGCCGCCCGTGGCTAGTCGTCGCCGGATGGGATTTCATTCGGCTAAAAATTAGAATTCCCCTCAACTTCTCATAATATATCATTTCCAACACAAAATAAAAGGAGGAAAATAAATTACCCTGCTTTGCTAACGATTCAGATGAAGAAATTACCCTGTTCAAAAATATTCTGTTTCTTATTTATGGCGTCTCTATTCCTTTTTGTTTTTGCAAAAGGATGGCGTTTCTATTCCATACAGTTAGGCTGCTCAATACTACAGTACAACAATTTGTGATGACCTCGCATGCTAGGGAGCTGTTCACTCGGGGAAAAAATATTGTAAAACTGTAAAAGCAGGCACTAGAAGGAGCGCGTGCGCTTGCTTGGTCGCCAAGCTGGAGAAGTCGCTGTCGACTCGGTCGCAGCAAGTGAGATCTATTAGTGTGCTCCGTAACACGGTTTCTAGCGCGTAGAGGAGGTGCATGGAGAAAGCGACCAGACCTCCAAACTTGGTAGGCCAAGTCATAAACAATTTCTCGGTTTCCGTTTTAAAAGCTCCGTTCCTTCTTCTAATTGCGTCCTCAGAAAAAAGGTGTTTGAAGTTGATTGCAGTGAGCACCGCTACCGCTACATCCCCCCCTCTCCCTCCCTATATATAGCCCAGATGCAGGGGCCTCTTCCCCTACCAACCGGAGCAAGCACTTCAGAGCTCCCCTGCTTTGTTTTCGTGCTCCTCCTCTTAGCTCCACACTACCAAGTCTCGTCCTTCTCTGATCTCGATACGATACTCTCAAGGCGTTTGCTAGAAGTACTTCTCTTGACTTGGTTGAGGCATTTCAACCTCTTCCAAGTTCGTGTCGCCACGCCACCGAGAGAAAATCAGCAATGAAGGTACGCCAATGACTTGCTCTTCTGCTTTCCCGAACCTTGTGCAGCTTGCTTCGCATCCCGCAGGACTGACATGAGAGTTTATTGCTTGCAGCAACGGATCGTGATCAAGGTGGAGATGACCTGCGACAAGTGCCGGTCCAAGGCGATGTCGCTGGTGGCCGCGGCGGGCGGCGTCGACTCGGTGTCGCTCGCCGGCGACGCCAAGGACCAGGTGGTGGTGGTCGGCGACGGCGTCGACTCCATCAAGCTCACCAGCGCGCTGCGCAGGAAGGTGGGGCCCGCGCACCTGGTGCAGGTCGCCGACGCCGCCGCGAAGAAGAAAGAGGAGCCGCCGGCCGTCATCGCCGCCGCCGCGCCCGCCGTCGATTACTATTACTGCCAGTACCAGCAGCAGTACCCTGCCGCCGGGTACGCGTACGGCTACCAGTCCCGGCCAGACAACACCTGCTCCATAATGTAGAGACTAGAGAGATACCAGTGAAAATGTACGTGTACGTACACGGATTGCTACTGTACGACGACGGAGAGATCATTTTCAGTTCTGTTCTTGGTTTTTTTTTTGTTTTTGTTTTTTGGGGCCTTTATATGTCTGTAGTAACGCGGCGAGCGAGCATACAGACCGTGTAAGCTCTGTAATTAAGCTGCAGTCGTCTGCACACTCCTGTGAGATCTGTGATGTACTAACTGGTTACTAGTGCCAGTTTTAGTGTTAATTTGGTCAAGACAATGTTCACTTCAAACCGTGTGCCTTCAGCTTTTGAGGCTTTTTTATTAGTGTTGAAGATTCCGGTTTGGACGACCGGTGAAGAAGCCCCGGCCGGGCTAGAATTTTCAAGTCTTCGCGTGTCAAGCATTTCAGTGGTTGACTTGAAAGCTTGGAGTCAAGCTTAGTACCCGTCTTGTCTTCATTTAATTAAACTAGTATGTGGGGGGCCAATCGTACCGCCGTGTGCCCATGTGGCGGTTGCTGGTAACTCAGCTCAGCTCAGCTCAGCTCAGCTCAGCTCGCTGGTAAACTAGTAGCATCTCGCGTATCAATCGATCATCTTGAGCATGGAACTAATCCACGAGGATGGAATCAAGGAACTGAATCAGACTGGTTGGTGGTGGAGCACGTAGTGCTCATGTAGAATTAGTGACAGTATTGATCCACGTACACATATAACGACTGACCTGTGCCGTGGATCATAGTCAGACGGGAGCTGAAAAAATAAAACGATGATGAAAACCCGCCAACCACGCACATATTCAATCGATCGATCGATCCATGTCAACATCGTCAATAAATCAATTCAACATTTGGCCACCTACCTACCTTACCTTCAGAGACACAAGGTGGCGTGCATGCCGGGCACGGGCACGGGCACGGAAAATCTGCAAGGACGTGTAGCAGAGCGCCAGGGCCAGCGAAGCACGGAAAGGATACATATATCCGTCGGAAGGAAACTCAGCGTCTACAAATCCAGCAAGGATACATATCCCTTGGACTTTATTGTGGCCCATTTTAGCTTCTGTTTTCGCCCATGTTCAGACATTCTGGCCCATTTGTGTTATAGACTGTGCATTGAACTGAATTGCCGCGATTTAATTTGTTGAAGAAACATCCCAAAGGAAGTTCTCCCCAAGTAGGCAAGCATCAGGATCCAACTCATCGGCAGTCATATCCGATAGGTACAGTTTCTGCTCCTCAATCGAATAATGTCAACATAAATTTAGGCGATTTTGTTTTATATAAAATAAGAATATTTTAGGTGTCCAAAATATTAACAATATTATAGACTAGCCATCATTTTAATTTAAATATATTAGATTTTTTTCAACTCAAATGGGTGCCTCTAGGATTGTGCTTCCATCAGAAAAATTAGTAAACAATTTACAGGTATATAAATTAGTCGAATGTGTGTTGACGAATAAGCAATTGGTTAGTTAGCTGACTCTATGTGTTCCATTGAGCGGCAGAAACTGTAGCCGTTGGATACGCTGGTGCGGAGTATGTTGAGGAACTATCAACACGTCCCCTGGTATGTTGTGGAAGTTCTGTCCTTACATTTCCTTCCAGCCGACGAAGTTGGTTTGAATAGATGATACTACTCCGTAACTTTTTATTGGCAACCAACCAACCGTTTCCGACCTGTACTGGAATTGGTTAGGCCGTGATCACCGTCCGGTCTTACCAGCACCATTGACTAGCACCAGCAGGGTCTCCGAAAGGCGAAAGCAAGCATACGGACGGCGCAATCCAAGCCGTTTACCAAACCGACTCTCTGCATCATCGGACGGCCCTAGCGCTGTCTCGCTGTGGGTATCAATATTTATGGGGTTTTTTTCTGACTTTTCTAGTATATCTATACTTTGTATATACTACTCCATTCAACTTTTTCTGTTGTTTCATATAAAAAATTTATACTAAAATGTATGTCTTATTTAGATTATACTGACGACAACAAAAACTAAACCGAGAAAATATATACTAGCACGTAGTAAGTATAGAACCGTGTGTGTGTCTGCGTACGTAGTTTGCCACAGATTAATTTCTCCGGAAGGTTCCCTGTACGTTTGATGTCGCTGTCTGATAGTCTGAACAATCGTGCCCTGTTTTACTGGTCGTGGGCGGTACCCCCTTTTTTTTGTTTTCTTCAGCAGCATTACTCCGGCCTTAAGTTTACAGATGGTAACGATACGGGGAGCACACGTACGGAGGCAACAGGCGCAAGTAAACAAACAAAAAGAACACGCAGGAAGGAGACGAGAGTACGTGGGCGGTACTCTGCTTTCGACGCAAAGAACAAGAAGGTTATCACGAACGACGCGTACTATATATAGCAGCTTCTCCCCGATCAGCCGATCACCCTTGTGTCCTCCTCCTCTTAGGCCATACTAGCTTTGAATTGAATCAACTCGCTCCATTTCATCAAAAAAAGAAGAAGAAGAAGAAGAAGAAGAAATCAACTCAGCGCTGTCGTTCGCTAGCCTACTCGAGAATAACACCATGAGGACGCAGATGGTGATCGGGATGGCGTCGAGCTCCAGGAAGGGCCACTCGAAGGCGATGAAGATCGCGGCCGAAACCCACGGCGTGGAGTCGGTGACGCTGGCGGGCAAGGACCGGAGCCTGCTGGTGGTGGTGGGCGACGGCGTCGACAGCAACGCGCTCACCACCAAGCTGCGCAGGAAGGTGGGCCGCGCCGACCTCGTCGAGCTGCACACCCTGCACGCCAGCACCGGAAAGGGCGGCGGGTACTACTACACGCCGCCGTCTCGCGCCGCCGATTACGTGAGCAGCAATATCAACGGCGGCTACGGTACTTACCCCGCCGCCGCAACCACCCCGGGCAGCTACGTGTCGTCGTCCCGCGCCGCCGCCGCCGAATACGGCGGGAGCAGCAAGAGCATCATCAACGGCGGCTACGGTACTGCTCCTTACCCCGCAACCGCCGCCGCGGTCAGCTACGACGCGCCGGTGCCGGCGGAGTACGACCACGAGTACGAGTACAGCCACAAGCTGCCGTCGTCGTCGTCGTACGGCGGGTACTACAGCACGCCGCTGCCGGCGCCGGCGACGACGTACGCCACCGCCCCCACCGTCGTGCACCACGAGTACTACCCGGCCGCCGGTGACCAGAACGGCTGCTGCATCATGTAGTCTCATCGATCTCTGCACAAGTCGGCAGTGTTTATATTATTAGCTTTTGTAAAGGGTAGATGATGGTCTTTTAAGTTGGGATATACAGTAAAAGTCTTACACACATTAATTAGCTGCTTGTGCGCGCGCGGCTCTGTTCTTTTCGCTGCGCGCTCGATCATCCGAGATGATCCGTCCGGGGGCTCGGTTTTTTATGCGCCCCCGTTTCTGTTCATGCTTTGTTGTAAGTAGTAGTGGATAGACTTTGTTTCACAAACTTATTTGTTGGCGTGCTTCTGTGTGAATTGTGAAATAAACGAGAGCTTTTGTTTGGTTTGTCGTTGGATTCGAGACCTCCCCCCGTCCCCAGCCTCTTCATTCTTTGATCAGTTAGTTTTCCACGGATATGCGCTACAACGTTTCAATCAGCTGGGGCGGAGGAACTGCCGGATCAAAACGGAAAGATGAGAAACAATAGCCTCACTCAAGACCGAATAACGCCCTAGACATAACCGCTACGTACGACATCTGTGTTGCTGCTGTATAGTACTAACTGAATGAATACGTGCTCATAAAATCCGCTCTCTGCATCTTTTTACTGCCACGCCACGTGACGACCATGATTGAAAGAGTCCGATGATCAATCAGTACTCGGCCGCGGGACGCCGGTTACGAAAAATAAATTAAGAAAACGCGGGCATGCACGCAAAAATCTTTATCGTTTTGGACGTGGACCTTTTGATTGGCCGCCTACACCGGCCGGCCGGCAAAGCAGTTTCGGCTCGACAGCGTACGGCGCCGACGACGCGCACATTTGGACGGTGACAGCGACGCATTTGGAGTACCAGTACGTAGCTTGCGCGCTAGCCAGGCCGTGACCGCGTGCACGGCCTGGGCCTGCGCGACGTGCCTGGTCATGGACTCGAGCACGTACGTCGGCGCGCGTAGGTATACATACGTACACACGGTGCGTCGGCGTCGTCCTCCGAAGCGACGAATTGGTACGAACCACGTCGCCAATAATAATGGCGCGCCGCCACTCGCGACTCGTGAGGTAGATCTCGTCGACATCCAACTCTCGGTACTAGCTAGCGTGTACACGCTGATCGTCCCACATCTCTCCCTTTCCACCCCTGCTCGATGACGACGGCGACGCTTCCGCGTACCAGTACTTCTGCTGCACTGCATCCGCGACTGCCGGAACACGTACCTCAGCGCCGACCGACCGACGCACAGACACCTGCCGTGCGGTAGCTTCGGCTCGTATGGACCCAACAAGTAAACATTATACTTTTTTCGTTCATAAATATTTAATATTATTGATTTTTTAAATAAATTTTAATCATTCGTTTTACTTAAAAAATTATAATCAAATCATGTGTTTTGATTTTTTTTTCACGAACGCACTTTAGTGCGCGTTTTATTAAGAGAAAGAGAATTACAAAGACCGACCAACTTCCACTCAAGTTATCTTAACTTAGAGTGGTGCACAGCACCCCCGACAACGTCAACAAACAGCAGAGGACAACATTGAACGCACCCAGAAGCGATTCAAGCAAACCACATAGCAGACCGAAGCTCTATCAAAGGAGCTTGACGCTCAATGCTTCAGGACCAAATCATATATTTTGTTATGATCTGATTCATTACAAAGTATTTTTTAATCATGACTCATCATTTTGCACATTTAAAATAGTCTAAATTCATATAAAAAGTCAACCACAACAAATAATATACTTATGAGCGGAGGAAGTACGTGCCCCTGTCTCCAATTCATTAACAACCGTACGTAGTAAGTGATTACAGGGGTCCGTCCACTCCCTGCGCGCGCGGCATGAGTTGCTAGGAACCCTCGCCAATGGCATGGCGCCACACCCATACGAGACTCATCAAATCGCTTTCAAGAGCCGTTCACCAAATCCAAGCCTCCAAGGTGTGCACGCCACATCTCTTCCGCGTCGACCGGCTATCAGGCATATGCGTGCTCTGACGATTAGGGGACTGCTTTGATGAGGTGAGCTGCTTATGAACCCACACGTCAGTGAGAACTGCGCACCGAGTAATCTGAAAATCTCTCCTCGCCCAACCTCCGGCTAATTAAAATAACTCCCAAAGCTTATCACAGAAATGAATCAATATCTCGTCGCGTAGACCTTTGGACCAAAAAAAAAAAAAGAAAACAGACTTGCCATCAGTTTAGTTCTAACTTCCATTGTTTCGACAAAAGAAAAAAAAAAACTTCCGTCATTGTCATCAAGTTTTAGTTCTAACTAGCTACAACTTCCTCCGCATAGCAATTTCCCTGAATTGTAGATATAGCCGCGCACAAGGTTTTTTGCTAAATTAGCTCAAAACTACGCATATCCACTTTCCAGGAAAATATGTAGTGGGTGGGCTCTATGCTGGCTTCTTGATTACTCCAACATGTTGTTTCTTGGGGGCCCACTGCAATGCTGATGGGCAATACACAGTTCAGGATAAGTTTGATCCGTCGAGCGAAGTCAATAGGTCAATGCAAGTCATCGCTTAAATATCTCTCTGCCTCTCTCCAGAAGTTTATTATTTGATGGATGATGGTGATGTTCGCTTTGTTGGACCTTTGTTCTCTATATTCTGTCAGTACTTAAGGTAAACGCACACGCCTCACTCACTTCTACCAGCAGTTCCCAGCTCCTAATAATCGCCTTCTTTTAAGTTTGGAGCACTCACCAACGACAGGCAGAGAAGCCATGAGGGTAAACATCTCTTTTGCTAGTAGCTAATTTCCAGCGCTATATCTTCTCTTTCTTTTTTTCTTGCAATCATGCATGTACTGCGAATTCTCTTTATTGGATGTAATTAGCACGATTTTCTGAGCCTGTTATTGTACCAACATATGGGAATTAATTTCTCAGAAGGAGATCATAATCCGGATGCGTGTGAAGTCCGACAAGTACCAGGCGAAGGCCATGAAAGTGGCGGCCGCGGTCAGCGGTAAGAAGCCTGCGTCTCGTGAGTTTGTGACTGCTGTGATTTCTCCCTCTACTAACTAATCAGCCAAATACTATATGCATGCGGCAGGAGTGGAGTCGGTGACGCTTGCCGGCGGCGACAAGAGCCTGCTCCTGGTGATCGGCGACGGCGTGGACCCGAACAAGCTGAGCAAGAAGCTCAAGGAGAAGGCGGGCGGAGCGGACATCGTGGAGCTGCGGACCGTGGACACCCTCGAGGCGGCGTTCGGCGGCGGGGCAGCCCGCCGGGGGAACAACAAGGAGATGGCAGCGGCGGCGAGGTATTATTCATCGCCGTACCACCACCAGTACCAGTACGGCTATTACGCACCGCTTTCACCGGCCAGCCCGTACGCGTACCACTACTACCCGTCGCCGGTGGGCGGCGGGTATAACGGCTACGGGCCCGCCGGCGGGATCAGCAGCTACTCGCTCGCGGCGGCGCGGAGCCACCCGGCCCACTACTCGCCGCTCGTGGAGAGGCACGACTACCAACCCATGGAGAAGAAGGACAAGGACAAGCCCTCCGCCGCTGCTGCGTCCGTGGACAACAAGAAGAGCGAGAGCAAGACGACCATGGCGGTGCCGCGCCGCGGCGGCGACACCATGCAGTGCTGCGTCATAATGTAGTGCCCACGTACTGTCGTCAACCTCCTGCACGGTGCAGCACAGGAAAAACCTCCAGTTGCGCTTGAGCCTTCACATGGTGTCTTTCCCATGCATATATGTGTGGATTTGCTGTGTGTTCGTGGTCGTCTTCGTCTTCATTCAGGTTTTTGTTGTTAGCGCGTGCTAAATTGTAGTAGTATATAGTAAAACTGTAGTAGATGTTTCTGTCGGATCTGGATCGAGAGAGGAGTGGTGGAGGCAGTCAACCTGTGTTAATCCCTGTACAGTAATAGTATGAAACTGATGAGTTAATCCCTGTTCGTGTGCTAAGCACTGAAGTTAATTGCAAAAAGTTTCTGCATACCGAAACTGATGATAGTGCTTTTCTCGTCGTTACAGCTAAGTAACTACGCTCTTTTCTTCCTCTACTCTGCACAGTTCTAGTACTAGCAGCTTCACGGTTCATGAATAATTACGATGGATATTATGCTTGACTCCCCTCGATCGATTAAGAAGAATCTGTCAACAAATATACTATATCAGTAAGATTAGAGTATACGCATGTGATGTTTGCAAGAAGGAACTGATTGGAGCTTTTGAAAGATACATTGTTTAGTATTTTAACGAAGAAATACGAGCAGTCACTATTCCACGCATGACCAAACTAGGATAACTACACACTACTCCAAGTAGTTTGCTGCTCGCCACTAGCATTTTGGTTCCAACGGATATAAGACCCCCCCTTAAAAAAATGATCATAAATTTATTCGGATCAGATGATATTTTTTGCGGATCATATGAGATGAAACCATTCCCCATACTACTATCCGAACTTAGTTATTACATACCCACTTAACCTAACAACACCAATTGGCAAGTAGGCCTGTTTTTCAATGGAATTTTAAAGACTTATACGACTCAGTACTGACAGTCTGAGCCAGTGCCTTCCCATTGGTGCGGTCAAGATCACGGGCCGGGGTTTTTGTCCGTTTGTTTCTCATTTCAACAAACCCTACGTCTTCTAACCTTTGAGTAAAATTCAAGTCGGTTTCAAGGAAACCAAAATTTCCTCGTTGTGACATGAACCACCAAGAAGTATTGGGCTCTTCTCGTTTTTGACAAAGGAGGGACCACATGCATATATTGCATGTACGTCTCAGCGCTAATGACGGCACTAGTAAGTGCTCCGTAAATAACTATTAATAATCATACCGTGCTCCATTTTTGTTTTCGATATGAACACAGTATAGACGTAAACACTCAAATACATGGACTAAGTAATCACCCCTATGAACACATGCAAGAACACCCTACCCTTATGAGCGCCTAACGAAAGACTGAGCCGGCTGTTCTTGAGATTGCACGAAGTCACCGCGGGCATCTCGCTGTCGACGTGAACGTCGCCTACCACTAGACGAATAGCCGTAAATGTAACATCCATGTCAAATCTGAGATTTAAATCCGGATGGGTTGGTTACACTACAAGGAGCCTAATCATATGAGCTAAGCTCAATTTGCTTTCTACATGGCGAGATTATGGCCAAGCTGGACCTGCCAGGTTAAAACTTCGAGCTCAGGAGGCCGTGAAAAATCTAAGCACTATCGGAAGTTGGCTCTTTGTCGAGTGTCTGATTCTTTGCTGAGTGTTATTTTTCGGGCACTCGGTAAAGAGCTCTTTGCTGAGTGCAAAAATGAAAACACTTGGTAAAAAAAAAAACACTCGGTAAAGAGTTGAATTTATTTAATTTGATTTTGAATTTTTCAAACCATCTTGGATGGACAAACTTCCTAAATAAAATTTGTATATATCGAAAAGTTATGAAACTTTGTAGTTGAGAACATTTGGATTTGAATTTATTTTGTTAAGGAAAACTAAGTTTGAATAAATACCTGTTTAAATTTGAATTTTGAAAATGATGTCTGATGGGGAAACCCCCTAAATAAAAGTTATAGATTTTGAAAATTTAAGAAACTTTGTAGTTGACAAGTTGTTGATTTGAATTCGTTTAGATCCTCAAACAAGATATTTACACTCGACTCGGTATAATACAAGAATAGTCAAGATTCAACATAAACGTAAGCTCCAATCTATATAGTGGTAGAGGAGAATGAGTGTGAACGGGAGGTCGCAGGTTTGATCCCTGGCAGCCGTGCGGAGTGTGCATGGGCGATAAAAATGCGACTTTGATAGAGGTGGAGCTTGGATGGGTCGCTAGCTTCTCTAAAAAAAAAAGCTTTTGCTTTTATATTTACTATTTTTTTATTTTAAATCTTTATTGAGTGTTTTTCTTTGTTGAGTGTCAGCAAAATCTTTGCCGAGTGTCCGACAAAAAACATTCGATAAAGACCTCTTTATCAGCACAAGATTTGACGAGTGTTCTTTGCTGAGTGTTACCGTCGGTAAAGTTTTTGTCGAGTATAATTGACCTTCAAAACACTCGATAAAGATCTAGTTTTTCGAAGTGAAGATACCACTCCATCATACGGACCTCTTCTTTTTATCTTGGAGCAAAGAAAAGGATTGCATACCCCATTTGAGTACTTACAACAATGTTGAACAAAGTTTTAAATAACTTTTTAAGCACAATATTTTCATATGTTGTTCTCAAATCCCGGGAAAAATGAACAACAAATTTAAACTGTGCGAGTGGGCTGCATGAACTACTACATTTTTGTTGGTCTGGGTTTAATGGGCTTTTTCTCGCACTGCGTTGCATCATTCCTCCCTTTGATGCTTTGTGGTCTGACGGGCCGCTCCCCCTCTTGACAAGCATCTCTCCTCACATTCTCCGATCATCTCACTTCTCACCTGCGGCGCCGGCGACCATCGGCCATGCGGTTCGCTCCCAGAGTGCTTATACTCGTCCGCGACGCCGCCGGGTATGGCGCGGCTCTTGCCGGCGCTCTCCGGCCGCCGCACGGGCTCACGAGGTTCTTCCTCCCACCCTAAAACCTAGCTTCTGAAGTGCCCGTGGCGCCCGCTTACTCTTCGTCGGTCGATGGTCGTGCAGGGAATCCGCGCCCTTCGAGCTCCCCCTCGAAAAGTACGGCCTCAGCGGAAAGAAGGCGTCAGGAGAGCTTGTGAACTTCTCGGATTCCACTGGTTCCCCTCAGGTAGGAGCTTTTCCACCCACCTCATAGCTCCGATCTGTGGGATACACTTTGAAATTTAGCTAAATTAGCAGGAGTGTTGTTCCTCTTGTTGGATGGCTGAGCTGAAGGTTGCTGGGGGACTCTAGTATGTTTTTATTTCGTCTTGAACACCCGTTCTTGCTTAGCAACGTATAATTAAAACTTTTGAGCAAACAGTTTCAAAAAAAAAAAAAATCTTGAGCAAACGAACATGCCCTAGAGTGAAGAATATGATGTGGAGGGCGGATATGGCCTCTCTCCCGTTTCTTCAATTTTTGAGCTCCCTGATTTATGTACATATTGGAAAAGGCAGAATTCCTAATATTAGTATACGCACCATCCTTTGGGTTGGTAATGGAGCGTATGCAGACAGTTAAATTCGGTGGCAAAAAGCGGAAGACTTGTTTCGCATATCTTCGTTGTCATCTTGTATCGAAATTCATTGTCATATTACTTATATCAGTTCAATCATATTACTGATAAACTGAAGCTAGGTTGCAGTTGTCGCTTTGTCCTTGTTTCTGTGAATTTGCATTCAGACCTGATATCAATAAACGCATTACTTATGAAAACCTTTGTTCTTGCTCCTATCTACACCTTTACTTACGACAGTCCACCTGATGCATCACTACTAAATACGTTTAGCTGTATCATGTTATTATGTGGTTCATAAATTTCCTTTTAAATGTCAATCTATTCTGTCGCATTTTGGAGAGCAGTAGAACACATTTATGTTGTATCAGATGGATTAAGGAAATAAGCAGTTTTCGTGGAATTTTTCTTTTGTATTGTTTTCATGTTGCTTCCCTCCCATTTTTGTACCAACAATCAGCTATTAGTAAGTTACCATATTCCGAATTACATGATTGTATGGGTGCTAGGCTTTCTAGCTGTTTCTGTACTCTTAAGATCTTTTCTAGTGAATAATTTACTATGTTGTTTTTATAACTTGGTACATGACTTGTGTTAATGACCACAAATTTAAAATCTGCAAGCAGTATTTAAGCAATGCTTTTTAATTTTCAGGCGTCCATTATTGTTCTTCCAGATTATAAGCCCCCTGTTGCAGCATGTGCTATGAATGAGGTTTTAGAATGGATTTCTTCTGAAGCTACCTCCGCTGAGCGAGTGCTAATCGTCCCATTCATCACAAGATCGTCAAGCTATCACCATGGAATGGTACATGCTAAAAAGGCATTGCCTGTACTTCATGGTGCTGAAATGGGGGCAACAACAGACTTCACTCACTCATTGGTTGACGGGACAACTAAACCTCCTACATCCTTGCAAATACGTAGTGAGCCAGTACTTTGTTTGCTGGAAATGGTGCAAGTGTTGAAGATGCCCACAGTTCTTCTTGTTGCTTCTGGTGGACAGCAGCAATTCAAGAGCTCAGCAAATTCTGATCTTGAGGTATATCTTGATTCTTGACTATTTGATTGATTGTAGTTCAATCATTATTTATCCTTTTTCAATGATCATGCCATTGATAACCTTCCTGTATTTCTGCTTTCTGCTGTCTGTCTTTCCGCCATTCTTTGTGTTGGAAGCACTGCAAACTAGTTTGAACAATGCCATGGATAATTTATAATTGTCAGAATTTTACTGATCAGGTCTGAAATAAACTTGGGCATAAAAAGGTAGTAATCTTGAGATGGGTTATTCATTTGTCTTTCTAGAATGTTTATAAATTGAGACGTTTAAGTCATCTTGTATAGTGCTTCATCCTTGTTTGTTGTATATATTTAGGATTGCAACAGTACAAATTTATTCTTTCTGGATTATGATATTTTTATAATTTGTATGAAGAAAATTGTAATGCTTAGACACCACTAGTGAGCTGTAGAAGCTTGCACAACAAAAGTTAATCTGGTCTTTTGAACAGCTGCGGAAGTATGCAGGTTTTACTTTGTAAACTGCAAAACTGTATTTGCTCACCTAATATCATCCATGCCAGGTGCTGCAATGCATAGGAGAGCACTTGGCGAGGCACATGAACTTGGAGTTCTCCAAAGAAACCATTCTCGAGAGGGGAGTAGAAAAATCACCAATGATTCAGGAACCCTGGCGTGAACTGTATGGGTGATAAATATCTCCATCGCATGTTGGATCATTATGAATTTGCATGTTAGAACTGGAATCAAGAAAAATTTCATCCGTAATAGCATTTTGGCCGTTCACAGTAGGAAGCTCATTGTTTATATTTACTCTCTTGCTTGCAAATCGTGCAAATCGTTTTATCAGCAGAATATGTTGTACTGGAATTTGTACTGGAACTTAAAGCTTATTCAGTTGAATGTGAAATGAGCAGAAGCTTCAACATATCCTTTTTTTTTAAACTAGCTTCAAAACATCTTGATGAACAGTGTTCCAAATTTTGATTTTGTTGTTTCCAACCGGAATTAGCAATTTACATGAAGCTTCATCTAAAAGCTTCTGATATTTTCAGTTTAAATTTACATGAAACTTCACATTATCAACGGAGATCCTCTTCTCGCGAAAGTCGCTGATTAGGGCCCTGTTTGGATACACGGTTTTGGAATGCTAATTTTAATCAGGCCATTTGGATCTGCTTTTGATGTTTTTAGGCCTATAAGCGGCTTATAATCGTAACAAACAGGCCTAGGTCCAACTGTATTCGAGATCACGGAAGTCCCCGATCCAACAAGGCCGCGGCGCCGAGTCGTGAGCCCGTCGCCAACTGCTGACACTCTTAACATGCCATCGCCCCGGCCGCCGCCCCATCAATCGTAGTTCTCCGGCGTTCCTCCGCCGCCATAGCCCCCAAATCAAGCGTGAATGGCATCCTCTCCGCCGCCGTCAACCCCCGCAGGGCTCCTGGCGCGCCTCGCCGCCATCCTCTCTTCCCCGGACTGGCGCTTCCATCCCTCGCTCCCGCACCTGCCGGGCCTACTCGCTCCGTCCCTGCCGCGCACGCTCCCTGTCCCGCTCCCACTCCGTCTCGCGGCCGCCGTAGCCCGGGCCGCCGCGCCGTCCCGCCACCTCCTCGCCCTGTCCCTCCCCATCATGCTCCGCCTCCACTCCGTCTCTCCTCCGCCGCTCCGCCCTCTCTTCGCGCGCTCATTCCGGTCCTTCCTCGACCACTGCTCCCGTTTCGCCCTCACTCCGCTCATGCTCCGCCTTTTCGCCCACATGCGCCTCCACGCCCCGCCTGCCCCCACTGCCGTCACTTACAACGCGCTCATACGCGCTCTCTGCCGTCGAGCCGACCTCCGCCGTGCGCTCCGGTACCTCAGCCTCATGGTCCGCTCCGGTTGGCGCCCTGACGCGTTCACGTTCAACTCCCTGATCGTGGGATACAGCCGCGCGCAAAAGCTCGAGATGGCGCGCGACCTGTTCGATAAAATGCCCCTGAGAGGGTTCCCGCAGGATGTGGTCTCGTATGCTGCGCTCATTGAGGGATTATGTGAGGCAGGGATGATCGATGAGGCTATGGAGATGTTCAGGGAGATGGAGCAGCCAGACTTGCACACTTACACAGCCTTGGTGAAGGGGTTGTGTGATGCTGGACGAGGGGAGGAAGGATTCTGTATGCTGCAGAGGATGAAGGAGTTTGGATGGCGACCGTGCACTCGTGCTTATGCAGCTGTTGTTGCATTCTGGTGCAGGGGAGAGAAGGTTGAGGAGGCTGACGAATTGCTGGAGGAGATGTTTCACAAGGGGTTGATGCCTAATGTTGTGACATGCACTGAAGTTGTGCATGCCTATTGCAGGGAGGGGAGGATGAGTGACGCAGTGAGGGTGTTTGAGGCCATGAAATTGAAAGGGTGTGAGCCGAATGTGTGGACATACAATGCTTTGGTGCAGGGATTCTGTAATGAGGGGAAGGTGTACAAGGCAATGGCTTTGTTAGACCGAATGAGACAGTGTGGAGTAGGTCCCGATATTGTGACATACAATTTGTTGATTCGAGGGCAATGCAAGGATGGACATATAGAGAGTGCTTTCAGATTACTGCATTTGATGAAAGAAAATTGTCTAGTTGCTGACCAGTGCACTTACAATACTTTGATTGATGCTCTGTGCAAGGATGGGAGGATTGATCAAGCTATCACTCTTTTTGATAGCATGAAAGATTATGGCATAAGACCTAATACTGTGACATTCAATTCGCTGATAGATGGGTTATGCAAGGCTGGTAAAGTCGATGTCGCCTCAACATTTTTGGAAAAGATGGTCTCAGCAGGTTGCATACCAGATACTTATACATACAGTCCATTCATTGAAAGTCTGTGCAATAAGGGATCACAAGAGGGTTTAGCATTTATAGATGAGATGCATGCAAAGGATGTGAAGCCCTCGACAGTCAATTATACAATTGTGATTGACAAGCTTTTCAAGGAGAGAAACTATGGATTAGCTGCAAGAATGTGGGGCCAAATGGTGTCACTGGGATGTAGTCCTGATGTTGTCACTTACACAACGTTTTTACGTGCATATTGCAACGAAGGCAGGCTTGATGAAGCAAGTAATGTTGTGATGGAGATGAGCAGTAGTGGAGTCTGCGTAGATACAATAGCATATAACACTCTGATGTATGGGTATACTAGTATTGGACATACAGACCATGCAGTCTCAGTTTTGAAGCACATGACAGGTGTTTCTTCTATGCCAAATCATTATACTTATTTGATCTTGCTTAGGCATCTTTTGCGGAAAAGGTTAGTGGAGCATGTGCCTTTGAAAGAAACTAGTGTGTGGAAGACCATAGAGCTTTCAGATGTCTTGGAAATGTTTGAGCTGATGAAGACGAATGGTATTCCTTCTAATGCTAGAGCTTATTTGGCCATCCTAGAGAGGTTTTCTGAAGATAGAAGAATGGACGAGATGACCTCACTGATTTCTCGTATGAAAGAAGATAATGTACCTCTGAATGAAGATACATATACGACCCTTGTTAATTGCTTTTGCAAATTAAGAATGTATCCGGATGCTTGGGCTTTGCTTTGCTCCATGATCGAGCGTGGCTTTATACCACATTTGATGTCATATCAGTATCTTCTTTCTGGGCTTACTGCTGAAGGACAAGTGGATATGGCTAAAGAAGTATTCAGAGATTCCAGATGGAAATACTACAATCCTGATGAAATTGTGTGGAAAGTAATAATTGATGGTTTGATAAGAAATGGTCATTCAAATATGTGCCACGACATGTTGTCCATATTAGAACAGATGAATTGCAGACCGAGTCATCAAACATATGCAATGCTGACAAAGGAACTGTCTACCAGTGAATGATGTGATACAGCAAGCACCTTCATAACTGGCACCAAAATACCTGTCGGTTGCCAACTGTGGCTCATCGGTTACTTATTAAAGAGCGAGACAATATGCCCGGGACATATAACATGGATAATTGATAGTGTGCACACATATGCACTCAGAGTCGATCTCTTATAAAGGTGCTTACTCTTACTATTATGGCCTCTGGTAATTAGGATGCACATGAGGATTAATAGTTCTTAAACTACCTTAATAATATAAAGTTTGGATATATACAAGTACTATTGGATGGAGGAGTACTTGTTGAGTGGACTTCAAAAGGAAATGACTAATTTTTCTTCCATTTGCACTGGGAGATAGAATGATCTACGGTTTGAACATTTCCAGAAGTAATACGACAATATGGGCCTGTTTGACTCATAATATATTTGATGCTATTTCAGTAACACAAGTAACATTTGACAGTATGACATGTAATCAATAGGGTAATAAAGTTACAAAACAATGGACAATAATAGTATTGAATGATGCATGAAGTCTGAATTTTTCATGTAAAACTACTTTGCATCGCTGTTTGACGCATGTTTCTTCAGCATACCAGATTACTCATTACATTTTTTTCAGGTAACTAATATTTCGACTAGGAACATCATAAAACTGAGCTATATAACTTCGCTGTTTTAGCATTTATTAATTTTATTTTTAAAATCTGGAATAGTGCAATACCATTTTCTCTCAGTCACTCAAATGTCATAATCTGACATGATGATGTTCTTTTTGGCAGAAAATCTAGAGAACGGCGCAGAGTTACTTTTTTGAGACGCTAAAGAGGGGACTTCAGACTGTTATAATGAATGCTGACAGAAGTTAACATCTACAGAAGCTAGTAGTATCTGATTTCTGTGACGTTACAGGCCTTAATCTCCGTGCCCTAGCCCACGCAACGCAGCCGAGAGGGTCTTGAGCAGAGCCGTCGGAGACCACGGACTACGGGGTCCAACGAAACCCAGCGCGGCGCCGCCCGCCCGCCCGCCCGCCCGTCAATTTGTTCTTTGTCGCTAGCACTACTCCAGCTTGTATATTCATTTGTCGTGATCTATCGTCGTTCTAGCTTCAAGTATTTGTCCTGCAGATCAGGACGTTTAGGAGCTCGCGCAGTTCAATATACTTGTGCATGAGCCATTTGTACTTATTATATTCGTTTGGTCTATAGTATCTTGACTCTTCGACATTGAATGCCCATTTAGAATGTGGAGATTCTTGTCGCCAAATCTTGCAGGTTTATGAAATTAGTAAATTGTTTTATGTAAAATTTGTGTACAGTGGGTTCTATGTGGATCTGACGATGGAATGGAACGTACTCCGTGAATTTTTTTGCACTGTTAACTTTTAATTTCGTTTCTGACGATTCATCATTTTAATAAAAAAAAAGAGTTGGTTTAAATGTGTAAATTATAAGTTTTGTATAACAAAATATTTGATATTTATAATACATTCTAAAATAAAACTGAACGATTAAGATGGAGCTCAATTAGCGACGTCAAATACCCTTTTGGACTACTTCGCAAAAAAAGAAGAAAACAACTTTTGGACTGAGAATTTTAATGTTTTGTTTTTCCAGTGAATTGAAGATATTCCGGAGTTCAGACTCCCCCACCAAGGCCCCAATCTTCAGTTTTGCACATGATAGATGGCCCACGCCCATGCCTACCTGTCAGCAGTTCTGCTCCACCCGTGACACGTCAGTCAGTTTCAGGCCTCGTCCGGGGCGGTCCAGCGCGAACGTGCAGCGGCAGCCTGGAGTCCAGTCCAGGTCCGGTCGCCGTCCCGAAAGCAAAGCAGAGCAAAGCAGAACGGAACAAGCTGCCAAGGCCGGGCCTCGCTCGGCCGGGCCGGCTCGGGTCACGGCTTGCGCTTGTCCGTAGCTGCTCGCCCAGGCAGGACGGAGACGGAGTCAGTGAGGTGAGAGGAGAACGCTTCTGGTCCCCGTCGGACTGGGCGACTGGCCGTGATGGTTTAATGGCAGGACGTGCAGTGTGCAGACGATTGCATGGTTGCATGGGCATGATGGTTCTGGTTCCTCATGATTTGTTGGATCCTTTTCCTTTTCTTTTTAATAAACAAAAGAAGATGGAGATCTTCCACTTTAATCACAGCAAGGAACATTACGGTGATGAAGAACACAATGATTAACGTGTACTCTCCTGACACATTAAAGAGCATCCGAGCTCGAGCTAAGACTCACAGCTTTTTATTACTACCAGAAAAGATATGTGCTCTGAATTTTTCAGAATCTTGTGGCCTACCGACAATCGCCTACCTATTTTTGAAAAATGGAATACAAATAGTTTGGTCGCAGTTCACTCTTTTTAAGATTCAGAAATATAAGTTAACGCTAAATCTGTTTACTCATTCCAAAGTTAACACTGAACCGCATGCTAGTTTTTTTTTAAAAAAAAATCAAAACTGTTTTGCAATTTGCACTGCACATATAGCTGGGGCATCAACAACACGTGGAGCTCCATGCCACATGAGGAAGTACACGCCGTCCCATTTGCAAACGAATAAAAATCAAAGGAACTAAAGTTAAAAACAAAAACACTATAAAGAGAAAAAGGCAAAGAAGACGAGGGGCAAAAGTGGCAAACTATCCAGTTCCACAAACTCTAGTCACGAAACCCATCTGCTTCAACTGCGTCGCCGCCTCCCTCCTCCCTCCCTCCTCCGAATCCGTCTCTCCAATCCGCTCCCCACGCCCTGACCTTCGTTGGATTGGTTGCCCTGGCGCGCCGTCGCTAGCCGGCGGCGAAGAACCAGGTGGCCCTTCTCCGCCGTCGCCACCGCTGTCGCAGCCGGCCTCCGCGAACCTCGGGCAGACTCGCCGAACCGCGACTCCAATCAGCCCACGGGTGCAACGGAATCCAGCACCAGGCTCCGTGCCCCTGGCATGGCAGGGCTGAGACACGGAGAGGAGGGACTCAACAGGTTGGAAATGTTCTTAGACTGAGTTCAGTAATTATGTGCATATTTTATTGATTCTGTACATCTCTAGTCGATCTTAACAATAAAAAATGACTTCAGTTCATTCCTACCTTTATCCGAGTGACTTAGGGTCAATGTATGTCAGTGAAAAACATTTGTGAGTTAATCTGAGTAGGATGAATTGCTAGGTTCAAGGAGAAGCTGTCTCATTGTGCAGATTGCGGAAGGCCTTGATTCCGAGTGACTTCCCCCTTCTCACGTGACAACATAGCAGAAACGAATATCTTTCGATCTTTTGGCTTTGGCTGTTGTTCTTCCAAAGCCTGACGCTTCCGCGTTATGCGCTCTCATTGTCGTTGGTTTAGTTAGTTTGGTTTTTTATTTTTCCTTGTCGAGGCATTAAGTTATTCTCAGATCTTTGGCCCGGACCCTGATGCATTTCTGTGTTGTTGAAACTATTTATCGCATTACCCTTTGTCAGTTTGATAGCTGCAGTGCTTAACACATTACCATGCCTTTCCATAGGTCAACCTACTGTTTTTGCACGCTCGGTTGAAGAGATTGGTTGTTCATAGGATGAAGACTAAGACAAATAGAAGCTTACAGAAGTCTGGGAGGGGTAGTCATGTCCAAGGAGAAGGACCGAACTGGGTTCTTGTTGTAGGGGGAGTTTTGCTTAGCACACTTTCAGTCAGACTTGGGTGCAAACTAAAGCAGCTGTTCGAAGCGAAGCAGCAGAACAATACTTCTGAAGGTCTCATTTCTCTTCTCCAATTTGAACTTGCAATATGTTGATCATTTCTCCATGTTCTTTGTATGGCTGCTAACTATGCAAAATTGCAGCCAAAAAAAGGCCTGGAGCATGTGAGTTGCACCCAAACCTCTACCGGTTTACTGACCAAACTGAATGCTACTATTGTACTTCAGGTACGTATTCTATCTTGTGTCTGTTCTGTTTCTTGTACTCAGTTCTTGCTGAACGTCTATATTGGCAATGATTAGTGCTACAATACAAAAATTGGCGTGAAGAATTTGGGGGCATTTCCCATTTCTTAGGTGATCAGTGCACTGTGTACGGCTTGCATTTTTATGAGTGTGCTCTGAATGTAGTTATGGAATAGGAAAATAGAATGGAAGTTACTGTGAACTTATGTTCTTTTTTTTTCCTCATCCTTTCTTTATCTGCACATATTTCACAAAGTCTTGTAAACGATTAGCTGCTAAGTGGGGTTTGATCATTTATATTGTAGTTTCTCCTGTTTCATATGAGTAGCATCAGTACTTCCTATAAAAGGTGCATGAACTTAAGATTCTTAAGTTATGGTATTTCTACCAAACTGGCAAATTTGGATATAGGTTTATCTTTAGCATTATAAACACAGTGATGCCATAATAATAGCTGCAGGATGTTCCTTTAAGGAAAATGCCCCACAATTCTTCCTGTATTTTAATTTAATTCCGTATCTCATTTCAAAATCAGGTAAGATTTGTCCAACAACTTTAGAACTATTTATGGCCATGTTTGGCTCAAATGCGACGACAAATTGGACCTGAGCTAGAAGCAGGATGTGCAGCACCCTTTTTTTTTTTTGGCTCACTGACAAGTTACATGGTGTGCTACATGGGTCATATTTCTCAAAACAACATTTTGGAGCTGTTGGGGTGATTTTAAACGGCTAAGTTAGCGGATATGTTGACCCTGTTTTGCTGATGACAGGACACTCATGAGTAGACTTTTTCCTTGGGCTGTGATTGGATTGAAACAATTAATCTTAATGTGTTGACACCTCAGATTCGGTTTTACTCCGGCTCTTTTTTTTTATTTTTAATGTTGGTGACAGAATAGTTCTATCCAAAATATTAACTGCTGTTATCTGCCTAGGACTTGCAGATGGTGGAGTAGAGGTCAAGCAAGGAGCTGCAAGTCCTGTACCCACTTCAGTTGAACCATCCCTTCCACTTGTAAAGATACCTGGGCCAGAATCAAGCAAAGAGAACAGTGGCGTCATGTGGATCTCATCACCTGATAGGCTTGAAGATCCTCGAAGACCGTTTCAGTACTCGAACAGTTCTGGTTCTCCATGTGTTTCGGAATCTGGATCTGACATCTATAGCAAGAGAGAGGTCATACAGAAGCTCAGGCAGCATGTCAAGAAACGCGATGAGATGATCATGGAGATGCAAGCTCAGATTGCTGATCTTAAGAGCTCTCTTAACATTCAGGTGACACAGTCAACCAATCTGCAGTCTCAGCTTGATGCTGCTAACAGGGATCTGTTTGAATCTGAGCGCGAAATTCAGCATCTAAGGAAAATCATTGCAGATCATTGTGTCGCAGAAGCACTCTCTCATGAGAAACCTTTGCAAGCTGGACATTGGCAGTCAAATGCTGCCAATGGGCATTCTAATGGCTATGCTGATGGAAGTGTTGACTATCCTGAGATGCATTCTGTTGGTATTGAGAAAAAGAAGGGAGAGATAGAGAGGCTGGAGATGCTAAGGAATGAAGTTTCTGAACTGAAGGAGGTTATTGAAGGGAAGGACTTTGTACTTCAGAGCTACAAGGAACAGAAGGTGGAGCTCTGCTCAAAGATCAGGGAGTTGCAGGAAAAGCTCTCAGCACAAGTGCCAAATATCTTGTAGAATCTACTCAATTTTGCTATGAAACAGGGGAATACTGCTATGATGAGGATTGCACGAAATGTTTCTTGGCAATCGGCACGCATGGCAATCTTTAAAGGATGTCTCTCTTTTCTTTTTGGAGAGAAACTTTGCATAATGTTAGGTTGATTTATTGCTTTCTTTTCTCTCATAATGTTAGGTTGATCTGCTTTCCTCCTTTTCAGCATGTGCCCTGGGTTCCTCAGGTTTTATGTGGAAGTGGAATTCTTTTTTCAGTTGTTAGGCCTAGGCTAGCTCCATTAACGGTGAACTTCATTCCCAAGTTGCTGTACAGTTTCTTGATTTCAGACACGGAATCCTAATTTTCTTTTATTGCGGTTTGGATTGACTTGTAGGCTTGTAGCCTCTGGAATGTATGGCCGATGACATTTTACCATGAACAGATTGCATTGCCCCAGTTTGTGAGTTCTTCTATAATTGAAAAGAGAATTTAAGTATATACATCATTGTTCATTCGTCAGTTGATAGCTATTGTGGTGCCTACAGTTGCATATAACAGTGTACATGATGTGATTGGGTTCAGTGTTACATGCAGATTTTGGTGTTGTGCTTCCTTAGGCACCAACTAATGCAAAAGTTATCGCTCTCTTTTTGATAACATACAGTTGAAATACCAGAATAAGTAGTGTGAATTTGGTCAAATGGTTGTCACATGGTACAGTCTTTGAGTGTGATCTCCTCTTGTGTCACTGTTGAAAGCGAATGGTCGGTTTTGAGCCAAGCTACGGATACCGAAGACACTTTCAGAAAATAGTTATCCGACGACTAAAATTAACACGGTTAAGAATTTAGATGTTTCATCGGTCAGTAAATGTTAATATATTGTTCTCAAAGACATTTGAAAATATTTCATCTATATATGGACACTAACTATCACGCGCTCAACTTTTCCCCTTTGCTTTTGAATGAGCATTGTCAGATGCAGGGCATGCAGGTCACGGGACTCCAAATGGCAACAGTTAACACAGCACAAGGAATTATCTTCGAGGAACGCCATTTGGAGCTGTTCTACCACATGAACCAATAATTCTAGTGAGCTCAATCCAGCAAGCAACCTTTAGCTAGCCATCTTCAGGTCTGTTTATTACGTATTCTGTGAGTACTGTATATAATAAGACTGAACCTGACCGATTAAATAGCATCTCTCGTTGTATTGACTTCTTCCTTGTCATTGCAAGCCAAAGTGAAGAGGTAGGAGGGAGAACAGATCACATGCATGGTCCTATTTACCTGTTTTTTTTTTTTTTTCCTTTTTGGAAGGCATGGTCCAATTTATCTGACCGTGCATATATAATCATTGTTTCCTTTCTTCCAATTGCAGAAACTTGTAATTTCGTTGGTTGAACAGTCTGTTCTTTGAAGCACAGCACGCACTATAATGCCTTCCAAGGCAGGAGCAGGACCGCAGGAGCAGTGCAGCATTCTTAATGTCTTCTAATACGACACATAAGACTAGTAATGTCTTGCTGCTCTCACAACACGTACTACGTGATGATGAATACTTGTCGTAGCCATTCTCGGTCTCGGTTAGCTAGTAGGGATGGAATACTAGTGCGGATGTAGACGGGTCATACCAGTTCACTAATCCTTTCGGTTGGATCGGAAACGAAAAGGGTGGTGGTGGGCTAGCAGCTGCAAAACGCGGTTAATATGAATCCTGCATGTAAAATGCATGTACCACTTTCTGTTTTCGATACATGTAGAATCTTGCTTCCTCATTATCTCTGTAAAAACTTTTGTCATAGTGGCTACTAAAATTTTAGAATTTATTTTAAAACTGATTTTACTTCCACATCTCTATTAAGTTTTGCCAAACATTTCTAAAAAAAACGTTTCTACACCTACACCTCAAGAGTCAATTCTCTATTTTGTATTATGAGTCAAAAGGACAAAAAAAAATTGTATCTCTTCATGACTTCTTCATTCATCCAATTTATAGGAGAATCGGTCTTACATAAAAGTTGTCTTTTAAGAAGCTATTTTTTTCAAAAAAAAGAAATTGTGTTTTTTTTTTCCCGAATAGTTGTTTTCTAGAGAATTCATGCCAAACGATAAAACAGGATCTTATTTTGAGCATACCCCCATGCTAAATATGGCCAAATTTCACTATAGTAGGTTGCAGTTGCGGTTCTATATCGGTTCCTTGAAGTAACACACGCGCATACATGCACGTGCCAGTACCGTAGAACATGCAGTGCAAAGTACGGTGTACTCTTTTGCTTGCAAAATCCTCATCAGATGCATATACGTTAATTAGTAATAAGATTCATGTTGTTTTAAGGACTGCTTTAATTTGTCATTCACGTAACGTATGGTCGTTCCGGCATTCTGCCCGCACGATGATATACATACACAGCAACAAAATCTGATTTAGGTTCAAAATCTCAGAGAAGAGAAAAACAAAATCTTTTTTTTTCTTGTTCAAGAAATTGTTTTCCTGATTCTGGAAAATGCTTCGTCGGTTCTTGCGTTCGTAATAAATTTTGGGTCCGTGGAGGTGGTTTGGAATTTAGAGTACTTAAATGCGGGAGAGCTGTCTTCTCCAGTCGGTTTGGTTTTGTTGTGAACCCCCAATATTCAATGCCTTCTCTCCTTTGACTTATCTTATTCCATTCGCGATAAGAACCTCCTCATATGACAGTATTGCCAGTAAGCACTTGATGTAGTCCTTTCCCTTCATTCTCTCCTTCATTAGCATAGCACTGTATATTATTCAAATGTCTGGGGTTTTCTTCAAAATATTGGTATGATACTTTTATCATACCTTAAATAGGAGTATATTGTTACATTTAGAATGAATTGATGAGCCAATGAACGCACATAGGTGTTCACACAACCAACCGATGAGCAGTATGTGTAGTTCTCCTAGCAAATTGCACAAGTTCATGTATTTGAAATAAGGGTTGTTTGATTGAAGGCTTCACCTAGGCAGGTCAGGCGACAATCAGCCCTCGGTACTAAAAAATGAGCGTGCCTGGCATGAGATTCCCCTTTATTCTTTTAAAAAACTTTTTACTTGATTTTCTTGGATGACATACATTTTTTACTTTTTTTAAAAATAAACTATATTAGAAAATGAATTTATTTGCATAATGCAATATTGGGATGAATCCTTAAAAAAAATCCATTTTATAGAAAACAAACCTCTCATATACAATCGTGGCTCCCAAGGTTAAACTTAAGCATAAATTCAACAACCTTATGTCACCAAACTAGAGATTCAACAACTAGCAGTAGTAGCAAACTTTGTACCAGCACCACGAATTCGTCCTGGCAACTTGTGCTTTAAGCAATCCAAGACCTTGTTCCTGAACCTCGAGGGGTGTATTTGCAAATATACAAATCGAGAGCGGAGAGAGAGAAGGGTGAGAGCACACGAAATTTATTGCGCAGCTCTGCCTCTCACGCCTTTTATTTAAGAGCCCTCCCCCCCTCCGTTTGGAATTCTTTTTCTATCTCCGAATTCTCCTGCTCGTCGGGCTTCCCTGCGATCGATCCCCTTCCCCCTCGCCGTCCGCTTATCTCGCTTGCGGCGTTGCTTTCGCCTTTGGAAGACGAGGAAGGAGAGGACAGAATTCCGGTGGTTATCCGAATGCAGAGGTGAGTTCTTGATCCTACTTCCGCTCCTCCCCTCATTTCTTCGCTCTTTTTTTTTCGTATTTCTTTTATATTTATTCTCGTGTGTGATTGTCTCCGTTTTGTATGCGAGTTCTCGGCGTTCATAGAGGAGAGTTCTTTTTCCATGCGCGTTCTGACCACGTAGATTAAAAAGTAAAAGAAAAACACTTACTGATCTAACAGGCGAGGGAGCAGTCCGGTTTTATGTTCTTTAATTTTTCACCAGAAAAGCGAGCTTGATTTGTAGAAATATTTGTACATTTCTGCTGCGAAATACTACTAGCAATACATCTACAGGCACTCGCAGTCAAGTTCTTCCCTGCCTCTGCCTTTACCTGTAGTTACTGCTGTGGGGGCAGTAACAGTAACTGATGGCCGCAGATGCATGCAGTTACGCCCATTGAAGTTTCTTTTGTTGTGCCTGTCCCTCGAACACGACGCGGTGGAATTGGCGCGCAGCACTTTTCTGTGTGAGCTGTGCTGTGCGTTGGTGTTTGTTGCGGTTCTACGTGACCTTTCGTGCAGATTCGGGTAGTGTTTTGCCGTATGTTTTCGACAACAGCTACTCCTCCATTTGATTTTGATGTGTTCGAGTTCATCAGAGTGAACTAAATCGCCGAAAGTTTCAGGCAATGGATTGTACTGTCTTGGCGATACTTATTTCGCCATTTTGTATACGTATATATGTCGACCATCCATCGTTAGGAGGGGAATAAGATCTTTTAATTATAATAGTTATAAGATCAGTTTTGTCGTGGTGCTTGGAAGGTACGAATGGAATGGGTCTGGGATTCTGAATCCTGACGGCTCCACCGCACTTTTCTTTTTTCTGTGAATAGAGTGTGTATTGGATATGGATACTTGTTTCGGTACCAACTCTGTAGTTTGTTTGGCGTGTATCTGCTTTCTGTTGGTGTTTCAGTTGGTAGTACATCACGCAAAGATTGTGGAGTGCCTGGCCTTACCAGGACAGCTTACAGTTCTGCTAAGGACAGAAAAGATATACTAGTTTACAGAAATAAGAAGCTAAGTTAATTTCACGGCTGCAGACATAAGAAGCTACTATCTCTTTGGTTCTTCTAGTGCTTTATTGAGAAGGTAGGCAACAAATGCTACTTTCACTTCTGTCTTTTGCCAATTTCTGATGTTTCTGCGTCCAGCCTCTATAATTATTTGATCCAAACTTAAAAGAAAAATCGACTGGCTGGGACTTAACTTGAGTATAGGTTGACGTTTTGCTGCGTTGTTCGTTCTGTGAAGTGAGGAAATGGTATTCCTAGATGTTGCTAGCTTTGTTTTGTCAACTGCTCTGTGTTCCTGGACACTGAGGTTGAAATGTCCACCAGATGAAGAATACACGTAATGGATGGTAGTTTCTGGTTAGCATGACTATGTCTAAGCATGCTCTCAGCACTGACAAATACAATAGAAACTGTGCTAGATGAACGATTGTAACTGAAGTTAATGGCATGTGCTGTTTCTTTATCAGCTTGTTTACAGTGAAAATGATGTGCCCATCTTATAGTCGCAAAAGGTTTCCTTATGGGTTCCTGTTGCAATCAGTCTCAGATACCTGTCCGGCTCAAATTGACTACACTTAAAAATTCTGAAAGCTATGCTCTTTGTTCATGACAAGTGGGAAGGTTAACAGATTCTGATTTTGAAATTTTATTCCTTGACTCGGTTTTGTGACTCGGTTTTGTGATGATATTATTACAACCAATACCACCATTAGCCCATTTATTCAAACAACAATAACTGTCTCTATCAAGGTCATCATGAATTTAGGCCGATGTGGTTGGACTCGCTATCAAAATTTTAATGCTAGTACTTGATTAAAAGGATATGCCAACCATACTGAAAGTATGTAAAGCTGTAAATGGTATTCATCATTAAGCTGAGCTTACGTGTTGTTCTATATGGATTGCTCAATTAATATTTAGAGGCAACGACGTTTCAGCCATAATTTTTTTTGTCTAATAGCGATATGGGCCCTGTTTTTCAGATTTTGCAAACTAGCCATTAGTTTTTAAAAACAATTGTGATCAGCCACAAAACTGCAGCTAAATCACAAAATTTTAGTTGTGTTTCAACCACATTTTGGTGGTTCATTCACAAAATCTGATGAACAATCATGGCTGATCTGTAAAATCTGAAATACAGGGTCCAAATCACCATTAGGATTCAAATTGTGGCTAAAACGCAATTGTTCCTATTTACTCATGCAAAGATAATGAACAACCTTACATTGACTTGTTTCTCTTGTTTCCAGGACAATTACAATTGATTGCTTTGGAACCGTATGGTAGAACTAGATGGCAAAATGGGATTGAGGTTTTGACCTAAAAAGATGGTAGAAGACACAAGTCCATCGCAAGATATGGTACAGATAAGTGGGAATATAGCGCATAAGATTGTTTCCTATGACAAGGATGTCGTAGAGATAAAATTGGCAGATACTATTGATTCAGATAAGTATGGTGCCAATTTCGTCAAGGATGTTTGTATTGACGAAGGAACACTGCTTCCTCACAAGATTTTGGAAGAAAAACCAATAGATAGAAGGCCGTCTCCCAAAGTGAGCTGTCAAATGACTGAAGCAAATAGTGATCTGAAGTCTTGGAAGAACGATGATGCTAGAAAATCTGTAAACGAACTGAAATCAGAAGCAGTAGTACCAGTTGAGCTCCCTCCTAGTTGTAAGAATGAGAAACAATACTCTCCTGGCAAAGAGTCTGATGACCATGATGACGGGATTAGTGCTGACTACATTCCCAGAGAAAAGAAAATAGTAAGTTTGCAAGAGTTACTTCTCCTTGAAAGTGCAGAAGAATCTCGACTCGCGAGCACTAAAAACTGTGACAGCAGTGAAAACCAGCACCCTCGTAACGAAGCCGCAGTCGGACAGGTATGACGCTAGTCGACCAGTGTCATTGGCAGATAATTCAAATTGTTTGTCTCACCTCTGTCATCATGCCTATTGTAAATTGCTCGTTTAATTTTTGTTGCATTTAATTCTAGAATGAGAAACAAGTCTCTGTTATTCTTGCAGGCTTCCATTAATGGCAGTCATGAAATTGAAGCTTCTGTGCCCAAAACTAGTGACCATGTCAGCAGTGGTGTATCAAGTACGATGTCTGAAGACCATGGAGCAGCATTAGGTGTGAAAAGGACAAACCAAATCGATCGCCACAACCCTTTCATTGATCGCAGGTCATTGGTCATGGAGGATATATCAGAACCTGCTGCATGTTCTGTACACGCAATGACAGATGATGCTTCTACAGAACCCATCTGTGCTGTTGGCAAAACTGATAGTTTAGCCAATGTGGAAAGTGGCTCAACAGAATTAACTGAAATCAGAACAGCTGAATCTGGGTTGGATGCTGCTAGTTCAAGTGGTCCAGACATTGGATTATCTGAAAAGAGCAGTGATGACAGTGAGAATCTTACAAGCAAGGCAACCACCGACGAGGCAGTGGACGAAGCTGCAGTTGCTACATGTTCACCACAAAACAATTCCGGCCATAGTGATTTCAATCAAGAAAAGTGTGACGTTGACGGTGTCTCTGATGACATTCGTGATTTCAATCAGATACATGAAGAGAGCAGTATAGGCACAGATAATGCGGTCAGTAAGACTCTTGATCCTGCAGTTAGGCAAACTGTGCCCGAAAGTTCAAGATCAACAGCTCGTGCTGGCAATGGTGATCCCTGTGAATCGGACTTCTTTGGTCCCAGTATTATGTCAGGCCCTGTGTCAAATTCTGGTCATATAGCTTATTGTGGCAGCGTCTCACTTCGGTCAGATAGCAGCACAACTAGCACCCGGTCCTTTGCATTTCCAGTGTAAGTCTACATCATGACTTTCCCTTTTGTCAGATTGCACATTTATTTCTCAACAATATTATGTACTCTGTTATGAAACAATCGTGCAAACTGTTAACAGTTGATATCGTCTTTCAAAACAATTTTAAAGGAATGCGGATACATTATTTGATTCTTTGACATTTATTTGGAAACTTATACATGGTAGAAAATGTTTTGTCCCTATTAATGAACAGGTTGCAGAGGGAGTGGATCAGCAGCCCTGTGAGGATGGCAAAGGCTGAACGCAGGCGACACCTTGGCTGGAGGAAAGGGCTTATCTGCTGTAAATTCTGAAGCGCCTGTCCTCGCATCGTATTTTGCTGGAAGGGGAGATGATGCTTGTGGCCTGTTTGCATTGGTGATATTTCAGTTGGAAATTGGGACCGGAGCACAGATTAAGTTTGAGCCATATCACAACGAAATACCACCGATCCAAACACCCTGTCTACTTGCCGTACCCTGCTCCATAATTGGTTCTGGAGGAGGGTAACGCGTGGAGTAGCGTCAAATGAAGGTATATATAGCTGTAGCGTAGGAATGATGCTTGGTTAATTACTGTAGTTGGTTTGGTAGAGGTGTCTTAGATGTACATGTTTGGTGGATTGAGTTGTTCTTCACTTTTTGAGGCGACGGCTGATAATTTGTTATATTGCCTTTCTTGGTTTGAGCTATGCGTGTCCCAATGTATGCTGTGCGACACCCAGCGGGACGTTTGTTTGACTCCCCAAGTTAAAAACAGAGAAATCTCTCCTGCTCCGGTACTGCACTATTGTTGGTGGGTTTAAGTGGTTTTCGAAAATGATAGCACCTTCAAAAGATGACTAAAAGCGTCATCTAAAATAAAACATTGGATTTTAATGAGCTTTCAACAGGACACTTGAGACACCATCATTTTTTTTGCGATAACCATCATTATATTTTAATTCCTTCTAAACTCACCTCAATGCTGATTTTTTGGTCTTTTTTTTTTTGCATTTGTTATTGGACACATGGAAAAGTTTTTGAAAAACTCAAGATAAAATCACAGCTAGATTAGGGAGTGACGATTGAACTAATCGCTGGTTGAGTTGATAAGCACATGAGTGACGACGACTCGAAGCAAGCTTCAGCACGAAAGGTGAAATCTCTCTTATCAAGATTGAGCTTCTCAATGAAAAAAAAACTGACTACCTAGTACAGTGTGACCTATGGCAACCTATCCTACCTTCACCTATAGAGAACTAAAAGGGAAAAAAAAAAACTCTAGCCTATATGTGAACTAGATACAGCGAAGGCCGTAATACAGGTACCTAATTTATAAGTTGTGCTTTTTAGGGTGAGCCCGGGGCCCCGAGCGCTGAACAGTGACCTCGGCAACCACAGGGCTCGCACCCTGATCGAAGTTTGGCCCGTCACCGTTCGATCCCTTATTAATCGCCACGCCGGGCTCGGTAGCCTCTTGCATTCCTTTCTTTGCAGATGAATGCTCACCGGTTGCCGTGGAAGGGCTCTTCACTGCAAGAATGAAAAAAAACGAATGGTCAATAATAACGTTCGAAATCAACGGTGCTGAAGACTTAAGGAATGAACTAAGTGATTAGAAAATGGAATGGAATCCATGCACTGCTATCCGCTAGCAATAATATAGATATAGCAAGGACTAAGATGAGTCTTGAAGGGGCAAAAAGCAAAAGGAAATGAAGCACCCACCATGGCGAGCACGAGCAAAGGGACTGTTAAGTGCGAGCAAGGAGATGGCCAAGAGAACCACGAGAAGAGTTGATGAAGCCCTTCTGCGACCCATGGCAGAACCTTTACTGCAGGCCTGAGCAAGCTATAACTACGTACTGCTAATCCTGAGTCCTAACCTACCAGCAGCGAGAAAGTGAGAAACACTAAGCAGAAGAAGAGGAGGCGATGAGACGGTTCTGCGATCTTTATAGAAGCCATTGTGCCTTTTGCTAGTCAGCTCGACATCGATCGGCAGTCAAACCTCACCTTACACGAGATATCTTACACACTTATTACTGTATTATACTAAATATAAAACATCTGCACAGTCCGTACTTTATGTTAAGCCTTGTTTAACAAACCCTAGGGCGTTTTCCAGTGCCCTGTCCTAGTGGCACAGTGGCCACGCACGGTGCACGCACTGGCGCAGGCACGTGCGAAGTCTGTGCGTCCGCGTGCCCTGCCGTGGCCGGGTTTCGGGAGTAGAGCTGCGCGCCTGCCGATGATACCGCAGGCGAGGCGAGGCGGTGCGGGGCAGCGTGGCCGCGCACCACACGACGCCACCGCATCGACGTCGTCGTCCTCACCCCTTTCATTTTCATCGCCTCCCCTCCCCTGCTCACGTGCCGGCACTTGCAAACCGTCAGGTGCTCAATAGTAAAAGCCGCTTCGTTTCGCATAGAGGTCGTCACGGACCAAGATCCTAGGCAGACTCGGGATCCCAGGCTAGTTGTTAAAATTTACAGTCAGGAATCGGACAGAAGGCCCGGTTGATCGGCAGCCGGACGGTTCCCGGATTCCAACAAGACCAAGGGAAGCACACATTACGAGCTCGAACCGCTCGTTCCCCGAAAGCATATCTGAAGTCTGTTTTTCTTCGTCGTTGAACCTCAAGCCAGTTTGATTAGATCAATATCAGCGCAAATGGTGGTCTTGCTCGGTCAGATATCTACAGCTCAGTATCAGCTTTGACTAAACCGCCGCCTGAGAAGCCGCTAAGCATTTTGCATAAACATTACTGTATACTAGAAACGGAGTCGTGCATAGATACAGATCGCAGATGTGAACATGCTTCAGAATTACGGTAAGTGAGTAATTGAGAACACTGACGAGCTACTAACCTGACTATCTCAATGGAACACGCTGAGTAGGAGTGAGAGTGGCTTCGCCGGCCACATTGCGTGGTTGCAAGAACTTCACCTCAGTCCAGCTTTAGCAAGAACTTCCTCACGGCCCTCACCAAGGGAAGAGGGTTCTCCACATGTACGGCATGGCCACTCTCTGGGATTATCATCATTTCACAGAGCTCCTTCCCATTACGACCATCAGATCCACATTCTGAACTCCTTACCTCCCTGCACATTTGCTTCGATATCTCTTTGAATTTTTTGTCCTTTTCACCTGCAACGACGAGTAGTGGCCTCTTCAAGTGCCTCAAATCTTCCCACAGGGGCCTAGTAGATTGAAAATTGAATGAGACTGATGTAATGTTGCACTTGCGCATCTCGTGCATGTCAAACTCCATTCTTCTTAAAATATAAAGCCGGCAATGTTACGGGTCTTTCAAAAAAAAAATTGAATGAGACAACATCACAGTACAAGTAGTCATTTTTTCCCAGTTATATTATCAGTCTAGTTTGTACTGCCAATTCATTGGCACCACTGGTAGTGATGGCATATGGCTTTTTCTTAATGGGAACTCATGCTGATTGCAGGAAAGTTACTTACCTTTGTTTCCCAACACTCGACTCGACAAGTACTTTAGCTAGAGCTTCGATGTTCTCATGTTTTCTGCGTGTCCTCACTAGAGAATCAAATTTAGGATGCTCCCGTAGACTGGAGGTGCAGTCACCAATCAAAAGAGAATATTCCACAAAGGAAACACAAAAATTTCAAATGCATGTTAGTGAAATGGTTTATACTTTCTCGATCTTGCACAAAGCAACAATTTCATCAAATAAATCAAATAGATTATTACCTGCCCCACATATTTCCAGAGTACCATGTCTCAAGGAAACATTCGAGTCCACTAGATAACAGAAAGTGAGCTCTTGATTTATCAATAGCAAAACGATGACGTCTACTTGCTTCATCTCTCAATCCAGGACTTCCTGATATTATAATGGCTCCACTAATCTGTTTTGGCTAACCTTGTTAGGATCATATAACTAAATGCACCAAAAAAAAAAACTCATAGAACATCAACGAAGCTACCTTGTGAATTTGATTTAGTGCCATGTGGAGTGCAATCCTTGCTCCCATTGAATAGCCTACTACCACCACCTCACCATCAGTTATATGGCACATCAACTTGACCAACAAATCTGCAACTGCCTCAACTGTAAAAAAGAATTGCTTCGAGTTTCCAATATGATGCTGCAGAATTTTTGACTCTCCATGACCAGGAAGATCAACAGCAATTACCCGTGCACTAGGGGAGAGAGCTTTCATCATGGGAACCCAGTCTTCACTCGTACCAAGAAACCCATGAAGTAAAAGAACAACCTTTTCCTGCATATGTTCAAACTAATTACTGCAGCAGTACTATGCAACAACAACCAAGCCTTTTAGTCCCAAACAAGTTGCAGCAGTACTATGCAAAAAGTAAAATCAAGTGAACTTAAGAAAGCAAAGGTTTAAACAACTCTTAGAATGATCCTCTTCCTCATTTTCCATTAATTTATACAAGCAGTTGCATGTCATGTTCAAGTAAATAGTTTCCCGCAACAGATCAAGAATCACTAAACCCAGAAATAGAGGAATTGTTGCATACAATTGGTCACCGCCAAATGAAGAATAAACTGTTACGATGCAACATCTGATTTTCCAACAGAACAGAAGAACACTTACATTTGTGTGATCACCAGCCTCTTGAAGCTTGAGAAGATAAGAACATTCATCCATCTCAACTGGAATCGAATACGACCTTAGTTCTTCTTCACTATATGCCCTTTCTATCTTGTTGCTGTTTACATTTAAATGGTGAAGATGACCACTGGCATCTTCTACAGAGGCTCTGATTCCATCACCGTGTGTGGTTACATGAAACATTTTTTCAGATACATCTTCCCTTAACCATTGATATGTTCCAAATCCATGAGCAACAGCTCCACATGTATCTTTGTTCTTTATTCTGGAGACCATCAAAGCCTGTTGGTCAACATAATGTGCTAACAGTACGTAAGATGCCAAGCCTACAGAACTCTCATATGTGCTACTGATGACAGCCATCTTATCATGCATCTGAGCCCATTTTGCTATATGAGCGGCATTCTCGAAACCTCCAACAACACTGGGTTTTATAACCTGAGCATGAAGATGGAGACAAAGGTCAAATCTAGAAACAGCAGTTGGAATCTTCAAAATAATCCCGGAATGAATTTCTCAGTACTCACAATAGCAACTATTCCAGGATGCACGAACTGATGAAGTTTAGGAATTATATCCTCCTTAAGGTTATCAATAGTCTCATCCAGTGCAACAGGCAAGCCACACTTTTCGTAGAATTTGATGAGATCATTGGCAGAACTCACTGGTTCCTGTAACAAAATTGAGGACATGATAGAAAGTTGTCAACACAGAGCAAGATGACAGGCTTGCCTAGGATAAAAAGTAAGGAATGGAAGCACATAGCCCAGACTCAGCTCATAGTACTATGGCAGCAAGGTGCTGCAGAAGGCAGGCAAGTTGCAGAATATATATTTGAGATTTCCAATGAACAACTGATGAACAGAAGGTATATTACCTCAATATATTGCAACCGTAGGTTTTTCGCTCTAGATCCAAATTCAACAGCCTGTTCATATGTCCATTTCTGATTTGCATCAACACGGATATTTATATGGTATCCAATTACTTCTCTTACTTTTTGAAGAACAACTGCATCTTCAGTGGGGCTTTCACGACGCCCAACCTTTTGTAAGAGATTTGAAGAAAATCTTAATATAGCTTGATAACTGGGTATCCCTTAAAAGGAACTCCTATGAGTAACCTTGTAATACAATTTATAATTATGGATCCACTTACCTTCAATTTAACTGTCGTAAAACCCTCAGCAACCAGTTTGGCAACAGCAAGTGCTACCTCCATAGGAGTACCATTATTGCAGTCTACGAGTGCACAGATCCCTACGCTTGCAGAACTGCTTTGATTGTATTTAACCACATTCCCATCTCGTAACATGGGCTTGGATTCAGTGAGAATTTCATACCATCCACAATTGCCTTGTGATGCAAGTAATAAATTAAGAATGGCCATCTCCAGCCCACACTTAACACTTGGGAATACCGAAGAAGGCTGAGGAACATGCAATAAGAGGAAGTTCAAGCTCTTGAGACGTCAGTCAAAACAAGTGTCACAGCTTTCCTTACAGGAACGCTCCCAAAAATGAAAGCATGAATACTCCGAAAGAAGAAAAGGTTTTCTTACCGGGATTCCGAGGCTTGTCCATATCCAATTGGAGAAGGACCCTCTCAACAATGGAATAACATCTAGCACACAATCTTTCACCCTGTGAAAAATAAATCTAAGTTGCTCTTCAGCATCCAACAGATCCTCCTCATGAATTTCTATTGGTGCAACCTGAAATATACAGTGGATCAGGACACATGCAGTGAAGTGTCTTAGTTTAGCACAATATATTTGTCATTGCCAACACACTTTAGTATATACAAAATCAGAAATATAGTTGCTGGACACATAATCAGTAGCCAGACCACAGCTAGGTGCTATAATATTGGATGATATCTGGGGCTCTGGGCACACCAGATCTCATGAAACTAAGATGGTGGGATACCCAAAATATGTTTTCCCAACAACGGAAGGTTATTTCATATCCTATCCTCTACTCCCCTTAAACCTAATAAATCCGAATGCTACCAATCTAGGCAGTATATATATATATATATATATATATATATATATATATATATATATATATATATATATATATATATATATATATATATATATATTTTTAAGAGGACAATTTGCTACTGTATTTTATTATGATGTGACACAGATGTGCTATATAAATGCTCTACATGGATGGGAGGATATGAAGGAGCACAACCAACATAGAAGTAATGAAGACCTAAAATGGGAATGGTGACTTCATAACAGAAAATGTTTCTTGGCCAGTAAAATACACTAAGACACTATGTTTGCATATGTGTTGTAATATACACTCTACTGAACAAGTACAGAGCTGTCATGATGCCAATAACTATGACCCTGCTTTGAATTCAGCCAATATAATGATAGATATATGCATTATGCGAGAGGAACTGTACAGACTGGAATGGTAGTAAAGAAATACCTCACCAAATCCTACAGTATTATCATCTACATAGAGCTTCAGAATAAAGCCACTATGAAAAAAGCTACCATCTGATAGCACTGAAGTGCGTGGTGCAGCGAGCTGGACTCTGCAAAAGAATATACTATGGCTAAATCAAGGGAAAGGTAGCGTGGAGCCATGACAGGAATTGTTAAGGACAATCACATATACCTGTACAACATATACTCCACTGCATGAATTCTGTTGACCAACAGGCCATCTAACTGAGTCTTACAATATGGAACTCCCAGTCCCAGGAGATAATTCAGATATCGAGTTGAATAATAATCTGAGAACATGCTTATATGTCTACAGAAAATGTAGATTCACATAAATATATGAAATAGCAACATATATAAAGGGCAAAATAAATGTTTTGGATGGAACCTATGAAAGTTGGCGTTCTCATCAATGTTACTCTCTACTTCTACCACACAGTCAACCTGCTCTGCATGAGACTTCATCAGGGCACCCTGAAGCTCTGCCTTTGTTCGAACTTGAAAATACTTTATCCTGCGACACCACTAGTGAGATCCTGGCAAGAAAAGCTCAAAACTAGCAAATGTTGCATTGGTTATACGTACATCTAATCTCAAATATAAGTCCATTTCGGTGTGTCCTAAGTCAAATCTTCTTAATAATTAATATTGACCATTTATAACGATTGACAATATAAGATTGATGTACTTCCAAGATTCATTGTGCAAAATGTTTTCATAATGTGCAACTCTTTCAATTTGATATTAAATATATTAATAGTTATTTACAGTGAAGATGTAATTTATAATATATGTTGACTTTGAGGAAAATTATTAATGGTAAACCTTAACTTCATCCGAAGCAAAAGGTTCAAGATACAATTCTATGCATAAAAAGGGAAATTGTCAGAATAGATTGCATCCAGATGGGACAAGTAAGCGGAACCTGTGTGCATCACACAGTTTAGGAATCGATATGTCATGTGTTGTGTAGAAGAATTTCTTCAAAATTTGGGGAGAAGTAGTTTTAGCGACTGGCAGAAGGCTGAAGATTGCACCACCATGGTTGTTGGTAACAATTATAATCATCGGTTTCCTCCGTGCCCTTCAATAATGTCAAAAGCATTATCCCTAAATTCGTACCATCAACATCATGAAAATATGTTACAACAATAATTATGAAAAAAACAGTTGTAGCTGGGGTTAATAGTAGAGAAGGATTCAAACAGGAATGGACCATGCCAGGGTGTAAAGAAGGATTCAAATTCCGAACCTTTGGTTGAGAAGTGCCAATCCATTTGTGTCATGAAGAAATGACACGTCCCCAACCACACAGAATACCTGACAATAGTCAAGAGTCAAATTTGCTGGCAAGCCTAGAAATGACTTCCTTATTTTTCAAGTGAAGGATTACATACAACTATAAGCATTTTGTCAACTCACATACTGCAAGATGCTTATACAATAAAAGGACAGAGCCAGTGCTGGAAACTCCCACACATGGTGTGGTCTGGGAAGATGCTTATACAGTATGGGAATTATATTCAACACAACCTTATGCTAAAGGTAAAGAGAAAATGTATAAGAACATATTATCACATAATCAGAAGAAAGATATTGCCCTAATAGGAATATTTTCACTAAAGCATAAAGCTTAAGTGTTTAACTAAAATAATACCTTACATGCTTATTTGATCCAACAGCAAATCCGATTGCTGTGCTGAGCAAGCCATCAATGCCACTTGCTCCTCTGTTTCCAGCAACTACTGTGCCAAGAAAATCCGGAGAATGATGCATCATTACATTGTTTCCTTTTGTAGTGTGATTAAGCCAGCCCTTCCCAAACATGTCCAAGTCTCGGATTACCATGCTGTTTCCAACAAACATAATAGCACCACCACAAAGTGAGTCCCCGATTATGTGAGCAACATATGGCTCTGTAAGTGAACAATTGGAATGTATTTGAAACATTATTTCTTGAGAAACCTGGAGTAAGAAGGAGAAGTGAGAACGAAACTATAGCAAGGGGCAAAAGGTTCATGAGTTACATTCAGGAAGAGGAGCTCTAGCACAAAGCCCTAGTCAATAATAATTATGTAATGACATTTTTCTCTACAATTGTTTGCATGGTCACAAACATGTGATTTATTTCATTTACAACCGTGTCAAAATAAGAAAATCCAGTTATATCATGTTAGCTAAAAGGTATATGCCACAAACTACAGCTTGGAGTTCCAATAAGTAATGAAATCTTTTACCCAGGATTGATTGTATGTATGTATGGATAAAACTTATCCTGTCCATCATGATCAGAAGCATTTGATGTGTTACAACTAGTATGTGCTTCCATGTTACTTCTACACGATAGCTACTATGTTACTGCTCATTGTATGTATGTATGGATAAAACTTATCCTGTCCATCATGATCAGAAGCATTTTGATGTGTTACAACTAGTATGTGCTTCCATGTTACTTCTACACGATAGCTACCATGTTACTGCTCATACCACGGAATTGAGAACCCTCAAAATATTTTTCCATGTGCTTGTCTTCCTTTCAAAAGTATGCCGGCACAATATAGCAGCAAATTCAGTTACACTAGCTTGCAATCTGTGAGTGACAACATGTGAAGGATCATGACGGCTTGGATGCCTATCAACCAAGATGTAGGAAGATGGGAAGCATGACTCCAGAAACATTCCCACCCGTTTGCTAGTAATATGGCTACCAATCTGAAAAGTGAATGATAGCAAGCTTCAGAAAGCTTAGGGTAAGGCGTAAAAACATAGAAAATTGAGTGCTCAGAGATAAACCTGGACAACAACATCAGGACGTATCCAGTTTTTGACAGCATCAGACAACAGGATTTGATCAATGTGGTCTATAAACAAAATGCTATTCTCAAGCCCTGGGAACGAATTTACTACTTTTCGCAAACGCAACCCAGACAGAATGTCAGCTGCAACCGGCCAGGAAAGGTGCCTAGCAAGTAAAACCACAGCCCACAGGTCATCTTCGGTATGAACAGCACCAACTAACAGAAGACCATGTTCTGCCTTCTCTATGATCTCGAAAACCTCCATCCCTGAGTAAGTATCGGGTATATGGTTCCCTATTTTCATTTGTAGGTATCGGGTATATGGTTCCGTGTTTGTAAACCACTTATCCAAGCCTCTCAAACAGTCAACATTCCAATCTTGATCCCTGTAATCTAGTGGTTCTCTAAAAGCACAATTTATATGTACTGGGCCTTGTGGTGCTTGCATTGCATAGTAGGCTGCGGAATCAAGTGTGGTGAGAACCATTCTTGCATAAATTTGATCACATGGTGGAGGGAGATTAAAAAAGTATCTCACGAAAGTGCCAAAATGATTGACCTGAAAATGAAAATAAAAAAAAACTGTTGAGATGGGCTGTCAACGAGATCCACTGAAGAATTAACTAACAAACAAAAAAATGTCTGCAAATTAGCATGCATGAAGTGCCAAAATTGTTATCCTTGTTAGTGCATAATATGTTGGTGTTTATTTATGTGGGGATAATATTAGACCCCTCATAAGTCTTCATGTACATTAAACAAAACATTTACAACTGTAACATATTTAAATGAACTAACACAAAAATTTCATTTCCAGAAGGGAAAATTTGCTACAGGACATTGCTCGTATGCGTATTTTGCTCCTGGACATCCTTCGTTTCGAAATTAGTTGTAGGACATTGTGATTCAATGTTCTTTGCCATGGAACACTAAAATACACGAGAAGGGTTCATGTAAACATTTTCATCTCGATGCATAAGATACATGACAACTTCAAATTTTGTATGAAGGTTGAGAACTACATTCCTTATCTCTGTGATTTTTTATGGAAAATTTTTTGATTATTTGTATGACTTTTCAACTTGAAGAATATTTATTTTTTAGATTAAATAATGCAAACAATTGAAATTTTTTAAGTAAAAAATTGCATAGATAGAGAATGTAGTTTTCAATCTCCTTCTAAAATTTGAAATTATTATATATTTTGTGCACTGAGATAAAAATATTTCCAAAAACCCTTCTCATGCATTTTAGTGTTCTGTGGCAAAGAATATTGAATCACAATGTTCTACAGCTAATTTCGAAACCAAGGATGTGCAGGAGCAAAATACACATACGAGCGATGTCCTCCAGCAAATTTTCCCTTTCCAGAATTATATGACCTCATTCAGAATAGGAACCACTGACCTCAAGGATTTTGTATTTTCGAATGTATGCATCATTACCTGATTGATGGCTTGATTAGCTCCAGCATCATGCAATTCGGGAGGACGGTCAGCTGTAAGTAATATAATTGGTATGAAATCTTGGCTTGCCTCGACCACCTACACTTGAGTGAAATCTGATTAAGTAATCTAGACAATGTTCTCTTTGGTTCATGAAGTACTGCATGTGTACACATTCAGATGAAATAACATCCTTTACAAAGCTATACAGAAGCACTTCTATGAGCAAAACATTGGATTATAATGTGAAAAAAATTATGTGCACTTATAAAGGCCAGCAGCAAAGGAATAAGGATCTTGAAGTTTTTTTTTTTTAAAAAAAAGAAGAAACATGCCACTCACTGAAGGAAGAAGATTTGATACAGCAGTTCCTGATGATGTGATTACGACTGCTGCCTTGCGAGAACCTCTGCCATAGCCAAGAGCGTGAAATCCAAGAGACCGTTCATCGTAACAAGATATGCATGTTGTTGAAGGATGTCTTGTAGCCGAAAGTGCAAGAGGGGACGATCTTGACCCAGGAGCTATACAGAAGTACTAAAGCGAAATGGATCAGAAGCATAAGAAATGCTAAAACTATTTAGTTCACTGAACTTACCGTGAAACCGAGCCTAACACATTCTTCAACTATAAGGGATGCCCATGTCAAGTTAATGTTAGAGCAGCTTTTGATGAAAGATTCGGTTTCATTGTGCTCCAAGCATAAGTCCTACAAAACATATGGGATAGCATTAGTTCTGGTTCTAGACAATATAACTTGTTTGGCCTAAGGTCAACTTCGGTTTCTTTATCATTGTGATTATCAGGAAGTTCTACAGAAAAGTCTAAAATACCAAAAGTTTCAATAATAATTTGTTATATGTGACAAAATATAGTTGGATAGATAGGACCATACCATGTTTGAATAAAATTTGAGATGTGAGAATCTAATAAATGATTGATTGGGGTTCAGAAATTTCTCCTACAAAAATAAAAAAAGAATGTCAGATGTGACCAGAGATAATATTTTACAACAATCTTAATAGAAAACATAAACAAGAGAAATTTGAAAGTTATATTATATCAACTAATAGGGAATGTTAGAATGATTTGCATTGCCCAATGGGCTTATGCAACTGTAGCTGGGCCGGCACCATGTATTGCCGCCTAGGGCATTGCCCTTGTCACGCCCCACAGCCGTGACTCCCTCCGGCTGTGGCTATATATGTATACCCATCTTATGGAATGAATATAGCACAATTGGTGCGTGACAATCCCCACTGTCATGGTATCACGAGTTTCCTTTTCTCCTGGGAATCTGCTTCCACGCTAAAACCCTAACCACCCATTGCTGCCATCACAATTTCATCCAGGGAAACCTCTCATCTCTGACTGTTGCTGCAAGATGAAGTCTATGGCCGACGACCTTGGCGATCTTGGAGAGATCGCGGACCACCGCACATTGGTCCTCAAATGTCTTGCGCGGTCTATGAGCACTTCCAGTACATGGTGGCCTTCATCACCCGTCAGCGCCTGTTACCCGCATTCCTCGACACGCAGGCGACCTTAGTCTTGGGGAGCTGCTGCAGCCCCCAGCGCGCCCTCACCACGGCAAGCACTGCCCTCGTCGCTATGGCTCCATATCCTGCACCAGCGCTACCCCTGCTGCTGCCGTCCACGCCCACCCTCCTAGCATCCCTGCTGCTCCGAGTCGACCCTGCAGCCTACCCCACCTGGCTTCAATGTGGGTGGCAGACATCATCGCATGGGCTCAGGGATACATATTTTGTTCCTCAACTTTGAGTTTAACTTTGGAGTTTTCAACTAACAAATTTTTGGTCTTACAATTTTATTAGGAAATCCAAACAAGAATACCAAAGTTCATTGCACATCACCCCCTAACCATTCAAGTACTCAATTAACTTGGTGACAACCCTTTACTTATGAGATCTGTTACGGTGCTTGGAAGGTACCCCTAGGTACCTCCTGATTTGACTTAATCTCAGTCCTTGATAATTTGATATTAAAAAATTAGTACCGGACCCATCAATTTTGGTAACAGTCCAGAACTTAAAGTACCTTTTAGTAGGTACCTCCCTGTTTTTAACAGTTAGATCTGATCAAATGAACGGTTGCTATTAATTCCAAGCACCATAACAAATCTCTTTACTTATACTACATTAATACCAAAAAATAATTTGTATTTGCGATTGGAGGGAGTAAGAAGCATGAAATTATTCTAGAGACATAAAGTTATTGTAAAAACAGAAATCAACTACAAAAGTAAGATGGAATAATGCTAGGACTTTACCAAGGTTATGGTGATACCTTTTGCGTGCTAGCAGTGGCATCTATTGTGGCTAGAACTTCTGCATCCAAATACACCTGTTGAGGCAGATCCAACAATTCAAAACTAACAACCAGATGTTAGAGGGTAATGGAAGACTTTGATTTTTGCAACCCATTAAACTGATAGAAGTGCTGACATTTACACCATCCTAGCTATCAATGTGGAACGTTTGGTGTCAAGGTGATGCAAAGATTATACGCATATAGAGCAAGCTCTGGCAGGCTAGAGATGTAAAATGCTTATTCTTTTCAAGGTTTACAAGTGCTCAGGGAGGCCAGGGTGTGCACAACTGACACCAGCCCCACCCACTCATCCCAAACAAAGATAAGAAGGATGAAGAGAGCTAAAAAGGAAACGAATGTACCGTGTCCCGAGTTCTCCCCCTCCCCCCCCCCCCCCCCCCCCCCAAATTATGCAATTCTAGTATAAAAAATGCATAATAGTGAAGAAATGTTACCAGTTGAGCATTCAGAGTCTCTAACAGATGTGAATCTTCAGAATTATAACACGATGCTAAGCCTTTGTGAGAGATGCTGCCTGAAGAATAGTAGCAATTTGGCATCTGTTTAAGATATAGTAGGAAAAAAATTAAACAAAAAGGTACCATACTTATTGTGATCACTTAATAAAGAGTAACCTACAACACAACTTTAATAAAACAGTTCGTTTAAAACTGGAGAGAGAGAGAGAGAGAAGTTGGCCCAATTAGATAACAAAACCGTTAAACAATGAGAAGTTAAAAGATAAGAATCAACAGCAAATAAGAAATATTAAACCTTACAATTTTAGCAGTAAGTCGACAATTTGAACTAATTCCACATACCTGATGAAAAAGAGATTCCAATAAAGAAATTGCATCTTCGAATGTATGAGATATAGAGTCATCCCAAATGATGGTTGATGATAATATGGAAAATCCATCAAATTCGCTTAACTCGACCTGAGAGAATAAAATATATAGACAAGCATTGCAGACGATAAATGTCAAATAGTTACATGACAGCTTGGGGAAAGGAAATAGAAAAAAATATGGATGTTATCATAAACTGAAGAAAAATCCATGTTACGGCTGTCACTGGTCAAAACACATTTAAACTGCACGAGGCCAATAGAAAAATGAAGGTTATTACCTGAGGGATGAAGAAGTAATATGAATCAGTATTCTCCTCTATAGACAGCAATTTCCTGTCATATTTCATGCCTACAGATCCATAAGCCCTTATCAAGTGTGAATCAGAAGAGAGATATCTGCAGGGAAATAAGTCCTAATTTTGTTAGGACTGAGTGTGCAAGAGTTGGGTGGGAGGAGGTGAATGGAACCTCACCTCGATAACATATCAACTCCACTTTTTACAAATTTGGAACCGTGCAAACAAATTGCAGAGCCAATGCCACAGATTTGAAGTTGAAATGATGAACCTGAGGTTTGCTTCCTCGATAAATAAAACTGTGGAAATAATGACGATCCTCTAAAGTGAGAGCACAACCACGACAGTGCCTTCGTACTGGGTGGCACATGCACCTGCCACATGGAATGTCATCGTTCATCAGTCACGGCAATTCCAAACTGCGCGAGCAACTCGTCAAAAACCACCGTACGATCTCCTAGTACTCACAAACACGAGAACTTCGTGACCGTACAAAGAACTTACCTCAAACCTGATCACCCCACTGCCGACTCCAGGCGGGCTGGACTTGGCCTCCTCCGTGGCGCGGCGCAGAGCGTCGAGTCCGTTGTCGACGGTGAGCGCGGGAGGTAGCCTACGAGTGAACGATAAGTCCACGGGAAGGTTGCGGTCTTCAATATCGGACACCTCGTCGACGTCGATCACGATACCCGCGGGAAGCGCCGCGCGCGTAGGCAGAAGGCGGAGGCGGAGACAGGAGGGTTGGATTCTTCTGCGGAGGTAGCGGCGGCGAGGGAGTAGGATAGAAGGAGGAGAGGGAGCAGGGCATAGCGATGGGAGGGGGAGGCGGGGCGGGGGCGAGACGGTGAACATTCTGGCGAGGTTGGTGTGGCGGAAGCGGAGACCAAGAGTGGTTGTGGACGGGTGGCGTGAGTTGCCTGGGTTTAGGGGGAAGGGGATTAGGTTCATGGGCCCCGCTGTTATATTCTCTATGGGCTGGGCTTGAATGTTAAAATTGTGGGCTCCTGCGCTGGCCCGTTTGTTATATCATCAAGAAAAAAGTACTTTCAACCTTATTCAACTATTATGGAAGTTTGATTTTACTTCCTTAATTACGAAATCAGATAGGACGACTTTCTCAACTCTAAAAACTATTATTTTTCCTCTCTAAACAGTTTTAAACAACGATTTTACAAACATGAATGACGATTTTGCTACCGAGCTCCAGACGCAAACACGTACTGGGCTTGCGCTCGGAGAGGAAGCCCAAAACAGGGGTAATCAAAGCAGCCACTTGCTTCGCCCAACATTTCAGCTACGGTTGATGTTTTCCTTAGAAACACGATTGCGACAGTACTACTAGTATTACTTCTATTTGGCTCTTAATAAAGGATGTTTGGAGCCATTATAATGTCACTTGTGTACTGATGGAGTCGTGTTTGTACCCTTGGGGGACCTTTGGCTAATGTCCGTCCTTTGTGACCGATGAAGTAGATCGACCAACCTTGCATTGCGGTGTGGTCCCCCACGTCCCTGTGAGTCATATGTCATAGCACAATTGTTACCAAAGATTATTATTATATAAGCAATTAAAATTATTCTTCCTGACGTACATAAAATGTATAGCATTACCTTGCCAAAAACAAATGTGCAGCATTTCCATTATATCTTCAGCTTAGCTTTCGACTTTTCACAACACTTTCAAGTAGTAAACAAACATTGATAAAGAAGTTGTGTTAATTTGAACTAAAAATTGATGATATTTTAAAGAGTAATGGAGGTAGTATTTAAGATCTGATGCAGGAACAAATTTTTATAACATTTGTATAAATCTAAGATGTGAATGTTCCATAATTTAAGAGGTATACAATGTTTCTTTCTGTAAATGGCGAGAAAAAATTTTAATCTCGATTTTGTTGGTTTAAATTTTTGAGTTGTACGTAAAGATAGGACTGGCGTGCGTGGATTCATTGAGGTAATAGGGATAAGTTTGTATACGCTGTGAACATGTCATATGAGCGAACACTGTGCTAACTCTTTTAAATATGAAAACAAAATGTACATACCGATGTCGGCCACTTTGCTACAGTTCCAAAGCCTTGGAATTTTCCGTTCTGTATCTCGGTAGTACTCGTAGCCAGTACAAGTCCTACGACTAGCAGGCTGACGACTACTACTAGTTTACTAGTAGTCGAAAAAAGAAGAAAGACGGCGAGGAATCACTGAATCAGCGAAGGTGAAAAAAAAAAAAAAGGAAACTAAAATCAGTAGTAAACGAAGGCAGGCGAGCGTCACCACCACACAGCGCCCGACAGCCAGCCGACTGCTCAGCCCCCTGCCCGGGGAGTTTTCCCGTCCGGGGCCGCCGCATCGGGTCCAATCCCATCGATCCTTTTGCTGCCTTCACCACGGAGCTGGTCTCGGTGCCCCGGTGATGGGACTCCTGGTGGCGGCGGAGCAGCTCCTGCGGAGAGGGGCGGTGGACTGGGAGCAGGAGGCGTACCCGGCGTACGACGACTTCCTCGCGCTCCCCATCTTCGTCGTCTTCTTCCCCACCGTCCGTTTCTTCCTCGATCGCTTCGTCTTCGAGGTGCGTCGTCGGACTCGGAGAAGAATAGTCTTGCGCGTCTTTCCCCGGTTTACTCAGTCAAGGTTCTTGATTCTTGACCATGAAGGCCTTAGCTTGCTGTTGACTGGCGTTGGGCAATCGCCTCAAAGATCAGTTTTTGCTGGGGTTCCCCAGCTCTAATCGTGGCCTGTTCAAGTACACTTACCCGTTTCTGTTCGACAAGGCGATCTAATAGATGCGTGCTCGTGCTAATTTCACACGTGGAAAGCGCGTGATTCAGGCATAGTTCCGTTTGGGGCTTAAATGATTGGATTCTCTGGATAACCAAACTCATAGCGTTTTGTTTCCTCTTAAGCTCGTATATCATCTAGTAAATGTCTGACCCTGAAGAAATTCTATTTCAATGGTAACTGAAATATGCTTAGTGTCATGGTTTCGATTGTAACTGGTGGATGGTAGTTCCTCACTCCAGAACTAGGCTAATGCTAAGGGTATGCAACTTCCAAATTGGAAGTAGCTGCCTTTTTTTTAACACTAGTTCTTGCAGTTTATATCTGCCTTTGGAAGTAGCTGGTTCACTGATGAAATTTTTGGTTGGTTCATTGGTTAGTAGGCTGCTAACATGTTCTTACAGTTTATATCTGCTAACATGATATTTCAGAAGCACACAAGTTCTTGCAGTTTATATCTGCCTTTTTTTATTACATTGGAAGTAGACAGTTTATGTGCGCTGCTGGATTCTACACAAATATTATTTCTGGATTACTTTATCCTATAATCATAGTTTTCAAGGCGGTGTGGCGTCCAAGTTAAGGCTGCGTACGCCTGGGTGACAAAGTGTAACAAAGCCGTTGTAGCTACCCTGGAGCGCCTATGTGACACCTTAACAAAATGGCTTTTAATGATCTAAATCGCACGTCGTATATTTGTATTCAAAGTGCTTCATTCTTGACTAAGTTTAGTTGCTTGGCTGATTTCTTAGTATAAGGTCCTATATTGGACAACCAGTTTTTGACGTCAGAGAGAGCTTTTTTTTTTTGTATATATAAGTTAGGTGAGGATTCTGAGCTAGACTACAATAAAATGGCTTTACAAACTACAATGGAATACAAATTCTGTGTAATGGAAATTAAAATTGATTTTTTTTCAGAAAAAGAGTTGCATATATCGCCACAAGTCTTGGAATATGATATACATGTTCTTACAAGCACATTTTTATTTCCCTCTCGAGATCACTATAATAAATTTCAAGCAAATTTAGCCATATTTATTGGATACAGTGTTTCTTGTGCCTCTGAAATATATTTTTGGGGAAGGATTGCATGGACAGATAGTCCAACATGAGTCCTTCAATAAAATTCATGCCTGTATCTGAAATTCATATGGATAGAACTCTGTCTCTCAGTAAATTTTAACAGTTGAATATTTGATACTCATTTTGATGACTTGTGTTGACATTATTTCTTTGCTCTCTGCTATGTGCTTGCTTCAGTGGGTTGCAAGGAGGCTTATATTTGGGAAGGGACCTCATAAAGCTGGTAATGAATCAGAAGAAACGAGGAAGAAGATAAGGAAATTCAAGGAATCAGCTTGGAAATGTGTTTATTTCCTATCTGGAGAGCTTTTATCTTTGTCAGTCACATATGACGAGCCATGGTTCACTAATACCAAATATTTTTGGGTAGGACCTGGTGAACAAGTTTGGCCTGATCAAAAGATAAAGTAATACTTTAATTCCCTGTGTTTTCTGATACAAATTCTTGTTGGTTCTCGGGCGAGTCTTAATCTAATGGTTGTGCCCTTGTTCTCAGGTTGAAACTGAAGGCTGTATATATGTACGCTGCTGGATTCTACACATATTCAATATTTGCACTTATGTTCTGGGAAACAAGGCGGTCAGACTTTGGCGTTTCAATGTCGCATCATGTTGCAACTGTTGTTTTGATCATTCTATCTTATGTGTTCAGGTCTGTTTCTTATCTCAACTAATTGTTTTGCTCTTAAATGTACAGCAAGGGAGACCCCTGCTGTTTTTCTCTTGTTGTTTTGTGAATTGTCATTATATCAATTGCTAAGGACACTCATTTCTTGATTGATTTTTCTGTTCCTTTCATTGATGATTTGTTTAATTACATCTTTGTTTTATTTGGTTTACCAGATTTGCTAGAGTTGGCTCTGTGGTGTTGGCAATTCATGATGCAAGTGACGTGTTCCTGGAAGTAGGAAAGATGTCCAAGTATAGCCATTGCGATTGGCTTGCCAACATTTCATTTCTTCTGTTTGTTCTTTCATGGGTTGCTCTCCGCCTCACATATTTTCCATTCTGGATCCTCAGAAGTACAAGGTAAATTGTTCTGTTCTCAGTAGCCTATCAGACTCTTTTTGTCAAGAAAAAACACCAAAATGTTAACAGGGTAAAAGGTTTGTTTTCATATCTGAAATTAGAAAGCAGACCCTGTTTTCTTATTTGTTTGCCCAAATGTTTGTTGCAAAAACCGGGTAGTGCCTGCTCCAGAATCAGACCTTCACTTCGGTGAAAAAAAGAAAAAAAAAAACAGACCTTCAAAGTTAGTGGCGTGTTATAATAATATTGCGGCCTATAGAAGCTTACTTCTGTTGTCCACACAGTTTAAGGGGATTTTGTATGTGGAACTACCAGTACTCAGGGATTTATATCTTTGTTTCCTTTGATGTATTTTTATTGTTCTGTGTGAAGTATGTCATAATAAATTGCAATAGCCAACTTGTGAAACCCTGCGCAAGCGGGATCTATGTTCACTGGGCTGCCCTTTCGTTTGATGCATTTTTATTTTTCTGTGTGAAGTATGTCATAATAAATTGCAATAGCCAACTTGTTAAACTCTTTCAATTGTTGAACAGATTTGGTACTTTAATTCAGAAGCAAACTGACCAAAGGTCTTAGGATTCATTACTAATTTAGTTCCATTTTTTCCAGCTATGAGGTCTTGTTGACCTTGGATAAAAAGAAGCACAATTTTGATGGTCCTATATACTACTATGTGTTCAATTCTCTTCTATTTTCACTTCTTGTTCTCCACATATATTGGTGGGTTTTAATATATCGGATGCTTGTGAGGCAAATCAAGACAAGAAATGTTGGAGATGATGTTCGATCTGGTAAGCACTGGCTCTCTCTCTTTATTTGTGTGTGTGTACTACATAAGCACGAATTTGTAAATGCTTTGTGAGTCAGTTTTCATGTCAGGTGCAAAAGTTCTCTAATTAGAGTTGTCTGACTTCTGTTGATGTTAAAATGTTTTTGAGTTTGCTATGATTTTACTTTGTCATGCTTGTTATACAGATTCTGAAGGAGAAGACGAGCATGAAGACTGATTGTCACCATCCTCTCGTTTACACATCACAATGATGCTAGGTGCATCAACACCAAATGCCCAAGCATTTGTATTCTTTCCCTGGATTCAAGAGACTGTGCAGATTATGGGAGCACGAGCATGTTGCTTACACAATTCATTGGAACTGAGCTGATCGGTTCTGTCTCGTCCTCCCATCTATGTTGTATTATGTATGTGTTAGAAATTGCACTCCAAAAATCTTTTTATATTCTCAGAAGCCAAGACAAAATTCTTTGACCGCTCACTCTGTAGAGAATTTTTTACGACATTACCAGTAATTGTAATACCAGTGTGACAGTCCATAGAAGACTCATGTTCTAAAACCTTTTTGTCGATAGATTATGTAAACTCTGAATGGGATGTTGTCTGTTTAAAATCTGTACGATTAAAATCTTCCTGTTTGAAATTCTGATTGTTGAAATTTGCACGAGTAAAATCGCTGAGCCCTGTAAGCTTACTGCAGACAATACTCCGATGTCTTTATAGACGATGTTCAGTTGGTTCCTCAGAGCTTGCAGATAGTTTATGACCCAACTGCAAACTAGCAACAATACAGGGAACTTATAATTAACTGTAGTAAATCTGACCTCCTGTTTGAAAACAATACATTTTGATGCAGATTTTTAGGAAATATATATAACAAAATATAAATTGCTATTGACATCAAAGGACTATAATGCCCATGAGGCCTGAGCCTTGTCCGTTGTCCCACCCAACCCAACCCAATTCAGACAGATATTTTCACTCTGGAAGACAGTATAAGAGAGCGTGCAGTGTTATCTTATCCCCGTCCCTCCCAAAAACCTCTATCATAGGGCAGGCAGAATCGGTCGAAGAATGGCAGCACCAGCCTCACCAGGACTTCTCCAGGCTCCATCCTTCTGCGCCGCTAGGAGCCTCCCGGCGGTGCGCCGGTCAGCTTCCCGGCGAGCGCCGTTTTCCGTACGGGCCTCGGCTTCTGACGCCACCAAGTACGCCGTCCTCAAGGCCTTCCGCGAGAACAGGGCTCTCAAGGTACCAAGTGAAGCTAGTGTGACTGATTGTTATTTTTGAATTTTGATGGTTGCTGACCTTTTTGAACTGTGCAGATCATTTCCGGACTTCAGAATTTGGATAGGAGCAATGTTGCATCTGTTGTCACAGCTGCAGATAAGGTGTGTAGCACATTATCTTCCAAATAATTTATTATGGAGAGCTTGTTTGGTCAGCAGAAAAATGTCAGTGGCCTCAATGTATGGTAAGATTTGTGCTACCGATGATTTGTCAACGAGGGAGTACTGCATAATAAAGCTATCCTATTTGAATACAACCAACATCAACAAAAGATGACGTGGAGCATATGTTTTTGCTATTGCATGTTCAAAAAAGTGACAATATTCGACGGGAACATATGAAATTCAGAGGGATTAAGTATTTTAAGAAAAGGCTCCTTTGTTGATGCGACAGATGACTAACGAACTTTTTTTTTTCTCGAATACTATGACTAACGGATTGGGGGAGGCCAAGCTGTGACTTATTTTGCTTTACAATATACTATCCCTATTGGCCTATTCCTCAAAAAGTGTATATGCTTTACCTTGATAGTGTTGCTATGTATATCAACCCAAAAAAAACCTGTCGTAAATAACCTTAAAAACTCTTGGTGATGGCTGCAGGGAGGTGCCACTCATGTTGATATAGCATGTGACGAAGACTTGATAAAGCTTGCTCTTGATCTTACCACACTTCCGGTGAGCTAACTCCATTCATGGAGATATTGGAAATTATAATCTCCTTGGTGGCTTGACATGACCATAGAGTTGGATATGCTAAGAACTTTATTCTGGAAATCGCACGATGCAGATTTGTGTCTCATCTGTTGATCCTTCAAGGTTCCATTCTGCAGTACAAGCTGGCGCTAAAATGGTTAGAGTTTAATCTCTGAATGAGAACTGTGCAATGAAACTTGAAACAAACAGCTTTGGTAACTAGTTTCCTTCATAAACCTTTTCTTCATGCAGGTTGAGATTGGAAATTATGATTCTTTCTACGAGATGGGCATTGAATTCTCTTCTGAGCAGGTTCTCACACTTATCCTACTTATTTGAAATGAAGATTGCAATGTTGAAAGAAGGAAGCCATACATTTTCAATTTATTTCAGATTCTAAATATGACAAGGGAGACCAGGAAGATGCTTCCAGATATCACCTTGTCAGTAACAGTTCCTCACACACTGAGCCTTCCAGATCAGGTACAACTCCCTTAGCACTACTTATCCAGACCAAGGATTTCATTTCTGAGTACAATTTTTCTGAACTGTCAAATAACTGACACATTTCTTAAACCTATTGCAGATGAGGCTTGCAGAGCTACTTGAAGAGGAAGGTGCCGATATCATCCAAACGGAGGGTGGGAAATGTTCTAGCCCAACAAAGCCTGGAGTTCTCGGATTGATTGAAAAGGTAGATCATCGACAGAAACATTCTGCACCGTTCGGATCCTTCATCATACTGTGTTTGGTATTTACTAATATTTATTAAATTTGTGATGAAAAATTGGCAGGCGACACCAACACTGGCCGCGGCGTACTCCATCTCCCGGGCCGTCAGCATACCGGTAATGTGTTCTTCGGGACTAAGTTCAGTCACTGCACCAATGGCAGTCACCGCCGGAGCTGCTGGCGTGGTATGTTTTTGTACTAGTTTTTTTACCTGAAATTTTCTCAACCGTCGAGGCGTGTTTTTTTGTTTGATGCATTACTCAGAACGAATGAACTCAGCTTCGTGAGCGTGCCACACAGTTTTGAAGAAACTAACTTTATAATATCTTTTTTCTTCTTAACTCCACAGGGAATCGGTTCTGCCGTGAACAAGCTCAACGACGTCGTGGCGATGATCGCAGAGGTGAGAAGCATCGCGCAAGCAATGGGTCTGCCCTCTTCAGGAAATGTGTCCGAGCACTTGAGATCATCATCAGTTCATCACTAGCGCTAGGAACGAATTCCCACTTGCTTGGTTTTTTTTTTTTTCCTTCGCAGCAACCGGCAAACACGAGTACTAGACTAATAAGTGCTCCAGTAGTTAATAAGAGAACGAACGCAGCAGAAGGTTCCAGCTTCCTATTGTCGTGGCAATGGTTACTGCAAAATGCAATATAGAATGTTGTTTCTCCTGCAGCTCATACTTATCCTTCATGTTGCAAAATGCAATACAGAGTGTGTTGTCTCTGCCACATTTTTATTTATTTATCGTTCCTGTTGAAGTTTACAACGACTCCATCCGTTTAAAATCCATCCGTTCTAGCAAGCGTCAAAAATTAAAAAATACAGGTAGTAGTACGATCGAAACTGTTCATGCTTAAATGTAAGAGCAGTTCTCTTCTTCCCAGAGTCCAAGGAAAAAAAGGGAAACGAAATGGAACTATTAGTAGTCTAGTATGTAAAAGGTCCAGATCGAGTCACTCAAAGCAGCAGCAAAGATCCCCAAGAGAGATATGCCCTACGCATGATCTTAACCGACGAGCACGCACCTAGGACTCGATCTGCATTCTTCGGAGATGCCGCGGCACGCATGATCACAGATCTCTCTCTCTCTCTCTCTCTCTCTCTCTCTCTCTCTCTCTCTCTCTCTCTCTCTCTCTCTCTCTCTCTCTCTTTCTCTCTCTCTCTCTCTCTCTCTCTATCTCTCTATCTCTGCCTGCAAGTGGCAGCATGCAACTTCCGATCGCCTTTTGCGTACGGCGGCTTCCTTCCTGGGCCGCCGGGACGTCATAGACGCCATCCTCTCATCATCGGCTCCTCGGAAGTTCGAGAAGAAGCAGAGAGACATGACGACATGGGAACTCGGAGGAGAGCACGACGCGTCGCTGTCGCTTTTGCTGCCTTGAGAGATGCTGCCTGCCTGCACTGCATGCCCGCCCTATGGAGATGCCTGCATGCCCGCAGAGAGCTTAGCTTTTAATTTTGGAGGAAACCGCAGCCATGTCGTCCTCTCCTCTGATGCGCGTGTTGCCGCTTTATTCGCTACGGCCGCGGCTTCAAAGTCACTGCGCTGGCCTCTTTCTTGGTTTGCATATGCGGTGTAAACGACAGGGCTAATTATTCAGATCCCGGAACTAAACGCGACTGCTTATAAACTACTCCTCCGTTTTCATTTGCGTGTCGTTAGGACACATCTCTTTAGTGCATTCTTAGTTATATTTGGTTGTTCCAAACAACATATATAAAAAGAATGGAGTAGACGGGTACGGTGTTTTATAATACCGCGCGATGTCGTGGAATTTTGAATGTACCTTTAAAATAACATAAAAAAATGATAGAAAAGGGTCATATTTATTTTCACATGAGATGTTTAGTCTCATCGGACAGTTGACGAATGTTAATAACGTGACGCGACGTGGTGCGAGAAAGAATTAGACAGTGAGTAATGATTATTATATAAAGGTACATATGTAATGAATAGGATCTGAGTAGAGGATAATATGTGTGCCTTTGCTGCCAGAAGTATGTTTTTTTTTTTTCAGAACAAGTTCTAGTATATGTATAGATATAGTCTCTTGTGTTGAAATGTTCTGTGCACTGCAAATGGATAGCTGCCTGATTAGGGTGAAGGCGCATCAGGCCCTGGTATCAAAAGAGAGCACATGCATGGTGACTCGACATGACCTTAGCCATAATATATAACCGTAATTTGCGTGCTTTACACACTTCTTGCCGCACACGTATGTATGTATCTAGCTTGGACATAGACGCATAATATTGTAACTTTATCAGGCTTAGCTTTTAATTATAAATATATAAATATACCGTAATAGAGAATTCAGTTACGATTCTGAAGGTCGATAGTGTCATCACTTTATATATACCAAGCACGTACAAGTAGTATTTCTGATTGCGGCGGGGAGCAATAACTTATATCTAGTGTTTGTTGATAAATAGATGGGCCTATAACATGGAATTTAATGTTACATATATTCCTCCTTTATTTGTACGTAGGGTTTAGCTATGCATTGTTTTAAAACAATTTCCACTGTCACCCTTGATTGGACGGCTGTGTCTTGAAGACGAACGCTGTTAGTTTTTTTCAACGAAAATATGTATTTTTTAAAAAAATGGACTTTAATATTAGACTCTGCATCCGATTTCTATACCTTTTTCACCATATACAAGTACTGTTTTCTTCAAAAATAAAATTATCGTAGCGGTTTTACATTGCTCCCACAAACTCTGTTTATTGGTAGTGAGAGAAAGCCAGATGATCCTGGGCTATAAAAAAAGTTGAAATGAAAAAGGATCAAGCAGTGCATGCTAATAATTATTAGATTTATCTTATGGTTCATCTTTGATTTGTATAGGAGATATTAATTAATTAGTTATTATTAGTTCAATAATCCTGTGAAAAAAGAGGGGTGCCACAAACAATATAAGTAAAGCAGTTGCATGCATGATAACATAATCATGCATACATATACATTATTCTTGGGTGACACCAAATACATGAGAGTGTGATTGTGAGCGATAAATAAACCAAAACAAAAAACGAACAGTAGAGTTGTAGAGAGCTAGAGATGATCTGTCCTTGATTATTCACCCACTGATCGAATCGACACAACGCAGTAACAAACATAATCGACCACAAACAAAGAACAACTAATTAATAAACATACATTAAGAGTACAAAAGAACCTACTGACATATATAACATATATATATGTATGTGTAGCTGCATGATGTGATGCATGAGCTAGCGTTAGGCCGACCAATCCACCGCCGTAGCTGGATCGTCGTCATCAACGTCGTTGTTTCGTGTCGCCCTGCGGCCCGCGGCGTGCGCCGGCGGCGGCGGTCGTGGCTAGCTAGCTAGCTAGCCAGCTACACGGCGACCTTCCTGGGGTGGTAGTTGTTGATGAAGTCGGAGGCCTTGCGGTCGACGTCGCGCTCGCCGACCCACCATCCGTAGTCATCGTCGCTAGAACGCACCTTGCGCACGTACCCGGTCCGCCCGTCCCAGTCGCTCATGTCGTCGTCGTCGTAACGCCTCGATTTGCGAAGGAAGCTGAAGATCGGGCACAAGAACGAGGACTTCCCTCCTCCCATATATGCTCTCTCTCTCTCTTAAGTACTAGCTTCTCTGTTCTCTCTCTCTGAGCTGTGATTAGCTACTTAATAAGTGACTTATTATTGCTTTGCTTGCTCGGCGAGGGCTTAATGGCAGTGTATGAGATGGAGATCAGGAAGGCGGGGACACCTCAATTTATAGATGGAGGGAAGGAGGGGAGAGGACCGCCATGGGATGGTGGATGCAAGCTGGCTAGCTAATAGGGGTTCCAACAAAAGGCGGGCGTACGGGAGGATCGTCGATGGAGCGAGGAGGGATGGACGTCCCAGATCGCGCGATATCGGAGGATGCTAAAGCGCATGTTCTATATAGTATAGCATTAGCAGCAAGAGATGATATGATTGATATGATGAAGATCAAGAAGAAGCGCGTGGTTTCGAGACCACCTTTCTTTTGTTTCTTCGACCCAGAGCCCCTAGCTAATCATCTAGTGTATATGATAGACCTTCCTTCCTTGCTTTGCTGCTGCACAGCTTGATCCTTGGATGATAATTGGCCTCCCTATCACTCTCATTCTGAAGTGAATGAAGAAGCTTTCTTAGAGCACTATGCATGCCGTACGGAAAAAATATCTAAGGCTTTGTTCGTTTCTAGAGTGTACATGTTGTCACATAAATGTACGCAATAAAATGCGGTATTTTCTGTTGCGTTAGTTGCGTTAATTTTAATTTCTTACTCTCTTCACTTCTTTAATTATATGCAACTTGCAAAATTTTACTTGACCTGAATGCTCTCCAGACGAAAAGCAGCGTACGTGCTTTCCCTTATATTGCATGATGTAATTTATCTAGTCTTGTTGGCAAAAGGCAGCAGGGTCAAAGCATGCGCAGCTAGCACTGGAAACGACGGGCCTTTAGGTTAGGTTAGTCTCCGAATCTCTACCTTTGCAGCTGCTAGCTCTTGTTTAAGCTTTACTGCAAGCTGTGTATGCGTGTTCTTCCTAATTTTCCGCCTGTCTTAATTAGCTAGAGCAATCGATCGACCCACGGTAGGCGGTAGCTATGATATATTCCCGTAAATAACAATGCCAAGTAGACCATTATCATATATCAATGCGCTAACACAAAGCATATGACCCGTGGTTCACAGCATGCGTGTAGAGCAAATGGAGGTATAATAGGTAATAATATATCTCAGCCGTATTCAATTTTTATCCAATACTTAACAGTTTATCAGTGTCATCACGTATGCAACTAGCAAAGGGAAGGCGATCGCGCACGCTATGGAGGAATTGTGTAATCATGAGCAGCGGCCGATCGAACAACAATAGCATCTTTTTGTTTTGGGAACCAGTTCGGATTCGTGTAGCTTCAATGCCGTGGACCAGTAGATCTTGTTCTTCAAATCTCTCCTGTTCCCCGATAGAGCCTGAATAATCGATAATTTCAACATAAATTCTATTTCAGGCGAGTGAAATCACTTTCACTCTCAACGAGTTCAACCAGTGCTTCATCTGATTTGATGGATCCGTTTTGGGAGATTTTTTTTTAGAAAAAAAAACTATAGAAAAAGTTGTAGATTGTAGTCCTCCAATCTAGATGTAAGGCCGAGAATAATTGAGTGAAAGTTTCAGACGACTGAATACTAGCAAAACTCCCTTCAATCGATTAATAATACAGCTGCGCAGTTTTCTCTGAGGATCGGAGGTTGTATGTAATAAGTGTCAGAAGTTATTAATATAGTTCTGAAAACTAATTAATTTATTTGCTGCATCTCTGGGAAAAAAACTACTCGTAATTAAGAAGCCACTGCAGATCGGTTAAACTAGTTCAACTTGCTGATATCCTTTTCTCACTGACCGCAGTACGGGTACATTGCACACATATGCGCCGCAGTACGGGGGTACGACCATTTGTTTCTGCCCTGAAAGTAGTAGCAGCTGGCAAGCAAGCGCGCGGCGATCTCTGTGGGCTGCTCGAGTTGGGCGAAAAGGAACAGTCCAATCCCAGGCTGCTAGTACTACCTTACCTTTTGTTCGGCCACGAAACCACCAGGAAGAACACCACGCACGACGACGACACAGGTTTATAATACCTTTTCTCCATCTGAGATCGCCTCTGCTGCTGATGATGAACACATTCTCTGTCATACATTCCTCCCTTGTGGTTTTGCTACTTTCTCTGTTATTAGATTACTCATCATGCTAATTAAATTCAGTGACAGCTAGATGTATAGCTTGCAGGCCGGGGGACGACGGAGGGTATGCAGGGGGGCATATGGTGCATGCACGCGTACAGATCCTTAAGCCCTAAGCATGGTCGGTGCCCTACCCAGGTTAACAATTGTAAAATACAGTATTATGTAAATCATACATCACCTGATCCAAATGCACCTGTACGTCTGTATGTGTAAAACAAAGCGAAACGAGAGAGAGGAATAGAATTCAAATATGACAAGCACTAGTTTGTCGCCATACGTAAAGGCTTTATGCAGCTACTAGCCTACTAGTACTAAACAATACTGTATACAATACACGTACACCTCCTCAATTATACTACTCGAGAATACACCAGAGAGATTGCTCTGGAAAAAAAAAACGACGACGACTTGCAACACTATTCACTTTAATTTGTCAAACCATTATATATATATATATATATATATATATATATATATATATATATTGTATATTTGCGACTTTGAGTAGCTGGAAGAATATATGTTCGGCGCTATGTAGTATTTGTTAGGTACGCGTACGCCGCTTATTATTGACGGCTGTACAGGGAGTAGAGTCGGAGCATCTTCAGCCAACAAAAGTGTCGAGAGATCGGGCCATTTTCCTAGGCTCTCAAAATGAAGGGAGTCAGATATACGGCGCATTCTGATGTTCAGGCTGAACGTGACCGCCGAGATACTGCATATATCGGCTCGCAGATTAAGCATTATATTGGTCTTCTGAAGCTCACATTATTACTTAATAGTAACAATTTGTTGTCGAATTACTTGACGTCGATTACTAACTGATCAATATATCATTCTAATATCTTCCAACGCAGATTAATAACGAGTATATATAGCGTTAATTCTTGTGTAAATATGATCGAGAAACAGCAAGCAAGGGGGCCAACTAATTTGGACGGTCCATGACATCACGATTTGCAAATGACGCAATTAATAGTACACGCACGCATAGCATTGTGAGGCAAGCAAAAGGGGAGCGCCCGGCCGGTTCACTGCCCACTGGACGTCGCCATTGATTCGAGAGAGGCGTGTAAAGACACAGCAGAGATTATTCGCGTACGTAAGAAAGAAGAACGGTTTTGTCCTCGAATTTGCAACGAAATTACAAGTTTGAGACCGTCGTCGTCCATGGCGACCAAACGGCCCCCACCATTTTTTCTAATTAAGCTCGATCGAATTAACTGGCAAGAAGAGATGAACCATGATCATCCGTACATATATTTACCGCCCCGCACTTGCGTCCCGCGCGCGCGCACTCATCAGTTGTGGCAGATCTTGGCGGTGGGCATGGTGACGCAGACGGGCGCGTACTTCTTCTTCGCCTCGGGGCTGCCCTTCTTGGGCTCGTCCGCCGACGCGACGCCGGCGCTGCCGATGGCGGCCACGGCCGCCGCCGCCGCTGCAAGCATTACGGCGCGGCGTCCGTCGGCCGCCGCCACCGGCCGGGCCTCCTGCTGGGTCGCCTCCTGACGCCCCACCTTCGCGGCCCTGGCAACCGCGAGGCTGCCGCGGCGCGCCGCCGGTGCGGCCGAGCGGCGGTCGGCTGCCGCCACGGCGGCTGACAGGGATGCCATCATGGTGAGCGACGCCATCGGTAGCGCGTAGCCTCTGCTCTGCTAATGCTGCTGCTGCTGCGCGTGTGGACGTGGGGCGCTCGTGCTTCGTGGGAAGGTTTTGGCGGGGGCCCTGCATGGTTATGAAGCTGCGGTCAGGATGGAGGACGACGCCTTATCCCGTGTGGTGGCGAGCCGCCACTGCGGCGCCGCCATGTGGCGATGCGGCGTGACGTGGCGAGGGGCAGGACGTCGATGCCGGATAGCGCGACGGTGCGTGCGGTGGAGAGGATAACGAACGGGCGGACCGTGATCGAGGTTGGGATCACCGGTGACCGTGGTGGTCTACCGTGGAGTATTACGGCACCGCTATTTTTCCGATGCTGATCGGTTTTATTATCATTTTTTTTTGAGGGCAGGTTTTGTTATCATGTTTGTGTCTTTACTTAGATCATTTTGAATTGAAGTGCTTTCTTGCTGGCAAGCAGGCACTGTAGCTTATGGCCTGAGTGAGATTACTTCAGTTCACGAAGTGCTGGAACCTGCGCCGCCTATACTATACTGCCGGTTACCAAGCTCTCATCCGTGCTTAATAATATGGCAAAAGGATGGAGTCCCGTCCAAACTACACCGGCACATAGAAAGAGGGCAACGGTGCAGAACTATTTCAAGTTTTCGACGGTGCAAAACTGCATTTCAAGTTTTCAACGGTGCGAAACTGCATTTCAAGTTTTCGACAGTGCGAAACTGCATGATCTTCAGTTAATTTCCCATCAGTGTCCTCCCTCTGGATTGAAGTGATCATATGAAAAAATTTGAAGTTTAAAGACGAACTTCATGCCATAACGTAACCAATCAAAACCACAAAGATTACTCAATTCTTAAATTGTTGCCATTATGGTACCTTGTTATCCTAACACCAACAATTTTAAAACAGAGGGAGCAGGGAACTCGGCAACCTTACATAGTGCGAGGTTCTAATTCAGTAGTTTAGTTCATCGTAGCAAATTCCTGAAAAGATGTACCCTTGGTAAAAGAAGAACTACAACAATACAATTTTATCATGCCTTGACAAGAAAATTGAGATAAATTCCGGCGCGGTGTGGAATGTATTGAGCTCTTAGGTTTGGAAAAATTGGTTAGCACAAAATTTCCATACAGTCCACATCCATGTAACAGATGCTAAGCTACAAAACTTGGGCCAATAATGAAAAAAAAAAATGACTGTACCTTAGTGGATCTCTAAAAAGAATAATTTACATAACCTTCCGTGATGTTAGTTGCCGAGAAGAGATCTCGATGTCTCTAGTGTATATATTTGTGAGAGCAAAAAGAAGCAAAATAAAGACTACTTGGGCGCTCACGATTCCAAAATGGCTAATGCTGTTGCCAATCTCCATCCAACTGCCCGTATTTCGGACCTGCAGTTAAATGAAGAGGAATATTTATAGCAAAGTATTTACTATGAAAAGCAGCAAGTTAACTTTCACTATATTTGGCCATTAGGCTAAACATAGTTATCAGCAAAAGAAACAAGTAGCACTAAGCCACCAACTTGATGCATTTCGAATTTTGAAATTTGTAAAGGCATATAAAACCTTGAGTTTCCAGATCTGAGTTCAAAACCAGTTTCTTAATCTACACTGCACAAAGTAGGCATTCTTCACAAAAACTACAACAGCTGAGCCCTTAGTCCCAAGCAAAAATAGTTGCTCGCTAACCCCGCCTATCACAACCGCTCCCTTATCCGGGCCTGGGACTGGCTATATCCAAAAACATAGGCGAAGTTTCTTCATAAATACTACATTCATTTCAAATTATTTGTGCCAGAATGACAATAATTTAAGATGGAGGGGGTGCTTTAATAAGAGAACTAGCTTCCAGATATTTAATCAAGGCAAAATGAAAAATGAATAGTGATTAGTGGATAGAAACAAAACAAAAGTATAAAACAGCTAAATAGTGATTAGTGGATGTAACACTATCTTAAACCTGGAATGAGAATTTCATAATAAGATGAAGTCAGGCAGGCATACATACCAGGAAAAAGAAATGAATAGTCATAACATCTGAAAGCAGTATTACAAGAAAATAACAGCCCAATCGTGGGATCCGTACGATCTTGGTTATCGCACTAAATGCACATCTGCAGTTAGTTACAATGACCACGTTAATATAAAGTAGCATTCAGTTGAAGATGGACTATTATCTGTAAATTTAGCTGTGGTGCCAATGTGCTTGATATGCTAGAAATATTTATTTAAAAAAGTTAAAAAGGACACGAAGGTCACAAATTAATCTAATCTTAAAGCTGTTTAAGTGACAAACATTACAAATGTAATACTAGCTATCAAGACAAACATTATATTCTAGACACCTTAGTACTTTGTTTATATTTCAATAGCAGCAGGTGACATTTTACAACAACTTTCACTAAAGCATCATATTTTGCGAAAGAGCATCAGATAACCAAGAAGAATTTGGCTGCGAAATTCTATGAACCTATCAATTTTCATGGCATGACACCAAATAGCAGTAGAAAGGTCGGAAGAAACTTACATGACAAGCATAAAGGGAATGAACAATTTGAAAATAAGAAGTCCAGCCATAAGAAATGGCTGTCAAGGAAAGAGAAGAGGCATCAGTGACAAGAATAAAAATATTAATAATATAATTTTAGGGGAAAAAAGGTAGTAAGTATGATATACACTTACACTAAAGACTGTAATGAATCTGTACACAGATGAAATCTCAAAGCTTGCAATGCTTGCAAAATTACCAGTTCCAAAGAATGCGACGTTAAATAAGATCACCTGCACGCCAGAAATATGTCATTATATAGTTATGTAATTATGTTTTCAGTTAAAATCATGTTAACCCTTTTCTCTATTTCTATTATTTCAGGTACATTCAGTAATGTCATTGTATATTTTCCCAGCTAAAATCTCTTTTTGAAAAGAGAAAATGTCAATAAATTATTATATTTAGTGATGTAACAGTTATATTTCAAGACTACTGGAAAACACTTAACCCAATAAATACAAGAGCTCGGCCTTGTTCCGTAATCAGAAATCAATTTACAGGGCACCCATAAGCTGCCAATTTTGCTAACATAGACAAGGTTTCTCATCAAAACTGAATGAACTCTCCTTTTATGTGGCTTGAAATAATAGTAGTGACTGAGGAGGTAGGAAGTATGAAATGGATGGAAAAAGGGGTCGGATAGCTTGAATGAAAGCCTGTGCATTAATATTAAAGAAAGGAAAAGGCCTAAGCCCTTCTCAAGATTGCATCTGAACTTCTGAAGAAGCTGACGGTATTGCATTGTCTGTTGTACCTAAGTTGCCTTCTATTACTCTCAATTCCTGTCCTACTCCAGCAGCACTGAGACCTCTTGCTTATTCATTGTCCGTTGTATGAAATTCCATTTCTGAATATCCTTCCATTATCCTTTACTTTTGGACACCGATGGTCTCTATACAAGCATTTGACCATTTTTTTTGTAGGTTATTCAAAATGCTTTCATCGGCTCTCCCTACTTCAAATCCAGCAGCATTTTTAACCACTTTCAATACAATTTAACATCAAAGAATTATCTAACATCCATACAACCAAATGTCTATGCTGGTACATGTAGTAAAAAGCATTGCATTGTGTCAGTCAGCTTCCTCATCAGTTTTATAATGTACCAAAACTATAGTTACAATATACTGTTATCCATAAGACAGATGGAAATAAAAAGTGATTATAGACTTACAAATAATAGAGCGATCCTCAGATCAGATAAATGTAAGTGTCTTTCTCCATAACCAAACAATGAGCCATCCGCAAGGCTCCTACTATGTGTAGAACTGCCTTGCTCTGAGCAATATTGATTGGCCGATTCTACAAATATCCATCCAATGAGTACCATTGTGAAAGAGCTATAGAAAACTGCTTCATAGCTGCAAACATTGTTTTTTCAAAAGAAAAATTGCAGTATTATATTCAGCTATCTAGACTTCAGGTGCACCAACAAAGACTTTGTTGTATGAGCTGCAGAAGATATTGACTTACCCAATAGAAAGCAGCAAAAATGGAGGAGCAAAACCCAAGAAGATAGATGTAAGACGAGATAGAACACTATTTGGTGAGAAAAGAGGTAACACCATAGCAACACCTACCAAAAGGAAAGTTCATGAGCACAAAAATGAGGAGCGGCTAATCAGAAAGTAGCATGAACAAAAGGTTGACACAAATAGATTCAAAGAATTTGGTGCATATTTAATGGAGAACTCAAACAAGACTTCTGAAAGATGGCGACCCAACCCAATAAGTGATGCAGACTCCACCTGGGTTTATAGCTTATTTGCGAAGATGGGATGTGTCCATTATGATTCTTTACTCCATATATAGTCACTTTTGGAGGTTGATAGGGATTAGGATCAGCAACCTGCCCGTGATGGCAATGGTTCTAGAAGTTTCAATATATGATACAAAAATGCGAAAACAATTTTTACACAGAGATACATGAACCTTCCTACAACAATTTCACATTAGGATAGCCAGGGATAGATCCATCATGGATATAGGAAGAGCATCCACAAAGGAGCTCAAATATTCTTTATTTTTTATAATAATAAATAAAATATCACAGTAGTGCCTTCCCTGCTCTATTTAACTTAAAAAAAAAGAGTCTACTAATTCATGTTCTGCTATTTACCAACTCCTCTGAGTTAGAAAAAGTCCACACAAAGTGTTTACATGTTATTTATGACAAAGAAAAATGATTAGCCGCAATAACAATCAAAACAGTCCAGAAACATAAAATAGGACCCTCGATAATGCTTTGATAAAAGTATGATCATGTATGTGTAGAAATACAACAATAGTTAGCGGCTTGTGACACAAGATGTGTAAGTTTATGATGTATAATAATTATAAGAAACAAGATTTTCAACAAATCAGCTATTGCAATAAAAATATAAACACAGAAATCAAAGAAACAGTTGCACATTAACTTACAAATAGCAACTCATATCACTTACCAGCAACAGACCAGTTGATCAATTGGTGCAATGAGTGCAATTCTCTGTTCTGCGACCTATGTGAGGTAGATAACCAGACCATTATTGAAGATATTACAACCAAAATCACCTGAGTCACAGTAGCATTTGTCAGCATCGTCTTAAACTTATATGCTTAAAAGAAATACCAATATCAAGCTATAACAATTTGCATTTTGCACCTGAACAAAAAATAGCTTTGAGGATTGAGGATCCTGTTTGTTTGCCCGAGTGAGATAGAGCCAAAAGCTGCCACTATTTGAGTTGGTCCTTCTTGAAGTCATCGCAGCCAGTACTATGAGTGCTCCACTAAAAATGCTGCATATACAGGGTTCATCAGACAAAAAAGGTTGCAAGGATATGCGCACACAACAAAAGTATGACGATGGCTCCCAGATGAATAGGTAGTAGCTCCTTAAAAACCATGACTGCAATAATAGAATCCAAGGTATAACATAGTGTATATCTAACAGCTTGTTCTCAATCTGTAGTTTTCTACTCTAGAAAATACAAGAGAAAAGTATGCACAAATTCTGTCAGAGAAAGAACCTACACCAAGTTATTGTTTTCGGGAATTTCAGCCGGCATCAATGTAAACATAGAAAGGAACCAGCAAGCCAGCCATATGTACATCGCAAGTGCAGAGCTACATTGAATAAACAAGCCCACATAAGTTGAACCAAGTATCCCGAGAATCAAGAAGCACCACGTATAAATTTTCCTATCAAAAAAGCTCACAACCTACATACAAATACCAAACTCATTGTCAATTTTGTATCTCTCAAAAAAATTGGTGTATCAATAAGTGGGTACTTACCAGAAACTCCAATACAATCAATGCAACAACCGAATAGTTCAGGAGATTGAAAATATACTTGAAGGGCATATTAGATAACTGTCTCCAAACTGCCTTCAGAAATTCATAGTTCTGTACAATTCTTGTCCAAAGGAATATTGTCATAAATACATAAGCATGGTAAAGAAGTGGAGATTTCTCTATAAGTAATATAATGGATGACAGACCCATTATGAAACATCCACCTATGTAAACCTGCAGCCAGAGGAGATATTGATCAAAGCAGTGCAACTGTGAAACAAAAGAGCAGATCAGTACTTAAACTAGCAGATAAGACACTGAAATTTAGGAGACCAACTTTGATGAGTAACTTTGACCGATTGCAAAAGAAAGAATAATTATTTAGCTCTAATTATATCTGATACCTGCACTTTATTCGCAACAATTTTTTTTTTGAAATTTTGTAATGAAGTTTAACAATAACATATTGACCACAATCCAGATTGAATCAACTCAAACTGATTACAGAACCATATTACAAATTTATAAGAAAAGACTTGGTAGGCCATACATACTTTCATAGAGGTGTTCTTAGGATGAAACTGAGCCTTCTTTAGAAGATTCACAGGAACTGATGTATAAGATTGTAATACGTGTAGGATGAGGTTCACCATCCACCCAACATATCCAAGGGTAATTGTTGTCATTAACATGAACCAATCATATGTCTGGAAATAATGAAGGCCAGCAAGAGACATCCTTCTGAGCTCTTCAGAATGCTTCATGGCAGTTTCGTAGTCCCTTGAAGATATAAGATCTTCAATTTGATTGAGCACTGAAGAATAGTTTGCCAGTGGCTTGAAAGGCTTGAAGTATAGTGAACTGGACTGCTTCAGCTCTGAGACCAATAAAGGAAGACATTTTTAGAAGCATAATTTTTCGTCATGGTCTTCGTACATATGTAATAAAAAGCAGGGAGTTGGTTAAAATAATGAAATTCACAACGCCTTCTCTAATCAGTGGAATTCGATAGCAGAATATAGTCGATGTATTGTATAGTCTCGACTTCCATCAACCATTCACAGGGTCATCCATCACATCACAAATAGTAAATCATGGAAAGTCCTCACAAATATGGAGTAAGAAAAATAGCCCAAATCTGTGGGAAAAAACGTGGTTACTAAAGCATACCTGATTTCCGGAGAAACTGATTAAGAATTTGCTTTGTATTGGCTAGAACTGCTTCAACTTCATCAGCCTGTATAAATACATGAAATTAACTTTAACAACAAGTGTCAAACGAAGAACAACAGGAAGAGGTTCATAAGATTGTCTGACCTTGCTTAATTTCAAATAATGAGTAGGTAAGCTCCCCACAGAATTCATCGGGCATGGCAAACCCACGAGTGTAGACTGCAATATTAATGAAGAATCAAGAAAAGGTTTGGTTAAGAAAACTAAATGCACCGGAAAGAAACGGAAAACGTGTTTTGCATATGGAAGTTGATAAGTTACCATTAGAGGAGCTATATCAGCCTGGTTGACATCGACCCTTTCAAACCCTTCAAGGGCCCAGTCCTGTGGAGTGGGCGTATCATGCTTATGGTCATCAACAAACCGAAAGCCATCGTCAGGTTTCTCTGTGTAAGTCAAGAACTTTGGGCTTCTGACTCCAGCCCCCCATACTACAAGAGGGGTATCAGTGTTCGAAGGATGACCATCTCCATGGCTACCTGTTAGTAGAATTTCTCTATTAAATTGGTATTTATAGAACCTACCTCTAGAAACCATGTAACATATGAGCAGTGAAATTGATCCATGAAAACATTTATTTATATCTTACCTTTGTCACTCATTCCATGATCAGCAGTGAACACGTAAGCCGTTTGGTTATCCATGAAGTAGCTTTCCATGAGATTGTATACACTTTCAGCTATTTGATCAACAACCTTAACATTGTTTAGATAGATGTCCGAATACGGGCGGTGGGCATGGCCATTGGTATCACAGCCCAGTAAATGCAAAAATATAACTAACTTATCCTGTAGGAGTAGCTGCCTCAATTTAACGTCATCAAAAGACCTGTTGAGAAGACCTTGAAACTGGTCAAATGACCAATGATCCAGAAACGATGCATCTGCAATGAAGGCCTCCAATAAAGTAAAAAAAATTAATGGCTTCAAAAGAAAATAAATTGCATAATCAGAGGCCGCGTATTCAAAATAGGAATAGACTTATTCACACAATTAACTTCGGACCAATCAAATACTAAAAAGCCTGTGAAATAATGACAGCAGTTGTGATCTGTGAGGGAAAGAAGTTTGCACAAAGCAAAACGAAATAGTTTTGCAGATTTATTTTACAAATAATCTTAATGTACGTTTGCAAGGGAACTTTTAGATTAAATTTGTGTACCCAGAGGCTAAAGTAATAAAAGCGGAGTATATCACAAAGTTATGTAAATACATCAAAAAAAGAACCATATGATTCTACAACTGTCACAATACAAGAAAAGCAATTACAAACACTTAGTTCATAGCGGTAATAGCTGAGGTTTCAGCTAGCTAATGTCGAAGATCTGACCTGTTGCAAAGTCTTCGTATTCATGGGGATAACAACCCCAGGTGCTGTGAGGTAGGCTGCTGCAGAATATAGGAACAATATCTGGACTTCCAAATGAGATTGTGTGTCGACTTTGGTTGAATACAGAATCAAACTCAACTGGATTGGCCTTCCAACCTGCACAAAAAAATAAGGAAAGCTTGTAAACATACCAAAGCATTTGCCATTAGATTCAAATATACCATATATTTCAATATTGTTTCTGATGTGGACTTCACACGCCAATTATTCCAATATCATAATTATTGCTTTTGTTTCTTCTTAAAAGGCCCAGTAAAAAGTAACAATGTAGCCATGGACAAGCTAATATAGGATAGTACTTATCTTTGAATGAGCTATAAGTTCAGTCAAAAATATTTAGTGGGCATGTGAGTGGATTGTGGTTGGAATGGAAATAGGCAAACCTGGTCTCAAATGTGAGTGGATTGTGGGCACAAGTACCAGACAATACTAGTTCACTAGTGAATTTTTTTAAAGAAAATGCACGGACTAGAGTTCACATTATTCTGGTTCTGAGAAATGGCAAGGAAATCCTAGTTGGGATCTCATGGGCTTCATCATTTGTCTTCTCTGTTTTTCCTTTGTCTCTTGTTTGTGTTGGATCTCATGGGTTTCATCTCTAGCCTACCCCAACTTGTTTGGGACTAAGGTTTGGTTGTTGTTGTATCCTAGTTGAACAAAGCAATGCAGTTATACATAAAAAAACTGCACCGTATATTAGAAATGGAAGTGAAATGAATGACTTGTGATACTACCTGACCAAATTCCAAAATGAGCAGTAAGCCGCGGTGCACTAGAATTAGAGGGGACTAAGCGCACCTTTGGTGACAGCACTGGGATCTTCGTAGAAACCGGCGATGATGGAGACGTGGCCGGGCCTGGACTCGGTGGGCGGGCGGGCGTGGCTGACCCCCCACCTGCCCTTCTCCTGGATCACGCCGCGCAGGAACGGCGCCCTGTACCTCCCCCGTTCATCCGGCTCATAGAACTTGTCCGCCCTGAGCCCATCCGCTGCACGCAACAAAACACCTCGCTAAATCACACGCCCAGCATCGAAAGCGGAGTTCGACGAGAGGAGGGATCGAAGGAAGAAGGGGACTCACCGACGAGGAGGACGAGGCGCTTGGCGGGCGGCGCGGAGAGGCGGGGTGGCACGGGCGCCATGCCGTGCACGATGGGGGACTTGAAGTAGATGTCGAATATGCTGACCATGTACACGGCGTGGAGAGCGACGCCGAGCACGACCAGCCACCGCTCGCGCCGCCGCGTGGAGGTCGACGGCGAGAGCGGCTGCGGGCGCGGGCGGCCGGCCATGGCGGGGAAAGCCGGCCAAGCACCGACCTGTCGAGGTCGAGGTGGTGTTGGATCTGGATTCTGACACTCTCAGGCGAGCACGAAGCCGCGAAGACGTCGTTGGACTGACGAACTGAAACTGACAGGACCGGGTACGCCGGGAAGCAGGGACGCGCGGGGCGGGGAGTTGAGGCAGAGCAGAGGCCTGATGGCACGGATCTGATAATCTGAATTTCTCGATCTCAACAAGGGTCCTCTGGCACGACTCAGCTCCGAATCTTCGTCTCCACTCCTGATTCTTTTCTCTCGTAAAATCGTTTGGCACATAAACTAATTTTTAGTTGTTTGAAGAGTGTTACGTCATATAAAAAATATTATAGACATAAAACAAATAAAATTATGTATGCTAGATGTGATATAATAATAAAAGACAGACATTACATTACTATTACAGAGGTTTGTTATGTTAATTATAAAGTCAAAATATTGTAATGAAGTACTCTCAAGGCAAGCGCAATGTAACAGTTTGGCCGGTCACAATTCAAAAAATATTACGAACCACTAGTGACATAATTATGTAAACTGTGAATTATCATCACAAAAACTTATTTATGTTTTTAGTTGTAGATGTGGTGGTAGATATATTTGATGCATTGTTAAAGAGACGCGTGTAGTATTGGATTTGAATGATAGGTATGTAGTTTGGGTCGTGATTATATCTTTCAAAATCCTCATCAAATGCAAGATGGTTCTCGTCGATAAAGTCAGTGAAGCCATATGATACCTCAAATAATCAAATTTTGTTTCTCAATTAGATATGTTGACATCGTGAGAGGAAACACCCATGTCATCTTCCATACACTAAAAATGTGTTCTCTAGTCAATTAAATGCACCTCTCTAGTTGATTAAATCTCTCTTAGTATAGGATCGTTTCACCATTTTAGAACATAGTATCTTTGATCTTTCTTCTACACTACGTAACTACCTCTAAATAGTATCCCATATCAATAGTATAGTATTTTTTTATAATAAAATGCACAATATTTAGTTTATAAACCTAGTTTATACAACTACCACAACAATAAAGGAGGACGAAAGATGAAACCAGAATATACCGGAAGAGGACGTGGAAAGAAATCTTCATGAGCTTCAAAGCATGATACAACATATTAGTATATCAAGCATACAATCTGGTTATAGGCACAAGTGAACACAGGTGGATGTCCGATTGACGCATATGTGGAACGCAGAGATCAAAATAACCAACATTTTGTGTTCGCCTTTTTAGATCTACCAATATATCTAGTCTTTCTTTAATGATTATTTCAATATGAAATTACTGGAGTTGCCACGAGAATGAAAATGTGGTCCAAACACAAAAGAAGACTACATATGCTACGGACGTAATAATTCATACGATCCAAACAAAAATATAAAATAAAATACAGACGTAATAATTCATAGAATCCAAACAAAAAAAATCTGGGAAAGAAATACTACTACTGGAATTCAGTTCAAACCGTTTCGTGGTCGCCAGCAGTGAAGCGAGGTCCATCTCATACGGGCAACACCCGAGCGGTCGGGGCGACTGGCCATGTTGGACCTTCGTAAACTGGGTGACCTCCCCGGTTTGCAGATCGAGCAGGAGGACCCCTGCGCCCAGCAACTGCAGCACCACGGTTCCGCTCGCCTCCCCAAACGACTCGAACTCGACGTGGCAGAAGCAGCTTATCGGGTCGCAGACCAGCGTCAACGGCTGCAGCATCGTTTCCCTGTCCACCACGACGCGCCGCGCCCAGCTGCTCCCCGACCCCGACTCGTCCTCCGACAACAATGTCCAGATGGCTATCACGTTGTATTCCGCCACGAGCAGGCCAAGCCTCCCGTCCGCCGACCGCACGAGGAGGAGCTCCCCCGCCTCCTCCTCGCGCCTGCGCAGAAGCAGGCAGCGCGGCGGGATCTCGATCGTCGTCGCGGCCGCCTGCCGGGTGTTGCCGACGTGAATGGCGAGCACAGACCAAGAAGCGGGACTTTGGGAGTCGTCCTTGCACAGCCAGTGCGTGGCGCCGCGGTGCACGAGGGCGGAGCTCCGGACAAGCCTGCAGGAAGGATGGGAGACGAAGTGCGGCGGCGGGTCGGTGACCCGGCCCCACTCGCGGGTTCTCGACGAGTACGTCCGCGTCCGAGCCTCTGTGTCCAAGACGAGCAGTTGAAAGGAACGGTGACCGTCCGGTACTCGTCCGCAGGAGGAATCATCCTTTCCCTGCTTCTGCTTGTTGTGGTGATCGTTGTCTCCGTCGTCGTCGTCGTCGTCGTGGAGTATGACGTGCGAGTAGCCGTCAAACGTGGCCGAAGGGAGGAAGACGTAGCGGCCCGTGACGGGGCTGCCCACGCACAGGTCGACGTCACGTTCCCAACCGAACCTGTCGCGGCGAAGGATGACGAGGCCGGCGCGCGACTCCAGCGGCAGGTACGTAATACACGGGCTGGGGCGGTGCCGGTACCGGTAGATTGCGCCGACGTGGACGATGCCGACCTTGGCGGGGCGGCTCCGGCGAGAGCTTGAGCTTACTGAACCGCGGCACGGGGACGAAGCGCCGGTGCAGCTCCTCGTCCGCCCCGCGGGGAAAGAATACGCCGACGAGGACGGACGGTTCGAAGCCGCCAACGTTGTTGTGGCGAAGATGCGGATGGTTGAGGAGGAGGAAGGCCGGGTCGGTGATGAAGCGGCGCAGGGACTTGGAGGCCGCGGCGCAGCGGACGAGCGTGACCAGGTCGGCCCGGGAGAGGATGGCTTCGAGGATCTCCACGGGGAGATTCGGCGGCGCCTTCCTCCTCTTCTCCCGCCGCCCAGGCCACGCTCTGTCGTATACGAGATTGCTCATAGGAGCACTGCAGTACGTACCCTGTGTCTCGATCGGAGGATGATGATATCGCCGGGTTTCAGCACCGTTCCGCACTCGATCGGCCTTGGTTGCGTTAATTTCCGCTGCACGTTCTGCTGGATTCGTTCGTAGGCAGAGACAGGGCTTGTCTCTAGTTCGTGTGAGGCTAGATCAGGCGAGAGCGATAGCGCTACAGGGGAGTCTTGTGTGTTGTCGTCGAAACATCTCGAGATCAAAGATACACGGTACATTTATCTTCCTAAGCTTCTCCGTGTGTCGAAAAGGACTCGGTAGTGATGATAGTCGGGGGCTTGCGTGAGGCGGAGTTTCCGCTCGTGGCGGACTCTGGGCAGGCCGGTCGCATGACACCAGAGCCGAACGAAGCAGGCAGGCTGGAGCAGGCCAAGATGTTGCCCAGAGTGCCGAGTGCTTTGCGCTTGGAAAAAAAAAAGAGAGTCTATTTTAGTTCTCTCAGCTATGGCCCAATTCTGTTTTTTATCTGTCCGAGCTAAAACGGGTATCTGAGGTCCCAAATTATTAAAACCGTTTGTTTCGTCCTTGGTGGTTTAGAGAGTGGTTTCGTTTCAGGTGGCGCACACGTGAAGGTGGGACCTACTAGTTAGAAGGCTAGGTCATCTTCTTCCTCTTATTAGCTTCTTTCTCACATCGTGAAGTATGCAACAGCAGTGCCGCCCATCATCGCGAGCACCACGTTCATGTCGCGACAATCTACTTGAGGTGCGGAGGCGACAACTAGGATTTGGTCGCGCGCGTCGGTGAGCAGAGCGACAGCGGCGGAGGCGAAAGCGAAACCCGCTCATTAAGCGCAAGCGAGGTGAGTGGGAAGCAGTGGGAGGGTTCTCATCGCCGGGCTCATCGTGTTGGGGGCCAGGGGCGAGCGCCATGATGGTGTTGGGGAAGAAGGACAAAACCCTTTGATTTGTGCTCACTGGAGCTCGAGAGAGTAGGGAGCAGTGGCGAGGATGGTGGGGACAACGCGCTTGGAGGACCTTGCCGCTCACCTCCTCCTCGACCAGCGAGCTCCAGCTCTGGGCGTCGAGGTCACTCTTCCAGCCCGGGAACACGAGATGCAGCGGCGCCCGCCGGCGGTGTTGTTCCGGGACTGGTATAGTGACTCCCCGTCGAACTTATGTCCGTTGCCAAGCCTGACAGGGGTCCCTATCGCGCTGTTGAGGACCTTGCCGCTCATCTCCTCCTCAACCAGCAAGCTCCAGCTCCTGGCATCGGGGTCACCGTTCCGGCCCGGGAACACGAGCGGCAGCTGGTGCCCGCCGACGGTGTTGTTGCGGGGCTGGTACAGTGACTCGCCGTCGAACACATGTCCGTTGCCGAGCCTAACGGGAGTCCGTATCACGCGGTCCATGGTGCCGGCCGTGAGCATCCACGGCCCGTCGTTGCCGACGGTTCCGACGACGGGGCCTTCGTTGCCCGCCACGACACTGATGAAGATGCCTTGCTCCATGGCCTTGAAGGTGGCGATGGCGACGAGGCCGTAGCTGAACTGGCCGCCTCCGTCGGTGCTGACGAGGAGCTTATCTACAGTAGCAGCAGCAACGCGAGTATGAGGCGGCGATGGGTGTGCGGCAAGAAAAGAAAAAAAAAAGACACAGGAAGAAGAAGATAACGTGGCCTTGTAACTAGTAGGTTCCACCTCCACGAGTGTGTTCCTCAGCGAAACCACTCTCTAGACCATCCAGAGACGAAAAATAAAAGGTTTTAGTAATTCAAAGAACCTCAGATACCTGGTTTTAATTTAAAAGGACGAAAATTGTACTTGATCGATAGTTTAAGGACTAAAATAGACTTTTTTTTATTTTTCTGTACGCGCTACGCGGCCCAAGAAACGAACGAGGCCGAAAGGACTAAAGATGTGGCCCGAACGGCTGAGTCATTTGCATATCCTAGGCTTTGTTTGCTTGCTTGCTCGCATGAACAAATGCGCACGTTCTTTACGACACACGCATATTCACTTGTCGCCAACCCGATAGTATCGTCAACAGGAAAGAAAGCATGGCCCTCTCTTCAAGTCGTCGTCAACCAAGTCTGACTCTCTGTTGACCGATCGACTCCGACGAGAGCCATGCCACAGCCCACATATCCTATTCCGAAAGGAGAAGGCTTAATATTAATGATTATGACTTTTTCATTGAAGACAAACAAGAAATTGATGGTACAAAAAATAATCGAGACAAAGAGTTATTGGAGGTAAAGAAACCCCCAGCCGCGCCCGTACAACTGTCGGGTCGACCTGTCAGCTGACAGGTCTGCTGCGCGCGCGCCCGTCAAACGAGCTGCTGGGATTTTCGCCATTGGCTTTTCTGGTGTGGTGATGTACCATCGTCACCGGAAAGAAAGAAAAGTTGTAGACAGGATATTTTTTTTAAATACGAAAATATGAAATTCAATGCTTGTTCTTATCATGAGCTCATGAACTGATAGATAGGACTAGTATCGCTCGTGCAAACGGAGCCATCCAAGTCCAAGAGAGGACAGGAGGAGGTCACTGTTGGTGTCACTTGCAGGATCAAAAGTGAAGCAATACTGAGGCTACAAATAAACACGTGTAATTCGTTTCTTCAGAATAGGATGCTGTATAGTTACCTACAGTCACTGATATATGGGACCGATCCACGTGTCGATAACTGTAACTGTAAGACATTAACCGTATAGGATCTACGTCCGTTTCTTCGCGAACCGTTGCCATCATGACTTTCGTCGTGTTCAAGCGAGGACACATGTAAAAATACCCGCGTCCAGTAATTTATCAGTCGATCGGTAACGTCCTTATTCCATTCCATTTCCACCACACCAAAGAGAGACCAATATGCAGGCGAATTCTTTCCCGGCGCCGCCATGGCACTGGCACCGCCACGCAAATCCCAGGCTCGCTGCTGTTCACTGGCGCCACGTCGGCGCCGAGATACTCGGGGCCACACGCCACTGGCAGTAGCAGCCCCATCACCCGGGTCTCTCTCCCCATCGAGCATCCATTGCGCGGCGCTGCAGGACGGAAAACGAGCAGTCCCAGTCATCCCGGAGCGGGACCCGCACCCACCATCGTCCAATGGGACAGCGACACGTCCGCTCTAGTGCTGGGACGTGTAACGGGACCGCGCGCCGCCGCCTCTCGTCTCGCTCTCCTCACCGCCATTCAAGCGTACGTCCGGCCGTCCGGCGGCGATGAAACGATTTCACGTGGCCGCGAGTGCCGTCGTGGACCCACGTTGAGCTCCTCTCTCTGTCCTAACGACGACGAGTCCTCATCACCGGAATCTTCGTCTGCGCCGAACAAACTGCCCGTGCTAGCATGGCGCGCCGTGATGCCGACGGTGCAGATGCGCGAGCGAGCGCCATCACCTATCCCCCTTTGGGAAAACTATCGAGCTGGAATGCAATTACAACAACTGACTAGTACCAGTGAGGTGAGGGATCTGTTTTTGTCCATTGTCATGGATTACGCGTAAGCTATGCTATAGCCTACTAAACGCATCGTCAATTCGTCATAGGGTTTCGCAGTCGATCGACCATGCATGCTACTAGTAATTTACCACCATTTCGGGACTAGGATTACAACGACCAGTGAGTGATCTTGCTTGATTTGATTCATCAAAAGATGAAATGGAGTAATGGGCTCGCATCTCACCATCATCCTAAGATTACCTTCCCCGTTCCTTGCATTTACGAAAGCCTTCTTAATTGGGAACTCTTCGCGATAAAATTAGCATGAACCAAACTCGACGAAGTAGTGGAGGATGAGATGGCGGCGCGAACCAAACCAAACTCCTTGTTCCGTAGCCTGAAACGAGCATAGGCGGCGCAGCGAGGATCCTTTACTGCAATCTTTGGCCGAAAACACCACCTCTTCACTTCACCACACAAACGCAACACATGGCATGGCCCGTGGCCGGGCACCATCCACCACGTACGCAGAACCCGGCGTTTGTCACGGCTTACTCGTCCTTTTTTTCCTGATGCGTTGCGAGAACGCGCGGCGGGCAGCATGGCTGGCTTCTCCCGTCTCTACACTCTGCCTCCGCCTGCTGTGATCGTCTTCATCTTGCTTTTGCCCATCTCGCCGCCGTTCCCAAATACGGCAGCTAAATGCGATTTTTATTTATTTATTTATTTATTTATCTGCCAGAAGAAAAGTAACGCCGTTGTAGTAGTAGCCCAATGGCGACAAGACCAGACCAGACCAACTCTATAAATCCTGCCCTGGCCTCATCCTCTCTCGGCCAAGCTCACAACACAAACGTTCCTCTCCTTCCGTCCACACTGCCTGCCGCCTGCCTGCACACACCAAAGCTACAGCAGAAGCAATGGTAACGACTCCACATGCCATGCCATTCGTCGTGCTCTGATACACGATCTCTCTTCTCCTGCATTATTGTTGGTTACTAGTGGTTTCCTTGGCGATCGAGTGGCTCACCGGTCAGATTAATAATTAATTCGCTGGCGTATGTACGTGAACGTACGTGCAGGTTTCTGCAGGCCATGTCGGCGGCGACGACGGCGGACATGCCGTGGACTTCCGTGGCAACCCGGCGGACAAGTCCCGGACGGGCGGGTGGGTGGGCGCGGGTCTGATCCTGTGCACGGAGCTGGCGGAGCGCGTGTGCGTGATGGGCATCTCGATGAACCTGGTGACGTACCTGGTCGGCGAGCTGCACCTCTCCACCGCCCGGTCGGCCAACATCGTGACCAACTTCATGGGCACGCTGAACCTGCTGGCGCTCGTGGGGGGCTTCCTGGCGGACGCCAGGCTGGGGCGGTACCTGACCATCGCGCTGTCCGCGGCCGTGGCGGCCACGGGCGTGACCCTGCTGACGGTGTCCACGACGGTGCCCGGTGCGCGCCCGCCGCCGTGCGTGCACGCGCGCGGCGGCGGCGGCGCCCGCAGCGCGCAAGGCGAGTGCGTGCCGGCGAGCGGCGGGCAGCTGGCGCTGCTGTACGCGGCGCTGTACACCGTGGCGGCGGGCGGCGGCGGGCTGAAGGCGAACGTGTCCGGGTTCGGGTCGGACCAGTTCGACGGCGGCGGGCGCGACCCGCGAGAGGAGCGCGCCATGACCTTCTTCTTCAACCGGTTCTACTTCTGCATCAGCCTGGGGTCGCTGTTCGCCGTCACCGTGCTGGTGTACGTGCAGGACAACGTGGGCCGCGGGTGGGGGTACGGCGTGTCCGCCGCCGCCATGGTGCTCGCGGTAGCCGTGTTCGTCGCGGGGACGACTAGGTACAGGTACCGGCGCCCCCAGGGGAGCCCGCTCACGGCGATCGGGAGGGTGATCGCCGCCGCGTGGAGGAAGCGCCGGCTCGAGCTCCCCGCCGACCCCGCCGAGCTCAACGGGTTCCACGCCGCCAAGGTGGCGTACACCCATAGGCTCAGGTAACGAAACGACTCGACTGCATTTCGCATTCCTCTTTACCGCACCACGTGCCGCTGTTCGTCTTTCTTTGTAGTTGCTGCGCGTCAGTGCATGCATCAGATACGCAACACAACAGTTGCATGTTAGCCCGCCGTGCGCCGTGCTAACTAAATTATTAGTGATCGATCACACAATTACATACTCTACGTTGTTGTTGTTGTGGTGATCGATTTGGGTGGAACAAAATTTGCTCTATGGATTGGGAAGTATGTAGACCCGGTGCATCGTCACGTATCGTGGCCACACACAATCGTGCTGCTGCTGCTGCTGCTAGTGGCCCGTACCCCTGCCGGCTGCCGCTGCCAGTTAGTATACATCTTTTCATTCCACGTCGCGTTCGAACCCAGAGAGCCACATGAACCTTCCTTGGTTGGTATGAACTGGTAGTAGTACTCCGGAGGAGCCCAATAGGATCCGAGCCGGGATGTGGATAGTGTTGTGCGGCGTGCGGGCACGACAACATGGAGTTCGGTGCAACTCTATTATTAGCACGAGCGCGCCACTTGTCTGCTGCTCCAGTCGCTGTCGGTGTTAATTGTTAAAACGGCTGAGATGGACAGAGAGAAGCGCAAACTTGGTAAGTCAGGTCACTTGCGAACCCAACACGAAAAAAAAAATGCAATCATGCTCTGAAAGGGAAGCGAAAACTGCTACGTACTCCGTAGAACATAGGAGAGCGAGTAGTTGGCTGAGGCTGCTAACAAACTTGAAATAGAATTCCCAAACTGATGGCATCGGGTCTATAGCGACTGACTGGGATTCCACTTAGCTTGCTGAGGGTAACGTAGGCCAGAGCTGAGGTTGATATTATTAGGGCGGGAGCTGGCCGGGGTCACTCTGTTTCAGCGTCGCCGTCACCCTGTTCCTGTCGAATGGTGTGGTGCCACACGGGGCTAGGCTAGGAGCAGCGTGAGTCACGAACACCCAAACTGCGATGAATGTAGTCCTTGTTGCAAAGCTGAGTTGTCAGTGTGTCAGACTCGAGCAGTCTTCAGCACCGTCCTATACTGTGTCTTTGGCCTGAAATGTCGAGATCGCGAGTTCGGCGAGTAACAACAACAGGACAAAATGGCGGCGCAATTCACAATTCTGTTGTGACATTAGTCCATTATATACGCAGGTGCTTGGACAAAGCGGCGATCGTGGAGGCCGACCTGTCGGCGCCGGCGGAGAAGCAGCAGGCGTCGACGGTGACGGAGGCGGAGGAGGTGAAGCTGGTGGTGAAGCTGCTGCCCATCTGGTCCACGTGCATCCTCTTCTGGACGGTGTACTCCCAGATGACCACCTTCTCGGTAGAGCAGGCCACGCGCATGGACCGCCACCTCGCCTCGTCGGAGTCGTCGTTCGTCGTCCCGGCGGGGTCCCTCTCGGTCTTCCTCTTCGTCTCCATCCTGCTCTTCACCTCGCTCAACGAGCGCGTCCTCGTGCCGCTCGCCGGCCGCCTCACGGGCCGCCCGCAGGGGCTCACCTCGCTGCAGCGCATCGGCACGGGGCTCGTCTTCGCCGTCCTCGCCATGGCCGTCTCGGCGCTCGTCGAGAGGAAGCGCCGCGACGCGTCCACGAGCGGCGCCGCGCCCATCAGCGCCTTCTGGCTCGTGCCGCAGTTCTTCCTGGTCGGTGCCGGCGAGGCGTTCGCGTACGTCGGCCAGCTCGAGTTCTTCATCCGCGAGGCGCCCGACCGGATGAAGTCCATGAGCACGGGCCTCTTCCTCGTCACGCTCTCCATGGGATTCTTCCTCAGCAGCTTCCTCGTCTTCGCCGTCGACGGCGTCTCGCGGGGCTCCTGGATACGGAACAACCTCGACGCCGGGAAGCTCGACCTCTTCTACTGGATGCTGGCCGTGCTTGGGGTCGTCAACTTCGCCGTGTTCCTCCTGTTCGCCAGTCGACACGTGTACAAGCCCACCACGGTGGCGGCTGCCGTGGCTCCCGCTGCCAGTGGGGAGGTCAAGGAGATGGACGATTTCCATTTCATCGCGGCCAAGGACACGACTGTCCACGTCCAAGGAATGGACGTGTAGCTTAGGTTATTGTATTGCACATGTGCCAAAAGCATTGAACGGTGCTCAATACTACTGCAGTAGTTTGCTGTAGACTACTAGTACTATTGTTTTTTTGGCTTTCAGGTAGTGTACGCGTTTTGCTTCCTGCTCTCCTGTAAATAACAGAGGAGGGATGCAAATTGAAGGGAGTTTGTATCAAGAAATGCAAATTTTATTTGAAGTAAAATAAAAAAAGGAACGTGAGCCCAAATGAGCCTAATACCAAACTCAAGATATTACTTTCGAATTTTTATACTTGAGGATGCTTTGGGCAGTGCTCCTTACCATGCTTACATGGCATGCAGGAGACAAATATTAGCTATGGGTATAGAATAACAGGGATGACAAAAACAAGATATAAATGGAAAAGAATAACATCTAAAAATTCAATGACGCTATGTAAGTAGATAATGGAGTTCTAAGCAGATAGATAACGCACATGGAAATGAAAGGTTGGGAGGGAAGGAAGATTGCTTTAATTCCTATGTGCTCCGTGGAGCAATTCTTCATATTTTGGATATCATGATTCAACATGATATCAATAGTTCAAAATTTACGAATTCACGCGAAATAATGATACCAATTTAACCATAATCTAATAACAATCCTGAACATAATGACTAATTTGTACATTCTACTACAGCAACCAGGTTGAGGCGCTTTGTTGATGTCTTTGTTGTTGCCAACATAACTCTCTTGTCAACATCTCTTAAACATCACTGAACTAATCCGTTCTTCAGTATAATCCTTTCAAAACTCTCATCAATTGCGCTCTGACAACAAAATGAGCTGCACGAACAAGAGAAAAATTGTTATATACTGGCATGTTGAGAGCTGGTTTGATGTAGTAGAATCACAAGTTTACATATGGTTCTAATTTAAAGGAAGTTACATACCTGTTGGGCAACCTGGAGGTCCTGGACTAGTTGGTTGTCTCCCTGAGGAGAATCTATCAAGTTATCTTGCCGCTCAGCATTGAGATGAGACTCACCCACCTTAGAAGCACCAAGCAGGTCACTGCTCTTGTCCGGGACAGCACGCAAAGGAGCGCTGTCCATAGACACACCCTTGCGTTTCCTGCGGTTGAATGTGTACTTAATTAGCCTGGCACCTTCAACTTGCATTGAAGCTCCAGAAGATGCCTTCGCATGCTCTTCATTGTACAGGGAGCTGCTGACTGAAGCATCATGTTTCTCTGAAGGTTGGATGGGGAGTCCAGAAGATGCCTTAAACTTTTCTTCCTTGTCTAGGTAGATTACAGTTGAAGCATCAGCTTTGGGGGAAGCCAAACTACAACTTCCCTCATTTGCTTTCTTCAAGCATGCAGCATTATTATCTGGTGTTTTGTGTTCTGGCTCCTCCACAAGTAATTTACCTGCATAATGTTAAAAAAATTTGGGATTCAGAGCACAATAAATGAAATAATCAAAGGTAAACCAGATGAACAAATAAGGTTTTGAAAGTACCATATTCCATGACTTCATTTTTGCAAGATTGAAGAACCACTGCAGAGCTGTTTCCAGACTCAGGTTGACCATTGTTTGCATTATCCTGATGCATAAAGCTCTTGGTAGTATGTTGCAAAACAGGACCTTTGTTCCCGGGAGGAGTATTGGAGTCACTATCTTTCATCTCAGAGATCAACTCAGTACTAGAGATGCTTTTCTCACTGGTTGACCTTAGCAGGGTGTTATCTTTCATCTCAAAGATCAACTCAGTATTAGACATGCTTTTCTCACTGGTTGACCTTAGCAGGGTGCTACCTGGTTCAGGCACACTTTTGGAATCAGAAAAATCAGCCTCTAAAACCCTTACGGTCTTTGTTCTTTTTCTCTTTTGCACTAGCACGTCCTTGGCTGCAAGTATATCAATCAGTTCAGGGGAATCAGTACAAAGATTTAGGCCAGCATCCCTCCTGTTGTCCATGAGTGAGTCATCCTTCCGATCAGTTAGCGCTTCCCCACCATGTCCAGCAGGAGCCTTTAGAGGTGAAAGATCCTGTTCAAGTGCCTGAAGTAGCAGCAAACACCCATTTCCATCAGATGTATCAGATAACTTATATTCTGCTTCCCTAGTCTCACCAGAACTATCATGGTTATAACAAGGTCTGCTTCTTCTGCCTCTCTTGCGCTTGCACTTGCCCAGAAATTTTGTCTGAAGTAACTGTTCCATGATGGAACTTGTGTGGCATGGTTTTTTAGAAGCAGCATTCTTTCTGGCCTTTGAACGGCTATTCAGTCCAGTAGCATGCTTGTGATTTTGTTCCTTGCATGCATCTGCATCTTGATTCCGCTGCTTAAGAGCATGAATACGCTGTGTACACCCGCTGTGATACAATTTAAGTTTCTTATTTCTTTCCATAAATGATGGCAGATCTGGACTATGACGACGTATATTCTGCATAATTTGCGCAGCTCCATTCTCCTCTGGGATTGCAGGAACAACATAACTCTCTTCTGCAGTTGTTTGATTCTTAAACGACATACTTCTGCTTTGGAGATTCATCTTTGAACGAGAGCTTGCGTTTTTATTTGAATCCATCTTTTTGCTTGTGGAAAAGTGATTTACTCTTTCCTCAGCCAAGGTTTTCTTTGTCTTCTCTAATTCAGTATTTGCAACCTGCAGCTCAAACTTAAGGGTGGCCACACTATTTTGAGCACCGCACAATTGCTCTTCTAGTTCCTTCATCTTAATGTGTTGCAATGACTGCAATTGCTCTTCTAGTTCCTTGATCCTTTTGACTTGTTGCAATGATCGCAGTTCTACCTCTTTAATCTGCATACAAGCAAATAAAAATTTCAGGCATCCATCCATTACAGATAAGACAATGAATAAAGGTAAAGCTAGTTAAGATTGTATTAAGATTAAAGAAAATGATTAATGAAAGCACATTACTATAGTAAAAGCTAAAACCCAAATAACAGGACTGCCATTGGCTCCGCATATGGACAACTTTTAATTTTGATATGAATCAGCATAATAATGTGAACTGCTCCAGTGCTCACTGTATGAATTCACACTATACAGCTGATTGGTCTCCAAAATAAAAAAAAAGGAAAATACTATGGAGCAGATGAAACCGTGCCCAAAATTACAATAGGAGTTGATGACCCTCTACTCGTCAAGATCCTCCCATGGAGATGTGTCTCTAATCATAGCTGAGTTTCGTGGAAAATTCTTCTACTACATCGATTTAATCCTCAAGAAAACTAGGGCTATTGTCAGTGCACGAAGCATCGAGCAAATGGAGGTCCACCAGACTCCCCTTTGGATTTGGCAGGGGGACGAACTTGCTTGCTCACGATATGCTCGTGGAAGAGAGGCACAAAGATTTTATCCTGGTTCGGGCCCTTGAAAGCTAAGAACCCTAGATCCTTAGACTTTGTATTGGAGTGGATTTTTGGGTTACAATTTTTCTCTCCATTAGGGTTGGGCCGATTGGTAGGAACTTAAGAAAACCCTTCGGTAAGTGGCCCAATAGGAAAATCTAATGAGGGATACTATAGACACATGTCGCTAGCATTGATCCAGCGCTGCCCGCGCGTGCTTCCTCCGTGAGAGCGGGATCCACGTATGGGCTCCCTCGGTCCTCTTTTTCTTAAACATGGCATGGCTATCACAACCGCCTCATGCTTCACAGCAAGTGGAATGTAACTCCCTCCTACCGTGTCACATCAAGGTTGGAAACCCCGCGTGCAGCGACAAGACGGCAGTGGAGAGGGTCATCCATTACCCCTACATCATGATGGACTGCTTCAGGTATGTGCTTGATCAATGCGCTCCCCGACCTGAGCACTCGTGGCTTGGGCCCTAGACGTGTCGTGCCCTGAACTGGGGAAATCACTAAGGCCAGATCCAGATTGGGCGGGAGGGTCCTTGTAGTGATGGCCCTCATGTGGCCTCTTTGTGGTCGCCCATACTGGTAGTGGTGGGCTACCCGAGCTGTAGTTCGAGCCGAGGCCCATTTCCTCTTTTCATCTTGTGAGATCGGCGCTTGGGTTTGTCAACCCAAGAGCATTTAACGGGACCCTGTTTTCCGATACACCAACACCTACCTTATATAGTACGAGCTACCTTATTAATTTAGGAAACTGGAAGAACTATGAAAACAAACTTGGACTATGAAAAAGTGATTAGGACTCACAGCTAGCAATCTAACAAAATAGGAAAGTACTATGGTTGTGGTTTCCATAACTTTCCCTCATGACTATGAAAAAGGTTGTACTCAATCACTATGGTGGTGAAAATGGCTACAAACCCATGAAGCCCCGTAGTGGCTCCATGCTTGCAGGTTTCCATGTAGTTCTTAAACATTTGCAGGTTGTGACGGGTGAAACTAACTTGTTGCACATAGATGCATGTCAAGTAGCACTACATGCAAGGATGACGAGCCACTGAAAGTCATGATTGTGTGGAAGGATCATCCCCCTTCTTCTGAAGCAAAGGCACTACTGACGCAGCCGAGTACTTATAAAGAGGCCATTGACAGGAGCAAAGGAGATGACATTGGGAGTGGAGTGATAGATGGTTGGTTGATGCCGCAGACAATAGAGACATAAGCACTGCTGCCTCCCACTTTGCCTCTCCCTCCTCCATCGGAACTGAATTAATAGGTTCTGGTGGTGATGCAGCAAGTGCTAGTACTGGTGTTGTAGGGACTGGTAGTGAGATTAGCAGATGAGACAAGGTCTGGCCCCATGGTCAGACCGCAACAGTAATGGTGATGGCAAAGTGGCGTGTCGACGTGATCGTGGGACAGGCAGGGGAAGGGTGTTCACAGCATTGGCACAAGGTTATCCTTATCCTGCTCTTCAGCCTTGACAACGCCATCATGGTTTCAGTGTGGATCTTATACCACTTGCTAGTAACGCATGGAGTATATGTATATAAAAAAATGCATTTTAGAAAGAAGCATCTGATGTTCACGCCTCTAGACAGGTTTTGTCCATAGGCTAAATGCAGATATCATAACAAATGGATGACATTCTTCAACATTCCTCTGATTGCTTTACTCATGCAAAATTATGAAGAGTGTATAGTGATAGTGAAATGAAAGGAATGCATACCATAACTGCAGCAAAACTCAATTATGATCCATAACTAGAGATTTACAAATAAACTTTTCGTAACATCAAATAATGTATGTGCATGTTTTTCATGTATGAGTTCGGCACTGAATTTTTTTTATAGAATATGGAATCAGATTCTCTGAATGATTTTAGTGAATAATCCAATTTTGTATGAGTATGCAAAAGTTTAATTTCGTTTGTGAGCACCAAGTTATTATAATAATTTGTGATAATACCTCCAAGTCAAATTTTCTTTGCATATTTTTGAAAGAAATGATATGTGTTTGATATAATGTTGTCCATCACAATGAGAAAACAAGGCCTGGCACTATGAGAACAACTCAGGAAAACTAATAAGGTCATTAAATTATGACATAAATAAGAAAATGGCAAGTTTAGCAGCTAATATAACATGGCACAATGTAACTTTGCACATCATATTATTCCTATGCCGTATTGCGAAATAGCATACAGATACAAGATGAGTTAGAAATAACACCTCACATCTCAAAATTGTTAACAATTGTAACGAGTGATATCTGAAGACACATTGAATGCATGTGTGAGAAATACGATCATCTGTTTTTGTGAAGTGGAAACAATGGGCATCACTATCTAGATTACAAAAAAAAAAAATCCATATACAATGTTATGATGACTTCACAACCAGAATCACACAAATGGATTGAGTAGTATGAAACAATTGCAGACCCTGTATATAGCAGACTTGGCCCATAACATTGTCAATGCCAATTTGAATGCCTTATATGCACAGAAAGTTCATACAGGAGCTTCCAAAATATTCTGCTAGAGTATAAAGTATCACATATCAAAAGAGATATTGAGACGAACATGAGCCTTGATAGCTCTAAATTGTAACCAAAATCAGGAGGTGTTACTGCAATGTACATCCTTCCGGATAGAAAACAACAGAAATTGTCTGCAATGGAGATCAACACATGAAAAGGAGGCCCATGCACCAATTTGCAACGAAATCGAGTTAACACCAAAATTGTGATTATATCTTGTAGTTTGACTATCCCTTAACTACCATAACCAGCGTATCATGCACTAGCGTTTTTTCTATTGCTACATTCTTATGCAATCACATAACGTCGCTACAATATAGCTGTGACATAACTAAGTATGAAAATGTGAAGGAAAAAAGAAAACCTTTATTCTCTCGGATAAAGTAGTGTATATGAAAAATCCCCGATGAACTGCTAAACAATATGTTTAAAGACACACAGCATGAAACAACTAGCACATTCCTAGCACAGCAAAAAACATGCAGACAGAAAAAAAAATGGTATGGTCAAGAGAAATGACATAAATTGATCATAGAAACGACTGCTTTCTTGTTTCATCATAATAGCTCCAGTAATTATAGTTGCACCTCCCATTCATCTGTTCATCATCACAAAAAAAGGGAGGAAAAAAAAATCTCTGTATACCCCTTCAGATACTTGAGAGATCCAACAAAATCAATAGACTGAGCAGCGTACCCTTGCGAACTAGGTTAAACAATAAGCGGCGTGCCCATTCAGACCACTGCAGCACGAAGAGGGGAAAACAAAGGAAAGTGCAAATATAACTTTGTTTGAGAAGAAATGACGGTACTAATATTCCCGAGCTGCGTAATACCCCTTCCCCAGCAGCAGGAAGCAATGCACCAGGTATTCCACAGGATGCAACAATCAACCAGAGGACATTGGGTGCAACAATCAACCCACGGAGCAGTTCAAACAACATCTCTGCGCAAATCAGAATGCAGGAGAACGAAATCGAACCAGCTCCCTCTGCATTTTTTTGAAGAATACGGATAACGGATCCCTTATCCTATAAGCTCCAAATCGCAATGATTCGAAGGAAAAGTTTGAACTGGATTACCAGAATTCCGGGAATACGCCCAAACCAATCGCCCCAAAAACCTCTCTTAAAACGCCGAAAGTCATAACCCTCCCATCCGAACAGCTCGAGCCACCAGCTAAATCCAAAAACAACCCGAGCGCCGGCGATTCATGAAGCAGCCGAACAAACGAGCAAAACTTTGCCAAAGCGAAAACGATTCGAACGGAGAGGTACAACCAGAGGGGCCGTACCCTGGCATCCATGATGGCCTTGAGCCGGACGAGCGCGGCGACGCCGTCCTCCTTGGCGGCCGTGAGCCCCGCCGCGAGCGAGGCCGAGCGCCGCTCCGCCGCCAGCACCCGCGCCGCCGACTCCTGCGCCATGTTGAGCATGACCCCCGCGTACGCCTTCTTTATCGCCTCCACCTGCGCGGAAAATCCGACCCAACCAATCAGATGAAGCAGCCGACGACGGCGGCGGCGGCGGATGGGTTCCGGAGAGCGGAATTTCACCTGGGACGCAGCCATTTCGGAAAAATTTTGTGCGGGGGGGCGGGGGGAGGAGATGGAGTGCGTTGGTTGTTGTTTGCTGGTGTTGAAGGGGGTGGTGTGGCGGTTGGAATAGAGGCGTGTGGAAACGGAAGGGATGCGCGGCGCGGCAGCCCTCTGCGCGCAGCAGCACACGGCCCGCGCGGCGCTCGTCCTCGCTTTTCCACTGGCTCCTGTTGCTAGCGTCCGTTCAGGAGCTGCCTTGTTTCCAGTTTTTGGGGGCGGAAGCGGAAGCCCAACTGCCCTAATGTTCCGGGGACGGCGGAGACGACCCTGTGGTCTCGCGAAATTACGGATTGGAAGCACGAGATAAGGAACGGGCGCACGTAGGAACTGTGCAGTGAACGCCGGTTTCGCCTGCCTGTTTTGGCTCTTGTGTCATTTGTGGTAGTAATTAAGTAATGGTTATACATGAATAATTGAGAATATTCTTACAATAAATTTTTTTTGTTATACTGTATTTCATTAGAAAAAAGCACTTTTCATAAAATTTAAAAAAACTGACCTAAGAAGTGCCTCACTCTAACCTAATGGATTTGGTGTTACTATCACATTCGAGATTTCATACAGTTATTGTAATTCATGAAATACAATATTGAATAGAACATATATCAAGGCGCGAAAGAACTAAAAGATAAGAACCACCAACACCTGTTGAAATATGCTTTTTTTGACACTCTTATATATGCTTTTGAAGCTGTTTATCTGCTTCTCTTGGACGAAGGTTCATGGTACCCTTTCAAAGCACGATTTTTTTTTTCTTTTAGTTAACCTCATGGGCCTCCTGCAGATAGTCGTACTGGGCCACAACCTCACAACCAACGAAAAGCACTATCTGAAGATGGCCCGCCAAGCCGAAGATCGAATCTCAACGTTAGTACCCTACCATCCGGGCCGTCCACCTCGACGCCACTGGATCCTTCCCCATCTTCTTCTCTGCCAAGAAAGAAAGAGGGGGAAGAGGTGCGGCGAACCGTGGCGGCTTTAAAACCCTGGCATTCCCACGGCGCCAAATTCCCCATAAACCCAAGCCAACCGGCGCGCCACGACCGAGCAATCCCCACCCAAATCTCCATCGGAGGCCATGGCCGGCGGCGCGCAGGCGGCGGTGTCTTTCCTTACCAAGGTGGCGAAGGTCGCCGCGGGCGTGGGCGTGGCGGCTTCCGTGGTCTCCACCTCCCTGTACACGGTGGACGGCGGGGAGCGCGCCGTCATCTTTGATCGCTTCCGCGGGGTGCTCCTGGACACTGTGGGGGAGGGCACCCACTTCCGGGTCCCATTCCTGCAGAACCCCTTTCTCTTCGACATCCGCACCCGCCCTCACAACTTCTCCTCCACCTCCGGCACCAAGGATCTCCAGATGGTCAGCCTCACGCTCCGTGTCCTCGCGCGCCCCGACGTCGAGCGACTCCCGGAGATCTTCACCACCCTCGGCCTCGAGTACGACGACAAGGTGCTTCCCTCCATCGGCAACGAGGTTCTCAAGGCCGTCGTCGCGCAGTTCAACGCCGACCAGCTCCTCACCGAGCGACCCCAGGTTTCGGCCCTCGTCGCCGACTCGCTCAGGCGCCGCGCGCGCGAGTTCAACATCGTTCTCGAGGACGTCGCCATCACCCACCTCGCCTACGGCCCGGAGTTCGCGCAGGCGGTCGAGAAGAAGCAGGTCGCGCAGCAGGAGGCCGAGCGTTCCAAGTTCCTCGTCGCGCGCGCCGAGCAGGAGAGGCGCGCTGCCATCGTCCGTGCTGAGGGGGAGAGCGAGGCCGCGCGCCTCATCTCCGAGGCCACCACCGCTGCCGGCAACGGCCTGATCGAGCTCAGGAGGATCGAGGCTGCCAAGGAAATAGCAGGCGTCCTGGCGCGCTCGCCCAACATCTCCTACATCCCCGCCGGTGACCAGGGCCAGATGCTGCTTGGGCTCAACGCTGCCCGGTGAATGAATTGATCGCCTATTTCAATACCCTTTATTACTACATTGTACTTTAGATGCATCGACACTGTGTTGGTGTGATATTAGTGGTGGCTGTTACTGTGGTATGGATTATGGTTCTCGTAATGTTACCACTGAATGAAGATATGGTGAACAAGTACTGCGCTCTGTTGCCAAATAATGCTCAGTTTTGAGATTGTGATGCCTAAATTTATGGTTCGGAACTTTTACTGTGTTGGTACTTTGCTTAGAAGCAACTTGATCGCTTAAGATTCCACCCTGCCTTGATGATTTGGTGAATGATTGGGAATTTACATATTGTTTCTATATAGGTTTAGCATTTTGTCATATGTGCTTTGCATCATTCTTCACAATATGATACTCTGCTTTTTGAACAAAAGCTACTCTGTTTCTGAAGAAAAGGAAGTATATAGTTAATAGTTGGAGCAACTAGGAACCACCTGTATTTTCTTTAGTGAGTGTTTAGAGCTATCTAACTATTCATGTTCACTGCTGCTTCAATTTAATCTTTGCTTTCTTGTTGATTTCCTGGTTATATAATGAATAGAATTATAGAATTGTTATAGGCCCGTTCTGGTAGGTTTGTCCATTCATACTGAGACATTAATGCTTATTAAGGTGAAGTATGGATGGAAAATTTGATAATGTAGCACTGGTTTTAGCTCCATAATGTATTTTAGATGCATCTGTCAAGGACTCAACGTAGACTTCTCAAGGAGATCCTCCAATGGTTGTTAAACCTTGAACTAGGATGAACACCATAATTTACTGATCTGGAATATTCATGGATTGTTCCATTCAATTGTAGTGCCTTTTGGTGTGCATGTCGATGCTGGCCTATATCTATACGTACCTTATGATCTGTAAACTTTGACTTGGCAACCCCGTGAATTGGATGCTGCTACCATAGTAAATGTGTAATTTTAAATATGACAAATTAGATGTTGTTACCATAGTATGGTGATCATAATCATAAATCATAAAGTTCCACTGATGGAGGATTGAACATTTGATCGATGTTGTTGCCAAAAGTTCTCTATACTCGTGACTTTTTGGGTTTTATGTCCCAGTATAACGTATTTGTTTCTAAATGTGTTAGATTTCTGCTATATATGTGGTTCAATGTTTAATGTTGTCAATGTTCATTGCGTTGTTGATGTATTGGTCCTTTGAAGCTAGGCATGAATCTGGTTGTATGTGCCGCCTTTGGTTATGCTACGGAACTGTTAAATTTCGTGTTCTATGTATAAAATGTGGATATCGTTTGTATGTTCAGTTCTGTGCTGTCCCTTGCCTTATATCAGTCTTATCTATTGTGGCTTTCATCAACTAACATTCATTGATGTCCATGGTCGAATTTAGTGTCTGTAGCCAGTTATCCCATGGAATCTTGTTGATCAACCCCCGTGAAGTGAGAACTACTAGTGCTTGTTACTGTTTCCCTTTCGTAGTCCTTGTTATGCAGAAACATAGCATGACAGATTAGCAAAGCCACTGCTTATACTTTCTCTAAAAAAAGGCACTGCTTATATTAAGATAGACTTTGTATGAACTTGGATTAGATTTGATGTTATTTAGGTGTTCGAAATCTAATTATTGATCATTGTCTTTTAGTTATTTATATTCAACTCTGATTAGTGGTCAACAGTTTTGTCAGTGTCGGTTAAAATGTACTTTTTCTGTCCTAATTTACTTGTTCATTTGGTTTGAGCACGGAGATTAAGATAATGAGAATAAGGTAAGTGCGTAGAAAATGAGGAGATAGAGATAGGGATGTATTGGAAAGAGAAAAAGGTAAATTACGAAACGAAATGATTAAGTAAAATGGAATCAATATTTGATCCTAGATGAACAAATAAATTAGGACGGAGGGAGTAGTAAGTTTTAAATTTCGTGCTAATTACAAGTCTTTTTTTGTGGTTCTTTCTTCGTATGTTTGATGTTTCTTTAATGGACAGATTCCAATTGTATGTTTTCTTTTGTGAGTTGGATTTGTCGAATCTAAGAGTCAGGAGTATATTCTTGTACTAGTAAGCTTAGCAGAATCTCTATAGCATCTGAATCCAGCCTTTATTCATCTTGGAATTCAATGTCTTCTCATGTTGTTCAGTGCTCTAGTCACAGATTGACCTGAATTGTACTAGCATTGAGGTTTCCTAATGGTGCGCGATCGTCCTGTTACACGTAGTCATTGAGCGACGTACTACATTGTTTTCTTCTCTCTGTAGCAATGTAAGTGTTCAGAGTTGCTCTGCTGAACATTTTTCGGAAACCATTGTGTGGTCATTTCTGTTGAACAGGCTTCGCTGTTTGCTTCTGTCAAATTCATCAAAGCACTTTCTCAAAAAAAGAAAATCATCAAAGCACTGTTCCTGTTTGTACTCGCAATTCAGTGATGCGTTCGAGATGTTTGCCGGACTTGCAATTCTTGTAGTACTAGATGGAATTTCAATTTTCAAATCCGAAAGCCAAAAGCAAGCCTACAAACATTTCGAACGTGCTACACCCAGAGTCCCAGACCTGTTTGGTCCGTCACCGTGACAACTCGAAAGAGAGCAGCAAGCAGCTCGGCGTACGCGTACATGGCGCAGCAGCGAGGCCAGCAGAGCAGTGTCACTGGTCACCGCATGCAGCGACGTACCGGTCCGGTCCGTGCGGTCAACACTCAACACAGCCGCTGCCTGCTGCATGCATTCTGCAGACCAAAAGCCATCCATGATCGCAAGTGAGAGAGGGAGAGAGAGGGAGGGAGAGAGAGAGAGAGGGGGAGGGAGGAGGAGGAGAGGGCCCCATCCGCGCGTCCCGGAACCAAACAAGCCCCGTCACGTGGCGTCCAGTGCGGGTACTGTGCTTTGACCGCGACGTGACCAGCCCACTCTCCTCCTCGCTCCTGCCTGCGCTGCCGTAGCGGCGCGCGAGAAGAACCGGCAGCTTGTGGAGCAGTACTATGCTCGCCGGTCGCCGCTGTCGCGGGTGACGTGGACCGAGCCTACCGACGCGATGGATCCGGCGTCAGAGGAGCTCGAGCGCCGCAGCCGGTACCTCAGCTCGCTCATCCGTCGCACCAAGCTCAGCGCCGCTCCGGCTGCCCTTCTCCCGCCGGTGCCCGAGCCCGAGGCGGCGCCGACGCCGGAGACCGGAGCCGGGGTCGGGAAGCCCGGGGAGGCCCAGGCGGCGGCGTCGGTCGCGGAGAAGGAGAAGCGGGAGGTCAAAGGGGAGCTGCCGGCGGTGGTGGAGAGGGGGGTGAGAGAGGAGCGGGTGGCGACGGGTGCAGAGAAGGAGAAGCGGGAGGTGAGACAGGAGGAGCGGGTGGCGATGGGCGCAGAGAAGGAGAAGAGGGAGGTGGTGAAAGGTGGCGTGGACGGGAAGGGGAAGGACGGCGAGCCTAAGAAGGTGTCGGTGCGGGTGCGCGCCGCCGACATGCCCTTGCAGCTGCAGCGCCGGGCCATCCGGCTCGCCTACGAGGCCATCGCCGCCATGCCGCGGCTCGACAGCAAGCGCCTCGCCCTCGCGCTCAAGAAGGTATGCGCGACATCTGCCATCAATCTGTAGATACAGTGCTTCCTCTTGGGTTGGGTCACCTATAGTAGGATGCGATGAATTCGTTTGTACTACCGGGGTTAAACGCACGGAGATCATTTATTGTGAACCTGGTACTGCGAATGCGACCACACTCAGACCTAGTATATGGCCAATATGGGTATGGGTTTGGACTTTTTATGAGCGGTATAAATCAAATCAAATATCCAGTTTATTATGTTCTGTTGTTTGTTTCTGCTGAAATGAAATGAAACTCCCATAGTAACTTGTCTGAAAATGGCGCTATGTGTCCTGGTTTATATGGATTGTTTAGACTTTACAGCCAAGCCAGTAGGCATATATCAAATGCACATGTTTTGCAAAACAAGGCTGCATTATTTCAGTACTGCCCTGTAAAGCCTCCTGACGGATTCATTCATTCAGCAGTGCTAGGAGAAGAAATATGATGGAACATGCTAGTCATGAAATGTCATGTAAAAGCATTTTTAACAGGAACAGAGTCTTACTTAGTATTTTATTTTAGTAGTACTAGCTGAAACAGACTATTGGAAAAGGTGCAGTAAAACAGATGCAGTGGTCTTTTTCCCTTGTAAACATGAGCATTGCTGCATTGGGTCCTAACTGAAATGCAACTACAACATTCCTTTCCTATGCAGCTATCATATCTGTTCATGTTGACCTGCTACATTTGGCATTGTTTAGCATTGGAGCAAGCTGATAAGATGTTTCTGTCATGTGTTGCATACACATTCGTCTTCCAATTCCTGTGCACTCATAATGTCCTCCTTGCAAAACTGTCCTTTGTCTGATTACTATTGTAATTCGTTACCCACATGTTAATCAAGGAATGTGTCATTCTGACAACTTCTCCATGTTACTGTTAAGACTGTAAACTTCTCTTTAGACCAGTGTTATTAACTATAAGAGATACATTAAAGTTACTGTGGAAAAAGTAATGCTTGACAGAAATTGGTGAAAACCACCCCTTGCTCATGCCGGGGCTCCAATCTCATGACACAAGCAGCATGCACTAAAAGCCCTAACTGTAACCAGGGCGACCTCACACTTGGTCAATTAAGCATTATCTAGTTATAGTATCTGTGTTATGTTGGGATTGGGCATCCCTGAAAAGGCTAATCAATTAGATCAGGATATTCTATCCTGTACTTGAGCTCAGATATTCCAAGTGACACCTTCCTGTATCAATATTTTCCCTTTGAATGTTCTCCTGCATATGGCTACATCTAATATAAGTAAAGTATTTGAATTTCGTGTATGTGTGACTATGCAGTTCTTTCTCTGACAGTTTTGTAGCCCCAAAGCCAACTGAAAATAATCTTGGTTCTATTGTTCATTTTGAGTTTTTGGTGACTGCACTGTGTCACTTCAGGCTGTTGCTTTCAGAGCATTTATGCGTTAATGGTTGTCAATTTGGATGTGGATTTCTATGTAACCATGTTCTTGATTGTTTGCATTCTGCTTTCACTTCTTTGCAGGAATTTGACACGACATATGGTCCTGCTTGGCATTGCATTGTTGGGACGAACTTTGGTTCTTATGTCACTCACTCTCTGGGAGGTTTTCTATACTTCTCCGTTGACAAGGTCTACATTCTTCTCTTCAGAACTGCAGTTGAGCCATTAGGCCATCCGCGATGAGACCCTCAATCAGCCTACTAGCTAGTGTATTCTGTATTCGACATTTGACTGCTTGTTAAGGAGAGTAGCATGATCGTGGCCCTCCGTGCAAATATGTAGAACCAATCTGCTGTAGTTAGCTTTCATGTACCGTCCACTAATCTTTCATGTAAACCTTAATTTTAGCTTTGAGAAGCTGTTACCTGACTCGGTTCTTCAGTTCGAGACAAACTAGCTTTCACGTCCTGTTGTGTCACGTAACTTGGGTTTCATCTGGAATCAATATGGATGGATGCCTCCTGTTTCAGTCTGATGTCGGATCGGTCTTTCAGATTCTGAATGTTTAGAACCATATGGTGAGGAGGAAACTGTGAACTGGTGCATGGAATGGAACCATATCTTCTGATTTTGACATGGACGACGCAAATAGTAGTATCACAGATCTGTTCTTACATCTTAACTACACCTGTTTAGGAATCAACGCGGCTGATCGATGGAGGAAATATTCGAAAGACTCATCTTTAGTTGTGTTCTCCCTTAACATCCACACGCAAGCACTCTTGGATAGTGCATTTCCTAGCTATGACTTACACCTAGAGAAAATGATGATACTACCTGAAAGATCCAAACTGTCTGCCTGCCTAAAACACAGCCGCAACGGCCAACGCGATCTCGAGCCAGACGCCGCACCTGGACCAGTAGTCCCTGCTCGACGCCGCCGAGCCGTAGTGATGCGGCTGATGTGCCGGCGGTGGCGGCGCCTCCACGACTGCAAGCGATCGTTCACGTGTCAAGCGCGACCATGGATGGATAGGATGGATGGCATCATCTGCCATATAGGAGTACTAGTCACCTGGTTCGTGGTCGGCTCCGGCGCGGCATCCGACGTTGAGGAAGCAGCGTGCGGGGACCTTGAATGTCTGGTCCGTGGTGACGTTGAAGGTGGCGAGCAGCTCCGGGTCGGCGAGCAGGCGGCACATGCACGGCATCTCGCCGACGGCCGCGGCGCGGTGCATGGCCGTGCAGCACGTGTTGGAGGGGTGCTTGTTGGCGGTGGTGGCCTTGAGGTACGCCGTGCACGGCAGCAGCTCCTCCAGGCACGGGAACAAGTGCTCCGACGGCAGCCCGTCCGGGGCTCCCGCCGCGCTGCTGCCCGTCGCTGTCGTCGTCGCGGCCGCGGCCCGGCCGCAGGAGAGGATGGTGACGACGAGCTGGAGGAGGAGCGGGGCGTGGTGCATCGTCGACGTTGGCGCAGGCGTCGGAACGATCGTCGCGCGGTGCGAGACTGTGAGTGACGATGCGGTGTTCGGGGAGCTGGATCTGCTCGGCGCGCTTGACCTGGTAAAAGCCACAGGGACGCGCGCGCTCGATGTTGCGGGGTACAGGATCGCTTCCATATGCTAACGTTAACTGCGTTTCTTATATGCGTATTAAGAAAAAAGTATTTTTCAGATTTTTTTAATGTGCTTTAGACGAAATTATTATCTTTATTCTTTTAGATATTTAACGATTTTCATGTCCCTATAATGCTGTGCCACACGACGCTTCATGCAAAGATTGAAAGATTCAGCTGGAGATTCATCATGAAGGAAAAGAAGACTCAGCCGGAGATCTATATACTCCAGTTGGTAAAATGTACTCCATTCTAAAATTGATGACGTTAATTTGCTGAAATTTGAGGCAAGCAATGTCAAATCAAAATGATATCAAAGGTAAGACGACACACATATTTTCAACAACAAACGTGTACCATCAGATCACATATTTGTAACAACATGCACCGTCTCACGAAATCACATGTCGTAGCAAACACAACATTCATTCCAGCAGCACAAGCCACATGCACAAACACATAACCCATTCATTTTGATTTTTGAATGCACATTAGGGGAAAAACTACAAAGAACTTATGGAATAGATTTAATGCCTCACAAAAACAATAGAGTACAAAACAACATGAAGGTTTTCAACTTTCTCTATACTGATAGAAAAAGAAAGGGGATAAATCGCAGCACAATGCATTGTCACTATAATACCAAATATTACAGTATTATTTTCTTGGTGCATGAAGCATCTTTATTGCTCAGCTCCAGACTCACGCTTGGGGGCCTCCTTGATTGAAGTTATCATGCAGAAGCTGCATGGTCAAAGTGCTGTCCTTGTAACAATCCTCACACAGGGAATCCAAACTCTGCAATGGCGTGATCAAATGCCTGCCAGGACCAGAGCAAAGCAGATTAAAACACCAACACAGCTCTACCATCTCTTCATACTACCTCTCAGCGTGCTTTGAAAGCTTAGCTATGTAATTGTTTTCTTCACGGGAAAGCTCAGCAGACTGCGACATCTTCACTGTTTGTGGCAACTGAGAGTTCACCAAAATCAAACTGAGAATGTGAGTAAAGTCTTTGGTCAGTTAAATGCTATAAAGTAGTACTTACGAAGCAAATCACAAGGTGAAGCAATTAGTACATTTATCTGAAAAAGGACAGCTGAGAATGAGCAGAACAGGAAGATTTTAGTGAAGTATCACATTTTACACGACAAGAGGATAAACGATTTGGAACTTTAGAAGCACAGATCTCAAGATACCAGAACTTTATATTGCAAAAAGTTAAATCCACAAAAGCATCAGATGGACTCAACTGAAATCATCATAAGAAAGTTCAGGTAGATGTCTCTCACATGACGACTATGCCAAATATGAGTTAACACAGTAGTTCCATCACGTCTGCAAACCACCTAATGGAACCTAGTAACAACAATGTGAGAAATGTAGCAATAAACTGAAATGTAGTTCCAGCAATCAGTACTTCATAACATCACACTCTTGAGCTCAAACAAAACGTTCCCTTTTGTGTGGGGACTGAAAATAGGCTTACGCGAAAGACTGGCCACCATCCTGTTATCCATTGAGCCTTGACAATTGCCATGGCAAGACAGCAAATAACTCAAAGGGCTGCTCGCCTCACAAAGATTTGTCCCGTTTAACTGAGCTAAAATGTCTACCCATCACCACATAAGTACTTATCTACAGTCTTGTACTACCACTATACTAGTCTACAAGTGATTTATCGACTTGGCACTGCTACACCACCCATTCAGCAAATCCAATCAACGCACCGGTAAGAACCATCGAGCAATATCATGGGCTGTTTGTAATTGTAATGATGCGGTTTGGGAGATGAGATATATGATTTTTTTTTTCACAAGCTTGATCAACCGCACTTGCCACCTCCATCCTTGTCGTCGTCCTTATCTTTCTTCTTCGGAGCAGGCGGAGCATTAGGCATGTTCTGGAAGAAGGAAGTCGAGAGCAGCGACAGCGAGACCTGGACCTGGTCCCGGCCTGTCCTCGCCTGCACCTGCCGCTGCCGGCGCAGCCCCGGGCGCGGGCGGAGGAAGCGTTCGTGCAGTCGGCGGAAGCCACCGAGCGTGAGCACCATCCTGCGGAGCAACTGCTCGTTGGAGCTGATGACGCCCCACTCCCGCACGCACGCGGCCTCCCAGAGCCGCTCGTCCCGCGCGAGCTGGCGCCACGCACGGCTCACACACGCCGCGGACGCCAGCGTCCGCGCCTCCGCCCGCATCAGCACCTCGAACACCAGGTCCTCCCCCAGATCTGGCACCCCCACCTGCTCTTCCTCCTGCTCGCCGCCTGGCGGCGGGGTCTCCTGCTTTGGTGCCCCGAGGGAGGGGGAGGAGGTCGAGCACTCCCCCGCCTCCCTCGAGCTGATGGACGGCTCCTCCGTTCGCTGCTTCTTACTCGGCTCGCTGGAACCTTCGTCGACCGTGTCAGCGGCCGCCGGAGGCCGGGAAGCGTCGCCGTCGTCCGAGGAATCGGAGCTGCACTTCATGGCGGGAGACTGGAGCAGACGAACCTGCAGCAAGCAGGGGCAGGGCAACTTATCAATCTACTAAGTACAACGCAAATGATTCGGCAGCTTGTGGGTGGGAAACAACCAGAATCCCACACCCACAACGAGGAACAGCACCGATTCAACTTGAGGAAAGCTCGAAACACCAAATCTGACTAGGTCGCTCAGTGTTTTTGGATTACAGTTGCAGTAGGAAGTACGAAAATTGACACTGCCCCAGCAAGTATTGGCTCAATTTCGTGTTGGATTGCAAAAACTTGAGGCTTGGAGGAGCAGTTTACCTGTTCGCGGGGAGTCCGGGTGCTTCCTTTTGAAATCGACAGCGAAATGTTTCTACTCCAGCTCGCGCGAGGCGTACGGGGATAAAACGAAAGACGTCCTCATCCAATTATTACTCTATGTCATACTCATACCCCACGAGACATGGACGGGTCAAGGAGGTTGGGGAGGCAACCCACATGCCGGCTGCCGGCTTTGGTCTCGTGTTGTCTTGGTTGCAATGTGCTGGAGAGAGGCCTTCTGTTGTAGTAATTGACTAATTGTATAGGCCGGACTAGTCAATCCGGACTGGATCAGGCGGCCCAATCTCAAATTTCCTGCACACCACCGTGCTGGATTATGTTCGTCGTCCTCTAGCTGACAGTGAACATGCTTCGTTTCGTTCCATAGAAAGTACAGTAGTACGTCCATCAGGATTCGGCCTATTATTCGTTATAGTACAATAATCAGCATGTACGCTGTTTTAAACCCCTTTTTTAAGTTTTATCTGAATCTGAATGTGATGAGAAAAACATGAGGTGTCACGTGGTGGAGGAGCCACCACACGAATTTCTCGTGTACTGTACGTAGTACAGCCGTGCAGGACCAAGGAAACGCAGCACGTTTCAGTAGGGCAGCGAAGACAGTTTGCACCGCCCCGCCGCTGCTGCAACGCTGGATTCAGCAAAGCAAGCAGACCAAAACGCTTGGCAATCTCCGTCCCTTCTCACATGAATCCTCCTCCTTCGACTTCGAGCATCGAGCTCGCTGCCTCGCTGCCTTTCTGATTCTGATTCTGGCCTTCTAGAACCCTCGCCCCGGATCAACGCACTCCCTGTCGAGCAATTCCGACGCCGGTCGCACTCCGCTCCGCCCAACAGGAGAACCCGACCGAAGTCCAGTCTCCCCCATTCGTCGCGACGCCCCCCCCAAACCCCACACCAATCCAACCGCTTCTGCCTGCCCGGAATTCCGCGCGCCGTCGCCGTCACTCGTGCAGGTCCTCCTCCTCCTCTCCCTTTCTCTCTACGATGGCCGAAACGGTTACTCTCCCCTACCGCTGCCGCGCAGTTAATTACCACTCCTCTCCACGTCGCTAATTAATCACTCTGCTTCTCGCTAATCCCCGGTAAACCCGCTCTCCCTCCGGTCCGGTACTCCGGTACCGGCCGATCCCTTTCCTTTAATCGCCTCGCCGCCATGTCTTCCTCCTCCTCCTCCTCCACGTACTCGAGCGGCGGCGAGGGCGGGAACCCTAGCCCCCCGGTGGCAGGGGTGGCGGTGGGCGCCGCGTCGGCTGGGGCGGTGGCGCCGGCGGCGTGGCCGAGGCGGGGCTGCCGGGACGTCTTCTGGCTCGTGGTCTTCCTCCTCCACCTGCTCGTCTTCGGCGCCGCGCTCGCGCTCTTCGGCCTCAACCGTTTCCGCCAGGCCAACCGCTTCAACATCGGCCGCTTCAACAACCAGACCGCGCTGCCCTGGGGGACGCTCGCGAGCTCCCCCGACGCGGCCCCCGCGCCGCCGCCGCCCTCGGTCTACCGCGCCGAGGACCCCTCCACGCCGGCGTCCGAACACACGGAGACGTACTGGAAGTTCTACGGCGCCGCGGGGGGCGTGGGGGCCGCCCTCGCGCTGGCGTGGCTGGCAGCGACCACGGGGAGGAAGGACGGCGGCAAGGTGCTCATGCGGGCTGCCGTGCACAGCCTCACGGCGTACCTCGCCGTCGTCAGCGTGCTCTGCTTCTGGGGGAAGCATTTCTTCTGGGGCGTTGCGCTTGCCGTCGGCGCTGGCCTCCACTTCCTCTACGTCATGTCTGTGCTCGACCGGTACAGCTCACAACAACCGTACTACTTCCTACTGTAGTCTCCATGCTTTGTCAAATCCATATAATTCGGAATGAACTTGGACTCTAGTGACTGAGGATGTGATGCTGACATGGCGAGGGAAGTGAATTTCTGCCAAGCACATACAAAACTGAAGAACTTGTATTGTACTAAATCCATTTCATCAACTTTTTATCTGCCAGTTTGATCAACCTGCTTCTCTAAAAGTATTGTTAGGAGGTTGATGAACGTCTCTTTCAATGCCCCTTTCCAACAGCTGTCTGCGTATGCTGGCATACCTGTACCCATGCCATCGTGTGCCTATCATACCAATTTTACTGTTTTTCGTTGTTGATATATTCGTTAGGTCCGATCTGTTGCACTGAATAAATAATACACAGTTTAAGCACGGATTTGTGCTACTTTGCATATTGGGATCACACATTTTGGGATTATCCACTTCAATGCTGTCTAAGATTAGTTTCAATCTAGTTGCATGAAGGGGCTGCTAGTTAAATGTTCAAGGGGACAGTAACAATTGTGCTATGATAAAAAAAAAAGGCCTTTGTATTATGGTCTACATTACTGTGTCCATTGTGCAGTTTGAGCCCCATTAATTGGTAATCCTTTCGTAGAGGTTTTAACAAGACTTTTAGAAATGCCTAGTTCCCTTATTTTACGTTTCATGGAAAAATTAGCAGGAAGGTCATATGGGACCTTGGTTGGCCTTGGTGGCTACTCAATTAGTATGTGTGGGAACACTTCGGTACATCAATTTGTTTGGCCAGTCTGCCAATAGGCACTACTATGATTCATAATCAACCTGATTGTGCTGTTTAGCACTGAGAACTTTTTAAAATACTGCTCTGCAACCTCATCGTATAGTGTATTAGTGATACATAATCATTAGTGTCCTGTTCCTTGTCAGTACTGATATCTTTTATATATAAAGGAGGAAAAGATTTCTAGTTAACTAGTTGTTTCTATCACCGATATTATTCATACATGAAACAGATCTTTGTCACACTCACACTGCAACACAGCAGCAACAGCGGCAATATCTCCTACAATCACATTATCTTGTAGTTTGTTTGTATTCTATGTTAAATTGTTTCTCTGTTTCCATAGATATGCTTGTTTAGGTCACCTATATGGCTACATAATAAAACGATCAAGAAGTTTTCTCCCTTCTTTGTATTTTTTCTGCCAGAGGGACCTTGACCTGAACCACACCACAGCTCCAGGCTCCTGAAACATCCCACCTATATTCTCTTGCATGGGCACAGGGGAAACAAAGCATACCATCTCAGACCTCAAAGCTTTAATTTAGTCTGTGACTGCTATATATCTGGTCTCTCAGTTTGTTCAGTAAGCCACTAATCGTGTGCTATCCACTAATCATGACCTCCTGGATCTTTAATAAACTGAGACCTCAGGCCATATTTTATAGATCTTTTTTACTTCAATTATACGCTGAACTCCATTGAGCAACAAATTACCTTTATATTCCAAAATTGCATGTTTCTATTCCAAAATTGCATGTTTCTTTTCTTTTCATGGCATTTACTGAATTAATTTTTGCTAGGTTTCCCTTCACAATGCTAGTACTGCAGAAAGCAGTTAGAATGGTATGGGAACTACCTGATGTGATGAGAGTTGCATGTGCATTTCTGCTGGTCATGCTTTGTTGGATGGCATTATGGTCTTTCGGAGTTTCTGGTATTGTTGCCTTTGGGATGCCAAATGGTGGGCAATGGTGGCTGCTTTTGGTGAGCTGGCAAGTTTTTTTTCGGTATCCTATATGTAATTTCAGTGATTTTACCCTTTAAAATTTTTGTAAATGTAAGTTTTTCTTTGTTTGCAGATCTTTTCTGTCAATTTGTTTTGGACGGGAGCTGTCCTTAGCAATACAGTTCATGTCATTGTATCAGGGATGGTTTTCCTCGTTTTGATTCATGGTGGACCAACTGCTACGTCAATGCCCCCAAAACCACTTCTAAAGTCACTTCAGTATGCTGTAACAACATCTTTTGGGAGCATTTGCTATGGATCACTTTTTACAGCTGCTATTAGGACATTACGTTGGGAGGTATGCACCTTTACCTGCTATATTTGCCCTCATTAAACTCCTATAATTCTTTATTTTTAGGTTTGGAAAACTACAGATAGTTTTATGATAGATATATAGAAAACTACAGATTTAGGAACTTTTGTTAGAAAAAATTACTGATTTTATGTCTCTTTCTGTTAATTACAGATTCGTGGAATCCGATCCAAAATTGGCAGCAATGAGTGTTTGCTCTGTTGTATTGATTTTGTATTTCATATTGTGGAGACACTTGTTCGCTTCTTCAACAAATATGCATACGTACAGGTGATGTTTGCCCCCATGACGTGTTTTTTTCTCTTTGAGAACATCCAATGATGTGGTTATCAGGATGTAGATCATATCAGTGTTAAAAGTCTTACCGGTTCAAAGTGTTTTCTGCTTGTTATTTATTCTCTGTACTGACATTTTTTAACCTACAACTTTTAATAATTGTATGTCACAGACTCACAGTAACATTTGCATACCTAGAATGCACAAATACATGTGTTTTGCAAACCAATCACTGTTTTTTCACTACCAATCTATATGGATCCTCACCCTTTTTTTGATATTCTTGATTGATACTAGTACATGTTATCAGACTTTTGTCTCACATATTTTTCATTTCAGTTAGCTGTCAATGGGCAGAGTTTCAATCGCTCAGCTAGGGATGCTTGGGAGCTGTTTCAATCCACTGGGATGGAAGCACTTGTTGCTTATGACTGCTCAGGTGCTGTCCTTCTGATGAGCATTATTTTAGGTGGGTTAATCACTGGAACATGTACAGGAGTTTGGGTGTATTTCAAACAAAGTGATAAAGCCATCATGGTTGGTTCAACTTCTGTGTTGATGGGTATGATACTGGTAAGTGATTATTTGTCTGAGTTCATTTGGATGAGTAAAAGTAATAAATTAAACCCCATATTGAACCCTTTTTTACCCTTACTGTACAGACTCTTTTTGGAGCTTTCATGTTGAAAATTTTCTGAATAGTTTATTCAGGAGTGAACTGCTGTATTTTGCAGGTTGGGCTAACTGTTGTGGTTGTGGAAAGTGCTGTGACATCAATATACATTTGCTATGCTGAGGATCCCCTCTTGATTCAGAGATGGGATCCTGATTTTTTTGAACAAATATCTGAAGTCCTACACCAGCGATTGCAGTACCGAAGTTCACGAGCTCGCCAAATACTAAATGGCCGGCTTGATCATTTGCCACATACATCTACTATTTGAATTGCATTTGAAGGCTCCTCATCTCTGTGAATCCATCGCAACATAGGCAGGCATTTCCAGAAAAAGAAAAAAAGGGTTCTGGGTTGTCCTGCCAATGAGATATATAGATTCAGGAATATTTGTCCAGACATTGCGATTTAGAGAACCGAAGTGCCTCAGCAATTATGGAGGCCTTCAAAAGCAACAGAATGTCCTGCCCGATGAAGTACAACTGCAGTAGTTCAGTGTGAGGTTTCATTTTTGTTGTTTGTTTGTGGGGTGGAAAGATGGTTTTTTGGATTTAGGTTTTGTGTTGCAGCGTATGAAGTATGTCTGCTCATTATTAGTGTAGAGTTAGTGCGGAAATGTTAAAAAGTTTGATCGAGTGTGACAGCACTAGGAAGTACATGCCGCTGATTTATCATATGTTAGTGGTTTTGGTATGTTAGCGCTGCAAAGCGAACTGCATTATGTGTACTGTAAAAAGGTGGTTGAACTTTGTGGAGCTTCATCGCTCATCCGAGTGTACAGTGTATACTGCAAATCATGGTGCGGGTTGTTGATATATTTTTTTTCTCCGGATGTCATTATCACTGCAATCATGACGCTTGGAGTAATGATAGACGTATCAATAAGAAAAACATGCGTTTGACTAAGATTTTGACGGGGAAAAGTAAGACGGAACCTGGATCCAAATAATCTCAGAAAACATGAGTAGTAGTCTTTTTTTTCTTTTTTCTTTTTTTTGCGGAGAACGTTGAGTATTTATCTTTTTCTTTTTTGGAATACCGGACGACCTACAGCGCGGATCGGATCGGATGCATCCGTCGTCCATCGTGATCATTCGTTCTATGGGCAGTCCGGCTGCGCGGGCCACTATCCACGTCGTAGCGGCGGCGTAGCGAGGGCAAGGATGAGTGGCTGCACGACCGCTCGATCCTTACCGTCCATCACGGTGGGGTCGGCCCAATCGGTCAATCAGGCATTGCCTTGCCCCGTCGTTCCTGGCGGCCGATCGAGCGACGACTTTGACTTGACGCACCCGGGTCGTCACGGTAGGTGGGTCCCCCAGGGCGTTCCCTTTTTTTCCTTCCCCGCCGTCACGCTCACGCGCCACAACGGAACGTTCGTCGCGAGCAAACCGACGCGTCTTCCACCGTACCCGCGCTCTATTTCCTGGAGATGGGAAAAATACACGCGGAAGCAGCCATCGCGGCCGGCCGGGCAGCGCGACGCGACCCATCGGTTTCTTCGGCGGGTTGTGGTTGGTTACTTGGTTGGACGGAGCGAGTGCGGTTGTACCGTCGCGACCCAAACAAACACGGACCTATAGATAAATACGCCCGAGCGCGCACTGTGTCGCTTGCTCACTTCTTCGCTACTCTCTCTTTCGTCGTCGTCGTCACGGTGGTTTCTTCGCTTCCTGTCCGTGGAAGCACACGAGCGGTTAGAGCTAGCGCGCGCGCGGTCGACGTACGACTAGTCTGATCCGGCCAGCATGTCGTCGTACCCGAAGCCGGGGGAGGAGGGGCGGCCGGCGACGGGCGTGCCCATGATGAGCGACCCGGCCACGTACTACCAGGGCGCCACGGCCGCCTTCGCAGTGCACGCGCAGGCGCCCGTCGCCGCCTGGTCCACCGGGCTCTGCGACTGCTTCGACGACTGCGGCAACTGTAAGCATCTCGTTGCTCTCTCTCTCTCTCTCGATCGGTTAATTTCTTTGCTTGATCTAGTACTGCATACCGTCGTCTTCCTTTTTTTTTTTTTTGTTCTTGCTCGCTTCCTGTCTCGTTAACGTTGATTCATCTCCTCCATCCATCCACGCACTGATCTCCTCCTCTGCAACATGCATATATAATAGGCTGCGTGACTTGCCTGTGCCCGTGCATCACGTTCGGGCAGATCGCGGAGATCGTGGACCGCGGCTCCACGTCCTGCGGCGCCAGCGGCGCGCTCTACACGCTCATCATGCTGCTCACGGGATGCCAGTGCGTCTACTCGTGCTTTTACCGCGCCAAGATGCGCGCGCAGTACGGGCTCAGGGAGAGCCCCTGCGCGGACTGCTGCGTCCACTGCTGCTGCGAGTACTGCGCGCTCTGCCAGGAGTACAGAGAGCTCAAGAAGAGAGGGTTCGACGTCAACCTGGGTACGTACGTGCTCCTGTGTTAATTTGCTTCTGCTCTATTTTGCTTCTTCTCAACCGCACGCAGATCGGATCCTGTTATGTGTTGGGTGGTGTTGTGCAGGATGGCACGCTAACATGGAGAGGCAGGGCCGCACTGCCGCCACCATGCCGCCGCAGATGCACCCAGGGATGACCCGCTGAGATCGACATGCACGTGCTGCTTGTGCTGCTACTCAATCAACAACCTCGCGTTTCGTCGTTGCTTCTGGTTCTCCGCTAGTGATCGAAAAATCAAATGCTATGTATACTGAATTTTAAGTTTCATTACGGGGGCAGAGTCATATTCATATACGTACGGCAGCTCCCATTCTTTTTTTATATGCTGATTGTAAGATGAATTGATGATATTACGGTGGTTGAATGTGCTGATTGTATGATGAATTAATGATATACATCGCTTCTCTCTTTACGGCAACACTAGTAGTATCCTGTCTGGCTGATTTTATCGTTTGTTCATTTTTGTTGCGGAGATACCTCCGACAATTCCCCTCTTGCATGTGCCCGTGCTTCCGTGCCGTGCCGCCGTGAGTCACGTTCGGGCACATTATCGTGCGTGCTTGGGCCAAAGCCCAGACTATAGTAGGCCCAGCAAATTCTTTGTTGGAAGCAAACTGGGCCCTGTATTCATCAAGCTCTTTGTCTTTTTTTCTTCTTCTTTTTCTAGCGAGTAACAACATGTGTCATGAGAAAGATGGCGTACATTGGTATAGCCTCATCGTGGCAATGTGCTACTCGTATGCTCGATCAACTTGGATACAAATGTAATTAAAAGTAGCACAGAGAGAAAAAGTGAAGAGTTTCGTTTCGCAAAAATTGCGCAATGAGCCAGCTGTAAATCTTATTCTTGTGGTACTAAATTATCCGCCACATGCAGTAAATTATGGAGGTGCCATGGAGACTTTGGCACCTAATCCGCAGGTAAGCGGCGCCAAAGGACGGACTACGTGTCGGCCTGGTACCTAAATGGCACTACAAGCTTGTTTGATTCTCGAGGAAAAAGATGTGGAGGTGGTGGGATGTGAATGTGATAGGCTGGACGAAAACCGATTTTTACTTTCTTTTTTGGCCACTTGGCGTTGATGAAAACGCAACAGAAGAAAAAGCTCGAAGAAATCGTACAGACAGATCGTCGTTCTTGATGGCCACGAACAAAAAATACTAGTATAATGTGGTGGTGGTGGTGGTGGTGCTGCTGCTAGTAGCAGCCGTGAGTGTGATGCTGTGACCTCGCATCGGCGACAAGCACGTAGAGGTAGAGGTCGAGTCGGGTGGCTCACGGACGCGGAGGAGGAGGACGGGAGATTGGGCCGTCGTACTGCACTCGTACTTCTACAACTCCTACAACCCACTTGAAGCAAACTTGAGTTGTACTGGCACAGCTCATGGCCTGCGTGGAACCCTGCTGGCTCTGGCTCGCCCACGGCCCGGCAACCCGCTTTCTGAGGAGGGGGGACGGTTGCACGTGTCGGCACGCCGGGCGATCCAGAGCTCTGACACGTCCATCGGACGGAGGCGCGAGAACACGTGCCCGGGTGCCGGGACCAGCAGACATTACGCGCAGGAGGTCGCGGGGATTTTAAAAATCCCCGGAAGGCCGTCGTTGGCGCTGCAGCGCGGATCGGATGCGCCGGCTTGTCGGGGGGTAGGGGCGACGTGGACGAAGGAGGAACGCTCCTCCGCCGCGTTTTTTAATGGCGGACAGCCCTAGATATTTCGGGCGCCTCCCCTCCCCTACAACTACAAGAGGAGCACGGCGGGAGGGGCAGCGTCGCACCGATCTCGAATCCGACTCAGATTTGGCCTTTCCTTCTCTGCTCCCTCCGCGGGCGCCCGCCTCCCCCCGGGCCGGCCTTCCTTCTCTTCTCCCTCGCTGCGCTGGTGAGCCTCCTCGGTCGACGCGTGTGTCCCGGTCCCGTTCGGGGGTTTGCCGCTCGGCGACGGCCATCTGTTGCCTCGCATGGCCTCCTGCCAAGCGTCGTCCTCCTCGCCTCGTGTCCCTCACCCTCGCGCTTCCGTTCGCGAGAGCCGAGTGCAGATCCGACAGCTAATCGCCGCGACGCGGTGCTTCCGCTCGTCGCCGGTTTCGCCTTCTCCTCCTCCTCCTCCTCCTACCTCCGATCCTCCCCTCTATAAAGCCTGCCCCCCCAGCGTACTCATGTAGCCTCCCGTAACCCGTAGCCCAGCCCCCCAAAATCACAATTCGCAAATGCCCCCCGCTTCCCTTCTCCATCTACGGAGCGGCCGCAGCACGGCGTGTCTCAGGTGAGCGGTCCGATCTCATCTGCTCTTTTCCGTTCCCGCGGGTTTCTTTTTGTGTTTCCCAGAGTTTTTTTTACCGCTGTTATCACTTGCATTGGCGTGTTCTAGTGCCTTTGGTTTGCTAGTACCGAATCACGGCAATCATTCCAGCATTTCCTCCATCAATTTCTTGTTTGCTGTTTAACCATCGAATGTATAGGTTCTAGCTAGGACACGTGCCATATATGCGGCTCCTGCATACTACTGTGTATTTGAAGCAATTGTATACGCGATTGCAGGCACTAGATTTGAAGCCACTAGTTATGTAGTAACGACAGGCTTTAAACGATTGGTTCCGGCTTATGGTGAATGAAGTGTGCATATTGTATGTTTTTTCGTGATGCACATTCTGCAATATAATGCTATATACTCAATGAGGCATGCCTTTGTTGCTTTTCATGATAAAAAAAACTCTAAAACTAGCAAATAAAAGACTTCAGATGTATTTGACCGTATTTAGGAGTAGTATTTAGTGACGGCTAGCAAGTAAAGCTGATGTACAATACCAGATTTATGTTTTTTCTTTTGGTGTGGAGTAACGGTTTATTGTACTATTAACACAGCCTAGATAATAGCGCATATAATCTGTAAACAATTATGATTTATTACAAACTAAACGCATCATAAAACGTGATGCTCAATAATGTGAATAATGTTGAAAGGTGAACTGGCAGTAGCTCTATATAGGAGCCAGGAAGCATGGTGAGGAGTAGCTTTAATACACCAGATGTTGTGGCCTTTGAACTCTAGGTACCTTTGAGTTATATCTAAATGTGTGGAAATTTATGTGCAGTAGCTATCTAGAAAGGGAACTGCTTACGGCAAGTATTATTGTATGTTTACATGCCATATCATTTGTCTGCCGCATTCATCTCATCTATGGAGGAGGAGATTCTGCAAAGTTGTGTTATTGTTGAGGACTGGAAAGTTAGTAGGGGGTTACTTTTGTTTTTTCACAGCTCCTAGTTGTTCAGCTGGAAACACTGCAGTATGTAAACGAAAGTTTGATTTGCTTACATAACATAGAAATTTTTAGTCTAGTGGATGGTTAATTTTCATAACCAGGTTATATATCTTAAAGTGTTCCTGTATTGCAATGCTATGGAGTCAGCTGTTTTTTCAGATTGTCTTTGTACGATTTTGTTTGTTTAGTAGAAACAGTTACTTTGGATATGTTTCCAAACTACTATTCTGAGCTCAGTATTTTGTTATATGACAGATTGATGCAAAAGGAGGTGACAAGCTAGAGGCAGCAACTGCACATCTTGCAAGAAAATTGTAAGTTAATATACAAATACTTTTAATGAGCATACAAAACACTTATGAATTGTATAACTATTAAGAATCATTATTGTGATTCATCTTAGAATTGTCATTGAAATTTCTTGGGGTACCTTGAAGCTGCATTTGGAACATGTCTTTATTTTTCTAACTGTTATTTTTAAAGACAGTGTGTCATCTGTATGTGTGAATCGTGTATTGACTGGATTTTGTTATATGCCATCTAATGTTTGCTGGTCGCAATAATTAAGGCTTGATAAGCATTTTCTTGCCGAACTCTATGTACTTGTTTGAAAAAAAAAAAAGATCCTCTTTTGGACACCATGCAGTTGGCCCAGGATAAATTGCACATGCACAAGTCTATTTCTCGTGTGAAAGGTTGTTTGGGCTGTGTGTAGGAAGATGGGCCAAAACGGTGAAGCTCCCTGATTGAACCCACACTGATTGCTTTGGCATTGCTTTTAGACCGGGATGTGTGTGGTAGTTTTGGGAGCAGTCTCTTAGGTGTTTGATTTCATTTGGCCCTTTTGGTTATTAGGTTTTCTAGGACTTGGTAGTTTATCATTCCTTAGGTATATGGTTTTTCTTTAGGTTACTATCAGTATGATTTTGGAAATTTAAACAGAACACAGGGTTTAATAGTAGATAATATCTCTTGGTCGAATAAACTCACCGGGCTGATAACTAAATACCCTGCTCCATCTCTTGTTCGACATGTCTGAAGGCTGAATGTTTAACTATCTATCTTTTTGTTTTCTGGTTTGCCGGCTGCATGGAAAGAGTTAATTGACAGGAACTAGTTCGCCTGAAGTTTCGTAGTATGCATAATAATGTAGGTATGTAGGCATCGAAAGTGTACTGAAATCTTGCAGCTGTTCAATACAAAAAGGCTATGTCAAACATCGACACATCAATTGCGATTATAAAACAATCATTCATTATTCCACAGCTCAATTCCAGTGTGAATGATTTTTTGCAATACATTTACATGTTCAGATCTCAAATCATTGTGGCACAAGTACTCTGACTTTGCTCCGAGTATCATCACTTCACAACAAATGCCGTCAGCATGATAACAATGCCAGTGTCACTCTTCTTCATGGATTCAATTGCAATCTGCACAATTTTTATGGCTCATTGTCATTGAATTGAAGTAAAGACTAGTTAACCGATTAATACATAAATAATAAAAATCATTACCCTAATGTAGGAGCAGTTGATGGCTCGATAACATTCTGTTGTGACAGTGTGTTTAGTCCAAGTTGCACAGGAACGTCTGTATTTTCTACCACTGCAAAGTTGTATGCAGTTGGTGATTCCCGATTGACTTCGCTTGGTCCTTCAGTCTCGTAGATCTGGATACAATTAATAGAAATGTCATCAGGGTCAGGTTGTTAGGCAAGAATTTTATTTTCTAACGCAGCAGCTACCTTCTTATATAACTCAGTGTTTTCTTGACGAATCACGTTGATCTTATTGTACAAGTCCATGTTTTCTTGGTGAAATAAACTTGCCTGCAAACAACAAAGTGATTAAATATGCATTACTAACTCAAAGTGAATACTCACAAGGAACTGTATCACAATGTTGTTTAACCTTTCGATTCAGTTCATGAATTTCATCAAATAAGAGCTGGTCCTGGAAAGAGCAGAAGAGTAGTGACAATCATCTCTTGTATAGGCAGTAGATGAATATGGAAAAGTGATTAGCGGCCAGACCTTCTTTGAGCGGACACCACGTAGGCTTGTTTCCAACTGATTCTCTAGGGACTGTAGTTCCTTCACATTCAACCCAGATAGGTCTTCTCCCCTCAACTGCCTGTAATTACCAATTAATGTTCAATGGTTTTTTATGTTGTGTTACATTAATAAAGTTTTTGATCAACATATTGATATATTTGGGCAGTTTAGCATTAGCATTTTCGCCTGCGAATGTTAGGATTATCAGAAAATGACACTAAAAGCTAACATCCCAAAGAGATCCTGGAAAACTCTGTAGATGTAGATGTGAACAGAGTCTGTGTTTTGATTCCAGCAATAGTGATTGTCCAACCCTTGAAATTAGAGTCGATGTTCTAATTCCAGCAATAGTGATTATCTAACTCCTTTGAGCAGTTAAGAATAATCTCAGCTTCCATATTATTCTTGGCTTGTTGCTGCTAATCAGTCCAATATTGGTAGTTTATAAACTAAAATACCACAAGTGTCCATCGGCAGATCTGGGAAACTGAGTTTTGAGTATTACTGCTTTGGTTAATTTATGGTCTCTAGTAGTTTGATGTCACTAGATGCTGCTTATAATGTTTCACATAAGACTGAGCCTTGTTTTTTGTGTCTAATATATGTGGATGTATGTTGTATCTGAGTTTGGTATTGCATACATGTGCTTTTTGCTTCTATCTTTGAATGAACAAGTTTCTAATGACACATTTGGAACTTTTTTCAGGGTTTTCAGACCATACCGATGATTTTCTTGCAAGTTGTGCAGTTGTTGTCTCAAGCTTGCTGCCTCCCTTTGCCAAAACTATCAAGAGTGAAAGCACAGGTTATGGTATTGGTAGACCCGTATGTAAAAGCAAATTATAAACATGTGACCATCTCAAACTTAATACGTAATATTTTGCAACATGCTTACAAAGTACCTATTTATTAGGTACAAAACTGAATGGGAAATGGAATTTATTGTTAATAAGGAACTGCAAAATGGGTTTTCACCTTTTTGTTTCTTGTTCGGAAGTTCTATTAATGGCTTTATTTTGTTTAAGCCAGTTCTATCATTGCTCGTGAGCTATCAAAGTTATAAATGTATTTATATATACATGTCGGTATAAGTGAATGATCTTTTTGCATTTTTATGTTTTGATGGTGTATTGATTGCTGTTCAGTCTAATGATTCTTCTGTAGCTGTTTGTTCACTGTTGAAATCGCTTGATATCTGCACTGCGGTAAGTTTTGGTCTTTGTGTTTGATGGGTAGGCTATGCACTTTGCTATTATGTGCATATTATGCTGAATCTCTCTACTTTGTTTGATTTTAAGGTCGGAAGAGCGTGGGAGCAACTTAGAGTTCAGTTATGTGGCATGCTATATCTTTATCAAGGAGTATCCTGTGATGATGGAAGATGGGAAATTCAAGTTAACGTGCACAATGCAGTAGGAGACGAGAACTGCAGTTGATATATAGCCATGCTATCAACTTCCGACTGAAAATTGACCTCTCTGTTATGTTCATATAGATTAGTAGACTTTTGTACTTTGGCAATTTGTATGCATTTGCTAACTAAATAACTTGAAAGAAAGGGATGCGCCCTTTTTCCAGTTGTTTGTTTTTTCACACACACTTTATAACTATTCTGAATATAATAAAATGTGTAACTCTAAAAATGAATAAAGAGGGTACACAAAAAATTTTATAGCGATCGGAATGAATTGTAATGCTTCCTGCCACAAGTCTAAATCTAACCTTTTTTTACTTCCTCTAGTTTATATGTACCATTAATAAATGACTACACATTTTAGAATAACAAAGGAATATAAAAGAGTACTCAAGTAGACAGAAGTGTATGGAAAAAAGGATGGCTAATTTTCTGTCATGTTGATCGTTGTTTTCCACAAGGTATTCTAGAAATCACAACAGTCAGTATGTTAATTTATCAGAAAGATAAAACAGTATGTCCTTTATTAGGCTAGTTCTATATATTGTGAAAAGCAGGACAGAGGGAGAGAGGCGTGCGTCTATATGAAATTGGATTATTGGATATACATGATTATCGAAGTCTTGAATCCTATTATCTGATAGTTTATTTGTAAGTATGACATTGACAATGCAGGAGATGAATTTCGTTTGATCCTATAGCAACCTATAATGAAATAAAAGAATTATATTATATGACCATGTTACAAAGACAAAAAAAAAACTACTATGCATTTTTTTTTGTAAAGGAATACTACTATGTGTTAGACATTATTTTTGTTAAATGTGTTTGAAAATAATAGATGATATGACATTTTTGACAATACCCTATATGCAAATGAAGTGTGATATACTCCAAGTTAGTTCTCATTCATTGAACACTTTTTAATTATGCTATCTGGAGAGAAACGAAATATCAGTTTTTACATGTACATGCAAGTTGTAAATTCCCATTTTCATTCATCGGTAGTACTAATTCGCTTGCTCATAAATCGCAAGACTTAAGAGCATCTTCAAAAGCTGTTCTAAAATGTAGTCCTTTAAAACCGAAAAGTTCAAAAAATTGAAGAAACAAATGTTACGCTCTAATTCAACAATTGGGGACTCCTATTTGCTTTCTGTTTTTAGATAAATATGAGGAAAGCTATAGGATAACATTCAGAGATGGAACTTTAAAACATGTTTCTTATAAATTATTTATGAGACCTTTTAAAGATATATAACTTTTGGAGACACTTTAAAGCCCGGATGCTTGTTGCACATTGGGCAAAGGATTGAGCCCATCAAAGGTTTTTTTTTTTTTAGAGTTTAAGAAGGCCAATGAGGCCCCCTGTCCATCATATGCCTTACACAGTCACGATAGACACCATCAAAGAATTTTCACATCTGAACTGTTTAGATGTTTAGATATATTGGGAACATTAAATCTGCCATTTCAATCAGACTTAAGATATGAAAAGTACTTCAAGCATGACTTAGTTCCATTGTTTTTTGCCTCGATATTTCTCAAATCTCTAGAGTGATTAATAACAATATTTAAGTCTTGTGGTGCTAAATAAGTTAACGAATGAGTCATACCTATATCATATGAGAATAATTCCTATTAGTTTAGGTCTCTTAAACTTGTATGCCGTAATCCTAATTTTGAGTCCCACAATAAAAAACAGCACGAGACATCCGGTTATCAGCTAGGAATAAAAATTCTTGAAGTAGAGTAGTCCATGTTTCAAACAAACCAACGGTCTTATGAGTATAAACTGTTTCAATTCAGCTATGAATTATTTTTCATATGTTTGAATTAATTAAAATGTATTGATGAGATACTAGCTAGATCACAGCTTTTCGGCACTGTTAAGCATGGAATAGCAACCACACATAGAGAGAGATATAATCAAGGGCATGCAATATGCATATGGAGTCCCTAACGTCATCCATAACGAGGGGCAAACGTTGCTTTGGTTTTGAAAAAACAGGACTAAAATCAGAAACCCTAAAACACAGGGAGAAAATCAGACTTGGATGCGAAAGTAGGGGTAAGAACAGTTACTGGCATATGTGTGCAACTGATCAACAATGCAATAACTTCATCTAAAACACAAGAAGAATGTTTGATTGATGAATATGTGCAATTTAAAGTAGTGTTATGATTTGAGTGGTGAACAAGATAATGACCAATAATGCATCTACCTAACAAGAAATTCTCTCAAACCTACTTTTATATGATGAAAGTGACGTTCATAATTCTAATATTCTTTTATCTAGGAAGAATATGATTAGGGAATGCAAGTTTTGTATTTTGTGGGTCAACGGAGTTCAGCCTCAAGCTCTATGAAAATGAACTACTTAGACGAACTAAGTGCTTGACCCCCACTACACAATAAGTACCCACATGCATCTAAATGTCCACAAACAATATACTTGTCCTTAGAATTGAACTCATATACCTGGTGCAAAGCTTTGAAAAATAACCAGAAGTATAGTTATCCCATTATGTATTATATATTATAACAAAACATACGGTATATACACTAGGCGTCAACACATATGGCAAAATGGTTGAATGCAGTGCATCGGTTAGTTTTTAGAAATTTAAGCGCATTTTGTATTAGCTATGCTTGATCTCCATATATAAACCGTTTTTAAATGTTTTTTTTGTCTCTTGCATACATAAAAACAATTTTAAGGTGCATATTTATATTGGGACATAATAATTAATAAAGTGCAGGTTTAATTTGTGTAGAGCATACCTTAAGCTCCGAGTTGGGATTTGCGGCGACTTGTTGCTCTTCCTTGGCCTTGCCATACCGCTCAATCACCGACTTCATGCTGCACACAGTAGAATTGTTACTTATTAATTAGTTTATTACTTACATAATAATTCGTTAATTTCTCATTAATTATTTATTAGTAAGTTGGGTTCTCAAGAAATAAGGTAAAAACAAATTTTCTTAATTGCACGAGTTGGCAGATCCATGATGCACAAATTATATTTCATATTCATATATATGACACATGTTGGCATGTAAAAAGACTACACACATGCATATATTACCATGAAACCCTACTTACTGCAAACATGTTATATATTGATCACATGAAACTGTACGGCCCAATCAATATAACAACTTAATTTCACACACAGACCACCAAGACAGAACGGTCGCTCCTCAAAGGAGAAGACTAATATATACCAGCACCCTGCGAATATGCTTACTAATTTCGTGCCTTATCATGTTCCATAGAAAGTGTGTGTCTACACAGTTTCGAACAAGAAATGCTAGTTCCCCATTTGTAAATCTAATAAGAAATGACTCAAAGGGCAAAAGAACAATAATTAATATTGCTTCAAGCAAAAACCAAGCAAAAGCAACATGGAAAAACGTAGCTGTGTACAGACCTAGTGCTTGAGTACTCGTAGAGGCGGCCGGTGCTGGAGAAGATCATGAGGCCGACCTCGGCATCACAGAGGATGGCGAGCTCCTTGGCTTTCTTGAAAATCCCGTTCCGCCTCTTGGAGAAGGTCACCTGCCGGCTGGTGGAGTTGTCAATCCTGCGGATCACAATCTTTCCCCTCCCCATATCTCTCTAATTCGTCCTCTCCCGTACAGCTGAAAATGGAGAGACAGCTAGCTCTAAAGGAGCAAGGACGGGACGGGTGATGAACGCAATTAGCTAGGATCTCCGGCCAGAAACGGCTGCACTGAATGTGCCAAAGAAGGTAAGGGTGAGATCTGGGAGCCGGAAGAAGAAAGCTGAAAAGGTTTCCCAAGGTAGGAGAGGAGGAGGGGGATTAAAATGTCTCTGTGTGCGTTTGTGGGAAGGGAGCTATGGCTTTAATTTCTTGGCGCTGGTGGATGCAACTTGCGACTAGACTTTCCCCTATCTGCTAATTGCTTTATTTAGCAAGGAAAGGAAAGAGGGAGGAGACAACACCCAATTGGCCACCTGAGATCTTAGGGCTTTGTTTATTGGATGGTGCTAATTGCTCCTAAATGCTGGGCTAATAGTAATGATAGCCGACAAAATCGTAGAGCAAGCAGGAAAGGCGGTATGGACACGTTTTCTCACCCTATATGACATGTAAACATGACGAATATTACACAATTAGGGTCTTAGTTCCATAAAATGTGTAGGTCTTGGTCGTGTGCGATTTTGCACAATTTGGAGTAAAAACTGCCGCTCAACCTGAGATAGCTTAGCAGTGTTAATTAATCATATAAGAAGTGTAACCAAGAGTTTTTTCTATAGTTTAACTTACGAAGCCTTTTATCTAGCTAGCTGTCAAATGTAAGCAAGGGTGCCTGATGAAAAAAGAAATATTGTTAATTTGATTCTCAGTACTACCACAGGTGAGCTACATGTAATTTTGCGCGCTAGCAAACAAAGAATCGAGAGGAGCGTGTTACAAATCATATGAGCACAGAAGATCATGGAAGATTAGTTTGGTTTAGCGTGTCAAGCAAAGTTTATTAAAAGTAGCGTTAAATAATTGAGGCCGATGACGAAGATAATATTGTTGGTGTGCCCTAGAGACCGGCGCGAGGGGCTCGTGGTGTCCCAGCCGCCTGCCGGATCGCTAGCCGACACGTGGAGGCCCAGGAGAGGACAGTACAAGTGAAGAGAACTTAGCCTGTTACTGTACAGTGCATGAATGTATGCAGTCATGTGTCAATATATACCATACTCTAAGTTTTAATTAGCTAGGTTTAATAGGACATCAATGTTTCTAAAATTTATATGATCATTATGATGATTTGTTCTGTTGCCTCAAAATGCACGTTACAAACGGACAATGTTCGATTTTGCATGACCCTAAACATAGTGTTCATTTGTATATATATTAAGTAATTGTGTGTTTAAATTGGACAAATATAGAAAATTAGTATATCCATCTTTTACTTTGAATTATTATAATAAACATCATCCAAGAGCCTCTCTTCAGTTGGGCTGGTCAACCATTCAAATGGGCATGCTCAATTGAGCAAGTAGTGATGCTTATGCATAACTCTGATCAGCTTAGCATCCAAATACTGCAGCAAAAATGTAATGCTAGTCGAATTGTGTTAGTCCAACTACCAACCTTATGGTGCGTATATATTATATATGTACCTGCGCCTGAGATGACGACATCGTCTTGATGATCTGCCAGTTCTGTACTCTAGTTAAATTAAGTAAAAATGACGAAGTGCATGTTGTTCATAGGTCCTAGTATCAATTAAACTCCACGTACTCCTTCCGTCGTTTTACTTGTCTTGTTGACTTTGACTGATAACTTTAACTGTTCGTGTTATTCAAACAAATATGAGAAACATGTCATATGTTTTGTTATAATTTAATTTATTACTAAATATTTTTAAAACATAATTTTTAATTCTATATATTTAAATAAATTTTTTAAATAAGACGAATGGTTAAAGTTAACGGTTAAAGTCAATGATGATAGAAAAAAAGAACGGAGAGAGTATATGTTATCAATGATGTATTTTGCTTTGGCAAATCACACACTGACTTAACGTTTCTGAGATTTCATTTCTTTTGCCAAGAATCTTTACTTCTCATACCATGCACGGAAGTCCAAAGTAGAACGGCTATCAAATTCCAAATAAAGTGTGCCATACACTACTGCAGAACACGTCTTTAGTGATCGGCCAAAAGCCACTACAAATGGGGACCCAACAGCACCAATTAAAATGTAACAAAGAAAATAACAAAAAAAAAAGACGTAGAATATACTACTGCCCGCCTTTGGAAATTATAGTGTGGTCGACGTCAACATTTACCCACTTCACTGGATGTTGCTTTTATAGTAGTGGTCCATAAGTAATGCCCACCCTAGTTCTACTACGGTGGCGGATGGCTGCCACCACATGAACCGTACAAGTATCTAAAATGCTACGTATATATTAGAAGATTTGTTACGGTGCTTGAATGATTCCCAAGTTAGGATCGGCAGGATCCCCATCATCAATCTATTTCTAAATAGAGAAAAGTGACAAAACTTATGGACTGATTAACTAGTCAGACAGTGATTCGATAGCGCTGCATCTCGGTTACAACAACATGACTAGTCTTATTGGTTAAAGATTTAATTACGTCTAGTTTGTTTCAAACGTTAACTTCATTTTATTTGTATTATGTTTTGTTTAAAAATGTGGATGATGCATGAAACTATTTATTTCTATGCAATTGAACACAATTAATTGTACCTACTAGAATTAAATATCTAAGGCTATACAGGTGGTCCCTCACTCACATTTGTTTTAGCTACGTCTCCTATAGAGGTGATTCCCTAACTATCAAGTACTTATCCAAAGCTCAAGAAACTAAATCATCATTAAAAAAACTTATCTTATCGGTAATGTGACCATTTCAATATTCTTGGTAATCATACCTATCACTCTTGCTAATTAAAATTAGCAAGTGACGCTGCTTATTAGTAGATAAATGGGTAATGAAGACCCATATCTACTCCCAACGTCCTTAGATGTATAAACTTATACAAATTTAATTTGACTCAATTTAACAAGATTACATGTCCCCATAGTCATATATTTAAATATAGAGATAGTAATATGATTAGCTTTATACTCCCTCCGTCCATAAATGGTTGTTCTATTTTGAGTTTGGTCAAAGTCAAACTATATCAAATTTAATATATAAAACCTAATAATAAAATCTCTTTTCATAATAAACTTATTTGATGTCATATATACTGATAATCTAATCTATTAATGGATCGAATGTAATTCACTTTTGCTTTCACCACAAAAAGTGACAATTGAACTATGTAGGGGTATCTGTTTCCTGAGGGCTGGCTTTTTTTGCAGGTCCAGTTGCATCGGTTTTTAACTACCGCGTGATATTTTAGTTTCCCAAAGCTGAGAGTGCTTATTATTATACACGGAAAATTGAGAGTTTCAAAATGTGGCATCAGGAGTTCACGTGAAGTTTACGCTTTGGGTATATGATAAGAGATAACTAGCAACTGAAAGGTTACTTGAGCAATGTGCATTATGTGTTTTGTACAACTCAATTTCAGATCTTCTATGGCCTAAAACAAGGTATACACGCATATATATTAGGTCATTCTTCTCCTCATGTATGTTCTAGATTTCAAGCAACAATCCTTGTCAATCACCATCTGCATGCAAATCTATTGACGTATCAGGAACAATTGAATAATTCAAAAATGCTTGCATTATATCTATCTATATATATATATATATATATCATATTTATTAGTGTCGGTCTTCGTTACCACCGGCTAGTAATTATCGAGGGATGCGCGTTTTAGAGATCGGATGGTTCGCAAGAGGACACAAGGGTTTATACTGGTTCAGGCAATCACGCCCTACGTCCAGTCTCGAGCTGCTCGTGTTACTTGCGTTGTTTGTAGCAGTGGGTTACAACCGGGCGAGAGAGAGAGAGAGAGATGGTGTCTGAAGTCTCTAGGCGAATGAAGGTGCGTGATTGAGTGTATCTTGTCCCCCTTTGTGAGGTCCCCGATCTCCCCCTTTTATACTGAGAGGGGTGAGACTTGGATTGTACGGCGGTCAAGAAAGAGAGAGAGAGATAGAGGGAGAGATGGCGGAGCGGTGGTAGCGGCCGCACGCTCCAAGTTGAGCTTGTCGATGCTTCTTGGGCTTCGGGCTTATTGTTGTAGATGCCTTCACTGGCATGGCGGCGCCCTTCCGATCCGACGGTGCTGTGAGTGCTCGTCAATCAGAAGTGTCCCATCCGTATGGGAGGATGGCTTTCGGCAGGGGTCGGCAGAGCGGCGCCGGTCGTCATTGTCCCTGCACTCGCTGGGTTGTTACTCACAAATGTCCCATCCTAGTAGGGGAGTGGGCTCAGACAGGAGTTGTCAGAACAGTGACAGTCCTCTGGTTGGTGTGCATCGTGCGTATTTACTGCCCACTTGCTTGAGCAGTGGTTATCCTCATCTGTCCATGGGCGTGGGAGTCACAGGTATTTATTACCCAACCGCTCGCAGCCTATCCATCCTTGTTGTGGTAGGCAGTTCGTCGATCCTGGGGTCGGACGAGGCGGACCCTCGTGCATTCTCCCGACCCCGACGAGGTGAGGTCGAGCGCATCAGTTGAGTTGCGAGAAATCCGACCCTTATTCGGGGAGGTCGGGCAAGGTGGAACTGTTCGCGGGCCCAACCCGCTGTGCGTCTCTACGCTACAGGGGTCGGGCGAAGCGGAGATCGTTTCGTCTCCTGCGTGCTGTTAGGTCCGTGGGCCGTTGATGTTGATCACCTCTGGTATTGGTCCACCATAATTAGCTAATAAAAAAACCATAATCATGTGAATGTACATTACAATACAAATATAATGGTGCCACTATTGTACGATGATACTTGTATTAATTAAAATTTTCTGTCATTTTTTGGACAAGAGTACATCTCCTAAATTTACTAGTAGGTACCAAAGCCATAGTGACTATAGTGATAATATATTTGTGCTTTTTGCTGCACCAACAACCTTTTCCTTGTTTTGACCTTTCAAGTAACACAACTTTTCTCTATTCTATACGAGGCTAATTATGTCGTATTCTACAACTCCACTGTTTTTTAAAGCCTATATGTCGACACCTTTTGTCTATATTAAGAATGTAACTTGAGTCTTTTTGACAAACAACAGATCTGCTATTCAGTCGGAAACACCAATCATCATTTCTTTGCTTTGATACCATATCAACACGTTGCCACCATAAGTTTCATCATTGCTGACGAAACGATTCCCATTGATGATAACTTTAACATTAGCCAAACAAAAACCTATTTTGGGCAAAATGAGTAACTAATTAACATCATACTTCAATAGAGAGTAACATTTGATGGTATACACGTTTAAGTGTGACTTCAATTTGGGCTTGAGCTCCGTCAGCTCTACACCAGAGTGGTGAACAGAATAACTCGAAGGGATGGAAATATTCCGGACCGAGGACAGCCGTACATCGGCTAATGGAATCCAAGAGCTAGATGATGGGACGGCCATACTGTCCTGCAGCTGCAGGTCCTGCCTGCTCTACTTGGCCAATGGGAGCATCGGCCAGGCTTTTTCTCGACGCAAACAAGGGCAAGAGCGCGCTACCTGATCTTGTACGCCGTCTATCTTTGTGATGGCTCTGCTGTAACTTCTGGTAGTCAAGCTAGCTCTTTCGGTTTTTTTTTTCAGAACATCGGCGATGGATCTGAGAAGAGAAAATGTCTATTTGACTCAGCAAAAAGCCAAAAGCAACTACATAGAGCACTACCTTCCTCTTGTCTTGTCTTTTTAAACAGTGTTAGGATTCATTTTGTTTCTTGATCAGCATTAAATGGAAGATTGATTGGAACAATGGAACCCCCCATCTCAACAATCAGAGTTGCCAAACTCTTCAAATGCATAATATATGATAGTTCGTAAATGAATTCCGACCCATTAATGGAGTGGGTGCTGAGGAAATGCGTTTAAGTAGATGTATTGTCCCAGTACTTCAACCAGATATAATTTCATGCCCACGAAAAAAAAGCTATACACTACATGAATTTGCTAATTCTCCTAGTATAGAGGGCTCCTCTTAGTGTTTTTCCTTTAATAATTTGTACTAGACTTTTTCTACTAAATGTCTTCTAGTGAGAATTTTCATATGCTATATATTCCTAATACTATTTAAATTCACTAGGAGAAGTCCCACATTGTTGTAGTGATTACTTTGTCTCCTCAACAAAAAAAAGCTATAACTTCATCGGCGAACCTTTTGATTAACATATATGAAGACATTAATGTGTCACATTGAGTAAAAATCATAAAAAAAAAAAGAGTTATAGTTTTGTTTTAGCGTAACAGATCATTTTTTAATAGTTATTATAATTACTTTACTATTAAATATAGTAATAGGTGGCTCGTGCATTTGCACCTAAAATTAATAACCTAATATATATTCAAGTTAGTAGATAAATTTATGTATGTGTATCTTTTAGTCTATTTGATTATAATGGTAGTGGTGCGTAATTTTAGCTTCTATTTTCTTTGATTAATATGATTGACTCCTTTTATTCGACAAATACATACAATATATAATAAGATTGGACAAAAATAGTCGTATTCGTAGTTCATTACGGAAGTTGCATTTCGATTGTTGGACCAGGCTCTCATGGGCCCGAGTCCTATTGGAAGTTTAGTCGTGGCAGAACGATTGCAAAGCCCAAGAAACAGAACACTCGCTCGAACCAGAGCGCCATCTAAATAGTTCTGTTATTTGGATTATTAGACGATGAGATGGTTGGGCCAGAATGTCTACAGCCGTACGTGAGAAACGTGTGATGTTTAGCATAATACCCTAATGTGCATATACTTTTGAAGATATGATCACAATAAAATAAGATATATCTCATACAAGTTTCATATTTTATGAAAAGAATGAGATCGGTGAGAAAGATCTCGCACTTGTTGAAATTAACGTGTATGGTATCTGTTCAGCCATACCGTCTCTACACACGGCATGCATAGCGGATCATGTACAGAAAATCACCAGGGTGCAGCTACAGGAGTCGCAGGATCCTCCATGCATGCCTTTTACAAATAGGAGTACTTCGTAGTACCATGTATGGGAACTTGGAACAAACGGGCAAAGTGGCAAAGTTCTTGGTAACCGGTGGAGCCCACGTGAGGGGTGGCAAATGATGTTCCCAACCAATGGCCATGCGAGGATATGACTCAGCGCCTCCTCAAAGTAAGAGACTAACAGGATTTGGATCAGATTATTCCCCATTAATTTAATGCCACTTCGTCACAAGTGTCAATCATCAGCGTGACGAAAAGGGCAAGATTCTGGAGATTCGGGCTGCGCAAAGGCATACCAAATGAAGCAGTTTCCTTGTTCTCGTTCTTGCAGATCATGCTCGCCTTTCTTTTAATGGATTGAGCTGTCCAGTTGTCTCTGATGGGAACCAGGAAGAGACCAGTAGTCTAACGCTAATATCAATATCACTCGTACTTCTCTTTATATATAAGGTAATTCCGTGTAGTAGTTCACAAGATAACGCTGTAAAACTACTAAAGTATTCATTCATGTGTATCTGTCGGTGTCAGTACATGCTGGTCATGTCAGATGAACTGTCAACTGATGATGTGGATATCCCATTTTAGTAGTCATAATCAACTTTTATTGAGTCTTTGATCACTCTCGGAAAGGGGTGGAAGAAATTAGAATGCTTGAGCACTAGGCAGGCTCGGCGTGTATATTTATGGACCGAGTTACACTCTCCTATATATATAAGTTTGTTTTTTCTTTTTCTGTTTTTTCTTTTGGTTCACCCCTTCCATTTCCTACGTTCTGACAAAAACTATATAGGTACAAGTAAAACTATGTAGTACGTACCACTACCTATCTATTTTAAAATTGTTGTCATTGATTAGGACATCAAATTTAGTTCATTATTGAACTAAAATATTGTCGTAAGAATAATAATTAAAAAACAGGTGGAATATATATATATATATATATATATATATATATATTAAATGTGCTATATGCTATATAAAAAATATATAGCATGGGAGCGAGTCTTTAATTTTCAGTTGATTGAAATCAGGGGGTCACATTTGAATCATCGCTTATATAGCCTTTAGATGATCTAGATCGAAGAGCTACAATCTATATTTTTTTTATATAGCATATAGCACATTTACAATTTTCCGTATAATCAATATATAATCCTACACCTAAGGGCTACAAAATGTTGATTAAAAGAAGCTTAAATCTGAGATGACTGAAAATGAGCATTCCCGATATGGTATACTACATTGAAAAAAGAATCTGCATAATAAACATGGCTTAAAGGATCGGAAAAGACTATTGATTGGGACATTGATAACCAAACATTGTAATTAAAAATAAAACATCAACATCATGGTAGTGAACGGTGACAAAAAACGGTATAAAGTGCACACTTTGTAACGTATTAAATTAAGGGCGAAGTGAAAAGGACTGGGCTGTGCTTAATCAATTAAATTTAGTGGCATCAGTGCATGTCATGAATTAGTCTCTCTTTTTAACCGAACCGACATGTACAGGTGTGGCCCGTCTAACTGCACTACTGCCGCCCACGTGCAGAAGCCCCCGTCCCTATTCCACCAGGCTCTCGTCCTCGCTCCCAGCCGCCTTGACGCCTTCCAAATGGAGTAGTACTACTAGCTATAGTATTATCCTTAATTAATCTGCAGGTAGCGTGGCATGCATGTGCGGCAGAGAGCAGAGGAGCTAGCTGATTCGGGCAGCTAACCGCCGGCTCAGGCTCACATCAGTCATCGTCGTCAGGGTCAGGGTCAGGGAGCGGCGTCATCTGGCCTTTGGACTTTGCTTTGCTTGGCCACCAACCAAAGGAAACGGGAGGGTTGCAAGTGGTAGCCGGCGGTCTTTGCTTTGCGGGTCTTTAATTTTAAGTTTTGTTTGTGGCTCGTTCAGATCGATCGATCAGATTAGGTAAGGTTCCCTCTCCTCTCCTGGTCTGCAGCCGTGTTGTCATTGCCGAATGCTGATCCAGGAAACGTGCATGGGGCCGGAGCGGAACCTGACAGGTCGTGTAAGACTGGCATTGCTTCTCAGTCTCAGGGTTTGCAAGTTGGCTGGCCAGTTCAGTGGCCGGGACAGGAGCAGAGGAAGAAGAAAATCACCGCCGATGCACCGTCCGGCCGGCGGCCGGCGCAGGGCCCCTATATCTTGACCCGGGGTGGCCGAACGTCGCCCACAAACCTAGTCTGGCCCACTCCACCGGCCTGGTCCTGAATCAGCCCACATAAATCCAAGCAGCGAGAAGAACTGCTGCTGCTCGTGCTCGTTACGAGCTCGTATAGCCCATACATAGCTCCGAAGCTCTTCCTTGTGATGAGGCCTTCCTGCACGCTCTTGACTGGGCCGTGATCCTAGCACGCCGCAGAAAAGGCCTTTGTTCCAAGCAACACCCTGGACCCAATGGAGGACGAGCCTCTGTTGGTGACGAACCTCAGCGGCGGACTCGATGGACCAGAACCGTTCGCTACCGATGCATTGCACAGTACGGATGAACCGAACGCACAGTGTAGTCGACAGACAGACAGAGTCTGTAACAGTGCAACTACTAACGACTGCTTTCTGCTAGTAGTACTTACAGTCTAAACCATAATTAAACACCGACCGGCAGCCACGCATCTACTTACATAGTTCTCGCCGCAGGCCGCACCTCCTTGTTAGACGACGACGGCCGTGTAAATACCGCACGATCAAGACCGAAAAATCCGCGCTCGTCATAAACCCTCGTGGTCTTATACGACGTTGATGTATAAGCCGACTTACTGCTCTGCACACTGACACACGTACCCACCACTCACCAACTCTAATCGAGCTTGAAAAATGTCCGCGGCGAGGCCGGGTTGGTCAAATCACGACTCATTTATCTATCGATCGTCAGGCCCCTTCACAGAGCTCATGCATCTCTTCGATTGTCTTGTGCACTTATTAATTGGCTGTTTCAGGTTTCTTCTCTGGGTACCCTTGGCTCATTTTTATTTAATGGTCATTTCTTTCTGTGGTTGCAAAGGTGTTTCCGTGTTTCGTACATCTCTTTCTCCAGCTAGCTTTTGAGTTCTGTTTAATGAACCCTTCGCCAAAAAAAAACAAAAAAAAAAGGGAGGTTCTGTTTCCTGAACTGAGCGATCGATGTGCCGATGTGGACAACGTAGCAACACTATGGACTACTTGAAACTTGGAAACGGGAAACTTGGAAGAGTGTGGATTGAGATTTCATAGCAGAATTGTAGAAGAAGAGTCTCAGAAACCTATCACCAAAATTCATGTTCATTGGAAGGGCAAAAACTTTATTACCAATTAAGTTTCACAATACTGCATTGTACTACTCTAGTAGTACTAGATAAATATGAAGTTTTTTTTTTAATTATATAGATAAATATAAAGTTATGAAGAGATTAAGTTAGAAACTTCACACATTAGAGGCAAAACTATATAGACAGTGGATGCCAATTCCCCTTCAACACTCGGAAGCAATTAAGCAAGTTCAATTGGACGCACGTGATAGATCATACGTTAACACTAATTTTTGTTGATCAGTAGTACATCTTATTTCACATAAATTAGAAAAATATAAAAAAGTTCCACGGGCATATTATAGCACATACTACGTAGTAAATTAAAACTCATAACACCTAACGCGACATCCTTAACCAGCATTAGCACGATTGTTCGTTGCACAACAGTCACAGGACCCAAATAATAAAGCGTCGTCGAACAATCAGAACTCTGCCACCGCAGCCGCCGGCAGGTACACAGCATGCTGCTGGTCCGTCACCGCCTCGGACGTCAATGAGGAGGAAGACGAAGACATGGACGAGTTGACCATGCTCAGTATGCTGTTCCAGTATCCCTTGTCCTCCTCCTCCTCCCGGTCGCCGGCGCTAGGGTCTGTCGTCGACGTGGCTGCGAACCCCTGTTCCGCGCCGGCGACGGAACAGTCGAGGAGCACTCTAGCGAGGAAGCCGTCTGCTTGCTGTTGGGCGGCGGTGGCGGGCTCGTCGAAGCGGTGGTGCTGCGGCTCGCCGAACGCGTCCACGTACGAGTGCGGCGTCTGATGATGAACAGGCTGGGCCGCCGCGTTGGCGAACAGCGCGCTCTGATCCGAGAAGCTGAGCGTCGACGTGGGCGACTCGAGGCCGCTGGCCGCCGCCGCCGCCGGCGGCGGCGGCGGAGGCGGTGAGGCGAGCGCGCGCAGCTTGGCCTCGCGCGCCAGGCGCGCCTCGGCCTCGAGCCTGGCGCTCTCCCACTGCGCCGTGTGGCTGAGGTGCGCCGCGGCGCGGTACCGCGAGGCGCCGGCGGGCGAGGAGGAGGAGGCGGGACCGTCGGCGCGGGGCTTGTGCGTGACGGGGTCGATGCCCATCTTGGCCAGCCGCTTCTTGAGGTGCGTGTTCCAGTAGTTCTTGATCTCGTTGTCCGTGCGCTTGGGCAGGTGCGTCGCGATCGCCGACCACCTGCACATCACATACGGTTGTAGCTGTAGAACGTCAGTCAAATTCTCGTCTTTCCTTTTGTTGTTGGTAATTCACTTTCACCCAGATCTGCTCTGCCTCTGCCGAACAGCTACGACAACAATGTAATGAGACGGTAAAAGGTGCGTATACTAAATAGTAAATGATTAGAGGCGCGTGTGGTGTGGTGGAATACTGGAATTGAAGGTGCGCGTGGTGCACAGGACGGGACAGGCAGGTCGCGATGGCAGGAATGATGGGGCGAAGCAAAGGCAAGTCAACAACATGCATGGCCGGCTGGGGCGACAAGCGAGCGGTGGCAATGGTCCCGCGCCCTGACACGGATGGTAGAGGCACAGCGAGGATAGCGGGCTCGGCGACATTAATGGCAAACGTGACTGCCCGGCACTGGGTAAACAAATTACTCCTACTAACAGATTGGAAAAAGATACTAAGATATATCGGGTTTTTACACTTTCCCCACGTTCGTCGTACTAGTAAAATTGGTTGACGAACAGGCTCCTGCATGCGCTGCGCGTGACAGAGAGCGCACATTCGTGCGGGTAACTCGATATCGGTCCATCAGCACGAGAGACACACGAGCAAGATGATTATCCGTGCACCTGTTTCCAAGGAGCGCGTGCAGCTGGATGATGGTCTGCTCCTCCTGGAGCGTGAACTTGCCGCGCTTGATGTCCGGCCGCAGGTAGTTGGTCCACCGGAGCCGGCAGCTCTTGCCGCACCGCCGCAGCCCTGCCGCCGCCAGGAAGCAACACCACAATATGTCATCGTCAGACCCAACTCAACACCACTTTTTCTTTTTATTATATATATAAAAAGAAGAAGAGAAACTGAAATGACAAGCGAGAAGAACGCACCGGCCTTGGCGGGCAGCGAGCGCCAGCACCCGTGGCCGTGCTGCTCTATGTAGGCGAGCAGCTTCTGGTCCTCCTCCGGCGTCCACGGGCCCTTCTTCAGCCCGGCCTCCTTCTCGCAGCACGGGGACCGCCCCATCCGACAGCACTGACTGACGCTCCGCCGGTGGTAGCCGGCGATGGCGATTGCAAAGTGAGCTTGGAAGAGTAGCTAGCTGCTCTGGGGGCGAAGCTCGTCTCGTGGTCGAGTGTGGGAAGCGACGAGTGTTGTAGTAGTGGCCACTGGCCAAGTGAAGTGACCGACCCGGTGTCGCGAGGTAGCGGCATAAATAGAGTGGGAGAGTGCGCTTCCCAGCAGCAGCGTACTAGTTAGTACTGGCCTACGTACGTGTACGTGCTGCTACTGACTACCGACTGACTGCCGGCCCAGCGTTGGACGAGAGAGAGAGAGAGAGAGAGAATCCTCTTGGGTTTCCGTGCGACCGCGACCCTCTGCCACGAACCAGGGGTACGGTGGCCCACCTGTCATTGGCGATCGGGATTGCAGCAGATGGACGATGATGAAAGGACGAGGCCTCGTCGCCAGGCCCTGTCTCTGTTCCGTGGACCGTGGCACGGCGGACTCTTCACTTCATGGCGCTCGCCGCTCGTGCGTCTGCCTCGTCTTCTACCCGTGCTTGCCTGCCTCATGCGCGCGGTTGGAACAATTGTGCACATTGTCATCAGCGCAGCGCGCGTCGGCCGGGCACAAACGTACGTACTACTACCGGGCGTACCAACCAAACCTCAGCTCTCGGCCGGACGATGGAGACAAGCGTTTGTTGGTGCGCGGCGGCGCCTCTCCCGACCCGTCGTCCCTCGTACTGTAGTATTATTCATGCGCTTCAACTCTTGGTCGGCCGCTCAGATTCTCACTTTGCACGGTCCTACGTTTCGCCACGCCAATATGCAACCAATTTTTCACGGCGGCTCGGGTTGCGTTGGGTAACCATATCACATCATCTTACCGAGAGGAGGAATCCGAAGAGGTTTTTGACTGCATTTGGCGCCAGCTCTCGTCTTCTCGTCTCGGCAAAGACTGGCCGCATCATCTTAGCGTCGACCGACCACGCGCGCCTCGCTCGTCGGAGCTGCCACAATTGTGAGGTTGCTTGTCACTTTACTGTGACTGTGAGTGAGCGCCTCTGGCCTGCAGCACAGCGTCTATCATTTCCTTCCGGTGTCCTACCCTACGCCGGCCTGTTCCGGGCAAGGAGGAGTTAAAGCTGGCCTTGCCGCTTGCAGGTGAAAAGGACCCTGCTCCGTGTCGTTGCGCAATTCACTCGGTTGACATTTTGGGCGACTAAACTACTCCGCTCGTCAGTTTATTTGGAGATCTAAAAACGCGCCGAGAGACGTCAGTTCCCCCCGTCCTAAATCGGGAAGCCTCGTTGTCTGCTCAAATCGAACGAAGATGACCGCTCTTTTACTCTTGCTCATCATCTGGAATAATATAATGTAGCAGGAGCCTGCAGTGGAAACAACTGATGAATACTACTACTACCACAAGTTACTGCACTATACTACTACTACTGATCAGTGTGAATTCCTCATCAGCTCCATGCCCACATCATGTTGTTGCATGATCACGCGCGGTAGGAACACAGGGTTGATTTTGCCATTAATTCCGCTGTTTCCATGACCAATTGACACAGGACCACCCTGTAAAACCCCGATCCATTGCACATCCCCATGTGCAGCGCGTAAAGGGAACTATTGTACTAGTGGTCTAAAAGCTTCGCCCCCTTCTTCGAATTTTGCACGCCCCCGATTTTTTTTTTAATGTTTCAGGGACACGGAAGCAGGTTTTCGATCCTGATCAGAGTAGTAGTAGTTCATCGTCAGAGCTTTACTCCTGAAACGACTAAGCACATTCCGTACAACTTGACGCCCTCCTATACAATACTACCAGTACATTGCTCACATAATAGTGTATGCATATAACAAAAGGCAAGGGCAACAACGCTCGTTCAGTGCTCAAAGTGTAACAAAGACGAGAAGACACATTTGAAGGTTGGAGGAAAGCTGAAGAAACGGCCATGACGCAACGCAAGGCAGGCAAGAACAAGAACCCCCCCACTGCCTACCGTATTAAGCACCACGATTGTAGATCATAAACCGGTTGACGCCTAGCGCCGGACGGAAATGTACCTGACGACGTCGCCGCGCGCCTCCGAGAACGACGTGACCTGCTACCCGATCCTCGGATACTCGTCGTGCTCTGCAGTCTGCACACTGCCCAACAGTGTCACACGCCCTGATCATAACAAATACTGCTACTGGAGTTGTAGTAGTAGAAAATGTTCATGTAAAAATCTCAAAAAGTATATTGAAGCTGCATCAGTAACAGAATCATACGCAGCGACATGTACTACAGACTAACGCTACTAGACGAAAAAACAAGTTACTACTGCTGAGCGTGACACAGGGTACCGTTTGCGCTTCACGAATCAAGGTTCGAGAGCGATCAACCTAACAGTGTGTGGTACGGACCTTCCCGCATTGATGAGATCCACGATAACAGGTGGCAGTACCAGAGTTTAATCTGAAGCTGTAGTCGTCCTCCAGTGTAGCTGGTGCTGCTGTAAACCGGAAAGTCTCAGACTGAGAAGAGAGCGGAGGAAGAATTCACCTGGGCGGACGGACCACTGACACGGTCAATGCCCGTACGGTACATTTTTCAGCGCGGACCGGCACATTGATGGCAGTAAGAAAGAATCACGATGTTCAACAACATGAAAAAAAAAAACAGAGAGAAGAACGGAGGACTCTTCTCTATTTTATTTCCCCTTTCTTTTAGCGTGTGATGAAGCACATGCAGACAGCACAACCGTGTAGTGGTGCAGTGAAGTGCTTAAATGAGCGCGCATGATCTTATTTAATACGGGGAATGCGGGGGTCCAACAACGATCGATCGATCTATCGATCGCGCGCGTTTCAGGCCCCGGAGGACGCTCCAGGTCTTCGAGCACGTCTGGCATGGTTTCTACAGCTGATGCAGTGTTTTCACTGTTTTTTGCCGGGACAGGCGGTGTTCAGCACAATGACTTCACTACATTTTTAATCCCGTCACCAGACCACCATGTTCCCAGAATCCAAAATCCATCAAGTTTGACTTGATGGTGATTTTAGATTTGTACAAGATCTTCAGTTTGTCCGTGTAACTGGAGGGAATTCACAGTATGCAAGATTGCAAAATTTCGTCCATCCGCAGCAGGTTAATGTTTCAGTCGGATTTTTAACGGAAACTCGAGTCAGTTCCCGCGCACTCTGAAGTAACGAACCGCAGCTGGCTCCCCTCGGCCTTTCGCTCCACCCGGTTTCAGAATTCGGATCCACACACGCATGCATTTGCAGTTGCAGTTGCAGGCAGGAGCACGAGACGCGTCGCACCTGCGTTCGTACGTGCGTGGCGCGCGCGCGTCGCCGGAACGGAACCGAACGAACGAACGAACGAACGGGGCTGGAACTGACGGCGCAACCACCGGGCCTGGGACGGCCGACAAGGACACGTGGTTCCATCAATAGGGGCAAGCAAGGACGACGTGCGTACCCCTGCCGCTGATTCCTCGCGCTCGCGCCGCCGGCCTCGAGCCTCGACTCGATCGGCCACGCCCACGCCACGCGAGAGACCGCGGCGGGGGGGGGGGGGGTGGGGTGGCGGCGTTCGTCTCTGTCGCGTTAAAGGCACCGCGCGGTGGCCAGGCCAGCCGATCTCACCCGCGACAGCAGCAGTGGCGGCGGCGGCGCTAGGCTAGGCTGCGGCCTAGGACGCGCGGTGGCCAGGCCAGCCGATCTCTCCCGCGACAGCAGCAGCGGCGGCGGCGGCGCGAGTACACGTACGTGCGCGCGTGATTACGTCCTCCCCTCGCCGGGCCGACGGGTTAGATTACAGATTAGATCTGATGACGGTACAGCACAACGCGTGATTAAGTTAATCGACGACGACGGCACGGGACACCCCCGAGTTATAGCCGTAAGTAGATGCGATCGATGTGTCTTGTACATGTCGACGACGGGCGGGCATTCATGACCGTGCGGCACATTTGGTACGTAGAGTACGTACTACTGATCGGGTTGATCGGCCGCCGTCGTGCGTACAGTACGCGCGTAGTACTACTGCAGATAAGACCCGTAACTTTGCTGTAGGAATGTTTTTCTCACTTGTACCGTGCAGTAACTGATATACTAAGTGATGACAAATTGACAACAGGAAAAGGACATAGTGCTGTCGAACTGCTAAAGAAAGCTCTAGTAGATATAAAGTTATGATTACGATATGACCATTGTCACCTCCGGATCCGTGGCGCAATGGTAGCGCGTCTGACTCCAGATCAGAAGGTTGCGTGTTCGATTCACGTCGGGTTCAATACCCCGGTCCAATTCCGGTCCAACTTTTTTGCAGTTTGCTTTGTGCTGCTCCACACACTTCCTTTTATGGGCTTCAGCCCAACTGAGCGCATTTTTTATGGGCCTCCTCTGTCCTATTATTGCCCCATTTCTTCCTGATGCCCTTGGTCTTGCTGCTTCGGCATAATGGACTGGGGCTGATGCCCTTTTACTCTAAAATATAGCATGCTTTGTAGGAGTAGTAGTAGTTTAATTTCATTGCTCGAGATAGTATCTCGATAACCCAGTTTCTCAGAAAAACAAAAAGGGCAGCAAAACGTCCTATCAGGCATCACAATTAACGCCAAAACTAACAAATGTCACGGATCAAATACAAGCATTCGTCATGTCCCACCATCCGAGCGACACACCGCCGGCGGTTCCAAATCCCCTGTCCTTTTTATTTCTTCAATAATCTCGTTTCAAGTACGGATCATCTCTTTGTGTCCATCAAGCAAACTTTTATATATCTAGATCTAGAGGCGTCGTCTCCTGCTGCGCCCTCCTTCAAATCAAATGGCTATACTATGGACCCGGTTCGGTGCACCGGATGAGCTGGTTGCAAAATTCGTTTTCATGTACTAGTAGTACTACGTACTTCTAGTTTTCGCTCGTCTTCCGTAATTGTCGAAAGATCTTCCGAGTACTGGCGCATCGAAAGGTTTGTCACCCTCACGGTTTTGCGGCACTCTTGCTGGCTGCCAAAAGTACACACAAACTCATCGAGGATGATGGCTTTGGTGCACGGTACTATTTGGCACGGTTTTTTATCTAACAAAGGTCAGTAATCTCAGAAAAAAAAATGCTATGTTGTGCACAAGATCTTGGATTTTTGGAGTCTGATCAAATAGTTCTGAACATACGCTTATCCGCTTCAGTTTCTATATGCCAATGCGGAATTATCATCATCCTGCCCTGACATATTATTCCCAACAAGCAAGCAGCAGATAAGTACTAGTAGCATGACATCAAATTCAACTCTTAGTCATGAATAAACAACAATACTAACATAGAAGCGGCGAGTGCAATCAAGAAAAAACAATGTGCATGCACACAGAAAGAGACAAGCAACATCTGATGATGCTGGACTGCTGGAGTAGTACTACTAGTAGTAGTAGTAGTAGTTGTACATACGTACACACTACACACATGGGAAAAAGAAAAAGAAAAAAAACAACTCTTTACTCTTGTTAAGGCAACCCCCTGCCAATCGACAGGTGCGAAGAGAATGGCGGAGGCGATCCCGATTAGCGGAGCTGTCCAAAGATACGAGACAGATTAAACAAGAGCGACGGGATATGTTAAGATATTAGGCGCCCGAGACAGGGACTAGCAGAGAGAAACCTGGCGACGATCTAGAAGCGGACGGACCTGTCCTCCCATGATTCGCTCATGGCAGCACAGCGCCTCAGCAGGTGAACCAACTTGGCTTGCTGTTACTAGTATATCATCATCTCTCATGGATGGATGGATGAGATGGGATGGGCTCAAATCAACCTCAACTGGAGCCAGCCGCGCTTCGTCCATGCATGTTGGGATTGGGAATTGGGACTGAAACCAACAACAACATAAGCGCGCTTTTGTTGTGTGTGTATGTGTGTGGGGGTGGACATGATTGATATGATGATGGGCGCGCGCACCACGGAGCGGCTGCTGTCCATGTCTTGTGCTCTGCTCTGCTGCGGACAAAACGGATGACATGGGGATCCGATCGCCACGGGCTCCACTTCCTGCAAACGCAAGGCATGGGAACAAAACAAGCAGCCCGCAGCCAAGTGGTGGTGGTGGTGGTGGTGGTGGTGACATGCCGGGCCGTGGACGCATCCGTGGTGGCGGCTTCTTCTTCTTCTTCTTCTTCCGCAGCCTACTCGTATATGTGCTTTTAGCATGTTCTCACGACTGAACTGCCCAGAAAATCACTTTAAATTTTCTCGAGTGGTAGACCATGCCATGGTGTTTGGAGATCGTCGAGCTGGCTGGCTGGCTCCAAAGGCAATGGATGGACGAATGGAACACCCGCGCGGGACATCTTGTAATGGGCTCCAAAGGTGCGCTGCACTGGTGAGTTACGGGGGGACAAAAGGCGTTATACTGGTAGCAAAAGTAATGTTGCGGGGGAGGGGTTGATTGATGAAAGCTCAGGCGCTACCGAACCATTGTCAAGGGGTTTAATGTGGGATTAGCCTTTCGCAGCTACAAGTCAAGCTTTTAGGTTAAGAGTGATATCATTCACTTTGCTCTCTCTCTTTAGCTTTGCGCTCTTCATGCATCGATCAGGTCCAAAGGCACCCCCTCCCATGACAACGCAATTTTGCAGCATCTTCAGAGCCAAATGGATGGAGCCTTTTGAGCTGCCAAACCACACACTAATAGCGCCATCAATTCAAACTTACTACCGATCAAAAAAAAAAAAATCAAACTTACTACTAGTACAGTAGTAAATGTGCGAGGCAACCGTATACCAGTATCCAAACTTCGCTTAAATTTTTTTTTTCTTTTTCATGTATAGATAGTATAGCAGTATCCACAATAGCAGTACAATCCAATTCCCGTTTCCAATCCGGTGATGATGACTAATATATACTACATACAGTACTGTACTTAATGATGAAAAGTTTTTATAATCGCGCGAGAGATTTTTTTTTTCAGTAGTCCCAGAGGAGGGAGGCAGCCTCGTGAGGATGGTGGTTCACGTGTTGCCGCGCCGAGGACGACGAGATCTCGGCGGGGTTCACCTCCGAGGTCAGCCCGGTGTCCTGCGAAGCGCCGCCGCTCAGCCTCTCCCTCTCGCCGAGCTTCCCGTACCACCCGCCGCCGACACCCTCCTGATGCGCCATGCCGCCGTCGTACTGCATCGTTTGCACGCTCGCTAGGAACGGCGAAGCGGCGGACGCCATGGCGAAGCGGTCCGCAGGCGCCGAGAAGGGGAGGATGAAGGACGGGTTGTTCAGGAACTCATGGTGGGCCTCCAGCGCGTTGGAGAAGCAGGTCACGTGTGCCGGTAGCTCGATGGACGCCGCGGAGGCCGAGAGCGACATGGGGCCGCCGCTGATGCCAGACACGTCCATCAGCGGGGGCAGGGCGCACGCCGCGGCGACCTCGTCCGCCATGGACATGGACGGACCGACGTCCTCCATGAACGCGGACGCCGAAGAGCCCGCCGATCTCTTGCCGCAGCCGGCCACCGTTGGAGGCTCGATGTTCTTCTGGAACACCCTGCACAGCACCCACTCGTCCTACATATACAGCAAAGCAAACGTAGTGTGAGGACATGGCACACGATTGAGGATAGGAGGATCTGCGAAGCTAGCTAGCTTGCTGAGATCGATCGAGCACGCCAATGAATTTTTAGCAGCACTCACGAGTCACGACGCACTTTACATACCTTGGATGTGGCAGCCTTGAGCGAGGGGAGGAGCTGGTTGCTGCTGCTGCTCCCGGCGCCGCCGCCGTTGGTGGCGGCGGCGTGCTTGCCCTCGAGTCGATACTCGTGCATGACCCAGCCGGTCTTGCCGCCTCTGGGGGCCCTCCCGGTGTAGAAGACGAGCGTCTTCTTCATGCCCACGAGAGCCTTGCCCCTGAAGATCTCCCGGTCCTTGCCGGTCGCCTTCCAGTAGCCGGACTCCGTGGCCCGGTTCGTCCTCAGGCCCGTCGGGTACTTGCGGTCCTTGACCACGAAGAAGTACCATTCCTTCTCACCCCAGGTCGCCCGAGCTGCAGGCACAGATATATATATATATATATATATATATATATATATATTATGTACACGCGCGTGTGACATCGATCAGTATTATTACTGCTACACATCTCAAGTTCGTGAACAGCAGAAGAACGACCGCGGATCACGATCAGGGGCGGCGGGGCTTACATGGCAGGTCCCACGGCTCGCACTTATTGAGGTCGGCCTCGCCGACGGCGCGCGGGGCGAAGCGAGGGTCGGCGGCCTTCCTGGCGAGGTAGTGCGTGATGAGCTCCTCGTCGGTGGGGTGGAACCGAAAGCCTGGAGGCAGCTCCACCACCTCCATGGTGGCCTGTTGTTGGTGGTGCACGTCGTGCTCCATCTCCTGCCTGGCCAGTGAAGCCAGGATGATGCTCGTCTCTTGTTGCTGCTTTGATTTTGTGGTGGTCGATCACAAGCTTCTTGTACCCTTAACTTGTGAGATCAAATACATAAACACAGAGGAAACTAGTACTCGTCAGCATAAACAAGGACTTGAAAAAATATTAATGATCGTACAAAGGGGGTCGGGAAGATAGGATCAACTGAACCAAATTAATAAACAAGCAAACAAAGGGTGCGAGAAACACAATTAGCACCAGATCGAGAGCACCGATGATGATGAGGAGGGAGGAGGGGAGGGAGGAAGATCTGGGGACGGGGCTAACCTTTTGGAGCTTACGGATTTTTCCGGGGAAATGGAATTGTGTTAAGCTAGCGGGAATAAAGTTAAGAGGGGAGATGCCGAGCTTATATAGCAGTCTGCAGAGCGAAAGGAAGCGGGCGGGTCGTGTTGTTTTAGGAGGAAAGAGACGTGGCGGGTGAAGGAACGACACGGTGGTGCACGGCAGCCGGCTGTCTGCTGCATGGTGACTCCCACTCCTCTCACCTTTTGACTTTGACAGCGCCCGCCATGGATTGAGAGCAGTTATCATAACCTGCATAGGTATAGCCCACGAGGCCATGCGCTCTTCGGAAGAATCAAACAAAAAACTAATATGTGCGTCTTCAAAATACTCCCTCCGTTCATTTTTACTTATCACCGTTGAGTTTAACCAAAAACTTTGATCGTTCGTCTTATTCAAAAATTAGTTCAAATATATAAAATTAAGGATTAAGATTAAAAAACCATTAATAATGAGTCAAATTATAACAAAATATTTAATATTTTTTATCTTTTTTAAATAAGACATATCTCAAAGTTATTGATTAAAGTCAACGGTGATAAAAAAATAAAAGGAGTATTCTTTTTTTAAAAAAAAATAGTGTCGCTCTTTCATGGATTAAAAATGGTGTTATTTCTCAAGAACCATAAAAATTCTCTTAAATTGAACATAAAAATAAGGTTCAGTACCTGTAACATTATTGCTAGATAGGATTGAAGAGTTTAGTACATCAACAATGTTTTCCATAGGAATCGATCTGAAGATGTTTCATTATACACTACGTAGTTCCATCTGCGTTTCGGCGGTGCCTTTGATGCCGTTACTACAGTATTACAGTAAGATATCGTGTGAAGGAGAACTCGGAGAAGTTGACTCGACAGTGGGTGTCCCATCTGTTTGGCCCTATACGGCCGAGTGCCCATGCGGCAAAAGAAAAAAGAAAAGAATTAAAGGAAAAAAGATACGCGCACAGCTTGCTACGCCTCGTGCCGAACAAAGAGCACAGCGAAGAGTGGACCACAGGCATGCTAGTACTAGTACCGTGCATGATCCTCGTCCAATTATCGGGAGGACCCAACCCCTGCAGATTGCAGAGCCATGCATCTGGAGGACTAGCTCGTTTGGCCTACTTTGTAGTACCCCTGTAGAGTAGAGTGGTATCTCTCTATATCTGTGCTATACTTCTGGTTGATGAAAGGTAGGTATCCACATGGCAATAGTATTAAATTTGGTTTCGGTTAATCCATCTTATCGATTACTTATTGGGTGGTACTAGTAGACGGGTGTGGTAGACTTTACCTGAATTGACGTCGTTTATCCCTGTATGACCGTGCCTCTGGCTCGTTCCCAGATATATATATACAGAGTGATGGGCATTTGTAGGCCAACCTGTTGCACATCTACCACCCGATCAGGTTTAATGTGAACGAACGCCATCCACATTATTTTTTTTTTATACTCTAGTGAAGTATATAATCTGAGAACGTTATCAGCATTAACACAACAATCTGTTGTAGTACAGCGTATCGAGATTAGTAGTAGTATTGTACAGCGCAGGCGCAGCTCTTTATACGTCACGTGCTTTTTGCCTCGCACCCGGCGGAGCGGAGCAAGAGGGACCACAGGCGTACACGGCACATGCGTAGTGATCTGGAGAGGGAAGAATAATGCGGCAGCCGTCTCATTCTGCTGGCCATGCCATCCCGGCCGCGCGGCAGAGACCGGCCGGTGGGGGGCCCCGTCCGGCCGGAGGAATGGGAGGTACTACGTGGACCACCGGCGGCACTGTAGCTTCGTACGCAGCCCGTCGATCCACCGGCGCCGCAGTCGTACAGCACACGTCCCTGTCCCTCTCCTTCCTCGCCACATATCCCGGATTTCAACGACGACGAGCCGGGCCGCTGGCCAGGATGCCAATGGACGACACGACCGCGACGTCGTCTTCGATCGTGTAGAGATATACTACGCGGATATGGATGGAAGATACGCATTGCCTGCCCGCCTGCCCCAGCCTGCGGCGTTCGCCACGTATCACAATTCACAACACGTTCGTGACGGCGAAATTAAATGAAAGCGCTCTCCCCCAGTTGGATCTCTCGCGCACGTTTTTTGCTTTTTGTTTTTTTGTTTTTTTGTTTTTGTTTTTGTTTCTGTTTCTGGTTCGTGTTAGTGTTTGCTGCCGCCTTCGATCGTCGCTGCATGCTACTACCCACAGTCGTTGAAACAGATGGGAAACGGAGAAATCCGTGAGCCGCTGTTGCCTTTTTTGCATGGCTGCGTGCGCGTGCGTTCGTGTGTGCAGCGGTGGGTGCCGCCCGGGCCTCTCGTTTCGGTTCGTTCGGCAGGCTGTGAGGCTGCGCCGCAGACGTAAGTACGTGTCGAGCGCGAGAGGTACGTAATAATAGTAGGCCGCAAAATCGGCAGGGAATAATGTGCGGGTCAAAGGTAAGAGCTCGCTATAGCCGGCCGGCCGGCCGGCCGGCCGAGGCAACCCCGCTCGTGTCGCCAGGGCGGCCACACGCACAGACGCGCTAGCGCGTCGGCTCGATCGGAGCGCCACTGCAAGAGTTCAGAGCGTGCGGGAAACCAACCAACCGCCCATGCGCTCCTCCGCCGCGCGCGCGGTCACGGGGGGTGGCGTGATCGCATCAGACCAAAACAGTCGCGGAATGTGCTATCGCACGCATGCCGGCGCGAGAGGCAGCGGCATGACGGCCTCGTGCTGTCTCACACGGTGATTACGAACGCCACCCTGATGAGAGACCTCCTCTTTGCATGGAGTAAGTACCACTACGTCAGCTAGCAGAAGCGGCACCACTGTGCTCCTCTCGACACTACTGGCGTCCAGCTGGCTAGTATAGCTAATAATTGCGTCCACACGCGGGTTTATCTCAGTTGTGTGATGAGGAACTAGCACACGCATCACGAATTAATAAGTTCACAGACACCAACAAACACGATGTCCTAATCACCTCGCTCGTCGTCTAGTATCTACCGCTCCAAGGTCAACAATTCCTCCTCCTCTCTCTTTCCGTTTGGGGAGAACATTCTCCATACGATTAAATTGTTGTGTGTTCTCCTTCGTCTCCCAAAATAATCATTATCTTATAGAACAACCGTTTGGTCGATGCGCATGACACGTCGCCCGGCGCGGCCCCGACGACCAGCATCTCACTAGCTCGCCGCACACACGTCTGCGTGCTCACGCAACGCAAGCAAACCCATTCTGCTGCCTGCTGGCATGCATACTCCATGACCATGCAACAATAATCGCCCGAACGCACGTGGCGCGACACCTGTGAGCCCATCTCTCGAGCGACGCTTGGTTTTCATCGAGCAGCTAGAGTACTACTGGTGGCATATTGCAGCAGCTGACAAGTATTAGCCCTAAATTCTTTTCTTTTCTTTTTTTTTTCTTTCGAAAGACACGGTAGCCCTGCTGATCCATTCCTGAAGATCTCTGCAACACGGCAAGGCATGCAGAAAAAGGAGAACGACGAACTGAACAAGAAGGACCGAGAGTTGGGGGTTGGTCTTGGTCAGAGGCGGAATTGCTGACTTCCGTTCCTTGGCGTGCCTTATTTTATTAGTATATAATTTACGAGTAGTAGTAAGCAAACAAACAAACAACGCTATCCGTTTGGCGCCTCGGCAAAGCTTTTCTCTGCTGGTGCTGCCTGCCACCTTTCTTTTACCGGCTTCCTCTGCAAGCTTTCTTCCTTTTCGTGCTGCTACGCATGCTCCCCCCGCTCCGACAGCTCATGGCGGTCTCTCTCGGGTTCGGGTCAAACCACTCTTTCCCTCCATGCACGCATGTCGTCGCCGGATGCTAAGCACTTACTGTACTACGGAGTACTAGTACTTACGAGAGTATAGTGGGTTGAATCCAGTACACGACAAGGCACATTAAAATTCATCGCAAGAGCCAGAGATGAGAGATGCCGTGGGCCTAACCGCCTAAAGCAAATTGCGGTGTTTGTTGGTATCCGATGACTGTTTATTCTCTTTTAGACCACACTCAACTCAACTGAAGAAACTGATGAGACTAGTACATGATGCAATAGCCTGTAGGCTGTAGTAGGTCGATAGGTCGATCGGATCGCAAGCAATCATCAGAAGGACCAGCACACGTATAATGTCAAGTACTACTAGCGAAGCCTGCACGAAGCAGGGGGAGCACCGCTGCGCCGCGCCATGGTGGGCATGGAGCCGCTTTGACGACAGTACGTTGTCCTGAATCTTTCAGCCACTGCATTTTTCCAAGCGGCTCCGTCCTATAGCTAGTTAGTACTGTACTTCTACTAACTCCTGAGTCGTAGTTGCAACTTGCAAGGTCATTTGAATTGACCTTCCTCATCAGGTGGTGTAGCCGCCATCATCAAGGTGAGAAAATAATATATAATGGACTCTAAACTAAACAGAACAGAACAGGAGTCAAACACACAGTTTTTCGAACAAACAAAAGTAAATTAAACTGTAAGCTGTTCATCTCGTCTACGCCGCCATCGGTTCACGTCGTCACCGATTGCGGATTCTGAAAACTGAACAATGATGGGCCACATCATCAACTCGCACTTGCGCCAACGAACTATATTGTCACCGATCATGTCATTAAGAAGGAAAAAAACTCAGCTGTAAACCACTTCACACTGACAAATGAACATGTCTATAGGACCGAAATAATCTTTACTAGTATATATTATCAGTGCAGGTGGTGCTTACTGGGAAAAGATCGCAGACTTGCTACCACTCATTGGAGGGTTAAAACAGATCTCACCACTCAACTACTTCAGATCCGCAGTGTGCTCATCTCGCCGTCCGAGCCGTGGCTCTATCGGGTTAAATATGCTTCATATATGCACACGAGGCACTTGTGATTCTTAAGAAAATCTGGGTTAGATCATCAGAAAGCAAATCTTACATCAGTACATAATTAGAATTAGTATTGAATCAGCAATGTAAGTAGCGTACTTTTTTTTTTTGTAGTTTGTGGTGCAGCAGGTACGTCGTATAAACAAATATATATGGTCAAACAGTCGACGAGTCAAATATTATTTCACAAACATTGTTTATAACTTCTACTACTACCTGTTGCGCTAGTACTGGAGTGCATAAAAAGTTGCTCCTCCAGCATGTTTGGCCGATTGCTGTAACTATTATAACTACTATGGAGTACTTGCTTCTCCACACACAGTCCCTCGCCCTTAGCAATTAGCATGTCATGATTGATAAGTACTATTGATATGCATCGGTCTCATTCGCAATGGATGGCTGTCGTTCTGTTTTGACTCCGAAAGAAGAATCAGATTTAACCAATAGTTAAGAAACTTGAATGGACTTCTTCCTTTTGTCACGGTGTAGGCAAGTCCGGATGTTCGCCCAGAGCAGGTAGGGCAAGTAACTTTCTTCTACAAGACAAACGACAGCCTGATTTTCTTCTTCTACAAACAGACGACAGCCTGAAAGCATCGCACAAGCGTTGGACCAAACTACACGACAAACGAGCCCTATGTCATATGGGCCGACTTTACCAGAATCCCAAGGCCCATACCTGGTCGACGCACAATCTTCTCATCGAATAGTAACCTCTATTCAGACAACATATTATGTACGCTCCCTCAAAAAAAAGAAAAAAGCATATTCTGTACGCCATATATCTTTAAAACATACAGTATAGTACACAGCATCAGATATCGTTGCTGCTGCAGTATTTACCCAATCTTGCTGATCCATGTTTCGCCGGTAGACCTAAATTTTGAGGAGCTGCCCAATCACACACATCTCATGACGATTTCTTTGATTTCTTTTCCTCCCATTCCTTCCGAGCCTCCTCAACCATCTTGCTCACCTTAGCGTGGAAGCCAGGATATGGTTCGTATCCAGAATAAGTGTGAAGAATCTGAAACAAACAATAAGAATGTCATGAGGTCATCAGCTTTTTTTACCCATCATCAGAGAATGCAAATAGGCAGCACAAAACTGCAATGTCACTGAAGCTTTACCTCCAGCAGCACAAAGAATGGGGCCATCAAGAAAGCCTGGACAAGATTGTCAAGTAGAGCAGGTGCCCGCTTCTGTAACGAAGGTAACGGTTAAGAGTAATTTATTTGAGTGACATTGCTAAATATCTCGTGCCCCAGCAAAGAGCATGAAAGAGACTTGCCTCAAAAACTCCGTGGCCAATGAATTGCATAGTCCAACAGAACAACTGAGCCACCAACACCACCTTTTAACCAAAACAAAAAGAAACATAAAAAGCTATTGAGACAATGATTGAATCATATATAAACCATCAAAGAGAAACAACAAGAAACTACCTAGCTCCACATGTTGAAAATAATAAATAAAGTACACCCGAAAATTTAATAAATTCTTATATGACAGACTTAGGTACTAGTATTTAGTAGAGTGCACCCCTTTCATCTTCCAGGCACAACATTGTCTGATTCTTTTAACGTTAAGAATGATGATCCATGCAGGAACATCTATGTATTGTACTACTATAAAATTCTCTGAAATTTGAAATCCAGAGTCTAATGAGCGGACACCATCGATTAGCACAACAAATTGGGCAGACCTTCATTGGCAAAACAGTAAGCATATTCAGAAAACATAGTAAATAAAATATGGATTAAGGTATTTCCCCTGCTATCTAAAGTTCCCAACTTCGAATTAAAAAATTAAAATACAAGAGCAACAAATATTTTCCATGACATTGCCATGCGAGCAAGACCCAAAAATTAGCAGATCAGCAATCTAATAAAGTGAAATTACCACGTAATTTATAAAATCCACGGACAATTAAGAAAACAGCAATCCAATTTGGTCATTGTTCGACACAATTAAACCTGTGCCAACCATCTCAAAAGGAGGAAAAAGAAACTGTGGATCAAACTTCATATCTGAATCCCTTGCTAAAAACTGAAATGTGCAGATACTATATGCAAGAGATATCATCAAATAGCTAAGCTGGCCTGTCATCGCCCATATACCTCTGAGAGCAACTATGAGATACCAACTTGCATTTACAGTAGCATTAAAAGAAAAAGAATAATCTAGGCAGATACTACCCACCAATCATAATAAAGTTGCTTAATTTTGTAATCATAGCCTAACCTAGTCGGCAAACAGTTTTACGTTGTACATAGTAAATCATCAAACTGTTCGGGTATGCTACAATTTCCAGCCGATTATACAAGCAAGCAATTAAATTCACCTCAATCCAAACATGGAACATAGGATATATCATCAAGATCAGGAGACGCTCAATTCAACGACTGGTGCAAAAAGTAAAGGAATCCCCTTTCCACTAACCTTCCATCCGACGGAGAATCCGAGGCGGGTGGCTAGGGCGCCACTCGCGACCCAGCAGAGGAAGCAAAGGAAAGCGGCGAGCGCGCCCGCGCGGCGATCGAGGAGGAAGTAGTAGGCGCCATAGATCGCTGCGCCGATGCCGGCGGCATGTACGGACGGCGCGGTGAGGTGGAGCAGCATGAAGGCGGTGAAGAGGATTGGCCAGACGAAGACCTCGTGGATGCCCACGTTGACGGAGTTGCTGTGGTAGGCGCCGTAGAAGGCGTAGTGGCCCTCGAGGTCGAGGAGGCCGCCGCCGCCGCCGCTAGGCTTCGCCATGGCTCGGGCTCGGTTGCTTGCTGCACTCCGGGTCGCGGGGATTGGTGGTGTGAACAGGTTTCTTCTTTTTGCCTTCAGGGACGAGACGAAGGAAAACTGGTTCGAAAGGTGCGTGATCTCCACGATAGAGTGCACGGCACACCAATTTCATAATCACGATTTATTATGTGCGCACAAGCCCGTCAGATTAGACCATACACAAAGCGATAAAATCCAAGTCACTGCATAGAACACGTCATCTAATTAGAAAAAAATAATGTAGAAATTATTTTTTGCTTTCCTTTTTTATTATTAAGTTAGATATCCTCTCAAACAGGCCCATAAATGCCTCCAAACAGGCCCAAATGTACTTCCTAAATTCATTTTTTATTTGTTATTACTGACTAAAATATTACCAATATTATTCAATAAGTCTACCAATATAATTGTTGTTGTTGCTTCCTCACAAAGTGCTTGTGGAGAATTCATAGTCTTTAGCTTTTGTTCAGAAACATACCTTATGCGTGTTTTTCATGAGATGCTTTGCTTTGAGATATAGTATATCCCTTTTGCTAGTGTGTACTCTTAATTAATTTTCGTACACCTTTGCAGTAGGCTGAATATGAATTGTTTTTTAATCCAACAATTTAAATACATGTATGCTAAACGTCGTCGCCCATGAAGCATGAGCTCGTGCTGTCGATAGGTTCGAAGGAACCCAGTGGTCGTGCGTTCTAGAAAGATGCAAGGATACATGACAAATTGACAACGTCTCCGGAGCTTTTGTTCAGTCAACCAGGGCGTTCTACAAAGATGCTTAATTACATCTCACACAGGCACGCAGGTCGTGAATTTATAAGAACACCCGACAACAAAAAGGACTGGATACTAGTATTTCATCAAAATATAGGACTCATCACTGGTTTGAATTTGAGGGTGCCCTGGCAACAGTAGGAGCTCTTCAGGTGCTGGTGTAGGACTGACGGTGGCGGCAGAGTCCCGTCTCCAAAGCCTTGACGCGGTTCGCGTACCTGAAGCAAACCAAGCAAGGAAGAGAGTCATGAACCTATCATGGTAGAAAGATACTAACAACCCTAGTTTTGAAATTACTAAAGTTATTATAGTTATTATTAAGAACAGAGAAAATATGTTGCTCTTAAAAAAAAAATTCTTGTTACCTTCCACCCGGTAGAGAAGCCGGATCGGGGGGCAGTGAGGACACCGCTGGCGGCGCAGCAGAGGAAGCCGAGAAGGGCCTGACCGTCGAGGAGGAAGTAGAGGTAGTACGCGCCACAAAGCACCGTGAAGACGGCGGCGGCGTCGTGAAGCGACCCAGAGTCGGCGGTGAGGCGGAGCAGCAGGAAGAAAATGGTCAAAGCGGCGATCGCATGGACAGCTGCACTGACGTGGTCGCCGAGCCCGCCGCCGCCGCAGAAAACGTCGTCGTCGCTATCCAGGTCGAGGAGGGGTTGCGAGGTCTCGCCATGCCGCCGGGCGGGTTGCTCGTTGTGTGTATGCTTGCTTGCCTTGGTTGACGATGGAGGAAGCAGAGCAGTTTAGGATGTGATCGGTTACAGAGTGTGCTGCTTGTTATGGCTATCAAAGAGGAGAGCCCGGCCGCTTTTTAAGCTGCAAGAGCCTGTAGATCTCCCTCTCTCAGTCAAGCCACGAGTTTAACATGGTCTCGAAGCACGAGGCTGGCCAAATTGGCACCACCACATGGTCAACACTCTCCATGTCCTAATGGAAGCACCAGACCCCGGCTGCGTGAAAATCAAGATGAATATAGCAGCTAGTATTGTCCTATCCGACACAACACCGACGACTGCTGCGGGGACAGTGGCTGCTGCTGCTTGTAGTGTACTACTCTACTCCAGTAGGGTCGAAGGCGTCACCGGGTTCTGCTACCAGTAATATACTAGTATCTCAGATATGGTAATCTAGGGGCGGTGGTCAGCTATAGAAATGATAATGATAAATCGAGTCTGCTAATAAGCCGTAACAGCTTTGAGAGTTGAAATCAGGCTGCAGAGCAGGCAGTTGATCAGCGCACGAGTCGTAGCTTTCTTGTGTAGCGGGCGACAATTAGCCATCAAGAACTTATTGGTTAACCACATGAGTAACACGACGAGAGGATAGGATGCTGTTCGAGTGTTCGACCATGGATTTAAAACCAAAAAGTTTTCCAAAGAAAAAAAAACTGTGTACGGAAGTGAAGATTATGGTTTCCGTCCGTTTTCCGTGGTTTTTAGTCTGGTTTTCCTGGTTTGGTTTTGTTTCTTACCCAGTTTAACGATAATGTGAATCTTGTTTTCTACCTTGATTGGACACCAAATCAATATGAAAATTGACAGAATTTTTTAGAGTTCAAGGAAAGGCCGTAACCTCTCCCAGTCCATCGTATTACTAATCAGGACAAAAGAGTACATCGTTTGAGCACAGGTTTGAAAAATTACAGGATTTTATAAGCTGCTGGACTCGTTCCCTGAGACCTGGAGTTCTGAAACTTTTCTTTCACAAATGAGCTCTGAAACATTCATTATTCAGAACTTGACATCGCACTCAACACCCAACAAATACGTCCAAGTTTTCGTTATCCATTTCCGTCCTGAACCAAAGGAGCGAAAGAGCAAAAGCACATTCATCATCTGATGGAACGAAAGGCCCAAAGAGCACCAAAGCGGATAATATCACTACGCGCTGTGGCCCGTCCGTGCAAACAACCTCAGAAAAGCAATCTCCTACTGTACTAACTGTATCATCCTATACGCTTCCAAGTCACCAGCGCCAACATTTGTCATCAGTTCGCCAGTATGGCCACGCTCGCCAAGCACCTCATCCTCTGCTCCGCCGCCACCTCCTCGTCGTCGCCCTCGCAACGCCGGCGCCGACCTTTGGCGCCCAGCGCTACCGCCGCAGGCTCCGACAAGCAAGCCGCGGCGGCGCCGCCGTCGGCCACGCGCCGGCTGGCGGTCGCCGCGTCCACGGCGCTCGCCGCCACGGCCGCGCTCGCCGCGCGCCGCCCGGCCGCGCCTCCGCCGGCGTTGGCCGCGGAGGCGGCAGCCGTGCCCGTGGCGCCGACTCCTCCCGGGAACGTGCCGCGGTGGGGCACGAGGTCGTACGTGCGGGAGCGGTTCTTCGAGAAGGCGCTGACCCCGGACGAGGCCGCCGCCCGCATCCGGCAGACTGCCGAGGGGATGCGGACGCTGCGGCCCATGCTGGAGACCATGTCGTGGAAGTACGTGCTCTTCTACGTGCGCCTCAAGTCCAAGTACCTCGACCTTGACCTCACCACCGCCATGGCCGGCGTCCCCGAGGGCCGCCGCCCCGACTACGTCCGCGTCGCCAACGAGCTCGTCGATAACATGACAGAGGTTCGTGCGTTTCGTTTGGCCAATGTCATCCATCAAGCAATGAAATCCTAGTACTTCTTATATTTGTCTGACAGTTTCATTCCCTGTCGCTGATCATAACATTTCTGACGCTCTTCGCTTCCCCTGCATTTCTGTGCCGCGCAGTTCGACTATTTCGTACGAACACCCAAGGTCTACGAGTCGTACCTCTACTACGAGAAGACGCTCAAGTCGCTGGATGATGTGGCAGAGTTCCTTGCTTGATGTAGAATATACTGTAGTTCTACTCTCTCGGAGAATATAAACATTTCTGGTTTTAGCCAAAATCAACAATTTCTAAATTTGACTACAAATAGTAAGAAAATACACACTCAAAGATTGATCATGTACAAGTTATACTGGTATTAGATTCATCGTGAAACAAATTATCATAAAATATGGGCTTTTATATTTCAATCATCTGTTGTTTTGACTTAACCAGAACTGTTCATATTCTTTGAAGGAGTAGAAATCTGTTTATGGGTGAAAGCTGTAATAATATTTTTATATTGGATATATGATTATTTAGCAACTTTTACAATGTATAAGCTACAAGTCGGTGTATCACAATTTTAATTTATCGCCACTTCTATTGGATGCTGTGAGATCTTTTAACTAACTAGATAAGAACAGCACAAGGAAATAGAAATAATCGAAGGTGACGTTGGGGAAAACATGGGATACACGTGGTAAACTTCATGATTCGTGTAATCGTATGAGTGGAGTCGAGGCTCACCCCTCACTTGTTATGGCGGAAGAAGGTGAATGGTAGATTTGTGTAATGAATCATCGATGGGGTGAGTCTAAGAAATTTTTTTGATTGATGCTTTTTAGTACAGTAAAAATTTATACTAGAAAACCTTATTAATAAAAACAGGGAAGTACTATTATTTATACATAATTAAATATTATAACTTTTTAGTATTAAAATTAAATTTGAAAAATAACATTAATTAAACTTATATTAAAAAAGATGTGACTAATGAGCTACCGGTAGCTATCCTTCCACTTTGATCAAACGTATGTTAAAAAAAATTACATGTACTTATATTGTGGGAGATACTTCTTCACCCGAGCTGTTCCTTCCACTTTGATCAAACACCAAGTCAAACAATGGTCAAACTTTTCCGCTGCTGACGCCAGAGAGCAGGATACGGTTGATCAGCTCGTCGAGGTTAGCAAGCGACGTCGGCATTGACCGCTCGGCAGTCTCCTTCCACTCGGCCGCCCTCCGCGCCATCTCCTTCCCCTTCTCCCCTCCCATGGCCTCGCGTATCCTCGCCTCCACGGCCTCCCTCCTGACGTCGTCGCCGACCTCCATCCCTACGCCCCACTCGACGCACTTGTACCGGACGTTGGTCTGCTGCTCGGCGAAGAACGGCCAGCACAGCATCGGCACGCCAGCGCTGAGGCTCTCCGTGGTCGAGTTCCACCCGCTGTGCGTCAGGAACAGGCCCATCGCCGGGTGCCGCAGGACCGCCTCTTGGTCGCACCAGCTCGCGAGGAGGCCCCTGCCCCGCGTCGCGTCGAGGAACCCTGGCGGCAACGCCGCGGCGGCGGCATCGTCGTCGCCCCTGACGATGTCCGGTCGGACGATCCACAAGAAGTCGCTGCCGCTATTGGCCAGGCCCCATGCGAACTCCGCCAGCTCCTGGTTGGACATGACCGTCACGCTGCCGTAGTTCACGTACACCACGGACCGGGCCTTCCTGCCGTCCAGCCATGCCAGGCAGGCGTCGTCCTCCCGCCACAGGCTCGAGCTTATCGCGTCGAGCGGGCCGCCCTTGGGGATCACCTGTTCGGCGAGGGACGCGAGTGGGCCGATGGTGTACACGGACGGGATGATGGCGCGCATGGCGCCCAACGCCGGCCTCTCCAGCTCCTCGAACGTGTTGACGACGACGGCGTCGGCGTCCTCCGAGCGCTCCACCTCGTGCAGCTGGAACGTGAGCAAGGCGTCGTTGCGGTCCGTGGTGCGGAGGAAGCTCGGGAAGTCCTTGAGCCGCATGTGCTTGCTCATGCCGGGCGCCCAGTCCACCGGAGTATCCATGTACCCGTTCGTCAGCTGCGCTTCATCTGCACAGAATTTGTTAGTGCTACCAGGTTTCGAGCAAAACAGAACAGAAGACATCGATCACACGAAGAGCAGAACAGAGCATACCTTTGAGGGGGATGATACCCCTGTCGATGAGGGGGCGGAAGTTACGGTAGCCCATGTACCCACACGCGCTGGCAGTCCAGAACAGAGCGCACGGCACGCCGACCTCCCTGGCCGCGTCCACGGCGAAGCTCATGAGGTTGTCCGCCACGACGCACGCCACGCCCCCGAGCTCATCTGCGAGCAGCAGAGCCCGGAAGTGCGCGGGGCAGTTGTGCTTGGTGGCGAGGCTGATGGTCGCCGGGTCCTGCGTGGCGTCGGCGTCGGACGCGGGCAGGCCGTCGGGGATCGCGGCGAAGCGGAAGTCCGGGAGGCCCGCCACGGCGCCGACGCCCCCGGACCGGACGAGGCGGCGGTGGTTGTACTCGGTGTTGACGAAGGTGACGCGGAAGCCCCTGGCGTGGAGGATCTTGGCCAGCTTCAGCATCGGCGTGATGTGGCCCTGCGTCGGGAACGGCAGGCACACCGCGTGCGGCTTCGAGCCGGCGGCGTGGACAGCGGAAGAGCTCATCGCGGCGGCCTTGCGCGCGTCGGCGTCGCTGAGCAACACACAAAGATAGCAGATAAGGAAGGGTCACAGCGGCTTGTGGGGTGTAAAAGCAACAAAACAACTTACAGCTGCGTTGAACTTTCAGCCTGAATTTTCCGCATTTCATGACCATGAGGCCATCACGCTCTCGTTTGTTGGCACATGGGTCGTGTCCGATTATTTTAAATAAACAATGCCATTCGTTTACTTTTGTTGGCACATCGCACATGTCCGGTAGCGCGAATTTTGTAAATACACGCAAACAAGATAAATAACTCTACAAAAGCAGGACGTTTTGGTCAGGCCCAATCTAGGTTGGTCAGCGCCCTGCCATGCCACCAGACTTCGTAGTCTGAAGGCCGATCTCCTTCCACTCCCTTTTGCCTCATCCCTTCCCATTGTCGGCAGCAATAATGGTGCTACATCCTAGGCCTCTGTTTTTCAAAATATTGATGCCATTGGCTATTTTTAACATTAAATTTTCTTAAAATAATAGTTCAAGTGTGTAAAATTACCTTTAACGGTAAAGCAAATCATACTCCTTTGAATAAGGCATGATCAAAATTAGCGTTAAAAGTCAATATGTAAAAAATAGATGGAGTGGTTTTTTTGATTATTTACGTTTCTTATTACTGCATATAGTACTCTTGTATATAAAAAAAACATCAACAATTAAAAATGGCGGAGTAATATATGTTGCCAGAAATGTGAGGCCTCATTGCAAAAAGAAAAAAAGTTGGTTTGTTTCTTTAAATCATTTGTTCTCCTGTAAAATTGAACTAATCTCTAAGAATTTTTTTGTGCGACTTTGTGCCGTGAAATTCATGTTTTCAAATGAGGCATGAATCATTTGGGATATTGAATTTGTCACTAATAAAAATGATTTGACATAGATGAATTGCTAGTCCATGCATGACACGGGTTCGTGGCCTGGGAGTGGGAACTAGACCACACATCTCGTGAAAATAGTCTAAAAGTTGGAAATGTGAAAAATTTGTTCAAACCCATATTTAGAGGTGCACCGATTTATGGATGGACCGTTTGGTACTCCGTTCATTCTTTTTTACTTGTCATCATTGACTTTGATCATTCTTCTTATTCAAAAAATTTGCTCAAATTATAAAATTAAAAGTCATATTCCAAAATTTTTTATTAATAAATAAAGTCATAACGAAACATATGATATTTCTTATATTTTTGTGAATAAGTGAATGGTCAAAATTATCTGTTAAAGTTACCGACGACAACTAAAAAAAAAATACCCTGCCTTGGGTCCAGACACTCAAAATTTTTTTTCTTGAGTGTATGGACCAAACAGGTCCCAGTAGGCATGCACAGAACTTAGAAACAACATCACCGATCACCATTTTTCTTGAGTGTATGAACCAAACAGGTCCCAGTAGGCATGCACAGAACTTAGAAACAACATCACCAATCACCATGATGATTCTCTCGAAGCAACAGCGAAATGCTCCATGTTAAAGTTACTACTACCTAGCTGCGCTTCTTGGGTAGCAGGACGTCGTTGATCAGACGATCTAGATTGGTCAACGCCCTGCCACAAGGTTGCGTCGCACGAACGGCGATCGCTTTCCACTCGGCCGCCCTTCGCCTCATCTCCTTCCCCTTGTCGCCGGCCATGGCCTCCCTGATCCTGGCTTGAAGCACCTCCCTTCGCACGTCGCCGCCGACCTCCATCCCGACGCCCCACTCCACGCACGCGTACCGGGCGTTGGTCTGCTGCTCGGCGAAGAAGGGCCAGCACAGCACGGGCACGCCGGCGCTGAGGCTCTCGGTGGTGGAGTTCCAGCCGCTGTGCGTGAGGAACAGCCCGACCGCCTCGTGCCGCAGCACCGCCTCCTGCTCGCACCAGCTGGCCAGGAGGCACCGGCCTTTGGTGGTCTCCAGGAACTCGGGAGGCAGCACGGCCTCGTCGCCCCTGACGAGGTCGGGCCGGATGATCCACAGGAACTCGTAGCCGCTGCCGGCCAGCCCCCACGCGAACTCCACCAGCTCTTGGTTGGACATGGTGGTTATGCAGCCGTAGTTCACGTACACCACGGACCGGGCCGGCTTGCCGTCGAGCCACCGCAGGCAGGTGAGGTCCTCCTTCCAGAGGCTAGAGCTGATCGCGGCAACCTCCGGCGCGCCGCCGTCGGAGAGCATCAGCCGGTCCAGGAGGAGGGTGAGGGGGCCGATCGTGTAGACCGGCGCGGGGAGCACGGCGCGCATGGCGTCGAGCGCAGGCTCCTCCAGCTCGTCAAAGGTGTTGAGGACGACGGCCGCGGCGGCGCTCGCGCGGTCCACCTCGCGCATCATGAACTCGAGCAGGACGTCGCCGCGGCGCATCGTGTAGATGAAGCTCGGGAAGTCTCGGAGCCGCATGTGCTCGCTCATCCCGCACGCGCCGCGCACCGGCGTGTCCAGGTACCCGTTCGTCAGCTGCGCTTCGTCTTTGAGAGGCGCGAGGCCTTCGTCCATGAGGAGCTGGAAGTGGCGGTAGCCCATGTACCCACAGGCGCTGGCGGTCCAGAACAGCGCGCAGGGGACGCCGATCTCCCTCGCGGCGTCCACGCTGAAGCTCATGACGTTGTCCGCCACGACGCACGTCACGGGCGGCACCCGGTCGTCGTCGTCGGTGCTGTCGTTGAGGCGGGCCAGCAGGGTCGTGAGGTGCGGCAGGCAGGTCTTCATGGTGGAGTCGCAGAGCGACGCCGGGTCCTGCGTGGCGTCGGCGTCGGACGCGGGCAGCCCGTCGGGGATGGTGGCGAAGCGGAAGTCCGGGAGCCCCGCGACGGCATCGGCGCCGCGGGACCGGACGAGGCGGCGGTGGTTGTACTCCGTGTTGACGAACGTCACGTGGAAGCCCTTGCAGTGGAGCACCTTGGCCAGCTTCATCATCGGCGTCACGTGGCCCTGCGCCGGGAACGGCACGCACACGGCGTGCGGCTTGTCGCCGGCCGGGACAGCAGTGCTGCCGGCCATCTCGCTCGCTGGCTTGAACACAGAGAGATCTCGCTCTGCTTTCAGTTGCCAAAGAGTAGGAGAGATCCGCAGGCTTCCGGATCGGATTGGAGCCACTAAAATAATAGGTAGCCGCAACGTTGAATACCTTTCACTGCCTCGTCACTGGGAAATGAATTGCTAATATTATTGGTTGGTGGCTTAGTATGTCAGAAATGACAAGCTGAATGAGAGGATAGAGTATCTGATCATGGAACGGTTGAGTATTGCTACAAACACCAAGCATGTGGTTGCAGTTCCTTCTCTGAAGACCCACTGACAGCACGCCCCGACGAGATGTTGGCACCGGACAGCTGCGCGAGACGTTGCGCAACACGACCTGGTCCGAACCAACCCATTCTTGAGGTGTGCTCAGTAGTACACACAGGCCGTGCATTGCATAATGATTGAATGATCGTCATGCCTGGTGCATAATGCAATGAAGTAAGTATAGAAAATTATTTTTAGATTTGACAAGATGCTGCATTTACGACTAATTATTTATTTAATGACAGACAACATTTTCATCGACAACGAGGCGTCTATATGACTTCGTGTAATCTCAAGAACAGTCGGCTCAGCCTTTCATTGACGCTCACAGAAATAGGGTGTACATGCATGTGTTCGTAGATGTGATTACTTGTGCATGTATATCAACATTTGTGTTTGTATTGAGTTTATATTAAAAATAAATAAATATAAAAAATTCTGCATGCATACCACGCGGCTGATGAAAACTGCAGTTGGTACGTCGACATCATAACTTTCTTTCCAAAAATAGTGTTGTGATTTGACGCATAGCCCTCTTGTTTTGCACACTGGAACTATTAAAATTATCTATGCCAATTAAATGCCATTTAAAAATTTGTTTCTAGCATATTTAATTAGTGCCTCTTGGGTGAGGAACTGAATTATAATTAAGATTGGGATTTCTCAGGTTATTTATTACTTAGGGTTAATTTAGATGCAACTCTGAGTGACGTCTGAAATCGAACACCTCACGACACTACCTCGCTCAGGCTTATTTTTCACAACAAAATTCAAAGAAACATGCCCTTATTAGTGACTTGGGATTCTTTAATTATATTAGTTTCTAAGACTACAAAGTTGGAATGAAACCTCTACTGAAAACAATTTGTTTCTAGCATATTTCTGTTGATGACTTAGATGCAACAGTTAAGTGATATGTTAACCTATGAAACCATGAAAGAAAACTTGCATTGACATGATAGGTTTAGGAACTATTTGATGAAATCTTACATTGAGATCTGCATTAGCATTGGTAATGTTATAGGCAAGAAAAAAATAAGTATATCACTGTTTACATTTATTAAAGATTTCAGCTTTTTTAAACAAAAAATTATATGAGACGTACCAGACTCGTGCAATGCAGATCCATCTTTCATTGATTCGTTTTATTTATCAAAGATATTATCTGAAAACATCGCGAACATATGCTTATTCTATTAAACATATCGAACATGATTTATCATATTTGTAAACTATGCTTCTACATCATCATTATCATTTTTGACTACTCACTATCAATGTGAAAGTAAATATAACGAGAAAAAAACATAACAAATATTTTTACAGACGATAAAAGAAATACAATGCATTATAATATGTACAATTCCAACCATACTCATTCTCATAATACTTCCATTTTTCACTTTTCTGTCATCTTTGAAACTCATATACTGACTTGAATGGATGTTTCTCTTGTGCATAACTTGATATAATATTGGAACATAATATTTTGATGAATTTATTTTTTTCTATAGTTTTTTGTTGCCATCAAAATAACATTATAACTACATATTGGAACGAGAGCACTCGGTTGTTGCCATTTAGGAGGAAGCCGTTTAGAGTACTTTCCTGATTAAATTACTTAATGAACTCCCGATTTAGTAGGTGTAGGGAAAATGTTTTACATGACCAAATTTAACTAAGGATGTGCTGAAGCTATAATATTACAATGGAATAACCGGGTCACTTTAGTGGGATGGTAAAATAGGATAATGTAGGAGATCTGACTATAGAATGGGAAAAGAGTCCTAATAAGGAGAAAAAAAAGGACAAGACATATGTGTTGACTTGTGAGTAGGCTCATACCCTCTGTTTTTTATACTCCATGATTCTCTTGCAAATTGCATACAGAGAGATGAAGAAATACAGTATATAGTTAGGCTTTGTATGCTTGATTGTGCCCCATTATTATGCATGTGTCAACAATGAAAGCAAGTAAATTAGTTTAGTGGATAACGTAGCACACGCAGTCCGCCGTCACCGGTAGCCATTCCTCGTCCCCCACTCCGCCGCAATGCTCTCCCACACGCGCCTCCCTCCTCCGGGGCTCTCGCCCTCCTCATCCGCAGGCGGCGGTGGCGGCGTTGAGTTCCGCCGCAAGCTCAACTTCTTCTCGGCGGAGCTCCACCTCGACCCCTTCCCGCTCCTCACCACCCACCCGGCTCTCCGCTCTGCGCCGCTACCGCTCCTCCGCGACTCCCTCGGCCTCCTAACGTCCTACGGCCTCTCCGCTGGCGACGCATCGCGCGTCTTCTCCGCGTTCCCTTCCCTCCTCACCTCCCCGCCCGTCGAACCCCTTCGCTTCCTCTCCGTCGACGCGCCGCTCCCCCCGCGGCTCCTCCGCGCCGCGGTGGTCCGGTCCCCGCGCCTTCTCGCCGCTTCCGTCGCGGAGACGCTCCGCCCTGCGCTCAGCTTCCTCCGCCACCGCGTCTCCCTCCGCCGTGAACCGCTCCCGCTCGCCGCCGCGCTGCTCCTCGCGTTCTCCGTCGAGCGCACCCTCCTCCCCAAGCTCCTATTCCTCCGTGACGCCACGGGGCTCCCCGACCCCGCCGTCTGCGCGATCCTCAGGCGCGCGCCCGCCATCCTCTCCTACGGGATCGAGACCAACCTTACACCCAAGCTCCACTTCCTGGCCGAACGCATGGGGAGGGATCCCGCCGTAGACCTCGCCGATTTCCCGCACTACTTCGCGTTCAGCTTGGAGAGCAGGATCAGGCCGAGGCACGAGGCGCTGAGGGAGAGGGGCATCGAGATGTCGCTCAAGGACATGCTCACAAGCAACGATGATGAGTTCAGAGACCGGCTGCTTGATGCGACTCTGTCACAAGTCAGATACAAAGCCCGGTTGTGAGCTTGCATCTATCTATGAGCACTGTATGCTTGAGCTTGGATTCAGAAACTGCACGATCTTGTTCAGTCAGTGCTTTAGTTCGGTTCGGCCAACTGCAAAATGGTTCATATCGTAGCCAACAATTTGGAATTTAAGATTTTATGCCACGTCACTTTAAATCCAGCCTTGATGTTACAGCTGATACATGAAGTTTGCAAGGACAGACATCAAGACATCTCCTGACGTAATCTGTCAAAATTATGGTTTTGTATTGGCTCAAATAAGCAGTATTGGGGGATAAAAAGCTTTCTGCTAAGGATATACCCTCATCAAACTCAAGAATTATGGTTCCATACGGAGCCATGGATAGCAGATGGATCTATGGTGTTGGTTGCTGGAAAAGGCCAAGCTTGACTCAGGGGTTGGACCTCCTAAGAATAGGTGTGTTGTTGTCATATAAAAAGGTCTAGTAATATCATGTAGCTTTGCTCATTTTTAGTATGCTTTAGAGGTAGGCATGAGGTTAACAACGGCCATTTCTTACTTTCTATCATAACAGGTTCAGGGTTCCATGGGATATTGCATATGCAACCGCAACTGTTGTAGGATTTTATTTGGCACTATCTAATTTGGAAATCTGAAAACCTGGTTATGGTTGTCAAACGAGCTGCTCTTTTTCTGATCTAAGAGCATTTGGATCACTGAGTCCCACACATGCTCAGTTGGCTATGATTTTCAATTGTTAGCGTTGACGTTTACTTTTGCCCCTGATCTTTCAGAGGATTTCCATGTAGATTATTAGTGTAATTTGGTGGTAACATGTAACCTCAGATTGTCTAGGTCATATACCTCGATTTCTGATATCTACATAAGTTCGAAAAATGAATGTGGCAAACATATGTATCCTTGGGGTATAGAAAGCTGAGATCAAGTGGCCAACAGCATTGATATACGATATATATCATGACCTCACTGTCTATAAGTGTCACAATTTTTTGACTGGTAATCTCCCCCCACTCACCCACAAATGCAATTAAAATTTGTTAGTGGTATGTCACTGTTAAAAAAAAATGACATAAAGCTGCAAAGATCCTTCTCAGTAATTAGTATTACAGCATGTTGCTTCATTTGTCCTTAGGAGCTTCTCCCATATGCAAAGCATATGCCTTGGTTCTTGGTAGTGAGCAACAATGTACCCATCTTTACAGCCATCAGTGTGAATTCTCAGATCAGTTTCGTACCTGACTTGTAATCCGCTCTTCTTTAAATTATTCACCCATATGCCCATTGCTACATCTTCTAGTTTAAACATCTGCGAAATATCATTTGCGTGTGGTTGCAGAACCCATCAGATACCAAGAAATTATACATCATACAGCAGAGCACTTAATTAGTTTTCTTAGTATTACATTGAACTGCTTGTTTAATAGTTTATAGCTTGATTTCTCTTATGTAAGATGGTATGCATTTGCACAGCTTATACTTGCTATGAAGATCTTCAGTTGATTTATTTTATTGTTTAAGGATGCTTATGTAGTAGTAGTAGTTTTTCACTTGTTATGTATGACAAATATATTGGTTGTGCATCTCAATAAAAATACCTTTAAACGAGCTGTTTTATACCAATCCTTGATTGCCATTGCAATGTCTTGTGAGACGACATATCCTGGTCCATGAGCCCATGGTGGGTATATTTCTTCAGGCCATTCCTGCACAATGCATCAGAAGTGTTAGCATCTGCATTCTCACTGGTGATGTAGAACTAGAATATAACTTGTTTGTGCCACTTGTGATTCTATAAGTGAAACAGTATATTGCAAATTAAGCTGCATAATTGCTGTTGGGAAAATAATTGTTTGTTTCCACTGTCTCTGTAATTCAGATCGAAATGTACTGAAATAATTTGTTTTTCTTTTACTTCATTTAGGAGCAAATTTGGAGATTTGGAGTTTGATGGTGCCAAGTCATTTTATATGAAGATATTACCTCCTGGCTTATGTACCATTTGCTTTCAGGATTCCTGTGGGGACCTGAGTCAGAATTTATGCGACCATAAAGCAGCCCATGACTGACATTGAGCTGATTTATTGAGGACTGGACCTCATCCACACGGACGAAAGAATCATCATCTGTTTTCATCAGATACTTTGCTGATACCACACTGGTCTGGTCAAAGAAATCTCAATCAAGCACAGTTAAACACCAGAACAGAACATGGAAATCATAATTTGCGGTGGCAGTATTTACCCCATAGATGCATATTGCTACCGTTTTCCATGTTATCAGGCTGTAGTAATCAACAAAGGGCAGCACCTGGATGTCACCGTACATATGAGCCTCCTTCCATAGTTCCTTGTTGACCATGAGGTTTGTATGCTTTTGAACAGAAAACACACCCAATTTGATGTCAAAATCTGGAAGAACACTAAACTTACTGAACTAAATGTAACTTATTTTCTTAATGATTTACCAGGCCAACAAAAAACCTCACTGCTACCACTCCTTGGCGCACAGCATCATATTGCATCCATGTTCTTCGAATTGCCATCCTGCGCTTGAAGTTGTTTGCTGTGGAAAATATGCCAATAAGAAGGTCGATGTTTTTCCCATCCGCAATAGGTGATGACTTAAGTATGTCAAGGCTAGAGTTCTCCAAGTCTTCTGATGTGGGCAAGCCACTGGCAATCGCGCTTACTAGCTTGAAATCTCCAGAAATTCTTACTTCAGAAACAAACCAAGGCTCCAAACCCTAATAGCAGGAGCACCATAGTGAGGGACTTAGCTATAAAGATCTATTCCATAATCATGACAGAAGGTATATTTCAAAAGAACAAAAAATCCATGATAGAAGATTACCATTCTGTATGTGAACGACGTGACATGTTTTCCATCAACTATCATATGGATCCCCTCTGCCCCGACACGCAGAGTTGCAATGGCAAGGTATCCCTGCTTAAAAGGAAAATATGTGCTGGGTTCATCGTGTCTGTTGGCAGTTGGATGACGTTTTTTATTTAGTATGTTCCTTTCTTCCCTGCCCACCATCGAATTGCATCTCTCCAAATTGTCCACTGTGGAAGATATCTTGTAAGTGGTGCATGGGGTACGATGGTAACTTATTCAAATAGAACAGTTTGAAGTACCTTCCGTTGCATTGTCACAGTTAGTGCAGGGACATCGATCCTCTGAACCCCAGCCATTGCTTCCAGTGAAGGTACTCTGCACTATAACTGGATCTTGAGTAGTTTTGTCACCTGTTAGACGGACGTTATAACGCAGTACAATGGGATTTTCAGATCCCCCTGGGGGTGCTGTCCCAACGAGATCAATCCAAAAGTTACCAGATAGGCTTCCAGGAGTGCCTATAAGAGTTACTGAAGAGCCTACAATCAGGCCACAAGGTATGTCAATGGTAAAAGCTTCAGTCTCTAACTTGGAAGCGTTCATTCTGCTAACTGAATACGGGCAGATCCTCTCCTTTTCTCCCTGCAGAGAACATGCAGTTTGCACTGATGTTGTCAGGTTTTCCCATGCAGTTCTTGCATCGCTTATTGCCTCGCTTGCATGAGGAAGGCCATTGGTGTTGTTGGGTAATTGCTTGAGCTGATTCCATGTATCTAGCCACTGAAATGATTCAGGAGCGGAGTTTCCAGAATCCAAGCTATTCGAAGTTGAAGCATCTTCAGCTGGTGATGCTACCACTACCGTTGTATTTCCTTGTTCAGCCAATGGCCCCTTGAACCATTCCATGGGACTGGCGTGGAAGATGTGATACCAAGATATGTCTGATCCTGGACTGGTCACTATCAGATGTCTGACTATCAGCAGAGAGAAGAGGGCGATCAGGACGGTGACGGTCAGCTTCTTTGTCATCGGCATATTCGATCCTCTTTTCTCCAGTTTCATGGTAAACACAAATTTACAACATGCGTCTCTTCGGTTCAGTAGGACATTAACAGCTTTCTATTCTTTATCCTTGCTTCTGCCAAGGGTGCGGAATGATACATGTCAGTACAATATATAGGTGTTACTTCCATATATTTCAATATAAAAAGCTTGCTCGATATAACAGACCAAAGTACGAGGCACAACTATAAATACTCCAAATTGGCATTTCAGAGTAAAGAAGAGCAGCAAACACACAAGTTCGATTAAACATTTCTTTTGTTCAGTTGAAAGCTGAACACATAGACTGAAAATGTTTAGGGGGTTGAAAGTAACGGAAGTGCTGGCCCTAGCTATGCATGGCCATTTCAAATCCAATGGTCTGACGCGGCAGTTAAGTTGTGCGATTTCTCTGATTTGTGCAGTCCTCGAACAAGCGTGCCGCAACGTCCAAAATAATTGTGAATCCAATAAGAGGTTTTTTTTTTCTCTAGCAAAGCGAGCTGAAGTCAAACTAGTTTCGTAACAAAAAAAAATATATTAAAGAGATTAAAAAATTAATCCGTGGAGATACCGCCATGCAACAGCTCCATTTCCTAGCTGAAAAGAGAGAGAGAAAAAAAACTGCCTGTGCTTGATTGGGCACTGACATGAGAGAATCCAAAACATAAAGAAAGCAAGAAAAATATTTGGACAAATTTCGCCGCAGCGCAGCAGGCAGAGATCGAGATAGATAGATGGTAGCTTACCTCTCGTTCTTCAATCTTCAACGATGGTCGATGGGGATGAGCGATCGCGGAGAGAGAGAGAGAGAGAGAGAGAGAGAGAGAGAGAGAGAGAGAGAGAGAGAGAGAGAGAGAGAAGACGAGGTGGTCGAGCGAGAAGCACAAAACATGCAAGCGAGGGCAATTTGTTTCAGCAAGTATTGAGGTACTACCAATTCATTCATTCCTTTTGAGTACTTACGCTGAAATAGCATTGAAGTACTGCTACTACTGCGCGTGCGCGTTTGAAGAAAGTCTTGAACAAGTGCTGTGGTATAAACGAATGTTGATGGACATTACCCTTTCTTCAAATGTGCACATCAACAACACCACCAGAAACATTCTGTTGAAATCTCAGCTCAGGGAACAGAATTCTTCGGCAAAACTACACAAGAAATAATAATAATAATAATAATACTAACAATAATAATGCAGGCGAATAGGACGGTGCCGGCCTTCTCCGTGCATCATCATACTACCGCGTGTGACCCTTTCAAACCCAGTGACCGCCTGCGTGTGGCCAATGTTCAAAAGATACGAGAGAGAACGACTAGTACAGGAAATGCCAGGTGTGCGCCGTGCCGAACCTGCAGAGGTGCCGGAAGTCAAGTCCCGGCATAGTCGTTGCTGCTTCTTTCTTCTTTCGCAGTCCTTGAACCCGGCGGCGGCTTTTCTGACCTGCTGTTCTGTTGATGACTTCCCCGAGCGGTACGGTGCTCTCAAGTCTGAACAAGGCGCGTCTTCGTCGCTGTCTCTCTCTTCTTCGGCGTACGGTCTCCAGAGAGAAACGGAACCGAGCAATGAAGAAACTACTGTACTACGCAAAAATGAAGAAAACTACTAGTTACGGCCGTGTGTGCATGCTGTATCAAGCAACTTTCCTCTCGCTAGGACCAAAAGGAAAAAGAAACGAAAACATAGCAACTCTGCCTCGTACTTACTGCTACTACAGTAATTCCTTTTCTTTTTCAGATAATGAACTTGTTGTATACTTGATCAACCACGAACTCTCGATCGATGTAAATCCAAATATGGAGATGGAGAGAGAATGGAAAAAAGAAAAGAAGCAAGACAAATTTCTCAGGCCGTCGTCCATTGCATGGATCGATGTGAGATAAAAGAGAGAGATCGAGGATAGCTTTTACCTCGGTCTTGGTTTGTGGAGGATCGATCGGAGAAGACGGAGAAGACGAGGTGGAGGCTGCGGGCGGAGGAGCGAGTGAGTATTCCGGGCGAGAAATACTTGAAGGAGCAGCAGCCGGCGGAGCGCGGCGCAGTCTGTGGCTTGACGTATACTTATAGTAGTAGGACATTACATACACGTCAGCCAGTATACAGTGCGAGCTTCATCAGTCAATTCTTTCATCCAACCGCGTCGCACCAGGCCAGTTTGAAGCTCTGCTGCAATTCTAGTCGTTTTGTCGCTTTTGTGGGCCAAACTTGCTAGTATTGTTTTATCCTTCTTTGGTCAGCAGTCAGCACGAACGCGGCGACGCTCCGTCGCTCGTTCCACTGTTTCTGGCGGAAACGGTGGCCCTGACGAGCATGCGTAGTAGTACTACTCTGTGTCTCCTGGTTCTCGATGGCCATGGCCGGAGCAAGCTGGTGGAGTTGGTTTCATGGCCAGCCAGGCTGCCCGGCCCCTTCCATTCGGTTCTCTCCCCCTTGTTCCCTCCGCCGGTCTCCTAGGCCTTGGCAGGGACAGGCAGGCGGGGCAGGGCGGAGTGTCGAGAGGCGAGCCGGGAGCGCGCACTGGGTCGGCATTGTCTGTACTGTACTACACTACTCCACTTTAGGATCTCCGAATCCGCACGCGCCGTTTGGCCGGTACAGTTCGCTTGGTGCCCGTATTCTTCTTCTCTCCGATCCGTAGTACGCAACTGAAGCACATCACGCGTTTCCGAGTGCCCTGACTTACGTACGGAGGCTGCTAATACGCACGTGTTGGGGTCCCGTTATTATCCGACCCTGATTAATTAACAATAAACGCATACGTCTCCGGGTCATATCAATGATTGATTAGGCGGCATTAGTATAAATCTGTAGCCACAGACACCGCCGTCTCTCGATCCATACGCACACCTAGCTACTACACGCGTGCGTATTACGATCCACCTGCAGGTCTCCTTTCCTCCGCGCCCCCGCCCCCGCCCCTAAAGGCCTGAGGGTTTCGATCATCTCCGGATCGGCGGCGTGCGAGAAAAACCATGTTTTCACCGCCGCGCCCTTCGCTCATCCGGCGGGATGTATCGGTGCCGCGGCGTCGCGGAGCACGACCACCACGGTGCCGTGGAACGATGACGGTGCCGTGCTCGTCGGCGACATGCGAAACGTCGTCATCAACACCACCGCCATTGCGGAGGAGGAGGGGGTGGAAGCGTCCAACAACAAGAACCGTCCGTATGATGATGAGCCTACTGCTAGCGCCTACGACGCCAGCATCGACGCGACGTTGCGTGAGAATGAGAAGGACCCGGCCGAGCGTCCGTCGGAGGAAGACTACGTCTCCACGACGCAGGAGGGCACGATGAGCATGACGAACCGGGCCGACCTCGTCGCGTGGATGTACCGGTTCTCCCGCTCCCTCAAACAAGACTTGCATAGACGACACACGGAGAAACTCTCCTTGCTGCAATGCAAACAGGGTTTTTTGCTAGACAGTACATTGTGTTGGGTGCTATAGATCTACTAGGCAGCAGTATAAACACCTCAATCGATTCTTTAATCCTTTTGTACCAAAGCATTATAACCACTTGTTGATCGACATTGCTGGGATGTAGTGATTTTTGTGAATCGGAACTCCCCTTCCATTTTAGAAAAAAAAAAATTGAAGTTCGAAATCAACAATAGAAGATAAACGGTTCTCAAAGGCCCCCTATGCGAAGTGGGAATCCAAAATCACATAGGAGGGAGAGACAGATTTACATTCCAAACCGTGCGAAAAGATTGAACAATAAACAAGTTGGACACTAGTGGGAATCAATCTATTCAATTCATTCTGTCGCAAAAAAAAAAGAAGAACTATCCGGTTTATAAATAAATGGAAGTTTCGTAAAAGTTGAGAGAGGCGAATAGGCTGCCAACGTCACGGGGCCATCCTAATAACATGGGCTGGTAATAACATTGTTGGGCTGGTGCAATTGCATGGGCTGGTATTAGCGTAGAAGTGTCTTGTTAAGCCGATGCAATGCTGCTTCACGGGCGGGCGGGCGGCCATGCTATACCTTTCCCTTTGTTTTTCAGTTCGCGAGTATCTATCGTGCAGAGAAAGTGACTTCAACAAGTCAAAAGCAGCAGTTCACTTCAAAAAAAAAAATCAAAAGCAGCAGTTCTGCCGTAAAAATAAAATTAAAAAAAAAACCCAGCAGTTTTGTATTGTGCCGGCGGCCGGGCGGACCTATAGTGGGCTTCTGCTGGCACGCATCGGGGTGGCTAACGGCCGTTAGTTAATCACGTCAATTAGATTAGGTGGAGGTAGGTCATGCAAAGGTCCAAGCACCGAGTTGGTCTGTCAGCAATCTAATTGGCCGGGCGTCTCTTAGGTTGCCCTCTCAACATCGACCACAGCTCGGTCGTTGATGATGCTTTCCCATCATCTGTTGCGATTAAAAATATTCTTCGTTTTATCGAATCATATACGATCACTGTTAATTCAGGCGCAACAAACGCTGAAAAACAATGGAAAAAGGTCTTCCATCCTTGCCCATTGCCACGGTAGTCATTCTGAAAACTCGTTATTTTGTTCAGCATGACAAATTCGGATGACATGTCGGCAACAATGGCCACAGAGAGGAGTCAATAATGATAGCGTCACATGGATTTTGATCTTGACCAGCGATGTCTACCACGCGCTAGATCCTTAGTTTGGTAAGGTACATGACCTAATCATCTAAAACCTGCCCCGATGAGATTAACCTTCTGTGAGCAGTTAACCATTGACCTTCATCTTTCCAGGATAGTGTTCCTTCTGGAATCCATTAATGGATTTTGGATAATGTTCAAGCAGACGAGAATCTGACCGCTTTTATTAGTTAGTGCAGTAGCACAGCACCTCGTGGGTCAGGAATCGAAGGGAGCCACATGTCAGTTACGTTAGTCCGTTTTTCCGATTGGTACATTTAGGCTGGCCCGTGAGAAGAAACTCACGGCTCCGTCACGGTGAGCCAGCCGTCACGCGGCGCGGCAAATTGATAATAGCACGGGCCCCGCCCGCGAACGAGGTCTCACCCACACGGCAGGAACGAACGCGAAGGAGAAAGGCAGAGAGATATTTCGGAAGAGGAGCGCCTCGCGGCTCATTCGTCGAGGTAACAAGGCCCCATTTCTATCTGAATCAACGGCAATCCTGTGTAAAACATGCATCTCCTCTGATTCCGCGATACAAGAGCTTCGATTTGACCCAACAATCGCCCAAATCCGCTCGGATTTGACCTCGGTTCCGCCCCAATTTTCTAGGGTTTTAGCCCTCGGATTTCCCTTTCTTCATTCCTTTGATTTCAGGTGAATTTGGTTCGTTCTGAGGGGATTCTCACGATTCGTTCGGTCGCAGGGCAAGGGATCCTCGAAAAGGAATTCGGGGGGCGATTTGTTCGCATCGCATGGGGGATCATTTCGCGGTGGATATTGGAGACCTCGTGGCGTCCCGAGCCGCCGAGGCGGCGGGGTTGGTGCCCCGCAAGGAGGAAGCGGAGGCGCTGATTGGGATGGTGGAGTGCCGCATTTGCCAGGAGGAGGACCTGGCCAAGAATCTCGAGAGCCCCTGCGCTTGCAGCGGCAGCCTCAAGGTGCTTCCTCACTTATACTTCTCTTAATTCAAATTACGATTTCATATGATGTTGCTAATGATGCTGGCATATGATCCATGCTGTTACTATCGGCAGATAAGGACTTTTAAGGTTCAACAAATAGGAACATCAGGAAAACAAAGCATTTCATCGACATTTTATTCCTGAAACTTTGTTGGAACAATCATCACTGTTGTTGGGCGTGATTGTCGATTTGAAGCCTAATATGCTAGGGATAAACTAAGTTTTAATTTTAATGATTTGCCTTTTTCGTGTACATCCTTGGTTCCTGTATTTTGGTGGTTTAGCTTTTGATATTTCCTAGAATAAGTAATTCCATACAGTGATGCTAGTTTGAGTGGATAAGAGCGTGCTTGGGTGAATCATCATTATTGCTTGAAAGGTTGGACATCCTTTCTCCGTGCTTGTTGCTACTCTCTGCAAGCTTAACAAATAAGACACAGGGAGTTGGGTATCTTGTGAAGGTTGCTTTCAGTTGAAGCCAGTTCAAAAGCCATTTTCGTTTCTAACTGCACCAAAAATTGTAGTATTGCATTTTATGTACGCCAACAATGTCGGGTTTAGTCTGTATTGAGCTGTTTACATATGTATTGTGTTTGCTAACTTTTATTATGTTACACTTTCTGTGCAGTATGCTCACAGGGAATGTGTGCAACGTTGGTGCAATGAGAAAGGAGACATATCCTGCGAGATTTGCCATGAGGTAAGCAATGTTTTTCTTCAGCTCTGTCCCCACATGTGGTGTCACGTTTCTCAGATGCCATGTGTCTCGTATCTAATTCATGCCATGTCTCATTTCTTTTTGCTGTACTAAAGCACAAATTATTGTCATTTTCCTCTTTTTGTTTCCTTTGAAAGAGTCTCAGTAGGCTGAATTAGTATCTATTTTTTTCTTCCTTTGTCTCTCAAAACTTTTCTTTTTATGTACCTAGATATGGTGTTATTATGTTTCCATTATTGGTCAGACTCAGACATTAGACTTGTTCCGTAAGTACTATAACCTTACCATACAAAAAAGGGAGAGATCCGTGTAAACTTAAATTGAACCATTTTTATTTAAAAAAACCTGGAGTCAAGTTTTAAGCATTCACCTTGGCTGAAGAGTTTTTGTTCTTTTACTGATTCAACTGTAAATATTTCTTGCTGTAAATCAGATTATAACTTTTTACTCTCTATTGTTCAGTCATACAGGCCTGGTTACACTGCCCCACCCCAGGTACATCAAGACGACGAAACTACTATAGAGATCAGGTTTATTATTTTATTCATTAAGTTGAAATCTTTTCTTTCTGTCGTTCCATCTACGTGAAATATCAATGTGGTTAGCAAGTTTTGTATTTCTATAGCACAAAGTTTCTTCCGTTTCTCATGTGTGCAATCCTTGTTTTTCTCCAGTGGTGGAGATTGGACTATCTCTGGAAATCGTGTTGGTTTGCATGATCCTAGAATCGTGGCGATGGCTGCTGCTCAACAGCGTTTACTTGAAGATGAGTATGATGAATATACTACTACAAACAACAATGCTGCTGCCTTTTGCCGTTCCATATTTCTGATTGTAAGTCTTGCTTTTTTGCTCTTGAATATTCTTAGTTTCTATTTTATTTCGAGTTCAAAATCCCTTGCTGCTATATTACTTCAAGCTGTTCTTACATGTTCACCTCGAATGATTATTTGTGCCAATGCTCCTTGTTTCTAGCTGAAATATCTTTGCATGCTAGCTCAATCTTCATTAAATTCTTATCGTGAATTAAATATATTTCCATATCTTTTTCAACACCTCCATTTCTTTTCATATTATAAAACTGACATGTCCTCTCTTTTCTATTCAGTTAATGGCACTTCTTCTCCTGAGGCATACTCTAACCATTACAAATAGTGACGACGACGACGATGCATCTGCTATTTTCTCGGTTAGTGATTTACTAATGCACAATTGTACACCTCCAATATGTATTGTTTCTTTGTCGATGCAATTTTAACTAATTCTTGATTTTGACAGCTATTTCTTTTGAGGGCTGCTGGATTTCTGCTGCCTTGCTACATCATGGCTTGGGCTATTAGTATCATGCAGCGCCAAAGACAGAGACAGGTGTTGACTAATGAATCATTTTTATTTTTCATGCTTGTAATCGTCTGAGGCAAAAAAAAAATTTTGCAAAAAATTATTCATTCCTAGCATATCCATGTATCATGTAGGCCCATTAACCAGCTTTTTTATCCCTGTGATTGCACACGTGCATGTGCCTTATTTGCAACTAGGGAATGGGAACTTGGGATGGCCTCTTGTATATATGTTTTCTGGCCAAACATTAGGTTGCTTTATCTGAAAATTTAGATCATTCATAGCCTTACTAGAATTTCATTAATTCAGTGCCTTAAGGGCTTTATCTTCTCCGTTCTCTTAGCGAACTTACTAAAGTTCTAATTTCTTTTTGATAAATCAGGAAGAAGCGATGCTGTTACCAACAGAAGTGGCGATCATTCTTCACCGAAATGGAAGAACAATGCAATTTGCTGTCGCACCACCAGAATCTCCTGCCTCACCTCAACTTGAACCAAACCAATAGAATACATCAGCAACGCCAACCAACCCCCCCCCCCCCCCCCCCCCCCCCCCTCGTGAGTTCATACCAGATGTCTTGAGCATTCAGCATCTGCACTTATTGTGCGAGCCTGTTTTTCGGCGACTTTGAATGGCCATGTTGCAGCAAAAATGTTGTGCCCTTCTTTGAATGTAAAAACTTTGCAGCTGAGATTCAATGTTCTTTTGACAGGTCTCTCAGCATCTTTTGTACATAAAGAGATTTCTTTTAATAAACGAGTAGTTATAAGTTACCAAATGTTCATTGAGCCAAATGTTCGAACACATCGATTCGTCTTTCCGTTATGGTCTAGCCATAGCTGATAGCACGACGCATGCTTCCATGGGTTGGTAGGATTCTCGAATGCAGCATTGTACAACACCAACGCAAATGATGTTGCCCCTGGAAGGTCTCTGGGGCCGCTCGTCACAGCTTTGCGTGCATTTTGGAGGTACTTGCGTACAGATGAAAGTGATGTTGATGTTAACAGTGACTTCAAGCCAGTTTAACGTATAATAAATGAAATAAAGCAGAGTTGAACGTAATGTCAAGATGGCCGAGTTGGTCTAAGGCGCCAGTTTCAGGTACTGGTCCGAAAGGGCATGGGTTCGAATCCCATTCTTGACACAACTTTTTCCCCTTTTACGATTGAAAGGGTTTTTTATCTGTATTTCTGATTTTATCAATTCGATTTTTGCCATTTTGCAATATTTTGCCCTTCGCTGGCATGGCCGTGGTCCGTGGAGCATCCACGCCCTTCTGAATTTTGATCTGGTAGCTGTGACCTGTGAACTTGTGGTCATAGTCGTGAATTAACACGCTGGCCCGCTATATAGACGTATATAATAATTGTATACTATTGACTTGATGAAAACTTACACAGTGAAATCAAGACAAAATGAGAGAGAAGCATTTCTTTTACTTGAAACTGGTTTAAAACATTTAGTTATTCGAATTACATATAATGATGTACACATAATACAAGTACTCCTACATAACGCCTTAGCTTGCCTTGCTACTATACCATGTCCTCTAGCATCTCTTAAAACAGTGAAGAAAACAACGCACCGAAGACAACTGCTGTCGCCTGAGCTCTGGACGCTAGCACTTGTTATGGATGGGATCAGATCCTCGTCTGACCCGGCGCTTGCTCATCCTGTCAGGGTCGAACACGGCCGAAGGGGAGTAACCGACGGCCGCCTCTGTCCGCTTCTTCTCCGGCGCGTCATAGCTTCTTGCACTGCTCGTCGGCGCCGACATGCCCTGGCTTCGAATGGCAATAGCCTCTTCCGACGCGGATGCCAGGAGAACAAGCACAACAACAGTGGCCAGTCGATGGCGGTGGACGTCCATTCTCATCTCTCTGCTCTAAACTGCTGGACTGGTAGAAGTTTGTAGCTGGTGTGTCTGGGCCTCTGTAAACTATCTGAGACAAACAGAGGAAGGTGTAGAGTGAAGGAAGACGTTGGCACTTTATCCTGTTGCTTGTGTCTGCAGATATACGGCCTCTTCGAGAGATTTTGGTCCAAAAGCATAAAGCTCAAAGTGCATTGATATGGAGATAATATATCGCTTTATTATTTTATTACCACCATGTCCATATGTAATCCAATTTTGTAATCGTAACTATTACTAGCCTGCAACGAGCAATTACTCGTGCTCCAAAATAACGTCAAATTCATCTACAACATGACGGCTGCTCAGGAAGATTCTGATGGGATATATGAATGAAGTTTGCCTTTGGTGACACAAATTTTGTTGGAGTGTATATATTTCTGTTGGGATTGGCCTCCAAATCCAAACTACTGGCGTACAGTAGTACAAAAGCTTTATGCTCCAGCCTGCAGGTATCATCTTCGTGTGATGTGTATATATTACTTGGGAAGCTTCTGTTTCAAGCGATGGAAATCAGCACGCTTCTCCATGAAACAATGCACAAGGGAGCACATCTTCCTCTACGCTTTACTATAGCACAGTTTCTTGCGCTGAAGCTGTTCCTCTGCTTTATGCGCTTTTTGTTCTTTCGTCATTCCTGGCTAGCTTGTTCTAGCGTGTCTCCTTTTGGTTTCGATTTAGCGGATTCCAACCAAGGTTCAAAGATCCAAGGCGCAGCCAGTCAGCCACGCCCAAAAGGAAGTACGGAAACCAGTTCCAAAAAGCATTCCTTCTTCAAGCAAAGGATGGAGGATCCACCATCATGTACATGTACCAGCATGACGCGTATTCAAGCATGCTTCCGTTGATGTTGGATGGCCGCTAGGATTCTGTATAAGATGTCCTGTAATTAGTAAGGAAAGGACTACCTCGGTTTTTTCTAATATAATCACTGATTAATTTAAAATTTAAACTAACAAGTGATAATATTATTAAAAGAAGAGAGGGAATATATATAACACTATTTGAGATTCATAATAACAATAAATGAATTGAAATTGGTGCGAGTGAGGGTGGGAAAAGGAACTAACTTGCAAACTTCAAACACATTTGCTTCCAAACCATAACTTTGGTTCCGTTATGTTGCTTAGGATTAATACTACCATATAAGAATCAATATGAGTATTTTTTATTTTGAAAAATATAAACAAATATTAATATTTCAAAACAACATTCATATCTACAATGTCAATATTTCAGATACATTATTTCTATATTTTCAAAAAAAATATTGAAGTAGATTAAAAGAATATCGACCGTGATACTCTAAAAAAAACTAATGTTTACTGTGATATTTCAAAATTACGAAAATCACTTGGTTGGGCCATGTTTTTTAAATTTAAGGAAATTTTTGCTGTGGGGTACAATAAATAATTGGTTTTGAGTTTTAACATGAGAACACTAAGAAACCATGAATTATTTCTAGGACACTCAAGGAGGAGACATGGGTTCCTATGGACTTCTTAATCTCAATGCGAGATTTAAAAAATGCAGAAATGCATGTTTATATAAAAATATTTGTTTTGGTACCTCTTTATCATCCATCATGATATCTTTTCCTCTACATTATGAATCATGAGTCGTGACTGGTAGCATTGCCTTCCACCATCATCAATGTCTGTATTTGAAGCATTGAGGAAAATGAGGGGTAAAGTAGTGTTTAACACTGTTGAATTTCATTATACAGTATAATTATTTTACCAAACCAACTAAATCGATTGTCCAATTGGCCCCCCCTTCCTACAGCAGGCAGCACACAGCCTAGGGCGGAACTCACCAAAGACAGGCAGGCTGCAGGCACGCTCAACGCACCTGATTCTTAGGGTTAGGGTTTTAGAAAACCCCCAGCGGGTGGATCCAACGGCCCGGTCCATCCCGCTTCGACTCAACGCACGCCGCGCGCGAATCTTAGCGCCGCTCTATATAATAAAGCTCTCGCGGCACAGCCTGCCTCCTCCCCAGCTCCGCCTCCCTTCACGCCCTTCCTCCCCCGTTCCTCGCGCAGGCGCTCGAAGAGAGAGAGGGCAAGAGGAGCTAAAGCCCTAGCGAGTGGAGGCGAGCGAGCAGGCGGCATCGCGATGACGGCGCCAGCGGACAAGGGGAAGAAGGCCAGGACCGAACCTGACGGCGGCGAGGAGAACGAGCAGATCGACGGCGCCCTCGTCCTCTCCATCGAGAAGCTCCAGGAGATCCAGGACGAGCTAGAGAAGGTGAGCCGCGAGCCTCTGTTTCCTCTCTCGCTCGGCATTCTCGGGTCGGTAGTAGTGCGCTGCGATGAATTGTGGCTGGTTGTGCCCATTGGAAGTGGGGTTTGTAACCGGAGCTGGTGGTTCGTATAATCGTATCAGAATTGGAAAAAATTTAGAATGGTTACCGTTGTCATAATTTAGTAGAATTCTGTGTCTGCTCCCTATGATTGTAATGTTGCGCCATACCTGGTTGCACAAAACAAACAACTATAGGAGCAGTCCAACAGATCGGCTTTGTGAATTTTGTTTGGACTTGTACGAATTGGACAATAGGAGGACGCGATTCTAGTTCTAGTTACTCTGAACACGATAGGCTTGTGCTATAATGGTATGTGACTAGCATGTTGTCTCCGTATCTATCATGGGCGATATTGTGAAAGTGTTTATCAGCACTCTAAAGTCGGTCATCAGATACAGCATTTTAAAATGTGAATGGTCTCATTATGTGTAGGTGGGACATGTTCGTATGTGCCTCTTAAAAGGCCTCAGTCACCTACAATTTTGTCGTCATGTATGCGGAGGTACCGTTGCCTAGCCTAGGTGGGCTCTGATAATTTGAAGCAGGGGCATAAAGTTGTGAATTAGTTCTGTTCAAATGTTACTTAGTACCTTCATTCAGAATTGAACAATTCAGGTCTTCTAGCATCACTAGAATAGGAAAAAAGAGAAAAACATGCTAATGCTACTATTACTCATTGTTGACAGGTAAATGAGGAAGCAAGTGAGAAGGTTATGGAGGTGGAGCAAAAATACAGTGAGGTTCGCAGGCCTGTCTATGTTCGGAGGGGTGATATTATAAAAACAATTCCTGACTTTTGGCTGACAGCGGTTCGTACACTGCATTTTGATATTTTTCCCCATTTTTATTATGTTTTTATGTTTATGCGTAGTTTTAATATACTATTTTTGTGCTGTGCACTCTACAGTTTATGAGCCATCCTCTACTTAGTGAGCTTTTGACCGAGGAAGATCAAAAGGTATTAAGTACATTTTGCAAACAATTGATTTCAGTGTACTTGAACTGTGTTGTGACCATTCACTTGGAACGTACAAAAGTTTTGAATATTTGTGATTTTCTTGATGGAATGTGTAACATAGTCGTATCTCACGTTCTGTTTCAGATGTTCAAATATTTGGATTCTGTTGATGTGGATGATTCTGACGTCAAGTCAGGATACTCCATTCATCTTGTAAGTATCATTTCTGGTAGTTTATCATAATTATTCTCAGTACCACTTAAAACTTTACTTATTTGATTTTGCACTGGCAGAACTTCTCTGAGAACCCATACTTTGAAGATACAAAGCTTACAAAGACCTATGTCTTTGCTGATGATGGTACAACCACAATAAATGCTACTAAGATTAAGTGGAAGGAAGGAATGGTATTTTCCAAAACAACAGTTTTTAGTTATTATACCATCATACTAAAAAAAAAAAAAGTTGTTTTGGACAATGACACAGTCTCCAAAACATAACTATGACTTCAATTTTCTTTAAATTTATTTATTGAAAAGTGATATATGTATACTTTTTGTAAAGTATTTTTCAAGACAGATCTGTTCATATGTTTTCCATATTTTCATATGTTTTGAAAAGTACTTTTTCCCTTTAAGTACAGAGGGAGTACTTGTTTCATATGTACAATGTTTAATATCTTTTGATATTTTGTTAAGGGTCCTGCAGGAAATGGTGTTAACAAGAAAGGAAGCAAGCGGCCATTGGTTGAAGAAAGGTCAGACATTCATCTTGCTTGTGTTGCCTTAATGACAAATTTGTTTATGCAATATATTAATTGTGCATCCGTTGGCTTGATTTCCAACTAGCTTTTGAAGTTGTGAGTCCTATTATTGTGTTTATTGTCTTCTCTGTTGATGCTTTTTTTGTTTGATACAGATGCCATGACCTCTAATATTATCTTTGATGAATGTTATTGTAGTAGCTTTTATAGCAGGATTGAATGGCAGATTATTGTCTTTGTTAAATACTGTTTATTTTGCATCAAGTGCCCTCCTGTGGGATAATTTTACCCACCTTACTCGTATACTGTCTTTTGAAACTAGGTTGTGTATGTGTAAAGTATTGCTAGTGGTTCATGTTTCTATTTTATTTTTATAACTTTTACCAATATATCATGATATAAATTGCGAACCAGTTATCTCTTGTAGACTGTCATTTGTACAGAATGTGTAGCACAGTGTAAGCATTATTATTGTTTCCTGGTGTGGACCTTGTTGCATGCTTGCAATCTTGTTTGTGACTATGAATGCGTAGGTACTACATCCATTTTATTGCTTCCTTGTTGTCTTCTTTTTTTTTTTTGGACCAAAGTCAGCAGGGAAGCCCCCTACCTTTTTTTAATTTAGAAGAGTTTATGTACATGTGCATGGCCATAGGCCTAAAAGAAGATCCTAATGTTAATATTAAAGAAAAGTACATAAAAGATCCTCTATCAAAGTCCTCGCCATCTTCTCTGATTACTGAAGCATAATATGTACCAAAATGGTAGCCGATTACCTCTTTTTTTTGCTGTTCCATCTATTTCTTTGCCCGGTTTACTGACGTGCATAATCTTTTGTTTTTGTATTATTCAATCATTTTCTGTCACTTGGTTTACTGATATTATAAAATTTTGAATTTGTTATTCAGTTTCTTCACCTGGTTTGGTGATACGGAGCACAAACGTCTTGCTGATGGGGTGCAAGATGAGGTAAGCTTTTAACTTAGTCCAAATACCATGAACACTTGCCAAATGGTACTGGCCACTGGCCACATTTATTTGGTATCTGGTAATCCTTTTTTTTTTTTTGAGGAATTCTGTCTCCCCTCTGCCAGTAATGTACATTTCAATATACTTCTGTTTCATGTTTTCTAATCTTGTGTGTGAGATTATATTTCAATAACCTGTACTGCAAGGCTTATGTGACATTTGATTATGCAGGTGGCCGAGATCATCAAAGAGGACCTGTGGCCTAATCCTTTGAAGTACTTCAACAACGTGAGCAATGATTTCCTTTTCACTGGACCTCAATTTTTTACTCCGTTCATTCCATTTGTAAATTTGAGTTAACATTGTTGTCCTGATGACAAAGAATTTAAAAACGGAGTATATATCATAATATGTGGTCCCTAACTTGTCATGCTATAGGAGATTGAAGAAGAAGAATTTGAAGGAGATGATGACGATGAAGATGTAAGCATGATATTTTGTTTCTACTGTAGTTGAAATAGTTTTGAATGAAATACAGGTTTCTCCATCTCTGATTTCACCATGCTTCAACTTGTTTTGCAGTTGGATGAGGAGGCGGGCGATGATGATGAAGACGAGGAGAACTAAGGCCCTCCACTGGCTCCGAGTCAAAATGCCAGCAGTTGGAGCTCCGAAGGGTGGAACTATGTGACCCCTTTGCAAGAGTTTTTCTTTTTTGGGTTGCTTGACTTAGCTGGAACTTACCGTAGGGAACTGTTTAATGCATTATGAAGTGGGCCGGGTTTGAAAGAGACCGCTATATCATAATCTGGGTATATTTATGAAGTCAGTTTAACATGTTTGTCTGTGGCTCTTGTTTGCGTCGTGCGAAGTCTTTATTCTCTTCTTCGTGTTGAATACTATGCTGATCTATATGTAGCGCGTGCTAGTGTGATACTAGCATACAGCGTCTGTTTAGAAGATTTGTTTCTACTGGTTGTTTTGTAGCATGATTCGCCTTGTGCATGGGTTGCTCACTTGCTCCTGGCTAATTGAGTGGAAGGCCTCTCTTTGTCCTGAGTCCTGATGAGTGAGTGGTTCTGTTTAGGTTTCACATGAGTACTTAACTTCTTCGTCTCTCTTGGCCCTGATTTTCAACGGGAGGACCACGTGCTGCCGCGGCGCCTGTGATTGGTGAATATTCCATGTGTGGTCCGTGGAGGTGGTATCCCGGGGCATGCCTGTAGCTGTTGTGCACTTGCTCCCGCAACTTGGTACTCGCCGTGTCTCAAGCGATGCTACCTGACACTGCTGTCCTTGTTTGAACAATGATATGCCTGTGCTGCTATCCTTTGAAGCAATGTATCTTGACGATCCGACGAGTCCTCTCCTCTGCTCTGCGCTGGAGATGTTGGCTACATCTGCCGGCAACGCTGCTTTGAGTGGGGACCTGGGATTCAATTCAATCCAACTAATAAAGTGCAGCTCTTTTCTTTCAAATTTGTATCTAGGCTGGATGATATTTGGACTGGCATTCATGGGTCCAGTGCTGTGCGCACTGTCCTTCCTTAGAAGCTAGGTTACAGCCTACAGTTGTTGCCGTGTGTTCTTTACTTAGTGTAAGTGTAACAATTCTAGCAGTCTGACGAGGCCGTTACTCGGCATCGAGGGTGAGTGATAAAGCGGAGTTCCAACAAACACAAAGCCTTCAAAGTGAAATCGCCCGGCAACCACGTTGATATCGACAATGCAGCAGCTGACTTGCAAACCGCGGGTGCGGTGTTCGTGCCTCATGATTTCAGCGTAGAAAGAAATGCCCTAGGTGGTTCAAGTTCCACTTCTGCAGTCATCCACACGTGTTTTCTGTAAGTAATATTAAGAATACATCGATGTGCCTCATCTCTCCCATTTTTTCTGCAAATAAAGCATGCGTGCGTCTTACTAACTTTTCTCTATCCGTTCCTTTTTCTTTCAGATATACAAACGTTAATTAGATCCAATGGAAATAAAGACGTCTGAATGCAAATAAGCTGTTGTTCTCGTGCTACTGCACCAGCCGACGAAGAGAGCAACTAGAGAGGCCGCGCCAATCAATTCATCAGCCATAAGCGTGTGCGAGCAGTCGGCCACTGAGCACGCTCATCTTGACTGGAAGCGCCAAGGTCGCTATCAAATCTCGGGCAGTGATGAGAAAATCCGATTTTGTTCTTCCCTTGCAAGATGATCCAAGAATCCAGGCAACAATTATGATTTAGTAAATACTAAAAGCCACTAAATAGTTTCCTATTGTTTTTTTATTTACTCTCGGAACTAAGTAGTATATTGGAGACGTATAGGCAGGTAGGCCAGGCTTCGTTCTATTCTATTTTTTGCGATCATACCTCGTTCTTCTATAATACTATAATACAAAAAATTGAAAACACGTCTCTTTCATTCTTCTATTATTACAGGAGGATCGTTCAACGCAATGTCATTCATGAATTGACAGAGAATCTCTGTCGTCACCCGTCACGCTTTGGTCTTTAGCCTGAACAGTATTCCAATCTAAGCTGTACTATAACAGGAGAATAAATTGCACTTCAAAGGTATTACTGCACTTTAAATATTTCAATTCCGGTTCAGATGGTTCATATATACTACAGTATTACTAGTCTAGTAGCATGCAAAAAAATTACTGGGGACGTGATCACAGCGCCTAAAATTTTGGTTAAATGTTTTTAGTAGTAGCAACTAATTATTTTTGCTCGCTAAACACTTTCCATGTTTTGTCAAGAATAAAGAACCATTATTTAGTACCATGCAAATTGAATCTGTTTCCAGCCTGTCCAGCGCTTGTAACAAGAGAATATACTACTCGCATAGTTCCTTCCGGTGTGAAAATGCATTTGAAGATAACACCGATTTGAATTTGGCTTGTTTCTACTATATCTTTGCCGACCCATACGGCCGGGCATGCACTTAAATCCATTTTATCCCATTGGCACTAAACTGTAGATAAGATAAATCCAAATCATTCCTGCCCACCCCATAATAAAGACACTGACTCGAGTATCTATTCTTCTTTTTTAAGAAAAAAAAATCTGGTGGAGTAGCTAAGTCAAACCTAATTCATGCACTACAATTTCACCGGTTTCTAGCTCGTCCACTTTTCGAGAAAACAAGCCTACTCCACACACCTCATTGACTCGGTGTGAAAAAGAGACCGATCCATACAGCACATTGACGATGGTTTTTGACATGCAAAATAGACAGAGTAGTCATGAAAAATACTACTGTACTAATCAAGTATGGATTGTAACATAATCCGCCCCATTAATGACGGTCATATCCACATTATATTGACAGACCAAATTTCTTGAGCGGAAGGCAGGTAAATACACGTTCAGTCTAGCTGGCAATATCTCAGCGGATTAAGGAGCGGATATAGCCTTCTAAAACAGATAAACCAGAGTCCGGCGTCTCCCTGCCCGGTGGTCCACCCGCCATAAACCACCCGGGCCGCGGCCGGGCACCCCCATCCTGTCTTTAAAACCCCGCCTCCTCCCCGGCCGTGTCTCGCATCCTCCCGTCCGTGAACATCTGCTTGCCCGTCTCTTTCTCCCCCATCTCGTGTTCTCCCCCTCCATTAATCTGCGTACGCTTGCTCCTCGCCACGCCGGCCACCGCGCGCCGCAGCAGGCATGGAAGAAGGCCGTGGCGACAGCAATAAGGCGGAGACCGCCGGCGGCGCCAGCCGCCTCGGCTGGACTGCTGGCCAGTCCTTGGATTTGGAGAAGGCCTCCGGCGACAATGGTGGCAATGACAGGAAGCCGACGGTTGGCATCCTCCGTCTGTTCTTGGCCTGCATGATCTCCGGCGGCATCCAGTACGGCTGGGCGCTGCAGCTCTCCCTCCTGTCGCCGTACTCGCAGGTACGTAGAGCTCCCCGTCGAGTATTCCTGTTGCAGCACGGTGCCCACTAACGTACTGTATTAGACTCTGTTATAGTACTAGGATGAGAAACTAGACTCTACATGTCAGGATTATTTATTTATCGTGTATTCGCTCTTTGATGTTTGGTGGTGTTCGTGCTTTTCCCGCTGGCAACAAGCCAACAACACGGCTTAACAATGGACCTTTGATGTTTTTTGTTTTTTTTACAGACTCTCGGGATCTCGCACAGCTTCGTTTCCCTGACGTGGATCTGCGGGCCTATTGCTGGATTCGTGGTAAGTTGCTGGTGTTTCTTTGCTCTCTTCAGATTGTTTGTATATGGAATTTTACGATTATCTCGTTGATCTTATATCTATTTTTTTTCTCAAATATACGTACTAATACACGTAGTAAAGTAGTAGCATTAATGTACCAAAAGAAACGGACGATTTATCTTCAAATCCTCCCTGACATTACGTTGCGACCTTACGGATAAGGTCATAGTAAATACTACTCTGATCCGTTTTTTTCTTCACACCCACCATTTATGCTTTTCACCTTTTCCCATGTCAACAAGAAAGGATTATACTAGTTTAATTCAGCCCTTTGCTTGTGTGTGTGTGGTAGGTGCAACCCATCGTGGGATACTACAGCGACCGATGCACCGCGAAGATTGGGCGGAGGCGTCCCTTCATCCTTGCTGGATGCATCATCATCTGTCTCTCTGTACGATCGTCTATCCGTGACTCTTTCTGTAAAGGAGTACAGTAGCTGTGTGCACCCAACATAGCAGTACAATTCCTAATTCGAATGTTTTTTTTTACTGGACCCGCCAGGTGATGATGATCGGCTTCTCGGCTGACATCGGACGACACCTCGGTGACACCAAGGAGCACTGCAGCACGTTCACCGGCTCTCGCTGGGCCGCCGCCGCCGTGTACATTGTTGGCTTCTGGTTCCTCGACTTTGCCAACAACACCGTCCAGGGACCCGCTCGGGCGATGATGGCCGATCTATCTGGTCAGCAATTTCTTAATCATATACTCCCTCGGGTACCACGACGAATATAGTTTAAGACAAGATTTTGATCAAATATTAAGAATATAAATTATGAATAATTTTTAAATTATTATGTTTAAAAATATGAAAATCATATGAATAGATTCATTTAAAAAATATTTTTATAAAAATATTTATATATTATTTTTTAATAAATATTTTTATCAAAAATTAAAGTTAAAGTTATGCTTTGGAGCCGTTTCGCTGTACTAAACTACTTTCTTTTTTTTTACCGGAAGGAGTACTGTGTTTAGTATACTATTACTTGTGTATTTACACACGTGAAGTTTAGTTAATCACACACACGATGATGGTTGTGAATGGTATGCAGCTGACGCGCAGCTCGGGCCCAACGTTGGCCAGGCCATCTTCTCTCTGTGGATGGCCCTCGGCAGCGTCCTCGGCTACCTGTCCGGCGCCAACGCCAGGTGGCACGAGTGGTTCCCGTTCCTCAAGACCGCGGCGTGCTGCGACGCCTGCGCCAATCTCAAGGGCGCCTTCCTCACAGCGGTGGTGAGTCCTGACTCCTAGGTCCTAGCTAGCTCGTCGTTGCTCCTGCTCTTCGTCGTTCGATCGTACTATCGTGTCGTGTCGTGTCCTGCTTTCTTGTACTAGTTTCTTATATGGTAGTATTGTTTGCCGGTCTCAGGTCCTCATCATCATCAGCATGACGGTGACCCTGTGCGTCGCGAACGAGGAGCCGCTCAGCAAGGACAGCATCGACAAGTCCGCCGGCGTTGGGTGCTGCTCGGCGTTCGGCGACCTCTTCCGGAGCCTCAAGAACCTGCCGCCGTCCATGTACAAGGTGCTGGCCGTCACGGCCGTCACGTGGCTGTCGTGGTTCCCCTTCTTCCAGTACAACACCGACTGGATGGGCCGGGAGATCTACCACGGCACGCCGCAGGGGAGCCCCGCCAAGGTGGACGCGTTCAACGCCGGCGTCCGCGAGGGCGCCATCGGGCTGCTCTTCTGCTCCGTGTCGCTCGGCGTCGCGTCCTTCCTCATCCCCAAGCTCTGCCGCAAGCTCACGTCCAGGGTCGTCTGGTCCATCAGCAACCTCATGGTGTTCGCCATCATGGCGGTCATGGTCGTGCTCGGTCTCGTCTCCACCAAGGGGTACAACAACGCGCTCACCGACGGGCTCCAGGGCCCCGACAGGACGCTCAAGGGCGTCGCGCTCGCCGCCTTCGCGCTCATCGGCGTCCCGCAGGCCGTGCTCTTCAGCGTGCCGTGGGCCGTCGCGTCCGAGGTCGCGTCCAACGAGGGCGGCGGCCAGGGCCTCACCATCGGCGTCCTCAACATCGCCATCGTCGTCCCGCAGCTCGTCATCGCGCTCTCCGCCGGACCCGTCGACGGCGCGTTCAGCAAGGGGAACACCCCGGCATTCGGCATCGGCGGAGCCTTCGCGCTCATCTGCGCCGTCATGGCCGTCGTCATGCTCCCGAAGACGCGCGGCCTGTCCGGCGCCGCCGTCGTGGCGGGCGGGCACTGACGACACTGATGATTATTTGCTGCCGCGACCGGCGGGGCGCGAAGAGGCCTCCGTCGTCCGTCAGCAGCAGCAACGATACGATGAGTATAGGGTGACTTAATTATCATCAAACCGAAGCATCAAGCAGGTATCATCAGGTGGCTAGTACTAGGAGTATATTGCACAACACCACCTAGCTAGTTCTCCTCTTTCTTATTACTACTGTTGTGATTGTGTCAGTCACGCCTAATATTTTTGGCGTATTATTATATTCAAAAAATATCGATGAACTGTTTGTTGGTACACGCAGCGGTAGAGGGCCGTGCGAGAGATCTTTTCCTGGTGCCAATGTGTAGCACATCAGGAATTGTCCTCTCAAAGTGTGTTTATTATCATCATCTTGGCTCTCTCTGCTGTTGTAAGGCTTAGAAGACTATATATATCAATCAAGTGTGGAATTTGATAAGATTGTAACTTTGTGACATGGAATTTTATTTTGCTTCACTTTATTTTTCCAGAATAATGTAGTAGTACTGTAGCAGTAGTCTGCATCTCAAGTCACAACTTTGTTATAGAGGACTTCGCCAAAAAAAAATTAAAATTAAAATTCTGGAGGACCAAAAATAATTTTCCAGACAAGTACTGCCGCTGCGAGAACGACGTGCATCTGAACTGGCCGGCCGGTGAACTGGCAATTGTACTCGTTTCAGGAAACTGCGAGAGCTCGTTCCTTTTTGAGCGGGCGGCATGACCCAGACGGCACATTGCCTGCAATGTATCTCTCTCTCTCTCTCTCTCTCTCTCTACTCCTCCCAAGTTTCACAGGAAAAAGGTGCAGCGCGCGCGGCACCCACCACTCCTTTTCTTTGCGGCAACGAGCAGGGCGAGCCCATGTGTCTTCCTACCCCAGTCGCGCAGGTCCAGCTGGTTCATACATCAGAACCGTGCCAAAGATGAGACGTGCTTCTGCGGATAAAAATGGCCGCTGCTGAACACAGCATAGAGAGTTGCAGCCAGCCCTCGTCGTTTTCTCTTTACTACTCTGCAGCCCTTAAAAGGGTGAGGGTGGTGTACTGGTGTAGGTGTTGCACTCGTACTACCAAAGTAATTATGGCGATGGCCGAAACCGAGCCGATTCCTCATTCCTCATGCAACACAAAACTGTAGGAATATGTGAATCGACGGCTGAAATGAATTAAGCGATACCAGTTCTGTTTACGACCTCACGCCATCCCAAGAGAGGTACATATGGCGATCGTTTAGCGCGTGGATAATTATTGGGAGGGGATTTAATTGGAATGTTGACGATTTACGCCCCAGCTGGTTGACGGGATTTGTCCCACTCCCAGCTAACGTAGCAGAATCAATTCGCGGTGAAATATCTTTGACCCTCTCTCTCTCCTTTCAGGCGTATGTATTCACAGAGAGAGAGAGAGAGAGATAAGGACAAGGGGAAAATGGCAGATCGATGTGAACAAACTCTTGCTGTAACCAGGGAATGTAAATACGTGGACGACGTGCAGACACTTCGCGACAACCACAAATCGGTGTCTGGGAAAGACGACTTGCAGCGCTGCTAGCCACACAGTCATTGTTGGTGTCGACATCGGCAAGACGACTTACGGCGGTCTACGGCGCTTGGCGCTACTACCTTACCTGCATTGGTGCATTGGCAGTGGCTAGTAGCTCGATCGGCTTCAGGACAAATCCCAATAATATCGACGTGACGATAGTGTGTGTAATGCGCCCCAGAGCGCGGTGGTGTTATACTAGTAATTACGGGTTGGCGGCTACTGGACGCACTCTCTCCTAGTTGGTTCTAAATAAAATTTTGGTTAAGTATTAGAAATATAAATCATAAATAACGTTTAAGTTATTAGGTTTAAAAAGATAAAAATCATTCATAAAAATATTTTTGTATGTTATTTTTAATTAATATTTTTATAAAAAATTAAAATTAAAGTTACACCTTGAGGATCGTGTAGCTTTTTTTTCAACATGAAGGGAGTACGCGCCATACATGCAGTTTATTGCTGCTAGCTAGTCGTTTTTTAAGCTGTAGTGCTCCGTATGTCGCTGTTACTTCTACGCTACTAGTGGATGATTTTTGTTCTGTTCGAGTAGATGTATTATTGCTCTCACAAAGCTACAATATTGTGTTGGCACGAGCACAACCAGTGGTGATGATCCGATATGACGACACCTTGATTCCACGGCCGTGAACCCGCACCCTCAAATCACCGGACATCCGCCTCTGCTGCCAGTTAATCTGTCGCCATGGAGTGGAGAACGCTTGCTTGCTGCAGCAGCCAGGAAGAAACTAGACTGTGTCCATCCAAAAAAAGAAAAGAAAAAAGACTTGACCTGTTGATTGAAGGGCTATTTGGGCCTTATTAGGCTTATTTGGGCTTCTGTTGGACCGCACCAGACACCTTCCATTTCCGCTGGCTCCTGTGGGTCACACCGTGTCCCACGGGGATGGGGCGCGCCTGTCAAGACACCATCTTGGTCCCTGGACCTTGAGCCAGTGCTGAGCCTTCCGCCTGCCGCTGAGGAGGCTCTTTTGCGGGGTACTACTACCGTGTCGAGGGGTCGCGCTGGTCATGGTGCCCTCGGACGCTGCCGGTCGGGTACATCGCTGATCTCCGGCAACAGCGCGCACACTAGATAGCTCTGGAATCCGCGAGCCGATATGCCCGGGGGCAGAGTGTCACACCCTCAAAAATCGATCCGAGTTTAAAATTTTACTATTTGCAATGTAGATCACCTTTTCTCCTCCTGAAAATAAAACTCACTAATTAACCAAACTAGATTTAGCAAATTGAGATTTTTGAAAATTGAAAGACATTGAAATTTCTAAGTTTACTCTTTAATTTGCTGAGGATGAGCATTCGTTTCCGCTTTATGTGCTTCTATTTGTTGCGCGCTTTTTAATTCACTATGAAATATCCAATTTTACAAAGAACTAGACATTATCGATGACGAGGACAAGGATTTAGTTTGCAACACAACAGTTCAAAAACTTTAGGTAAGTGTTAAAAGGGAACATTCGTACATTTGATTTCTCATAGAGATATATATCAATAGAATATTGTTGATGTTACTAGAATTTAGGAGCACATAACTTAAATTATATCTTTGACATGATTCGAACTCGAGACATCTATTTGATACCACGTGTGGAAGTTTGGTACCTGGGCTAATTAATCGTATTAGCCCGGAAGGCTAAGCCACGCAGAATAGTCAAACCACCTCCGGTTTGATAGACCTGGGCCCGAGGACGAGGGAGGTTACTCCGTCTCGCCCGACCCCGACGTTCGGGACTCGGACGGGCAGTGTCCGACCCCTGAGGTCGGACAAAAGTTCCGCCTCGCCCGACCCCGACCCCGAGGGGTCGGACGAGGGTTCCGCCCAGCCCGGCCCCGACCTCGAGAGCTCCGCCTCGCCCGACCTCCGGGGTCGGACGAGAGTTCCGCCTCGCCCGACCTCCGGGGTCGGACGAGACTGGGCGATCCAACCATCCCGGATGAGACGGGTGTCCGGGGACAGTTGAGCCATTAATACTCCACGCTCCAACTCTCGATCGGACAGTGGCGATGACCGCCCCCGTAAACGGAAGAGTAAATACGCACGACGTGCATCGTACACGGGATGGGCGTCACTCCAACAGCCCCCTGTCAGAGACTCACCGTCCTGTGCAATAGGACGCCACGGAGCGACGGCCATCCCCACGGCGTCATCAAGCCGGCTCCTACACTGACGTCTCCTCCATACGGATGGAACCCCTCCGAGCGACAACACAATGCCACTCCGTCGAACAGGAACGGCACGACCGCACCAAAAACATCGCCATTACAGCTCGGCCTAACCGGAGTACGGCTGCCGTCAGCCTTACAGAACCGGCCCTCCTCACGCCACCGTATAAAAGGGGAGGGAGATCAAAGGAGAAGGACGAAGTCTCCAAGATCGACAAGTTCTCCACGCACAAGCACAGGAAACCACACACACGTACACCCTTAGAGGCAGGGAGCGCCCTCGCTTTCTCCTCCGCTTGTAACCCCTTATTGTAATCTCTGTCGCGAGTAATACAAGCAGCACGAAGACTGGACGTAGGGCATCGTTGCCTGAACCAGTATAAATCCTTGTGTCCTCTCGAGAACCATCGAGGCCTTAAAACACCCCCCCACGATAAATCTACTAGTCGACAGTAACGAACATCGATAGTTGGCGCGTCAGGTAGGGGCTCTGGTGTGTTTTCGTCGATCATATTTTCAGGTTTCGATGGCAAGCCACGGATGGATTCCCGGGACCGTCGTGTCCTTTGGAAGTCTCGACTTCGCTGCCACCTCTACGGGCAACCTGATGCTGGAAGGCGCCACGGCGTCGCCAGCCACCGCCTCTTCTTCCCAGTACACGCCGGCCGTCCCGACCAGTGGGAAGAAGCGACACCCGGGCAAAGGCTCGCGCTCCCGGAAACCCTCACGCAAGGGCTCACGCGCAGTCTCTTCGCCCAACCAGGGCAATCCTGGTACAACCACGATGACTCGTACGTCGTCGTACGAAAGCCTGTGCTCCACGGACACCGAGTTCGTAGGAATGACGGGCTATACGTCGGAATCCTTCTTTGACCTCCTCGTCGAGGCGAACAGAGGTTCCGATCCGGAGCGCAGCGAGGGGAGCAACAATCCCTCACGTGAGTGCCTCATGGCATATTCCGGAGACCCGCTCGACTCCAGGGACAATCTCCCTCTCACCCAGCTGCCACCGGTCTCTGGGACTCCCCCGCGCGACATACAGCCTGACCAGTTAGAAGCGCGGCGGGAGGAACTCCGCGAAGCCAAACGGCAGCTGGAACAGGAGGAGGCGGAGATTGACCGAGAGCTCGCTCGCGCCGAGCCCGGCGGACGTGCCCGCTCCATGGCGCGCGACGTACGACGGCGCATCATGGAGGAGGGCGACGGCCCCCCACACTTCACGCGGGCAAGCCAAAACCTCGCTGCAGCAGCGGCACTGCTTCGGGAGCTCCCTGAACCCATCACTCCCGAAGCCCGACGCACTCAGCGTGAAGTTGAGATCCTGCTGCAACGAGCAGCAGCGCAACAAGCGGAGAGCTCGCGATCGCGAGCGCGGAAACCGCATACTCCGAACGCGTCTGTACAGCAGACACATCCGGGGACGGACGAGGCCTCAAAAGCCTGCGTCCGCGGACGTCTCGGTGCAAACCGCGATGCCCGCGCCACCCTGGAGGCGCGACGGCGACAGCCAGAACGCGTTCCTGAGATGGGCCGAGGACGTCATCCGCGCCGAGGAGGGCGCTACGACGATGACGAGGACAGGAGCCCGAGCCCTGACGCTCCGGGTCCTCGCGTCTTCAGCTCCCACATACGAAGCGCTCCGTTTCCGCAGCGCTTTAGGCCGCCCACCAACGTGCCGAAGTACGCTGGGGAGACAAATCCGAGCCTCTGGCTCGAAGACTACCGGCTCGCCTGCCGAGCCGGAGGAGCGGATGATGATCGCTTCATCATCCGCAACCTGCCACTCTACCTGGCCGATTCGGCCAGAACGTGGCTCGAGCACCTCCCCGCCGATTGGATCTCGAGTTGGTCCGACTTGAGGGAAATCTTCGTGGGTAACTTCCAAGGGACCTACGCGCGTCCGGGCAATCCCTGGGATTTGAAGAACTGTCAACAGAAACCGGGAGAAACCCTCCGGGAGTACGTCCGACGCTTCTCCCGGCAATGCAACGAGCTGCCGGATGTCGGCGACACCGACGTCATCGGGGCGTTCCTGTCCGGGACCACTTGCCGCACCCTAGTTCACAAGCTAGGGCGCAAGGGTCCTCGAACGGCCAAGGAACTCCTGGATATCGCAACCAGCCATGCTTCCGGCGAGGAAGCTGTAGGCGCGATCTTCGATCGCCCCGACGCGAAGGGGAAACAGGGGGACAACGCCGGCGAAGGCCCCTCCAACCGCTCCCGCAAGAAGAAGAAGAACCGGCAACAATCATCTGAAGGACAGATGATTGCGGCCGCCGAACGCAAGGGCGCCAAGGCGCCGGCAGGGGAGACCTCAGACCACTTCGAGAAGAAGTGGAACGGTCCATGCCCCAACCACGAGTACCCCGTCAAGCACCTGTACAAGGACTGCACACTCTTGAAGCGGTTCTTGAACTACGGGCCACCAAAGGACAAGCCGAGAGGCAAGCCTCGACAAGCCCCCGAGGGAGCAGATGGCGAAGGCGACGCCAGCGAAGGTAACGACGGCTTCCCCGAACCCGACGGTTGCCTCATGATCTTCGCAGGACCAGAAGCGCAAGGAGGAAAGCGCCGTGCGAAGGTCGAGCGTCGTGAGGTGTTCGCGGCCGAGCCCGCAACACCAGCCTTCCTCCGATGGTCGGAGGCCCCGATCACATTCGATCGGTCCGACCATCCCAACCACGTCCCCCGACCGGGTCGATACCCACTGGTAGTCGACCCCATCATCGGCAAGAAGCGTCTCACCAAAGTCCTCATGGATGGAGGCAGCGGCCTCAACATCCTCTACGCCGAGACGCTCGACGCCATGGGCGTCGATCGGTCGCTTATCCGACCGACCGAAGCCCCGTTCCACGGCGTCGTCCCGGGGAAGCAGGCCGTCCACTCGGGCAGGTCGACTTGCCCGTCACATTCGGGACACCGACCAACTTCCGAACGGAGACTCTCACGTTCGAGGTAGTCGGATTCCACGGGTCGTACCACGCCGTCTTGGGGAGACCATGTTACGCGAAGTTAATGTCTATCCCCAACTACACCTACCTGAAGCTCAAGATGCCTGGGCCGAAGGGGGTCATCACGGTAGGCGCTTCCTTCCAACGCGCCTACCAGTGCGAGACGGAGAGCGGCGAGCTCGCCTCCGCCACCATCGCGTCCACGGAAGAGCTCGCTGTCATTCGACAGCAGGTCACTGAAGACGCCCCCGACTCCAACCGCAGTGCCGGATCCTTCGAGCCCGCCGAGGGCACCAAGGAGGTCCAGCTCGACCCCAACAACGCCCCCGAGAAGGTGGCCAATATCGGGACATCCCTCTCCGCCAAATAGGAAATCGTGCTCGTCGACTTCCTCCGCGCGAACATCGACATCTTCGCGTGGAAACCCTCGGACATGCCGGGCATTCCGAGAGAAGTCGCCGAGCACTCCTTGCATATCAAGCCGGACTCCCGCCCGGTAAAGCAACGACTGCATCGCTTCGACGAGGAGAAGCGCAGAGCCATCGGAGAGGAGGTAGCCAAATTGTTGGTAGCCGGTTTCATCAAGGAAGTGTACCACCCTGAATGGTTAGCCAATCCCGTCCTTGTGAGAAAAAAGAATGGGAAATGGAGAATGTGTGTTGACTATACCAGTCTCAACAAAGCGTGCCCAAAGGATCCTTTTCCTTTGCCACGCATAGACCAGATAGTCGATTCCACCTCAGGGTGTGAAGCTTTTTGCTTCCTTGATACGTATTCCGGGTACCATCAGATCCGAATGAAGGAATCCGATCAAATCGCGACATCCTTCATCACTCCGTTCGGGTCGTACTGTTACGTCACGATGCCGTTCGGACTCAAGAATGCAGGCGCAACCTACCAGCGCTGCATGATCAGATGCTTCGACGAACTCATCAGAGACATCGTCGAAGCATACGTTGACGACATCGTCGTCAAATCCAAGAAGACCGACCAGCTCGTCACCGACCTGGAGCGGACCTTCGCTAAACTCCGAGCAAACGACATCAAACTCAACCCCGAAAAGTGCATCTTTGGGGTTCCGAGGGGAATGTTGCTCGGATTCATCGTCTCCGAGCGAGGCATCGAAGCCAACCCGGAGAAAATCGAGGCCATCAACCGAATGGGCCCGATTCAAAACTTGAAGGGAGTACAACGCGTGACCGGGTGCCTGGAGGCTCTGAGTCGCTTCATCTCGCGTCTCGGAGAACGCATACACCCTCTCTACCAACTCCTGAAGAAATCCGAGCGGTTTCAATGGACGCCCGAGGCACAGGACGCACTCGACAGGATAAAAGTCATCCTGTCGAAGCCCCCAATCCTGGTACCTCCGACCCCGAAAGAGCCTCTCCTCCTCTACATCGCCGCGACGACCCAGGTCGTCAGCGTCGCCCTCGTTGTAGAGCGGACGGAAGAAGGCCACGCCCTCAAGGTCCAGCGACCAGTCTACTACGTGAGCGAAGTCTGGTCGGAGACGAAAACACGATATCTTCAAATCTTGAAGATTCTCTATGGCGTCGTCCTCGCTAAAAGGAAGATCCGACACTACTTCGAGTCTCACCCGGTGACCGTCGTCAGCTCCTTCCCACTGCGCGAAGTCGTCGAGAACCGCGACGCGACGGGCAAAGCCGCGAAGTGGGCCCTTGAGCTGATGGGCGAGGGCGTCACATACGCCCCCCGAACGGCGATCAAGTCCCAGTCCTTGGTTGACTTCATAGCGGAATGGACAGAAGTACAATTACCCACGGCCCCTTTCGACCAGGAGTATTGGGTGATGTACTTCGACGGTTCGTTGATGCGAAAGGGAGCAGGGGTCGGGCTCGTCTTCGTCTCCCCTCTCGGGGTGCGCATGAAGTACGCAATCCGCCTCTCGTTCCCAGCGTCCAACAACGTAGCCGAGTACGAGGCAGTCGTCAACGGGCTCAAGATCGCTGAACGAATTGGGAATCCGACGACTCGAAGTTTGGGGCGATTCCCAGCTCGTCGTTGGCCAAGTCATGAAGGAGTCTAGCTGCCACAACGAGATCATGGATGCCTACTGCAAGGAGGTCCGTAAGTTGGAACATAAGTTCCACGGCCTCGAGCTCAGGCACATCCCGAGGCGACAAAACGAAGAAGCCGACTCCTTGGCCAAGATGGCGGCCGGGCGCGAACAAATCCCGATGGGAGTCTTCGCCCACGACCAGAGCCGACCATCAATCCGACCTCAAGACACGCCAGGGGTCGGCACCGAGCCGCCCCAGGCACAAGGGGACGGATCGGCCACGACGCCTCCTGACCCCTGCATCATGGAGATCGACGAGACGTCCGCACCTAGTACGAGCCCTCCGGACGACTGGAGGACGCCGTACCTCAACCGACTCCTCAAAGGAGAACTCCCCGCCGACAAGATGGAGGCTCGACGCATCGCGCGACGTGCCAAGTCCTTCACCGTCATCAACGGAGAACTCTACAAGAGGAGCCTCACCAGAATCTTGCAGCGCTGTATCCCTGTCGAGCAAGGGAAGATGCTGCTGCGAGACATTCACGGAGGGGTCTGCGGTCACCACGCCGCGCACAAAACCCTCATCGGAAACGCGTTCCGACAGGGATTCTACTGGCCAACCGCCGTCAACGATGCTGCGCACATCGTTCGTACGTGCGAAGGCTGCCAGTTCTACGCTCGGCAGACCCATCTGCCGGCACAAGCGCTGCAGTCCATTCCCATCACGTGGCCATTCGCGGTTTGGGGATTGGATCTGGTTGGACCACTCAAGAAGGCACCCGGGGGCTACACCCACCTCTTGGTAGCTGTCGATAAGTTCACCAAGTGGGTTGAAGCCCGGCCAATCACGAGGATCCGACCAGAAGAGGCAGTCGAGTTCTTCCTCGACATAATCCACCGCTTCGGGGTCCCAAACTCCATCATCACGGATAACGGTACACAGTTCACAGGGAAGCGATTCCTTAAGTTCTGTGACGACTACCATATCCGAGTAGATTGGGCGGCCGTGGCGCACCCCCGTACGAACGGGCAGGTCGAGCGCGGCAATGGCCTGATCCTTCAAGGCCTCAAGCCACGTATCTACAACCGGCTGAAACAGTTCAGCGGGCGATGGGCAGCCGAGCTCCCCGCTGTACTGTGGAGTTTGCGGACATCCCCGAGTCGGGCGACGGGGTTCACCCCCTTCTTCATGGTGTACGGCTCCGAAGCCGTACTACCGACCGACCTCGACTACGGAGCCCCGAGGATCAGAGCCTACGACGAAGAAGGCAACCAGACGTCCCTCGAAGACGCCATGGATCAGCTCGACGAGGCGCGTGACGTAGCGCTCCTGCGATCGGCGAAATACCAGCAGGCGCTGCGACGTTACCACTCCCGCTACGTGCGGGAAAGAGCGTTCAACGTCGGCGACCTCGTCCTTCGACGTGTTCAGAGCAGCAAGGACCGCCACAAGCTGTCGCCTCCATGGGAAGGGCCCTTCATCGTCTCAAAAGTTCTCCGACCCGGCTCCTACAAGTTGCAGATGGCGGACGGACAAGAACTCGCCAACACATGGAACATCGAACAGCTACGTCGCTTCTATCCCTAGAACTCGTAGTAGTCTTACCGTTCCTCGCCACCGAGATAAGCGGCGCCCGACCCCCGTCACGCGGGAGTCGGACCCCGCTCGGGGGCTACACCTGCAAGGTGCGCATCGCGCGCGCACCTTAACTCTTATGAAAATTTTTTGCCGTCTCATCTGCAACGAAGGACCTAGAACTAACGGTAGTTTGACCCCGTGCCAACTGAGATAAGCGGCGCCCGACCCCCGTCACGCGGGAGTCGGACCCCGCTCGGGGGCTACACCCTCAGGGTGCGCGTACCGAACGCGCACCACGAGCACTCGTTAAAATTTCGCCTTTTTGCTAAGCGGCGCCCGACCCCCGTCACGCGGGAGTCGGACCCCGCTCGGGGGCTACACCCTCAGGGTGCGCGTACCGAACGCGCACCCCGAGCACTCGTTAAAATTTCGCCTTTCTGCTAAGCGGCGCCCGACCCCCGTCACGCGGGAGTCGGACCCCGCTCGGGGGCTACACCTGCAAGGTGCGCCTCGCGCGCGCACCTTGACACTTGCTAAAATTTTGCCATTTCGCTTGCAAAATTTCGAGGAAAGGGTAAACGAAACTCTACCCTCTTCAAGGGTCCCGACCCCTCGTCCCGCGCTCCGAATCTTAGAAGGGAAAGTCACGAGTGGAAGAAGACGTGAAGTCTAGTTGTTCGGACTGCGCAAACGTCTACGACCCCCGAAGGTTACGGCAACGGCGCTCACCAGCTAGATGGAACGTTGGAGCCACGCGCGGCCTAAGACTTCTGAGGATCGAAGACAAGGAAAAAGGGGGTCGAACACCCTCGCGACTCTATGAAGCGACGCCTTCACGAAAAGGGCACGCTTCCTGCCTCTTCTTCCGCCGTACTCGCAGCAAGCTCCCGCGCGAAGGGGGCCGCCTTCGCCTCAATGGCGTCCAGCTCGGCGTCGGTATAACCAGCGGCAAAGCCCTCGCTCAAGTAGTCGAGGGCGATGTTGACATAAGTGCGACCGGGCGACGGCGAACGCCCGGTGCACCCCCCGGACCCGTCCCTGGTCGAAGCGACCGGCGTCTTTATGACCGTGATGATTCGCGCGGCGCACGCTCCCGCTGGGAGACAGACCGACGGGATGGCATCCCCAGCCGATTCGACCGGCGCCCCCACGACCGCCTCTATCCACGTGACAGATGCCCCGCTGGAAGTCCAACCGACAGGTACGTACGAGCCTCTCCGCAGTAAATCGATACATATATCTGCATATATATCTCGTGTGCAGGGCTCCACCCTCGGTCGGTTCGACCGGCGTCATTGCGACCGACTCGATCGGCGCGACGAACGCTCCCGACCTAACCTGACGCCTAAGTCGTGCCCGTCGTTTCGGCTTCCGCACGGGTCGCGACTTAGTCAGGTATGGTCTATAAGGGCTGAAATATGCCCCGACGGCCCCACGAGTTCAAAGGCTGGCCCGACGTACGGGTTCGACAGCCGCTCAGGGCGTAACTAGAGTTGAGGGGTGGATTACGATGGGCCCACTAGCGGCCAATACCCTAGCGCCTGGGCGCCCGGGCGTCAAGGGCATCGTAAATCCGCGTTCGAGTCCCGGTTCGTCGAGCCTAGTGATGGTTCGCGCCGACCCATGGGTATCCTATCGCAAGGAGGCAACGAGCCCTCGGAACCTATCGAATGGAACCGAGAACTATATGGGTCGGCGACTGGGAATATTGAGACCGACCACCAGCTGGCCTACGTCAGGATCCCCCCGAAGGGATCCCGGGGCCCCACTTGAACTACCCGTTAGCAGCTCGATGAGCGTTGCACTACGGCCCCCGGGGTATAGTGCGGCTCGGCTCAACCTCCCCGTCTGGCGAACAGACGCGCGGGAAGGCGATTAAAGACGAACCGCGTCTCCGGATGGGACTCTGCGACGAGCGGAGGACTCAGAGGATGGAATAGCAAAAAGAGATCCGTACGGGATCGCAGAACGCAGCAGCTTTAAGCCACTGCTCGGTCAGGCAAGGATTTGGGCTGAAACACGCCCCGACGGCGCGTAGAGTTCGAAGGCTGTGTCGCAACCCCGTTCGATAAATCGTACGGTTTGCTCATCCAGGATCATTTTGGGGAGCCACTTGCCGAAGCAATGACCGTTACAGTACAATAATTAACAGGAACACGTAAAACGATTTAAAGAGTACTCAAATTCTTAATACTACAAAGTGGTTCAAATAGTTTAAGTGCGGAAGCGGAGTTTGAAAACAATGGTGGTCAGCGTAAGCTAATAATTACAACTCGACGATACAATTAAGCACGCCAGCCCACGGGTGCTTAATCTTCATAGGTTGGTGAAGCGGGAACCCACTCGAAGGTCCACTCCGAGGGTGCATCCCCTTCCCAACCACCACAACCAAAGTTAGAAGGAACACCTGCAAAAATATAATTCAACAAAGCCTGAGCAACTAATACTCAGCAAGGCTTACCCGTCAACGTGGCCATCTAATGACCGACTCCTAGAATGCAGGGTATTGGTGGAGGTTGATCGGGCATTTGCGAAAATAGCACCTATAGTCTAATCCGACTTTTAGCCAAATTATCAATAGTCCTTATGAGTTTTACTAAGTGTGCTACTATTCTAAACAGTCAAGAATTCAATACATCAAACAGGGTGAAATAATCATTTTTATCTCGTCTCAATTATTTCCTTATCGTTGCGGCAGAAAGGAAACAAGTGCTACTCTTATCCGCGAGGAGCGGCAATTATAATTGATTTACATCCTGCAGGAGAAACCCGAATGACACGACACGTGCACACTCAACTGAGTCACACGTGGCTACCTTTCGCAACATCGCGACAGTGTTGGCTCAATATCCATCCCTCCAAGGACATGGTCCTCCAGGCAACGCCCTGCGTCCCTGTACGGCCCCAAGCCTTTCCCACTAGCACGTGCCCAAGAAAATCAAAAGCGAATTCATCCACCATACTGGTCCATTCATCCGGAAAAAGGGATGGCCAACTGTCCAACAAAGCACGATGAGCTACATCGGTTTCCTGGTTCCCATATACCAGTATGCACTCGGTACACACCTCGAACTTGTCCAATGCAACCGCACCCGACAGGGTGCTCAGTTTTTAATCACTTTCATATCAACGTATATCCTTCATCTTTCTCTGATTAAACTCGAGTAGTCTCCATACTACTCGAATGCTACCGGAAGCCTATTTCCTTAAGCACGGCATCCTATCGATGGCTCTACCAATTGAATCGTAGGAATCCTATTAAGTCATGCAACTAGGGTTTCACGGCAATTTCCTAGAAACCTAATGCACGAACAATTCCTACATTCATAGTGTTAAAAATAAAACTTTTAAAACATAGGTGTGCACCGGGGCTTGCCTTGGTCTGCAGAAAAGTTAGTGCACTCGAACGGGCAGTCAGATCCGGCGGGCGCTTCTTCTGGATTCACGTCCTCCGCCTGGATTTCCGAGTCGGTCCCTATATGACGAAAATGCATAGTAACGTTTAAGGAAATGTGTTGCAAGGCTTTTATTAAGGTCCAACTAGATTTTCTTCGTTAGGGTTCAGGGTTAGATTCGACACTTTTCGGTGGGGCCCACTTGCTTAATTAACTGCGGCTATTAATTAGGGTTAAAAACGAAAATTTTTAACATAGATTAATATTATTTTTAGTTGAATGTACTCTCTGAAATAAGCATTTTGAGCTTTGGTTGAGGCCTAGACGATTTTCCTAGATTTTATAAAAATTCAACAAAGTTTCTGTTTTTCAATCTTATAAAATCAGGATGGCATAGTAAACCTCAGAGATAAATTGTGAAATTTTATAAGGGTACTCCTGAGCTTCGGATCTACAACTTTCATTTTGGGTCCCACCACTGAAAGGGACTTTTACAATGTATTTTAGAAATGGTGTTTTAGTATGCAGAATTGAAGTATTGTTAAAGTGTTACATATAGTTTGGTGGTCCTAAAATCTTCATAAAATTCCAGCAGAGGTGTGTGACCATGGTGGTTTTGTGTACCAAAGGGCAGCCCTAGAATTGCTCTGCAATTCAAACTAAAATTCAAAAACAGAAAATACCATCCTAATTAATTATGTAAATTATGGGACTTTTAATAAAAAGTGTTTTAACATAAAATTAGTGCTTTATTCAAGGATTCAAATAAAATTTTTTTGGGCATTTTTAGATTTTTCCATGATTTGTTACACGCTTGGCAATCCTCAGGTTAAATAAAAGAGCACAGTAAATCAATGGAACAGTGCCCAGACAGGGGAGGCGGCGGCTCCGGTGAGCTCCTCGCCGGTGCGGGGGTCTAGGGCGAGGGAGGGGTTGTCAAAGAGCTTCACCTCGACCTAAAGCACTGATTTGATGAAGGTGAAGGCCACGGTGATGAAGGGAATCGAGCTGACGACGAGGGGTTGATCTGGCGGCAATGGCGGCAGAACGGTGGCGCGGGGCGTTCTTCTCCGACGACGGTGAACCGGGGCTGGAACCATGTCACGATGGTGAGGTAGGGTGAGGTGAGCTAGCCGGTAAACGGAATCGAAGAAGGGTTCTACCGTGATGACGAAGTTTGAGATTTGGCTGCCGCCGGCGAGGTCCCTGGCCGACGAAAACAGGACGGCGGTGTTCCGGCGATTCTGCTCCGGCACAGCACGGGAGGCTGGTCAAAATGGAACGAGGGCAGTGCAATGGTCTCGCTGGTAAACGGAATCGAGGAGCAGCTCACCGTGGATCGAGAATTCCCGAGGTGCGGCAATGGCGTTCCTCCGGTGGCGGCGGCGACTCGTCGGAGCACAGGGAGGTGTAGACGGGAAATTGAGGGTTGAAATGGTGCGAAATAGGTGCTGGAGTATATAAAGAAGAGGTGAGGAGGGTCGGGAGCGGGTAATTTCGACCGAAGGTGATGAATTTAGCCGGCGCGGGGGGTTCGGTGGGCGGTGGCCGGACGGGTGGCAGCGGCGAGCGCGGGCGGAATTGAAGACGAACGATGGACTTTCTTGCGCGAGGAGCAGAGGCGGCGTGTGCAGGAGTGACCCGTCGACTTGTTTGCAGTGGAAGGACAGCGTGCGCTCGACTTGTTCCATCGGCTCTGTCGATCGGCGCTGAACCGGGTACGGGCGGTACGGGGGTAGAAGAAGAACAGTGAGCGGCAGGGGCTAGCGGCAGAATTAACCGTAGACTCCAGGGGCTAACTTGCAAAGTTTCAGTACCCAAGAGCAAAACTGCTAACCTCGGTTCCCGAGCTCCAAAATTTCTGAAAACTTTTCTGTGGGCTAATTGAATTATTTGGAACAACTTTGCTTATAGGAAGTTTGACCGAATCGGTTCCTAAAAATCTCTGAATTTTCAATTTGGTTTACAGTTGTTGGAATTTTAAAAGTATTTAAACCCTTTCTAAAAATTCTGGTAAAATCCCCAAAATTCTATCTTAATGTGTAGTTAATTGTTATGTAAAAATATGGGTAGGGTTTTGTGGAAATTTTGGAGTCCCACTTGTTATATCCTTCTCGACAATTAGGGTTTGGATTAAGAATCAATTTTTTAATTCAACAATACTTTACCTCATCTATATTTCCCAACTTCTATTTCATGAGTGAGGTTTTTAAATTCTTGTTTTCAACCTAAAAGAGTGGTTTATACAATTGATTGGGTTTTATTACGACGGGGTGTCACAGCCCTCCCCCCTTAAGAAAATCTCGTCCCGAGATTTCGAAAGGACAATACGACGAAGGGATTACCTCGGGATAGATGCCATGAACTCAGGAAATTTGGATTGTAGGAATTCTTCACTTTCCCACGTGGCTTCATCTTCAGAGTGATTTCCCCACTGCACCTTGTAAAATCTTATGGTCTTCCTCCGAGTTACCCGATCCTTTTGATCGAGTATCTTGACCGGCACTTCCGGGTAGGTGAGATCATCTTGGATTAATTCAACTTCCGGAATAACCACTTCTTGGGGAAGTTTTAGGCATTTCCGAAGTTGAGATACGTGGAACACATCATGCACTCCGGACATATGAGAAGGTAATTCCAAGCGATAGGCCACGGGTCCGCATCGCGCGACGATTTTGAAAGGTCCAATAAAACGTGGAGCGAGCTTACCCCTGATGCCAAAACGTTGGACACCCTTGGTTAGTGATACCCGGAGATAGACATGGTCATCCACTTCAAAAGTCAACGGACGGCGTCTTTTGTCTGCATAGCTCTTCTGCCGTGATTTTGCCGCCCGCAAATTAGCCTGAATGAGTTTGACCTTCTCTTCGGCTTGCGTGACTAAATCTGGTCCGAAATTCACCCTTTCTCCTGCCTCGGACCAATTTAGAGGCGTACGACACGGTCGGCCATACAATGCTTCAAATGGAGACATTTTGATGCTTTCTTGATAGCTATTGTTGTAGGAGAACTCGGCAAATGGTAGACATTCCTCCCAATTATTTCCATGGGCCAACACAGATGCACGAAGCATGTCCTCCAAGATTTGGTTCACACGCTCCGTTTGGCCATCGGTCTGTGGATGATAGGCTGTACCATGGATTAATTGAGTACCGAGGGATTTATGAAATTGTTCCCAAAAGCGGTTTACGAATTGCGTGCCTCGGTCAGAGATGATGGTTTTTGGAACACCATGCAAGCACAGAATGCGGGAAATATACAATTCCGCATATTTCTTTGCATTGTAGTAGGTGGACACTGGAATGAAATGAGCCGCTTTAGTCAATCGGTCGACAATGACCCAAATAGAATCATGGTGTTGAGCGGTGCGAGGAAGGCCAACGATGAAATCCATACTGATGTCCTCCCATTTCCACGAGGGTATACTGAGAGGCTGTAATGGACCGGCGCTTTTCAAGTGATCCGCCTTGACTTGCCGACATGTATTGCACTCAGAGACATACCGGGCGATCTCCCGCTTCATACGGGTCCACCAATATTTCTTCCGCAAATCTTGGTACATCTTGTTGCTACCCGGATGTATAGAGTACTTGGAGAGGTGTGCTTCATCCATGATTTTCTTTCGCAGCTCGGGGTTCTTTGGTACGACAAGACGGTCGTCGAACCAAAGGACACCTTCCTCATCAAGGCGAAAACACTTCATCTTGTCACTGCCTATCCGAGCGCGAATATTCTCCATGCCTTTATCCGCTTTTTGTGCAGCCACCACTTCTTCGCGGAGAGTAGGAACAAGGGCTAGATTATACAAAGCTCCGTGGGGAACGACACGGAGACTGGGCTTGTCTGGACTGCAACAGAGAGTTATGTCCAGAGTTTGAAGTGTACTGCGGTTATAGCAGGCCTTGCGACTGAGGGCATCGGCGACAACATTTGCTTTGCCCGGATGATAATGAATTTCCAATTCATAATCTTTGATCAATTCTAACCACCTTCGCTGCCTCATATTCAGATCACTTTGAGTGAAAATATACTTCAAACTTTTGTGATCCGAATACAGACGTACAAGATTTCCCATGAGATAGTGTCTCCAGATCTTCAAGGCATGAACCACTGCGGCGAGCTCTAAATCATGAGTGGGATAATTTAGCTCATGACGCCGCAGTTGCCGTGAACCGTAGGCAATGACACGTCCATCTTGCATTAAAACACAACCTATGCCAGTGCCAGAGGCATCACAATAGACATCAAATGGCTTAGTGATGTCCGGTTGAGCCAATACTGGGGCGGTGGTTAAGTGCTTCTTGAGAGTTTGAAAGGCCTCATCACAGGCGTCACTCCAATAGAAGGTGACTCCTTTGTGAAGCAGTTCAGTCATGGGCTTGGAGATCTTGGAGAAATTTGGAATGAACCGTCGATAATATCCCGCAAGTCCAAGGAAACTGCGGATATCCTTGACGCATGTTGGGGGCTCCCAGTCCAGCACTTCTTTCACCTTGCTTGGATCGACAGAGATACCCTCCGCGGAGATCACATGACCAAGGAACTGCACTTCCTTTAGCCAAAAATCACATTTGCTGAATTTGGCGTATAGTTTGTGCTCCCTTAGTCTCTGTAGAACAATACGAAGATGTTCCGCATGTTCTTCCTCCGACTTGGAATAAATTAGGATGTCGTCGATGAAGACCACGACGAATTTGTCCAGCTCGGGCATGAAAACGGAATTCATCAGATACATGAAATGGGCCGGAGCATTGGTCAAACCAAAGGACATGACAAGGTATTCGTAGAGACCGTACCTTGTAGAAAAGGCAGTCTTGGGAATGTCCTCAGGACGGATTTTTATCTGATGATACCCCGAGCGAAGGTCAACTTTGGAGAAGACTTTGGCGCCCACAAGTTGATCGAACAAGATATCTATGCGGGGCAAAGGGTATTTGTTTTTGATGGTGACCGCATTTAACGGTCGATAATCGACACAGAGCCTCAGGGTCTCATCCTTCTTTTTCACAAAGATGGCGGGACAACCCCAAGGAGATGAACTAGGCCGAATGAAACCTTTGTCTAACAACTCTTTGAGTTGAACCTTCAATTCAGCCAACTCATTTGGAGCCATTCGATACGGCCTTCTGGAGATTGGGGCGGTTCCGGGTTGAAGTTCAATTTTGAATTCAACGTCTCGATCGGGTGGCAATCCCGGTAAATCCTCCGGAAAGACATCGGGGAATTCACACACCACTGGGATGTCCTCCAACTTTTTACCGGAGACTTGATGAAGGCTGGGTGAATTAGGAGTGGGTGGCGTAACTTGAAAGGATAAGGAGCCGTGGAGAGGAGAGTTTAATTGGATTCTTCGAGAAGAAAGGTGCAACACGGCGTTATGATACACCATCCAACCCATGCCTAAAATTATATCTATGCCATGGTGGTCAAGAACGATGAATTGTGGTTGAAATAATTTTCCGCCTAAGTTCAAAGGTGTTTGGTGGACTTTTAATGTGGTCGATAATTTTCCGGCCGGTGAGGTGATTATGTAAGGTGTTTTAGTAGTGGCGGTGGGAATACCACACCTTTGGACACAGGCCCTACTAATAAAATTATGGGTGGCACCCGAATCGAATAAAACCAAGACAGGATGTTCTCGAATGGAAAACATACCCGCGAGGACTTGTTCGCCCTCCTGAACTTGCTCGGCCACGGTGTGGTTAACGCGGCCCTGCTTCGGCGCGTTCCCAGCAGGTTGAGGACGCGAGTCGTTGTTGTTGTTGTTGCGGTGGTTGCCCTGTTGGGCATTCCCCTGCTGGCGAGGAGGCAGACGGCAGTCCTTAGCAAAATGCCCCGGACGACCGCAGTTGTAACACGGCCGCGGACCCGTGTTGTTGTACTACTGCGGCGGGCGGGAAGCCTGGACCATCCGCATTTGACCCCCGGTGTTGAAGCCGGACTGCTGCCCGGACTGAGGGCCTTGGCGCGCCATTTGCTGCTGTGAGAATGGCGGGCGATACCCTCCGCCCGATGGCATGGCAGCTTTGAACTTTTGGCCGGTCGGGGAGGTGATGGCCAGACGGTACCTCTGGGGCGGCTGGCTACCAGAGGGAGCACCGGCAGCGCGCTTGCGTTTCTTCTCTTCCTGGTGGGCGCGCGTGGCGTCCTCTTGGGTAATGGCGGCGCTCACCAGCGTGTTGAAGTTTACGCTGTTATGGAGGGCTAGACGATCGCGCAGCTTGGAGTTCAAGCCCTTCATAAAACAACTTCTCTTCTTTGCGTCGGTGTCCACGTGGTGCCCAGCGTACTGCGCCAGATAATTAAATTTGCGCGAGTACTCGTGGACACTCATGTGGCCTTGGCGCAATTCTTCAAATTCGCGCGCCTTGCACTGAATGAGACCATCAGGGATGTGATGTGCCCTGAAAGCCTCACGGAACTCGGTCCATTGCACTTGATGACCCTCAGGAAGAGAAGCGGTGTAATTAAACCACCATGCTCTTGCTGGTCCGCGGAGTTGCTGAGCAGCGAAGAGAGTCTTTTGGCGCTCAGTGCAGTGGAGGAGTTCAAATTTGGACTCGATGGTGTGCAGCCAATTATCGGCGTCCAACGGGTCGGCTGCATCCGCAAAGGTTGGCGGATGGACGGCCGAGAAGTCTCCGTAGGAACTCTCTTGCGGGGGTGCCTGAGCACGCTGACGACCACCCTGACGATTTTGATCGATCAGGATCTGCATGAGCTGCTGTTGGGTGGCCATGAACTGTTCCCACATCCTGGGAGGTGGGGGTGGCGGCGGCGGAAGGTTAGAGCCACTCGCCTGGTCTTGCCCGCTTGACCCGCGCGTACGTCCTGCCATCTGTCATAAGAAAGTTCCGCTCCATGAGTTGCCGATCGTGCGATTGAATGCACATAGACCAATAGATGCACTCAAACAAAGCATAATCAGCGACATAATATGACAGTGGAATTGGACAGCACAACTTGGAGCACTTCATTAGTAAAGAGTCAACGGTTGGATACGTGGGATAGTTTCCGCATTACATCTCGAAGTGGCATAACCACTTGCTACAAAATGGCGTAGCGACGTCACATCATAGCTACGCTGTCCAAGAGACGTAAACCCACTTATAGCTATTCGATGCCAACTAAAAGAATCTAAGGGGTTCTTAATTTGGTTGTGTACACACGTGCACAAAACCTAGGCCGCCAAGAGCAACTAGGACATGGGGCTGTCGGCGTCGGACTGCATTCCCTCATCGTAGGGCGACGGGGAACGCTCATATTCAACGCCGGACATGCCTGACCTTTCGTCAGGGGGAGCGACATCAGGTTCCTGCACTGGCTGTGGGGCCTGATGCTGATGAGCCAACTCGAGGTTCATCACGGCTTCCTCCAATTGTGCCTGAAGCTGCTCAACGGCTTGTTCGACGTCGTGGAGCTGGGCGCGCACATCATGAGTCTCGTTCTCCGCCTCAAGCCTTAGCTCATCCATCCATTCGGCTTCGGCCTCGAGCTCACTGACCCGCAATGTCAGGTCGTCGCGCTCGCTTTCCCACTCAGTGGCCTGTTGAGCGGTCTGAGTCTTCTGTTCCTGGAGCTGCTGCTGCAACTCCTCGACTTGGACCTTCAAGCTAGAGTTCTCTGCTTCGAGCTTCTCTCGCTTATAGGAAACCTCAAGCCAGTCCATAAGCACCTTCAGACGCTCTTGCTCCTCCGCAGCACGGGACTGCTCTGCCTGCTCGCGAGCCTGAGCCAACCCCACAAGGTCGGCCTCGAGCTCTGCGATGCGTGCTGCGAGGGCGGCACTGCTGTCGACGTCCGAAAGGGCCATCTGTTGAATCATGGAAAACAAGTAAATTCTCATTTCCGACAGGGGAAACGAAAATTTATGTACCATATTCACCATTGCCCGAACGGAAAAATGACAAGACCCATATACAAGGACCGATGAATTTTAGGATTCGCAAGAGTACCTCCCACCTTAAGAGGAGTCCGAAAAATGAAGTTAAGCGATGGAACCCTATGGATTCTATAGGACTGTGATTGGGCAAACAGACGGAAGGAAACGGTGACAAACTTTTAAGTTATTCCCTTTTTATTTATCTTTTCCTTAATTAATTTTTACGGTTTTCTATTACACTTAAAGAGTTGAACTTTTTAGTTAGGTGGATTTTATTATTTATGCCAGCATGAAAGAATGCCACGACCTATTCGTCCTCTCCAAAAATAAAACCCTATTACGACATACATCGGTGGCACTATTCGTTCACTCGAGACTACCGTTTTCTACACGGTCTAACGACTGTTAGTGTACCTGCAGAAACTCACATCACAGAACAGGTATGCAATATGGCCATGATAGTCACGACTCATGGCAACCGACGGCAACCAGTGACGCCTTGCCGCTAGCGGCCATGAAAAGCATCTCAGGCAAGATGGGTGAACCAGCAACGCGAACACCAAGCGACCGTGAATATTATCCCACGGCAGGACTACGTACCTTCGTTGTAGTTCGTTGGTGCGACGTTGCAATTATGTAACACATACCTCCGCGTATTTCGTCGGTGCGTCGTTACATAAATATAAATCAACTTAAAGTAAAATGCATGAATGCAAAGTTAGCATTGCCACCTTCCTAACTATAACCTCTATTATGGGCTTTTCTATATCGTGCCTCACCGTAACGCATTTTTCAAAATAAGTCTTGTTAATTAGAGTACTGATTTCCCCAAAAGAGCTCTGATACCACGTGTCGCAACCCCGTTCGATAAATCGTACGGTTTGCTCATCCAGGATCATTTTGGGGAGCCACTTGCCGAAGCAATGACCGTTACAGTACAATAATTAACAGGAACACGTAAAACGATTTAAAGAGTACTCAAATTCTTAATACTACAAAGTGGTTCAAATAGTTTAAGTGCGGAAGCGGAGTTTGAAAACAATGGTGGTCAGCGTAAGCTAATAATTACAACTCGACGATACAATTAAGCACGCCAGCCCACGGGTGCTTAATCTTCATAGGTTGGTGAAGCGGGAACCCACTCGAAGGTCCACTCCGAGGGTGCATCCCCTTCCCAACCACCACAACCAAAGTTAGAAGGAACACCTGCAAAAATATAATTCAACAAAGCCTGAGCAACTAATACTCAGCAAGGCTTACCCGTCAACGTGGCCATCTAATGACCGACTCCTAGAATGCAGGGTATTGGTGGAGGTTGATCGGGCATTTGCGAAAATAGCACCTATAGTCTAATCCGACTTTTAGCCAAATTATCAATAGTCCTTATGAGTTTTACTAAGTGTGCTACTATTCTAAACAGTCAAGAATTCAATACATCAAACAGGGTGAAATAATCATTTTTATCTCGTCTCAATTATTTCCTTATCGTTGCGGCAGAAAGGAAACAAGTGCTACTCTTATCCGCGAGGAGCGGCAATTATAATTGATTTACATCCTGCAGGAGAAACCCGAATGACACGACACGTGCACACTCAACTGAGTCACACGTGGCTACCTTTCGCAACATCGCGACAGTGTTGGCTCAATATCCATCCCTCCAAGGACATGGTCCTCCAGGCAACGCCCTGCGTCCCTGTACGGCCCCAAGCCTTTCCCACTAGCACGTGCCCAAGAAAATCAAAAGCGAATTCATCCACCATACTGGTCCATTCATCCGGAAAAAGGGATGGCCAACTGTCCAACAAAGCACGATGAGCTACATCGGTTTCCTGGTTCCCATATACCAGTATGCACTCGGTACACACCTCGAACTTGTCCAATGCAACCGCACCCGACAGGGTGCTCAGTTTTTAATCACTTTCATATCAACGTATATCCTTCATCTTTCTCTGATTAAACTCGAGTAGTCTCCATACTACTCGAATGCTACCGGAAGCCTATTTCCTTAAGCACGGCATCCTATCGATGGCTCTACCAATTGAATCGTAGGAATCCTATTAAGTCATGCAACTAGGGTTTCACGGCAATTTCCTAGAAACCTAATGCACGAACAATTCCTACATTCATAGTGTTAAAAATAAAACTTTTAAAACATAGGTGTGCACCGGGGCTTGCCTTGGTCTGCAGAAAAGTTAGTGCACTCGAACGGGCAGTCAGATCCGGCGGGCGCTTCTTCTGGATTCACGTCCTCCGCCTGGATTTCCGAGTCGGTCCCTATATGACGAAAATGCATAGTAACGTTTAAGGAAATGTGTTGCAAGGCTTTTATTAAGGTCCAACTAGATTTTCTTCGTTAGGGTTCAGGGTTAGATTCGACACTTTTCGGTGGGGCCCACTTGCTTAATTAACTGCGGCTATTAATTAGGGTTAAAAACGAAAATTTTTAACATAGATTAATATTATTTTTAGTTGAATGTACTCTCTGAAATAAGCATTTTGAGCTTTGGTTGAGGCCTAGACGATTTTCCTAGATTTTATAAAAATTCAACAAAGTTTCTGTTTTTCAATCTTATAAAATCAGGATGGCATAGTAAACCTCAGAGATAAATTGTGAAATTTTATAAGGGTACTCCTGAGCTTCGGATCTACAACTTTCATTTTGGGTCCCACCACTGAAAGGGACTTTTACAATGTATTTTAGAAATGGTGTTTTAGTATGCAGAATTGAAGTATTGTTAAAGTGTTACATATAGTTTGGTGGTCCTAAAATCTTCATAAAATTCCAGCAGAGGTGTGTGACCATGGTGGTTTTGTGTACCAAAGGGCAGCCCTAGAATTGCTCTGCAATTCAAACTAAAATTCAAAAACAGAAAATACCATCCTAATTAATTATGTAAATTATGGGACTTTTAATAAAAAGTGTTTTAACATAAAATTAGTGCTTTATTCAAGGATTCAAATAAAATTTTTTTGGGCATTTTTAGATTTTTCCATGATTTGTTACACGCTTGGCAATCCTCAGGTTAAATAAAAGAGCACAGTAAATCAATGGAACAGTGCCCAGACAGGGGAGGCGGCGGCTCCGGTGAGCTCCTCGCCGGTGCGGGGGTCTAGGGCGAGGGAGGGGTTGTCAAAGAGCTTCACCTCGACCTAAAGCACTGATTTGATGAAGGTGAAGGCCACGGTGATGAAGGGAATCGAGCTGACGACGAGGGGTTGATCTGGCGGCAATGGCGGCAGAACGGTGGCGCGGGGCGTTCTTCTCCGACGACGGTGAACCGGGGCTGGAACCATGTCACGATGGTGAGGTAGGGTGAGGTGAGCTAGCCGGTAAACGGAATCGAAGAAGGGTTCTACCGTGATGACGAAGTTTGAGATTTGGCTGCCGCCGGCGAGGTCCCTGGCCGACGAAAACAGGACGGCGGTGTTCCGGCGATTCTGCTCCGGCACAGCACGGGAGGCTGGTCAAAATGGAACGAGGGCAGTGCAATGGTCTCGCTGGTAAACGGAATCGAGGAGCAGCTCACCGTGGATCGAGAATTCCCGAGGTGCGGCAATGGCGTTCCTCCGGTGGCGGCGGCGACTCGTCGGAGCACAGGGAGGTGTAGACGGGAAATTGAGGGTTGAAATGGTGCGAAATAGGTGCTGGAGTATATAAAGAAGAGGTGAGGAGGGTCGGGAGCGGGTAATTTCGACCGAAGGTGATGAATTTAGCCGGCGCGGGGGGTTCGGTGGGCGGTGGCCGGACGGGTGGCAGCGGCGAGCGCGGGCGGAATTGAAGACGAACGATGGACTTTCTTGCGCGAGGAGCAGAGGCGGCGTGTGCAGGAGTGACCCGTCGACTTGTTTGCAGTGGAAGGACAGCGTGCGCTCGACTTGTTCCATCGGCTCTGTCGATCGGCGCTGAACCGGGTACGGGCGGTACGGGGGTAGAAGAAGAACAGTGAGCGGCAGGGGCTAGCGGCAGAATTAACCGTAGACTCCAGGGGCTAACTTGCAAAGTTTCAGTACCCAAGAGCAAAACTGCTAACCTCGGTTCCCGAGCTCCAAAATTTCTGAAAACTTTTCTGTGGGCTAATTGAATTATTTGGAACAACTTTGCTTATAGGAAGTTTGACCGAATCGGTTCCTAAAAATCTCTGAATTTTCAATTTGGTTTACAGTTGTTGGAATTTTAAAAGTATTTAAACCCTTTCTAAAAATTCTGGTAAAATCCCCAAAATTCTATCTTAATGTGTAGTTAATTGTTATGTAAAAATATGGGTAGGGTTTTGTGGAAATTTTGGAGTCCCACTTGTTATATCCTTCTCGACAATTAGGGTTTGGATTAAGAATCAATTTTTTAATTCAACAATACTTTACCTCATCTATATTTCCCAACTTCTATTTCATGAGTGAGGTTTTTAAATTCTTGTTTTCAACCTAAAAGAGTGGTTTATACAATTGATTGGGTTTTATTACGACGGGGTGTCACAGCCCGGCGAACGGGTTCGACAGCCGCTCATGGCGCGAATAGAGCAAGGGACAGAAAACGATGCCCCCGTTTAGCGTCCTGGGTGCGCTCTGGCGCCGGGGACACCGTAACCCGTGTTCGAGTCCCGGTTCGTCGAAGCCTAATGACGGTTCGCACCGACCCATGGGTATCCTATCGCAAGGAGGCAACGAGCCCTCGGAACCTATCGAACGGAACCGAGAACCATATGGGTCGGCGACTGGGAATGTTGGGGCCGGCCACCAGCTGGCCTACGTCGGGATTCCCCCCGAAGGGATCCCGGGGCTCCACTTGAACTACCCGTTAGCAGCTCAATGAGCGTCGCACTACGGCCCTCGGGGTATAGTGCAGCTCGGCTCAACCTCCTCGTCTGGCGAACGGACGCGTGGAGGGCGATTCAAGACGAACCGCGCCTCCGGTCGGGGATCCGCGACGAGCGGAGAACCCGGAGAGCGGAATCGCAAAAAGAGATCCGCACGGGATCGCAGAACATCACAATTCGGGAGCCTGAGAACGAGATTATTCACTCCTCCTCAGGCTCGGGGGCTACTGTGGAAGTTTGGTACCTGGGCTAATTAATCGTATTAGCCCGGAAGGCTAAGCCACGCAGAATAGCCAAACCACCTCCGCTTTGATAGACCTGGGCCCGAGGACGAGGGAGGTTACTCCGTCTCGCCCGACCCCGACGTTCGGGACTCGGACGGGCAGTGTCCGACCCCTGAGGTCGGACAAAAGTTCCACCTCACCCGACCCCGACCCCGAGGGGTCGGACGAGGGTTCCGCCCAGCCCGGCCCCGACCTCGAGAGCTCCGCCTCGCCCGACCTCCGGGGTCGGACGAGAGTTCCGCCTTGCCCGACCTCCGAGGTCGGACGAGACTGGGCGATCCAACCACCCCGGATGAGACGGGTGTCCGGGGACAGTTGAGCCATTAATACTCCACGCTCCAACTCCCAATCGGACAGTGGCGATGACCGCCCCCGTAAACGGAAGAGTAAATGCGCACGACGTGCATCGTACACGGGATGGGCGTCACTCCAACAGCCCCCTGTCAGAGACTCACCGTCCTGTGCAATAGGACGCCACGGAGCGACGGCCATCCCCACGGCGTCATCAAGCCGGCTTCTACACTGACGTCTCCTCCATACGGATGGAACCCCTCCGAGCGACAGCACAATGCCACTCCGTCGAACAGGAACGGCACGACCGCACCAAAAACATCGCCATTACAGCTCGGCCTAACCGGAGTACGGCTGCCGTCAGCCTTACAGAACCGGCCCTCCTCACGCCACCGTATAAAAGGGGAGGGAGATCAAAGGAGAAGGACGAAGTCTCCAAGATCGACAAGTTCTCCACGCACAAGCACAGGAAACCACACACACGTACACCCTTAGAGGCAGGGAGCGCCCTCGCTTTCTCCTCCGCTTGTAACCCCTCATTGTAATCTCTGTCGCGAGTAATACAAGGAGCACGAAGACTGGACGTAGGGCATCGTTGCCTGAACCAGTATAAATCCTTGTGTCCTCTCGCGAACCATCGAGGCCTTAAAACACCCCCCACGATAAATCTACTAGTCGACAGTAACGAACATCGACACCACGCAACAAATCAGAGGAGCGGTGCGACTAGGTTGGAAAATGAGGACGACACACTTATTCTAGTAGTTGATCATGTGTTATATGAGCAATGAAAATGTCCTCACATATGGATTAGAGACATTGGGGATATATGTGCCAATTAATGCAATTGCAACTAATTGATATCCTACCAAATATACTACACAAGATATTTCAATGCATTAACCTTACTACTTACCTCTTTTATTTTATTATTGAATATAGATTAATTAGTACTTACAAAACCTCAATGCAGTAATTGATAACCTACCAAATATAGTACAATACTTTAGCTGGCTTGCCTATTTCATTCCACCATCAACACAGGATCCTATGACTTCTCAGCCTATAAATAGGAGCCCTTTCATCAACACACAAATAGAAGCCACAATAAAAATACATTATACTAGTAACATTAAGACAACACACAGAGTAGAGTCACAATCAAAATATATTATACTATTAGCATCAACACAGCACACAGAGTAAGGCCCACGATGCCTTCCGCCAAGATGATCCTTACCGTCATGCTGGCGCTCCTGGTTGTAGGCACGAGCGATGGGCAGGTCTTGCCAACCCCCTGCTGCCGCTGGAACTGCTGCGACGGCAAGCCCGAGTGCTGCGAGCCCGGTGGCGGACTTGGCGTCATGCCCGCGGCCAACTCGCCGGCACCTGTGCCTGTAGAGCACGCCAAGGCACCTGTGCCTGTAGAGCACGCCAAGGCACCTGCTGGGCCCTACGCAGCAGTCGTAGGCGGCCGGAAACTAGTAATAGCGTGATGGTTCTGCTTCTGTGGGTCCTATTTAGGTTCCGTGTATGTAGTCTGTTGCCTGGCTGCTGCTCTTGTTTCTTCATTTTCCCTTAACCAAATGAACTGTTGTTAAAAAATTATATGATGAATGCTTGTCCCTGCATGGAATTTGTGGTTTGGTACTTTTCATAATTTGTGTGGTGTGTTGCAAGTACAGATTAAAAGTACTAGTACTAGTATTAAGGGAACTTGAACACCATGTCGTGCTTTGACAACCTAGTTTCAAGAAGAAAAAAAAAAGACTGATACTCTACCAAATATACTGCACATGTATTGCAGTGCATTAACTGGATGGCTTACCTATTTCATTTACAACGTTTGATTACATTCCTTATTGTACTACAGTAACAGATATAGTCCACGAGGTTGGCATGAGGTTCGCCACCGTCGCCTAACTCCTCAGCCTATATAAAGCCCTTTCATCAACACTTAGACACAGACAGAAACCACAATCAGAAAATTACACAACCATCAGGGCAACACGCGCGCGCGCGCGCACACACAGACAGAGTAAGGGCAACGATAGCTTCTTTCAAGATCATCCTCATCGTCTTTCTGCCGCTTCTGGTTCTCGACACGAGCGATGGGCAGGTCCTCCCAACCCCCTGCTGCCGCTGGAACTGCTGCGATGGTAGGCCCGTCTGTTGCTCGGCCGGCGACAACATAGGCATGGCCACGGCCAACTCGCCGGTGGCTGCCGCCGTGTCTGTCAAGCATGCCAGGGCAGAGGGGACCGACGCGGCGGCAGTCGTCGGGGCCGGAAACTAGCGTCGTGATTTTCTCGTTCTGTGAAAGTTCTGTGGGTCCTCTGTTCTGCTGATCCTGCTAGCGCGTGCTGCTCCTCCTGCTTCTTCAATTTTTCCTTTACCCAATGTACTTGCGGCGAACAAAGTCCCAGTATTCTGCGTGTGATGGATGTATGGTTTGGTACTTTTAATAGTATATAGTTTGTGTTGCCAGTACTTATATTGATCAAATCCTCAAACTAATAAACTGCAGTGCACTTTCCGCATGTTATTACTAGTACAGATAGATTCACACGATTTCAAGTACTGCTAGCTAGAAAGAGAACTTGAACACCATGTCGTGCTTGTACACCTGCCCCGGCCTGAGGATCTGCGACGGGAAGTTGGGGTGGTTGACGGCGTCAGGGAACCCCTGCGTCTCGAGGCACAGAGCGCCGTAGCGCCCGTACACCTGGCCGCCCTTGCCCCTGACACCGTCGAGCCCGTTGGCGGTGTAGAACTGCACGCCGGGCTGGTCCGCCCACAGCTCCATCGCGCGGCCGGTCGCACCGTCCCGGACGCGTGCCACCCGCCGGAGGACCGAAGGCTGACGACCGTCCACGACGTAGTTGGTGTCGTACCCCGCGGCGCCGAGGCCCGCCATGCGCGCGCCCACGCGCGCCGGCTCGCGGAAGTCGTAGGGCGTCCCGGCGACGGGCGCGACGGCGCCCGTCGGGACGAGCGTCGCGGGGTCCACGGGCGTGTACCGGGACGCGAAGAGCTGCACCGTCTCGCCGAGTATGGCGCCGCTGCCGTGTCCGCCGAGGTTCCAGTAGGCGTGGTGCGCGAGGTTCACCGGAGTGGCCGCCTGCTTCCCGCCCCGCTCAAAAGTGGCGTTCATGCGCACGCTCAGGACGTAGCGGGACGATAGCTGGTACGTCACGTGCACGTCCAGGTCACCAGGGAAACCTGCAGCTTATTGTGTGTTTATATTAGTAATATTAGTAATAACAACTAAAAAGCTACGGTAGTAGAGGCACACAGTACCGTACCTTGCTCTCCGTCGAAGCTATGGTAGTAGAGAGTGATGTAGGGGAAGTCGCCGCCGGCGACGTGCTCCTTCACCGTCCATACGACCTTGCTGAACCCCCGGTGACCGCCTGATCATCTCAATCAAAGAACAAGAGTGAGGATCGAAGAACATGGCAGCAGGGAGTTAATGAATCAATGTGCGGAGCGCAATCATCATGATGATGTCATGTGTATTCGATCGAGTACGTACCGTGAAGCGAGTTGTTGCCGTCGTTGGCATAGAGCCGATACGCCTTCCCGTCCAGCGTGAACCTGGCGCCGGCGATCCTGTTGGCCACGCGGCCGATCAGGCCACCGAAGTAGGCCGTGCCGTTCTGCAGCGTGATGAGGTTGATGATAGGGTGCCGGCGCCGCGAAAGAGAAGTGAATGAAATCGAAGAGGAAGGAGGAGTTGGCGTGTGCGATGATCTTACAACGTACTCAGCGACGGTGTCGTAGCCAAGCACGACGTCGCCCAAGTTCCCTGTTCAGCCACAACAGAAAACACGAAATTTCTTCGGCAGAAACCGATTGGCATGTTCCAGAACCGCGAGGAACCCGTGGGTTCGTACGTACCTCTGGAGTCAGGGAGGATCACAGACATGAGAGTGGCTCCCCAGTTGGTGAATTTGATGGAGAAATCCCCCTTCCTGAGCTCGTAAACACCGACCACCTTCTTATTCTCCCCCCCCCCCCGCCGCTGCCGCCACATTATTGTTCCCTCCGCTGCACAGGCACAGGCAGAGCGCAACGAGGCTCAGGGCAAGCTGGTGCAGAGCTCTCGCCATTCCGAGAAGCCAGTGGATGGAAGAAGTGGCCACAAGTTTCCTCACTAGCACTCGTAACAGAATTTAAAGTGATCGATCGACTCCTTGGTTTGTGACCCCCCTAGCCGCTGTGGCTGGAGAGTGCGCTACTGCGGTCCACCTGCATAGTGTTGTCCGTATCTGCATCCGTCCGTCCATCCGGCCGCCTAGCCCTTACTCCTGAATAATGGAGGGCGGCTGCCAGTGTTTAGCACTTGGGTTGGGCGCGGCGTTACTGGACGCCACCGCCGCAACGGTGGATCCTGGATCCTGGCCTGGTTTGTGTGGTCGGTCTCTGGTTGTCGGCACCATCAGCTCCGTGCACGCAGTACCCTCATCTTCGGGCATCAAGCCAGTGTTGTCGGATTCAGGGCTGGAAGCACGTACAGACGCAATATGCTGACGCAGCGTACTAGCAGAACATCTTTGGGCGGCGAAAAATGTGTTTTTGCGGTGCTCGGTCACTTGCAGCACTGTCAAAAACGCCCCAAATGAAGCAAAGGATAACCTGCTCCTCTTGCAGCAATTTCCTTTTTTGTCCTGCTTTCGGAGCACCTCTGCTGGCTGCTGCCGCTGCTGGTGCTAGAAAACTTTGTCATCAAAATGAGAACAAATCGGTGAAGAAAATAAACATTTCAGACAAGAACGGCTCGCTTGCATGTCCCTGAGAATTACCAGCCTGATAATTCGACAGAATGTAGCAACAAGTACAGTTCCATTATTTAACATTGTCTGATCTTATCGTTCATTCAAGAAGAGCTACAACCTGATGAAAGCTTTCCAATTCCAAAAGCTTTCGGGCCTACCACTAACAATTTCACTCGTAAAAATGCCTCTGACACGTTGGTATCCAAACAGGAACACCTTTTTTTTTATGAAATACCAAGAACATCTTCTTTATAGACAGACAACCAATCTAACAGAAATATACCGTCCTTTTTTTCTTTTTTTTTGATGGATGAATAAGAGGAGTAGAAAACCCAAAAGACTTTTTGTTCACAGCTTGTCGACGTCGACGTTCCTGAAGCTCCCGCCAAGCAACGTCAGGAGGCCACCGCCGTGCACCCTTCCCTCCGGGACGGCGACCGCCCCTGCCTCTCGGCTCCTCACCGATGGCGGCGCGGCCGACGGTGGGGACCTCATGGAGTTGGGGACGAGCACCTGCGGAGGGATCAGCTCCTGCTGCCTCCACGCCCCGCCCACGGGCGACCCGTCGCAGTCCGACACCGTGCTCGCGCCCGACGACGAGTGCTCGTTGTTCACGCCGCTGGCGGACCGTACGATGCCGTGGAAGAGGCCAGGCCCGATCATGCCGCCGGCGCTGGCTCCTGCGCCCGCGGCTGCGCGGCGCTGCTGCGAGGCCACGAGCGTGCCGTGCGCGGCGCAGAGGCCGCTCCTGCCGCGTGCGAACTTCTCGCAGCCGCCGCCGAAGGTGCACCGCTTGCCGCCGCCGTGCGCCTTGCAGAACTCGGTGCTCCCCTGGGCGCTCTTGCCGCACCCGTCGACCCTGCACCGCTTGCCGCCGCCGTGCTTCACGCAGCGGTCGGTCCGCCCCCGCGCGCTCTTGCCGCACCCTGGCACGGCACACCGCTTCCCGCCGCCGTGCGCCACGCAGAACTCCGTGCCGCCGTGGACGCTCTTCGGGCACACCCCGCCGCGCTCGTACATGCACCGCTTCCCGCCACCGTGCGCCTTGCACAGCGGCGTGCTGCCCTCGGCGCCCTTGCCGCAGCCCTCGAAGACGCACCGCTTGCCGCCGCCGTGCGCCTTGCAGTACAGCGTGCTGCCCTGCGCGCCCTTGCGGCAGTCCGGGTACTGGCACCGCCGCCCGCCGCCGTGCGAGATGCACAGCCCGACCCGTCCCTCGGCGCTCCGGATGCAGCCCTCCACCGAGCACCGCTTCCCACCGCCGTGCTTGATGCACCGTCCGGACTTGCCGCGCGCGGCTTTCGGACAGCCGGCGTAGCCGCACCGTCGGCCGCCGCCGTGGGCGATGCAGTGATCCGTCTTTCCTTCCGCGCTTTTGGTGCAGCCCAGCTGCTGGCACCGCCGGCCTCCGCCGTGGGCCTTGCAATACGCCGTGCGGCTCTCGGCGCCCTTGTGACACCCGGGCTTCTGGCACCTCTGCCCGCCGCCGTGGGCGATGCACAGCCCTGACGCGCCTCTCGCGCCCTTCGAGCACCCTTTGAACCTGCACTTCTTGGGATACCGGCGGTTGGCCTGCATCCCAGGATAGCTTACCGTCGTGATAACGTCCGAGCTCACGCCAAACGAAGCCTCCGTCATGGATGCCGAAGGTTCAGGGCTGAGCCGCAGACCACCATGGGGAGCGTGAACAGTATTAGTATCTGCGATCTCCGTGTCATCCTCTTCAGCAGCTGAATAGTTTGGCCGAGGCGTGAAGAATAGGGACGGCATGTAGCCGCCAGAGCTCCTCCTCGCCGACGTTGATCCCTCGTCGATGGCACCAAATGAGATGATGTTTCCGGTGAAACCTTCGGAGCGTTGAATTGCTCCATCATTGGGGCGCTGATGAAGCCCGAGGGTCAGCGTCCCAGGATCACTGAAGGAGAAACTCTGACCGAATAAAGTCACTGGTGCTCTCGAGTGCTCTTCACTAGCAGGCTGGTTTTCAGCAGACTGCACCTCCGGAGTCGGAGTCGGACCAAGTCCAAGGACTAGCCTGCACGCATCATCTTGAGCAGGCGCATGACTCGATCTATTCAATCCTTTGAGGCCGTTCTCCATTGCTGAACCCAGCCGGTCTATGCCAAATGTTATCTGACTCTGACCATGGTTGCCTGATGTGAAGCTTGACACTGAGAATCCCATTGACACTGCAGAAGTATCCATCGGAGGCTGCTTTTTGTGGTGCAGGATGCCGGCAAAACCGTTATTCATCGAGGCTAAGTAATTTAGTAATAATGTGAAGGTGGTGGAAAGACAAGAAGAACTGTATCTCTGGACAGCGAGATTCTAGCTGATCTCTTATATGTGCGCTGAAGAGTAGACGAAGTGAAAGAATATCAACAGCAGTGAAGTACTATTTGATCCACCACTAACAAAGCCCGATGTGTCTGCCCGGTCCATTACAAGTACTACCTCGCTTCTATAGAAAATCGTGATCCAGGATGTACGTGATCTCTGATAGACAAAACCATCTGATGGAGAAATGTTCAGTGACAGTTAATCTGGTGGAAGCAGAGAGGAAGGACAAGTTCTGTTTGCTCTGCCTGCAATATCTTCGGACTAGAACAATACTGGATAAACAAAAACAAAAAAAAGGATCGCTTTAGATGGAAAAACACATAAAACAATTTCGGAATACGAAAGTCAAGAAACAGTACAGTACTTAAGGATGACCTTGTGAGCATACACAGAACTATTACTGCTCTTGAGAAATTTTTAATTTTTAATTCATTATAAGGAAATTAGTAAACATATAGAACCAGTCATATGCATGAAGAACATTGACCAGGACTCTATGATTGGGCCTATATCTTATTGGCAACCCACAAAAAAGTCATGCTAATGGAGAGGAAATTAATGGCAAAGTAAAACATAACTACCCCCCAAAAAGGCTTTTTTTATATAAATAAAACATAGTTTGTATAAGTATACTATTCATGAATTGTACAGTAGTATGATTTTTCCTTTTCCAATCTATAGTGTTCTCGGCGCTACTTTGGATAAAGGAAAGAAACGATGATGCCACGCACGTACACCATGAATCAGAGCCAAAAATCATGAAAGGCGTCCCGTGATTACTTCATCGGTATGTCAACATCTTTGATTCTCTAAAAGAAGATACGTTGACATATTGGCAGAACTAGCTAAGCCACTCTAAGTACGTGCCAATTATTTTGGTACAATCAAAATAATTGATGCAATCAACATGATGACTCAGCTATTGACACCGGGCGTGTTCTCATAGAACTATACTTGATTTAAGACTAAAATCCATGAGCGGATTTTCTAGGATAGCAGGAAGAGCCATTCAGTTGACTCGGGGGGTAGAGCATTCCAACAGCCATGGAAATCGGTTCGGTTCAGCTCAAACTTTTTGGCCTCCCCAACAACAACAACAACAACAAAAAGTCAGAATCCTTTTTGGTACAGGAGAATTTTGCTGGCTGCTGCAAGATTCTTATACATTCTGTTAAATTCAGGCTCTAGGTAAAGTGTTTAAGATACTCAACGTAGAACTTGAACATAATCATTCGAAGTGGATCCCAAGAGAAACAAAACTTGAAGCAATATCGAAAAGTATCCTTTCTGATGGTCTTATTTACATGCCTGGCCAAAGCATAGTGAATATGTTGCCAGCTGCAGACATGGATATCAATTATCAAAGCTAAGGACGGACATATGGATAAGAACCAGAATTAGATTTAGAAACCATTTTTTTTAAAAAAAACAACAACAAAATAACAAGGATGGAAAACAGCCGCGCATAAACCTCAATACAGTACAGAGAGCATAAAGACAGTTTTTTTTTTTTTTGCAGGGAGCATAAAGAAAGTTGCTCGCTCACTATAATTTATCTCTAATAAATGCACAAAATTAAGAAGAAGGGCATGTCGATCGCTAAAGGCCTCAACCCTGCAAACAGTATCTGAAACTCAAACTCGCAGGACATTTCAGAGCCCGGAGTATTAAGACCGCAAAAGACGACAGAGGAAACTACCATCCCGCAGCGTCCTAGCCCACCGTACCCCTCAACCGACCCACAAAAACGCACGCAAAAAATCCGGACAGCAGTACTCAAACGAGAAGTGCGCCATGAAACGGAGGCAGATCTGAACGAACCCGATCACGGCCGGGCATCCATGACAGGAAGCTCAGATCATCACCGGTCAGAATCGAGAGCTCGCGCGTCCCTGGCGGAAGCTACCACACACGCGCGTGCATGCCAGACCAAGGCCCCCCACCCCCAAACACGAGGCACAACTGAACATGTATCCAAGAGAATTACGACCGGATAGCGGCAGAGCTCGTCGTCGAGCAGAATCTACGCAAAGGAAACAGAGGAGGAGAAGCGAGAGAGAGAGAGAGAGAGAGAGAGAGGGAATCTCACCTTGCATCTCAAGGAAGAGAATCGCAGGCGCAGAAGGCAGAGGGAAAGAGAGAGAGAGAGAGGGAGATTATATTATGGGACAGGACAGTAGGGGAGAGAGAAGAGTTGCTCAGTTTTATGGGCATCCGGCCGACGGAGCATTCGTTGTTGTTGCGGGGGGGTGGGGGGGCCTTCGTTCGTTCGCGCGAGCGGCCGGCGCGCGACGTCACGTACGACGACGCCTTTCCCAGTCCCACACGCACCGCACGCGCACGAGCCCTGCCTGGCTCCATGAGCCGGCTAGGCAGGCGGGTTGAGCTCGATTGGAACGGGCGGGCGGGCCCTTCAGCCGGTGGGGGGGTCTCGCTCGTCGCGTTGCGTGTGTGGTCCATGTTAGCTGGGGGTGCGTTTCGCGGGGCCACAACCCCGTGGATTTTTCGGCCGGTCTCGCCGGTTGCTACTTTTGAAAAACTGCGACAGTATAGGCGGCGTTGAGGGGGGAGTTCTTGATGCCGATGTTTCAAAAAAGAATCTCCGTGCAGTGCAGTGTGTGTTCCTGCAATGCAGCAAACGCCGCCCTCTTTGTTGAATTATTGCCCGTGGCAACTATAGCTAGTAACAACATGTTTCAGAATCTTGATGTGCGGGTGAAATTACTTTAGCTGCTTTTTGACAAGTCGCATGTTCGGTTTAGAGCACCAAATATGGACATACATGTTTCTGCTTTTCTTTATTCCGATAAGGGCCCGCTGATTTCCGCGTCATACAAATAATGCCTTTTGCCATCCTATATAAAAAAACACAATGCCTTTTGGTCTACAAGTGAGCCATGAAAGAATCTAATTAATTAATTGAGAGGATACTAGAAAATAATCTACCACGCTGTTCTTAAATTGTTACGGTTAGGACACGACTACTTAGTTAACTTAATGAGAATGGTGACTGGTAACTTCTTCCAAAAAAGAAAAAGAAAATAAAAATGGAGATTGGTACCGCTAATATGTAATAAAGTCTAAGGACAATTAGAGGATTATTAGTTGCAGCTTACCGACCTAATTAGATTCATCTAACAGTATCATGGGAAATCTACACGTAATTAAGTTCTTTCGTTCGCTGCTGCACTTTGGCATGACATGTACTGTCAATCACACAACATATATAGAATACGTATTAAATAATGATCCTAGCTAGTAGTACACGTACAATATGTACAAACGAAATTCAAACCGCGGTATACAAGCTATCTATGCAACAAACCGTGCGAGTGAACCACCTCCATCCTCCCTAGCTGCGGAGCTGCCTCACCATCCGATTCCCTTTCAACAAAAAAAGTAAGAGGTTATGAGCTGTGTTGGAAAAGGTCGACACAGTTACGCGATTGGCTAGTGCGTTACGTGCATAAGTTGCGCTGCTTGTTGGGTCCTCTCATGCTGGATGGATCCTTTTCCACGAGGAGCAAGCACTTGAATTGGTTCGGTTGTTAGTCAGATTCCGGTGCATGGACCCTACGTATTATTGTTCCTTTGTGCCCACTTGCATGTCTTGATGTTTAGTTTAATATATATTCCCTTTGCAAAAAAAATGTTTAATATATACTCCTTAATTAATTGAGAGTTCTTCAAAGAGGAGAATATCAATAGACAAATGTCACGGTGCAACGTTCAAATAGGCACGAAAACTAGTACTCCTATCTTTGCTTCTAGAAGTAATCTACATTTTTATTTTTATTTTCCGATGGCTTGTACTGTACATTTGGTAGTATGTCAGTAGGTTTTGGCTTCTAGTTAAATATTTTTTTCTTTTTTTTGAAGGTATATTCGGGATGTCTTCACCCCCAACTGGTTCGTTAGATTGTACAATTTGGATTACAGATTAAGATTGACCAAAGTGAGACATGACATGAGTGGGTCTTAAAAAAGAACTACTAGTACGCAATTTAGCGAATATGGCATGGTACAAATTTCAGTATATATACTGTGTATGCTTTTTTCAAGCAGTGCATATATTCTGGAAGCAAAGCATAGCATCCGATTATGGCGGTGGTGGAGCAGATGATTTGGGTCGCCTCCTCAGTCCTCACCCTCTCGCTGAGTCGTCGCAGTCGCAGTCCCTCTCGCCTCAAAGGCCTGATTGGACGGATTCGATTCCGCGATTGGCTGAGCCGCTTTGGTTCAGGGCTGCCACCGGCCTCTTGATTCCCGGCTCGACTCGACGTACGTACGTAAACGGCTTGGCTCGGCTCGCCCACGACGCGCCCGTTCACGCAAGCGGTTCGCCGTGACAGACACGCGTCGCGACTCTAGCGGCCCGCTGGCCCCGGTCTCGTACCTCGCTCACGCGCCCGAGGCGCCCCCACGATTAAAATACTGGCCCCTTCCCCACCGACTGGCACGCCGGCCAGCGGAATCCAGCCCCGCATGTCAGCGAAGGCCAGTGAATCTGAAGGGTGAGATTCCTTGGGTAGGTCACGGTGGGCCCGAGGCGTGCCTCCACCGGAAACAAGCCACTCGCGGCGCGGGGAAGAAGGCTCTGGCGCCCGACCCGACGCGCGGAAGAAGGCGACGGTGGCCCTCTCGCTGCCCCCCGCGTGGAGCGCCGCCACTCGCCGTCGTCGTTGGTCCGGGCCCCGGTCGTGTCGTGGGGACGCCGACGAGGAGCGCGAACGGAGGACGAGCGAGGTGGTGGGGTTGGTTGGTGGCGGTGACGTCAGTGGCGAGTGGAGGAGGATGGCCGTGTGAGCCGGTGGGGTGGGGGTTGGCCGGGAGGACGGACGTAACGCGACGCGGCCGCGCCGGTCGCTGTCGGCGAGTTTATGAGGTCCCAGCCGGCTCGCCGGAAACCCGCACGAAATTAACACGGCGCTCGTAGTATAGAATAGATCGATCCAATGCAATGCATGCAACGTGTGTGGACGCTCGCTCAGTTGCGAGAGTTTTTTTTTAGTTAATTTTCATTTTTTCTGCTCCATCGTCAGCTGACTATATCGCGTCAGTGTCCGATCGCATGAGCGCGCGCTGAGCTGAGGCTCTCTAATGTCGATGCTCTCTCTAGTCTAGCTGGCTCGGGTCAACACGAAAGCAAAGCAGAAGGCGGAAACTCGGGCCACCGCAGCGCAAATGATTGGCCGCGCATGCAGTCTCGTACACAGTCGTACTACCTATACTACTAGTAAAAGTCATCGATTGTAGCTTGGTGGATAGTGCACGCGGGGTTGTTTTTTCACTCTGAAATTAAATTAACGGCGTGCTACTAAGAAATCGCTCACATGTTCTATGCGTTTACATCTAAGTACATTTCATATGTTCATTTGAGACGAAGTTAGCGGAGCGAGGTTTGAATGCGTACGTTCTCGCTCGACTTCTTCTCTCAACGTCTCGACGTCTCGTCGTCTACACGCATGCAGTGCAGTCGAAAATGATATGAGAGTTGACTGGACCATGCATCAACCAGCTGATTGGATTGAAAAGTAGCTTAAGCTGCTAGACCCGCTTTCGAATTGGATTGGACGCTGGAGAGGCCGGTGAATGGTATGGTAGGTAGGTTATCGTAGGTAGTATCTTAGACTAGTCGTAGCTCGCTCAATGGTAGTAGAAAATAATGAGTTACCGACGAAAAATTAAACGCTCATATATATATATATATATATATATATATATATATGACGTTTACAGAATCTAAATCATCATCTGTGTGTGATCTAGCCGAGTGGATGCTGACCTCAGACAGTTGTGGTGTGATGAGGACTGTAGATAGATATCGAGTAGCGCACGGCCTAACCATCTTGGTTTAAACTGAAAGCTGTTGCTGTGTCATGGGGTAAAGGCCGGCCAGTTGGGGCTAGAAAATAGTACCTTTTTAAAAAAACTTAAAGCAGTATACAAAACAGTACCTGAAAATCTTATCACCATCATTATAGTGTTGGAGTATTTTTTATTGTTTAGATATTACTGTTTCGTAGAAAGGGAGTTGTCTTGATGTCCAAGTTTACAGTACTCTATATATATCATTAAATATGCACAAACTGTCCCTATAAACATCAGCATAGCATGCCGCAGCTGCAAACAATAATCCATTTCATCAGGTAATTAAGTGACACCTGAGACCTGACTGGACATCCACATCCCTCTCTGGCTAGCTTATCAAAATGTGTGGCTCTGGTGCTCTAGCTAGGTACGTTCAGTGGTCTGAGCTTTTCAACCGCGCTGGTTAGAGTTGTATCATTTCGCTCCAATCATGCCCGATTTTTAACGCTTTCCAGTGCAACTTGAATTACTAATAATAGGTCAACAAAATCACCATGGCTTTTAATTGGCGATTGACAAATGAGATAAATATGATGTATCAAGCTGATCGCTTTGCACCAAACCTATATGTACAGACCTCAATCTGGTCTACTATCTAGTCTCCACAGCAGGGAAGCTTGAAGAACTAACGTTGCTGTTTCAACCATAACATTCAGAAGCTAGTTCGGACTCAGGACGACATTATTTATATTATTGATTGCTGCATTTTACACTAAAAGATGCTTGTTTTGTTTCAGAAAGATACCCCAATTATCTGGATGAAGCAAACCATCCAGCTTATATGTAGCACCGTTTTGTTTCATTTCTGATCTCGAATTAATCAAGCCTTTTATTTTTGAGAGTTATAACATTATTGGTAGCTGGCGATCTGACGCTCCTATATAGGCCAGTCTGCCCAACAAACATGGAGTCATCCAATGACATGCTATCAAGCTGCATTATGCACTTGATTAATCGGCGGCGTTCTCATGCAGTGGATAGTGCCAATGGTTTGATGGATTCTTCCAGATTCAAAAGGACAAGATCGCCTCTCAACAAATGGCTTGATGAATAATTAAACTAACCTTGGAGTTGGAGCAATAAGAAATTCTCTACTTGCATGGTCAGTGACGCAAGCCACAACCATTGGAGCACCACAAAGGTTTATCTGAATATATAAGCTCCTGCCAATTATCAACGCCTAGCGGCAACCACTGGCAGATTTTATAATGTTGGAGCTATGCTATATCGAGTAAGGAAGATTCTACACACACATATAGTAGGTCCTCAGACCTTCACTGACAGCCCGGCCCTAGACTTTTTCTATCTGTCCCACCTTTCAGTAATTTCAGTGACAGTATGGGATTGCTTGCATATGCGGACCCGTGAAATCGGATTGTCCGTGAAATCTGTGGCTCAGCACGCTCACGCGTCCAGAGTTTGCTAGCTAACACACTGAGGCGAAAATTCAAATGTCCGTGCTGGTGGGTGTGTGCTTAGCTAGGGCATGTTACCCTTTGGGAAACCATTGGAATCAGTGGTTTTGGCAACCTGCAGGTGATTAAAAATTGCGCATGATGGACAGTGAAGTTGGGCAATTAGACTTGATTAATCGATTTCATAATAAATATATTGCAGTCCACGTAACCGAGCACGGCTGAAGAGAAACTCCGGGGATCGACAAACCTCCAGCTAGGTTGCACGTAATGAGTGATTAAAAAAAGTATCAGGAGTTCGTTGCTGCAGTAACCTAATAACAGAGCGTACATCACGTACGTCAAAGACGTACGTTTGGGCAGTGCGGAAAGGCGCCGCGTACGTCAAAATCTTGCCTTTTGTGAAGTGCAAAAGGGTACCGCTAGTGCGAACCCCGTATAAAAGAAGATGTATGGATTTGGTTTTGCTCATTTTTTTTCTGCAGAATGGCTTATCATGGCACCTATGAGACAAGTGTGTTAGATTTCCTTGCAGTGCTTGTAACTGATCGATTAAACCAGCATATGCCATCAGGTGTATAGTGACTTCAAATTATATATATAGCGCCTCAGGGTATATTGACGTTTTTAGAAAAATCCTGTGCAAGTTGAAGGTACAAATATTTATTTTCATAACCATCGCTGATCGCTCTATGGTAACCCTTCATGTTTCCGAAAGAGTATTGTTGATAACGATGACAACAATGCAACATAATTTTATATACTTCAAAAAAATAATAATGTAAGTAATTTTATTATTAGAAAGGCCACTACTAGCGCAGTTATTGAAATGCCGAGCCACACTACATCACCATATGGAAGTCTATAGATGGTGAGGCTACCAAGTATTTTGTTTCTTAAGTAATTAGGACCAATAAGGATGTTGTTTAGCATTCCTTGGAAGGTAATACTTTGGTATGAGCAAATGGTGGGATTCTACGGCAAGGTGACATGGATAGTGTGACAACCCTCCAATCTTGATTTGATGGCTGTGATCTGACAACGAATGCTAAACAACATCCTGGGGTTCCTAAGAAAACAAAATGCTAAACAACATCCCTGCTAAACAATCAATTATTCGACTCCAAATGCTTAAACTAATCTGAAATTTTTTTGTACGTCATCATTTCTATATATCCTTGAGCTAGTTCTAGGTGGATGATTGATTTGACATGCTTTCTTATTATCTCTAATCATTTTTTTTAGATAATGGAACAAAGGTCCCAGCCTCTACTATTTAGAATAGTACACAGCTTAGATGAAACACACACCCGACAGCCATTAGGCCCAAAGTTCTCACAAAGAGAAGGCAAAACACTTAAGCAACATAGACACAGACATTTACTAAAGAACTAAGGACTAGTCCTCAATTCTATTCCGAAACTTCCACCCATACTTCGTGAAGACTTCCATGATTACTGTCTCCAATATTCTGCAACCATCCTTGAGCTTCTGTCTCTCCTCCTCCTTATGTAGACCCGACCATTGTCGAATCCAGTATGTCGCCCTGAAGATTACCTGTAAATAAGTATCAGTTTTTGTCTTGTTAAATACCACATCATTTCTATTCAACCATATCGCCCAACAAAGAGCTGTAGCACCTAATAAAATTTGGACTTTAAGCTTAGAGCGAATGCCATGAAGCCAAGAACCAAACAAATTCTCAATGCTAGTAGGAGGTCGAATTCCAAACGTGATGAATACGGTATTCCAAACAAAACGTGCAAGATGGCAATCAAAGAAAAGATGTTGAATAGACTCCAAAGAGCTACAAAAACAACACTTCACACAGCCATGCCAATTCCTTTTTGCAAGATTATCTTTAGTTAGAGTAACACCCTTCTGAAGATACCAAAGAAAAATTTTAATTTTTAGAGGTACCCGAATTTTCCAAAGTGGACTTTTATACGGCACAACACCTTCTTGTACCATACTAGTGTACATCGAGTTAACCGTAAAGGAACCACTTTTATTAAGATTCCAAATAAACACATCCCTACCAGTAGTGAGGTTAACGTGCACAATTTGGGTAACTAAACTGTGCCAAGCACTTAGACTTGAATCTTTTAACCCTCTTCTGAAGGACACATTCAGTGGAATCATGCTTAGGACATTTGCCACTGTATCATCCTTCTTCCTAACAATCATATATAAATTCGGATATGTCTTACAAAGAGGTTTATCTCCTAACCAAGTGTCCTCCCAAAATCTAATTTGAGACCCATCTTGAACTGTAAAGTGTCCGCGAGCTAAGAACTCATCTTTGACTTTCATAAGTCCTGACCAAAAATGAGAATCCCCTGGTCGTTTACTAACTTGAGTTAGAGTTTTGTTGGACAAATATTTCTTTCTTAGAAGATTCTGCCAAACTCCGTCCTCATTAATTAACTTAAACAACCATTTGCTCAAAAGACACTTGTTCTGAAGGTCTAAATTTTGTATTCCTAGTCCTCCATAATCTTTTGGCTTACACAAAATGCTCCATCTTGTGAGTCTATATTTTTTCTTGTGCTCATCACACTGCCAGAAAAATCTAGACCGATAATAATCCAACTTTTGAAGCACCCCTTTTGGTACCTCAAAAAAGGAGAGCATAAACATAGCTAGGCTAGATAAAACTGAATTAATCAATACTAGCCTGCCTCCAACAGATAAGAGCTTTCCTTTCCAACTACAAAGTTTCTTTTGGAATTTATCCTCAATAATAGCCCAATCTTTATTTGAAAGTTTCCTATGGTGCATGGGAATTCCTAAGTATTTAAAAGGCAAGCCTCCAGTATTACACCCGAAGAGCTGCGCATACTCTCGTTCATATTCCTTAGCCTTACCATAGCAAAACAACTCGCTCTTATGAAAGTTAATTTTCAATCCTGACAATTGTTCAAAAGCGCTTAACACTAATTTTAGCTCTTTTCCTTGTAACAAATCGTGTTGCATAAAGAGAATGGTATCGTCTGCATATTGCAGAATAGAGAGACCATCTTCCACAAGATGTGGAATAACTCCATGAAATTTCCCTTGTGATTTAGCTCTCCCAATCAATGTTGCCAACATATCCGCAACTAAGTTAAATAGGATAGGTGATAAGGGATCTCCCTGCCTTAATCCTTTCTTAGTTTGGAAATAATGGCCTAAATCATCATTTACCTTGATACCTACACTACCACCTCTTACTATTTGATCAATCCACTTACGCCATCTCGTTGAAAAGCCTTTCATTCTCAACGTTTGTTGAAGGAATGACCATTTTACTTTATCATAGGCCTTCTCGAAGTCTAGCTTCAATATTACCCCATCTAATTTTTTCTTATGCATCTCATGTATGGCTTCATGTAAAATGATAACCCCTTCCAGAATATTCCTACCTTTCATGAAAGCCGTTTGTGAAGGCCTAACAATTTTTTGTGCCACTAATGCGATCCGATTTGTCATTACTTTAGTGAATATTTTGAAACTCACATTTAACAAACAAATAGGGCGATATTGTTGAATCTGCGTAGCCTCTTTTTGCTTCGGTAATAATGTAATTATTCCAAAGTTGAGACTAAAAAGTGGCAGATCCCCCTTGTGAAACTCATCAAACAGGGCCATTAGGTCCTCTTTGATGAGTCCCCAAAAAGCCTGATAGAACTCTGCAGGAAAGCCATCAGGACCCGACGCCTTATTGTGTTCCATTTGAAAAATAGCATCCCTTAACTCCTCTTCCTTAAATTGGTCATTTAAAATTTCATTTTCTATAGCAGAAACCTGTGGTATATCATCTGTAAAAGATTCCATCATAGTAAAATAGTTATCCGCCGGAGCGCCAAAGAGTCCCTTATAGTAATTGGTGATGTATTTTTTGAGATTTCCATCACCTTCTATAACCCCCTCTTCTTGCTCTAAGCGGAATATCCGAGTCTTTCTGTGCTTTCCATTAGCTACTAGGTGGAAATATTTAGTATTACAATCGCCAGCTAACAACTTAGTTGTTTTGGCTCTTTGATACCATTTTATTTCCTCCTCTCGCAGCAAATGCACAAGTCTTTCCTTATAGTAATGTTTCAAATCAATCTCTACATCAGTGAGATGTTGTGTTTCCGCTTTTTTATCAAGATCATTAGATTTTTTAATTAGCTCTTCCTTTTCTTTTTTATATCCACCACTTGTATTCTTAGCCCAACCCCGTAAGAATTGTCTAAGTCGTTGGATTTTAAATTGCCATCTTTGTAGTGGTGTTTTCCCTCTTTTCTCCCTATTCCATACTTGTGACACCAATTCAGAGAAGCCGTCACGCAACAACCATCCAAGTTCGAATTTGAAAAGTGGTTGTTTATACCCATGTGTACCGCTACCGGTATCTAATAGCAAAGGGGTATGGTCTGATATTTCTCTAGTAAGAGCACGCACAGTTGCTAAAGGAAACTTAGTTTCCCACTCTGTACTTTCTAGAATTCGATCCAGCCTCTCGTACGTCGGATTCTCTCTAGAATTAGCCCATGTAAACTTCCGGTTAGACAGCTCAAGCTCTCTCAAGTTTAAGCCATCTATAACAGCATTAAACAAAAAGGGCCACCTGCTATCATACTTGTCGTTATTCTTTTCTTGTGGCCCTCTTATGATGTTAAAATCACCGCCAACAAGAATCGGATGTGTCTCCTTAGCACATGTTTGGACTAATTCTGTGAGAAAATTTTCCTTAAGGTCCGACTGTGCAGCTCCATAGACCGCTATCAGCACCCATCGGAAATCATCGACTTTATTTCTAAGATGAAACTTAACATAAAAGTCACCTTCATCAATGCTACCAATATCAAAGACCTCTAGATTAACCCCAAGGAGAATACCACCTGACCGACCATGAGGTTCAGTCCAATGCCAAAGAAACTCTTGTCCCCCACACATATTATTAAGAACCGTTTTTGAGAAATCTTTCTTTCCGGTCTCCAAGAGAGCGATAAAGTCTAGCTTTTGCTCCCTTGATGTATCCGAAAGGAACCTAAATTTAGCCAAGTCACTAAGACCTCTGCTATTCCAAAAAATTCCTTTCATTTCGAACCATTTTTATGTTTTTTAATCACCCTAATCTTAGGCTTCTTTTTCTCTCTTCGTAGAGACAAGGATTTATTTTTTTTGAAGATGGTTTGAAAATCACAACTTAGGTGATTCGCCTCCTCATCCATAACCTCCTCCATTAGGTCACCACATAAGTGACCAAGAGTGAGATTTTCAATTTCCTCATCGTCATCCTCAAAAAGATGATCTGAACAACTAATACTATTTGTACTAAGTTGTTCCTCATTAGCTTTGTTAACTCGGTCTAGTTCAATTGATTTTAACAAGTGAACTGAATCTGAAACCTCATTAGAATTCATGCCTATATTAACACCTAACTCATGAAAGGAAGACACAATAGAATCAACCGAAAGAGAAAGGAAAGACATATTAAACTTATTACCTTCAGAGAAGTCCAGATTCTTCCAAGCCGTCCTCTTCTTCGCCTTGTTCATGATAGGTTCACTATCAGACTTTTCCAGCCTTGGACTTGCCCGCTTTGGAGTTGTTGTAGCCTCGACAATAGCAGCAGCAGCCGCCACCGCTGCCGGCAGAGAAGCAACCGTCGCTGCTGCCGCCGGCCGGGAGGCTCCCAGCTTCTCCCGCGCTTGCACAGGTGCGCTAGCATCTTCCTGAACATTTGCCTTGTCGCCCTTCATCCCTGGTGCGCCCAACAGCAGCTCTGCGTTCTGCACAGTGGCACCCTTAGGCGCCATAGTTGCATGCTCCTGTGATGACGCCTGCCCAGCTATAGGTGGTGGCAGAGGAGATGCCATCACAGCACGCTCCACCTCCATCTCTTTTTCCTGACCTACATAATCTAGTAAATCATCGTCAGACACATCACTTTCAACTAACCCATCAATTGGCATCTCATCATCTTCAGCTAGAACGCGATCTGCACATTCTTCAATTGCTTTATCAACAGCCATGTCAATAATACTTTTTGCCATGTTCTGAATTTTCTCCTCCATGAGGTGCTTTGCGTTCATCTGATCCCCCTTCATAGCAGGTCCATTTAAATTTCCATCTTCCTCTATTACCATGTCATCCGGCTTTGCTCTCTTTGCATCTCTATCAGGCACCGTGTCATCTTGTTTTGTACCATCCTCTTGCTTGTCGTCACCATCTCCTTCCCCATTTCCGAAATCAAGCTCCACCTCATCGCCGTTTTCATCAAAACCCACCCGTTCCATCTCAAGCATAAGCTCGAAGTAGTGATCTCCAATAACCACATCAATATCGGGTGGTAGGAGCGACGGGTTCAACACAGCAACAAGAATCCTACCATAGTCATTCTTACGAGTTGTTTTCATATCAACCATTTGAGTGGAGCCAAGCATCGTGCCCACTGCCCAAAGGTTCAAGTAAGTCCTTAATTCTTTCCTGATGCCCTTCACACGGATCCAAACCTTAGGTAGCAGAAAACCTTCTTCTTTTGCATGCCATTCTTTGAATAGCAACCTAGCACCTGTAGCAACTCCATTCTCAATCACATCCGCACCTCCATATGCCATTGATCTATGAAGCTCAGCTTTAGAAGGGAATTGAACAACAAAAGAGTTCTCTTTATGAGCACTAGGATCCCATTTCCACTTTGCCGGAACAATTCTTCGTAGTTGAGCCACAAGCTGTTCCTTGGACAAAGAACCATCACTAACAGTCACTAAAGCAAACTTGGAGTCTTTCTTCTTCGGCAATGGTGCGTGGGGAATGTGATAAAATCCCAATTCTGCCACTGCATAACCTACGGCCTGTGCTGCTGGCTTGGGAAGCTTCAGAATAGGACATTTGTGGTTGACATGATCATGGCCATCACAGATGTCGCAATAAACCTCATTAACGCAATCAGCTGTCATATGTCCTTTCTGTGAGCAACGGCCACAAACTTTAGCCTTGCCACCTGCTCGCTTATGATTAGGATCACCACCACCTAGCTCAGCATGATCCACCTCCATTCCATCAACATTGACATCTCTATTGTCTTCAGCAGTGTGCTGTTGCGAATCAGTACTCTGATTTGAGACAGCCATTGCCGACGATGCCGGCGGCGTCCGCCCCACGGGTGCTGCCTTGACTGTCTTGCTAGCTGCCGCCTCCGCGTAAGACGTGCGCCCAGCAGCACCCCTGCCGGTTGCAGGGAAGCTACGGCCACCGTGCGCCCGGAAGTTACGCCGTGGCCAGCCGCGACCGCGGCTGTGATGCTGAACAAAATCCACGTATCCGGGATGAAAGCCCCTACCGACACCTCTGAATCCTCCTCCATGCTGAGCACCTTCATAATCATCCTCTGGTTGACCATGGTAGCCGGCTGTGCCACGTCCAGGTCCAGCGCCCACCGGGTCGTAGCCCCGGCGACCGCCAGTACCGCGCCATTCCATTGTGCCTGCACCGCGAGGAACACCGCGCCCGCGCGATGCGGCACCGTCTCCGCCTTGCATCTCCTCGCGCAGAGGCACCGAGACGACAGCAGCGTGTGTGCTTTTGGAATGCGAAGCGAAAGTCTTGGTACTACGAATTCCTGTACGAGAGAAGAAAAGACCAAGTCCCGTTGGAAAGGAGCAGCAGGCCAAACGCCCACTGCTCCGGGTTAGTAAATGACGACCCAAATTACAAGGCTCATAATCACCTGACCGTCGACCTCCCTTAAGCGCTTCTGGAATCAACGATTTTGAATTTGAAACCGCACCCCCCTGGCTACCTCCTGATTTCGCCGGAGACGAAAGAGATAACAGCGCACCGGACTGGTTTGTTGCAGACGAGCTCGTCGGGGTCGCTGGTGACTTACTCACCTGCGCCTTGGCGAGCGCATCGCCGAGTGTACGCAACGGTGACGTTCTTCGCTCTGGCAATGGCCCGCGCCATGGCTTATACGGCATACGCCGTCTAGCGACGTCTTCCACCATTCGACTTGCCAAGCGACCAGGCTTTTCCCCTGCAAAACCAGAAGCCGAACGCACCTTTGGCGAAGTACCGTGCTGAAGATTGGCCTCCGCCATAAGCACCTCGTCGACGGTATATCCTGCCGCCAGCATATCTTTGAGCACCTCATCGGAAGAGAGCGAGAACTTCTGATTCTTCTCGCCCTCATCTTCCTCATCAGAACTTAGCTCCTCTGACAACGCCCAGAATCTGGAGCCAAAAGGACTGCCCCGAGCTTCCAGTGCACCATCTGCCTCCCTCGCTGACTTCGCCGGTGCAGAGTGTCTCCAGAAAGCCCCTAAGCTAGACACCCCACTCCCGAGTGACGCATGCTCCCTACCAGTGCCTAGCGCCGGCGGGGAAGAGAGATCGTCGTCTTGGTCCGGAGAGGAGACGGGATGCTCGCCTCTCATGTTCGTCTCATAGTATGAGGTCCATTATCTCTAATCATGGATTGGACTATATGATTTACTAGTAATTACATTAGGATGGGCAAGTGCCCCTGTGCTCATAAAACACACATGCCTACTAATGTGGTGCCGCACCACACACCCACCCCGTTGCCACAAAATCCGTTCAAAATCTATGGCATCAGCTGTGTTTTAACCGTGTTTCGGATTTTGCATTAGATTACATATGTAAAAATTGGCTAGTCTTGCAGCCAATAATTAAATGCTCCCTTTGTTTTCTTTTTAAAAAAAACAGTTGTTGGGACAAAAAAAAATTTAGTTTATTTTTGAACTATAATTGTTATCCTGACGACTATATTTTATAGAGTTAGTAAACTGTAACATGAATGCCATAATAAGTTGCTTATAATTCAATGACGTTCCAATTTCGTATCAAAAACTGTCCTTTTTTTTTGTCATCACCGGTACCAGATCACGCATGATAGCTACCTGCATCTTTTTGAATCATAAATTCGTAGCGGCGCTCCTGCCAAACCAATGATCTGTGAGGTACCTTCTGAATCTGGGATAGGTCCAACATAACCCACGTAGCGTTTGCTGCGAAACGTCCAAGATCACCCATAAACTAAGGGATCGTTTCATTCGCCAGCAGGAGTTAACAACACCGCCGGGTCAATTTCAGTTTAGTATGAAACAGAAGATTCCTGCTCCCGGCCCCGTCGACTGGAATCCAGCTCTTACAGTATTATAATGGCCAAAGCAACTTGGCATGTCTTTAATGTCGGAAGCGTCGACTTTTTGTAGAGCTAGAAAAATGCAGCTAGCGTTTTAAGGTTGTGTAGCATTATTATCAGTTGGTGAGAGTTTTGCAACAGTTTTGCATATTGCTGATGAATCGCTAGATTTTAACTGTTGATGTTAGGATAACAACTCTTGTTTGAGTTTAAACTAAAATTATAATTAACGATAACAAGGAATATTTCAGACGTGTAACAGATAGATGGCAGTGCAGGGTGGTGATATCATTTTTCATCCAAGATAGAACCCCTGCGAATACGGAGGGCGATGGCCACTCCATTGAACATGTCAGAAAAGGAGTGCAGGCCATGAGTGAACTAACAGGTTGCGTTCCTGTTCCTTCATCCTAGTACTAGCAGTAGCAGAGAGTTTTTTTTTTTTTCTTTTTTTTGAAATTCAGTAGCAGAGAGTTGGTTTCCGATGTGCAGAGCAACGAACGCCTTGTGTTCCTGTGCGCAAGCGAGACTACGAAGCGGCTTATTTTTCGAAGAGGAACGAAACGGCCTGTTATTAGTGGGGGCATCTCGCTCGCTCGGCCTAATATGAATGCCAGTCCTAACGCGGCAAGGCCCATAAAGGATATACGAAGTAGTACTAGATGGGCCAAGGCAACACTCACCAACAAGCTACGTCTCCGTGGGGGTGGGATGCACGCAGCACGCCGGATTTATGAATTTTTGATACTAGATCTTTTAGATGTTTTAGGTATCTTCTCATTGAGAAAAATATTTATTTTATAAATCAAACTATGTGGACAAAAAAAAATTTCGAGGAAAATATATGAATAATTGAAATAAATTATACCAAAAAATACATATATAGGTAATATAATAATTTATCTTTATGTAAAATTTTAAATTGCAATGAATCGTGAGTGAGGATATATGAAAATTTCCTCGTGGGTCATATTATAATTTTCGAATTTTGTAGTGTGTTAGATCTAAAAACACGATTTTGCAGTGTATCACAATATGAAGTCATTAATATATATTGTAGAATACCAAGTAAAATACATTTCGACCTTATGCTTCGTTACGGTTCGAAAGCGCTTGATGTCGTGTTGCTGCCTTCCGGCGGAAGCCACCACGTCCGAGTCCCTTCTGCTGGAAGCAACCATGAGGCTGCGACTGCTCGTCTTGGTCCGATAAGAATTCTTCCATATATAACACAGAAAGACACTCAATATAGATTGACAACAAGAGCACTTGATAGTGATATATTAGAGAAGATTAAGTACAATGATATAATTGTTTTAAGCAAAGGTACGATGATATGACCGATCCAATATTTCACTTCAAAAAATAGTAAAAGGATGAATGCTTTTTCAATACAATCAATACAACAGAACATAATAAGGTCAGCCTACCAATTACTCCTTTCGTTGTTTTTTATGTCGCCTCTGACTTTGACCATATGTTTTATTTAAAAAATATGAGAAATATCAAATATTTTGTTAGAATTTAATTTATTATTAAAAAAATTTAATCTTAATTTTTTAATTTTATATATTTAACTAATTTTTTGAATAAGACGAGTGGTCAAAGTCAACAACGAAACAGAAAAAGAACAGAGAAAGTACTTCAATACTGCTCGTACTACCTTTATTACTCGTCATATAGTAACATATTTGTTAAATTTGTATAAAATGTTATTTCAAATTTTATGAATTTCAAATTTTAGGGCCTATTAAAAATTTCACACACAGGGGCCTCAAATTCCCGGAGACGGCCCTGGGTCACCCTGCAAAGAAGATGAAGTAAGAGCTAGGAGCGCGAAAGAAAAAAATGACCAGGGGAAGAATGAGTTGCAGTTGTAGAGAGATTAGTACTCCGTAATAGAGAAACGCACTTGCTAGTGGCTGCCACATGTATCTTGTGGCCGTAGGGAAAATTTAATCGATATCCTCGAAAAAAAAATATCAAAAAAAAAACGATCGATGGCGCTGTCGCGGAAGGCTTGGGTCGCCGGCGGCCTCGTCGCGCTACTGCTGACTATCGCCTTCCTGGCCATTTCCGTGCAGCTCAAGTACGCCAACCACACCAGGCTCGACTACAGCTCCTGGCACGACTACTACCGGCTCCAGAGCTACACGTACGCGGTCGCCATCGTCTTCCTCCTCGTCAGCATGGTACTGTCCCTGCTCGCCACCGTCGTCGCCGCCACGCTCCGGGCCCGGGCGAGGAACGAAGACGAGTGATGATCTGATCGGTCAAGGTTGATTAATCCTATCAGAGCAAATGAAACTCAGCCTCCCGCCTGTGCAGGGCCACTTCCACATTACAGGGCATTGGACAGAGAAATCGTGCTTACGTCTAATAAAAATTGTCAGGTACGTATATGGAAGCAGAGAGAAGAAGAAGTTGCGTCATTGATTTGCGAGAAAACTCTGAATTTTGTTGTGTGTGCAGTACAGGTCCTAAAAAAGTCTGCTCTAGGATCAATCTTCTTACTACGCTATGTGTGTACGGTATGTATATTATAATCTTCTTATTATTACACTATGTGCGTATGGGTATGTATTATAGTCTAATTATATCTTTGGCAGACTTGGTGCATTTACCTTCCTCTATGACCCTTTGTTTTTTTTTTAAAGTACAGATAGCTACGTACTACGTGTCTACGTCACAGTTATGCATCGTACGGAATAGTGCAAAATTAAAGCAAGTTATAAAAATTGATTAAAATAATGCATTAATGCTTCGAGCTAGAAGATGTACATGCATATACTGAGGCACAACATTATCGACCAGGCTCGACTTTATTCAAGCATCACGTATGCAACATTATTTTAAAGCTCAAACATTATTTAACCAAAAAACAAAAAGGACATAAGGAAACGCACGTATGACATGCATGTGCTCTTGCTGTTCAGCTAGCAACATCTCTAATATGGCCCGTGAAACGATCCCTTATTTTCGTAGTCACTCGCACCTGCTGTGCCTGGAGCATCTGCTGCCTCATCATCATCGAACGGGACATAGAAAGCATCTGGTGCTAGGGCGGTGTTGAGCTCTGTGTTGGGCATCGGGGGCAAGGCTGTTGTTGAGATGTCCACACGCTCTAGACCCTGCAAAGTGCGAGCACCGTGTGCGGATGAGTTGATCATCGTCGAGCCCACAACAACGGCGAGCAGGACAGTAATGAGAGCTGCGGGTTTGGCCATTTTTTCCCTTGTTTTTATGGTGTGGTCGTGAGTCTTGTAGTAGTGCTGGGGGTGGTTCCTTTTCCTTACACAAGAAATATAATAGTTGCTTGGAATGACTTGGGGTTGAGACTGGATACTACACATTTTGTACTTATATATACTAGGTGTGGAGCTGTAGATAATAACTCCACGCGATAAGTAACTTGTGTTCTTATTAATGTTTATTATGTTCAGTATAGTGAATGGGGTACGTTATGTAGGTCACTAATTTGTAGTTGTGCACTTAATAAAGGAGCTGAAGAAGCCGTCGCCCAGAAACAAAATAAAGTGCACTGAAAAAGCGCTGGGCTCGGCCGGTTGGGCAGAAACAAAAAGAAAAAAAAGAAAAAGAAAAAAAAAGGAACGGGTACTGAAGACGTGCGGTTTATTTGCGAGCATATGCCAGCATGTGGGAACCGAATTGTTTATTCGCGTAACCTAATAATCCTCGTCGTCATAGCTAGGCTGGACGAGCATCGCCACACTAGCTAGTACTAGTAGTATTATATGATGGTGAATTTGTACGTACGATACGATCGTATGGTTTGAGTGATTTCGTTTCGTACTGGAGCAAACGGATTTTGAACGCTGGTGACTCTGTAACACACCTCCGTGCTTCGCTTGTCGGGGCAAAAAAAAAAAAAAAAAAGAAAAGAAAAGATGCAACGACGCCGCGGCGCGGAGAAAAGAAACCAACGAAAACCAAAGCGGCTCGCTGCTGCTGACTGTGACTGACAATTCCGTTCGGTTTAGTCTGAGGCCCTCATGCATGTTTGGTCCAAAGTGGAATAATCACCACACCACATACGGGCGATGGCGCGCGCATCTCATTGCGCGTCGTCAACATCATCCCGGCCCCGTCGTTTTTCGGGGGAAGGAGAAGGCATGAGGGTTGACTGACTTTTACGGTCTTCTTCCACGGACGATCGAGAGCGAATTTTTTGCTCGCACCGGACCGGACCGGGTTTCACCAGCTGGTACGATCCAAAGCTCGAAAGTCGACACGATGTTGATGCCTACTAGACAACTCTTAGTAGTATATTTTTATTTATTTTTTGTTTCGCCTATAATATCAAAATTAGCCCTAACTGAGTTTTCAGCTACGCGCGTCGTTAGCGGCAATAACGACCTAGACCGGCACCGGCTGGGCTGGCGCGGTCAAACCTTGCGACTGGGTCCGTCGCGGGCCCCCCCGGCTTGGAAAGAAAAGGCCCCAGACCCAGAGAGGGGCGCGCGCGCACGAGGACGCACCGCAAGCATTGGCTGGGCCCGGGAAACGACAGCGGGCAGGTGGACCCGGCACGTTTCTGCACTCTCGCTGGCGGGCGGGCGGGAACTCTTCTGTATAGTAGACCCGGCCCACGGACTTCCTGTCACGGGGGCGGTCTTGGCGGGGCCCGTGCCGCAGCGTGACTTGGGAGGCGTTGTTGTTTGTCGGTGGACTCGCCGTACTGGTCCGGCTCTCTCGAATTCCGGGCGTAACGAACCTGACATGGGATGGCGCGCTTGGGGGGATGGGAACGTGCTCCGGTGAGCGGTGAGACGAGGAGAGCGGCAGCCAGGAGCACCGTCACTGCTACTCCTCCGCGTACCGAGGACCGTGTCCACGAGATCCCGGCGGGTGCTGCTGCACCGAGCCGCCATGTCAGCAGATGCCCGTCCTCCGCTGCCATCCCACTAGCGGCTGACTGACTAGCTCCATCAAGTCACCCACCCCACTCCCTCCCCGGCCAGAAAAAAGAAAAGCACGCCCCGGTGCCGTCTCTTTCGGTTCATCACCCACCCGCTTCCACGTGGGCTCCACCTCACATTTGGACCCATGCGTCATTGGCATTGGTTTGCTATCCAGCGAGTATAGGCGATGGTCCAGTCGCGGGGAAGAACAATTTTAGGTCGAGAGGGACACACGCGAAGTCTGCACTTCCGTTTTCATTTCGGCTCCAGAGGGCAGCAGAAAATTCGTCACCTGCCCTCCCTTCTCCTTTTCTCCCCGCGGAACAAGTGAGAATAAAATAAAAAGGGAAACTCGCATCCATTGTAGAGATAACAGAGAGAGAGGGGGAGGGAGAGGAAGGAGGGCGAGTTCGGCGGCGGCGCGGCAGATCGGGCGGCGCCGTGCAGCTTAGGGGTCACCGGTGGCGGGGAGCCCCGCCCATGCGCGTCGGTGAGGCTGCGGGCCCCGCTTGGCGCTGAACTTGAAATGGCGGCGGCGCTGGAGGCCTGGAGCTGCTGGTGGGCGCTGGTCGTCGCGGCGGCGGTGCTGGTCGGCCCGGGCCGGGTCGTCGCCAACACGGAGGGTGAGTCTGTCCTGATCTGATACGTACGCGTCCTGCCGTTTCGTTTCGTTATTACTACCTCTGTAGAGTAGTATTTTGAAATCTCTACTGCAGGGGACGGAGGAGCATCGGGGTGCTTTCGTTTTCGGCTCTCTTTGTTTTTTTTCGCTTAATCTCTACTGTACTAGCTTGTTCTCTATCTCTGCTTGTGAAGGTGGTCGGCATGCGCGTGCCGTCTTACTTACTGCTTTGACTGCGCAAGTTTATGATGGCATCGCTGGTTTCATACAAAACTTTTGTTCCGACTAAGAATGAATTTTCTGTACCATATAGTTATTATGGCTGTCTCGACCGGGCGTTCAGTTCCTCGTCAAGTCCCATCCCAATAATTTTGCATCAACAGGCAGGCACGCAGGTCGGCCAGCCTAGTTTTTCGATTCGAAACAGAAAAAGGCAGAACGGAGAATACCAGTCGCTAATGTCAAAAACGTTGTATCCTGCGATTTGTTTTCACCCCCATTCTTCTTGTGGTGCATCCTAGTAGCCATGTAATCCAACAGTATAGGTCTATAGAATACGCCCCCATGGTAATACCGTAAATGAAACAAGAGCACATACTCTGTGCAATAGCAGAAGATTGTTGAGCTGGTAAACTGTTTAGAGTTTACGGAGCTTCGATTTATCTGATTTAATTTGTTTGCATTAAAAGTTATAATTCACGTTGCTTTTGCCTATCAGATACCTGCTTACTTATAAACTTTCTTCTGTTTCAGATTAACTGCAAATATGCTTGCTGATGATATAGTAATTTTTTTCCCCATAGGTGATGCCTTGTACAGCCTGCGCCAAAGCTTGAGAGATGCTAACAATGTGCTGCAGAGTTGGGATCCCACTCTTGTGAACCCATGTACATGGTTCCATGTCACTTGTAACAATGATAACAGTGTAATCAGAGTGTAAGTTGATGAAACAAACTCTCATATATGCATCTCAAAGTCTTGTGGATGTTTAATTCTAAATGTTTCCTTTTTTCTCAGTGACCTTGGAAATGCACAGTTATCTGGCGTTCTAGTGCCCCAGCTTGGTCAGCTGAAGAATCTTCAGTATTTGTAAGTTCTATACGTGCTGTTTTTTCTGATTGATTCAAGATGTGCACTAGCTGCTAATGAATAAGTCCATGTAGAAGCTAAAAGATCATTTTCTTTACAGTATTCAGATTCTCTTGTTTGATTTCCTAATTTTGAAATGTCCCTTTACATCTGGAATCTGATTTATTGTTTTGTTGTAACAGGGAGCTTTACAGCAACAACATAAGTGGAACCATACCCCCTGAACTGGGCAACCTGACTAACCTTGTCAGTTTGGATCTGTATATGAACAATTTCTCTGGCATTATCCCTGACAGCCTGGGGAATCTACTGAAGCTTCGTTTCCTGTAAGAGTACTCATTTGTTTACTTACACCCAATTACGTTGTTTTACTTCTGAATTTTTGTTTAGAGTACTCATTTGTTTACATACACCCGATTATGTTGTTTTACTTCTGACAGACAGTTGTTCATATTCTTTTCCTTCAACTTTTATACCGGCACCTAAATTTATGTTGTTCTATACTTTCTTTTATGTCTGCTGAGAGTACCCTGTATATAGTCTCATCAAGAACATAAATAGGAACATGAGATGCCGTGATGGGGCATTGTAGATTTTGGGTTTTCCATTTCCTCACATGAATTTAGGTGTTTGTTTTCTTCTTGCTCCTCCTTTTTTGGTGCTTTTTCGACATCAATGGCAGACAGTCATATCGTTGAAGTTATTACGTTTGCAAATGTTCCTTCTATTATCTTATATTTCAATATATAGCCACAAATATTTATTTGTTTCTATGCCTTCTTGCAAGGATAGCCGTCTTAACAACAACAGCTTGTCTGGTCATATTCCTGTATCCTTGACCAACATCTCCACTCTCCAAGTACTGTAAGTAGCATGCACACTACTATTCTCTTGGTGGTTTTGTTGTGTGATTGATGAATAACAAATATTTTTTATATGCAGGGATCTCTCAAACAACAACCTATCAGGAGCAGTTCCATCAACTGGCTCCTTTTCACTCTTCACCCCTATAAGGTGTCTTATCCAGACAATTTTATGATGATTAACATAACCACTTCTCCATATTGGATGATAAATATTGTATGGCTGTTACAGTTTTGCGAACAATCCACTTCTTTGTGGTCCTGGAACTACAAAGCCCTGCCCTGGGGCTCCTCCATTTGCCCCACCTCCTCCATATAATCCTCCGTCGCCTCCAGCTCAATCAACAGGTAGTTTTTGAATCGAATTGAATTTAGTCTTCTATTGTCACGCTATAAAACTCTTAAGTTCTGAATGTATGCCCTTAATGGATTTGTCTCTTCTATTAGGTGCCTCTAGCACTGGAGCAATTGCTGGAGGTGTTGCTGCTGGTGCAGCACTGGTTTTTGCTGTACCTGCAATCGCATTTGCAATGTGGCGCCGTCGTAAACCTGAAGAGCATTTCTTCGATGTACCTGGTATGTATCGTGATGAGTGATACTTTTTTGTGTTATCCCTGTAGTCTGTTTGCTCATCTGCTCTCCTTTTTTCTTCAGCTGAGGAGGATCCAGAAGTTCATCTTGGTCAGCTTAAAAAGTTTTCACTGCGGGAGCTTCAAGTTGCAACTGATAATTTCAGCAATAAGAACATTTTAGGAAGAGGTGGGTTTGGAAAAGTGTACAAGGGAAGGCTTGCTGATGGCTCATTGGTAGCAGTGAAAAGGCTAAAAGAGGAGCGTACACCTGGTGGTGAGCTGCAGTTTCAGACAGAAGTAGAGATGATTAGCATGGCAGTGCATAGGAACCTTCTCCGGCTTCGTGGTTTCTGCATGACACCTACAGAACGATTGCTAGTCTATCCTTACATGGCTAATGGGAGTGTAGCATCACGTTTACGAGGTACTTCGTTCTTATCCTAAAGTTTCCTAAATATGGGTGCCACAGCCAGTTAAACAATCACAATATTACTTTTTATGCTGCTTGTTCTCATTTATTGTTCTGATTCATATTAGAGCGCCAGCCATCTGAACCACCTCTTGACTGGGATACAAGAAGACGGATTGCATTGGGATCTGCAAGAGGACTCTCTTACTTGCATGACCACTGTGATCCTAAGATCATTCATCGCGATGTCAAAGCAGCCAATATTCTTTTGGATGAGGACTTTGAGGCCGTTGTGGGTGATTTTGGTCTTGCAAAACTTATGGACTACAAAGATACCCATGTAACAACAGCTGTTCGTGGAACAATTGGACACATCGCTCCTGAATACCTTTCCACTGGGAAGTCCTCTGAAAAGACTGATGTTTTTGGCTACGGCATCATGCTTCTGGAGCTTATTACTGGACAGAGGGCATTTGATCTTGCTCGTCTTGCAAATGATGATGATGTTATGCTTCTTGACTGGGTAAATATCCATTTTTTCATTAGTGAACCTATAGCGATACTGCACTACAGCTCATCCTTTCATGTACCTTTCTGTCTGTGGGCTATACTAGTTTGTTTAGTCTATGGTTATCAAAGCTAGCATCTGCAATCATGAAGAGCACTTAACTATTACCTTCTTAAATAGAGTTCGTGCACAGTCTGGTACTTCACCCTTCAGGGAACATCAATCATGTCTAGAACATGTTAATACACAATCCTGTCATACCTTATGCCTTATTAAGATACCTTGAACTGAAGGCATAGCTGGCGTAAAATGAATAATTCTAATTGGCATCTTGTAGGTGAAAGGACTGCTGAAGGAGAAAAAGGTTGAGATGTTGGTGGACCCAGATCTGCAGAACAACTACCAAGAGATAGAGGTGGAGAACTTGATCCAGGTGGCGCTGCTCTGTACACAGGGCTCCCCACTGGACCGTCCCAAGATGTCAGAGGTGGTGAGAATGCTCGAAGGTGATGGATTGGCAGAGAGATGGGACGAATGGCAGAAGGTAGAAGTGGTGAGGCAGGAGGCGGAGTCGGCCCCTCTCCGTAATGACTGGATTGTTGATTCCACTTATAACCTTCGTGCAGTGGAACTGTCCGGCCCAAGGTGATGGCCTCAAAGGCACACACTATCGAATATGACAACGACAAAATCAGAACTTAATGGCAGATTCAGTCTAATTGTTGCATGTGTATATGAAAGGTAGCTTTGGCGTTGTTAGTGACAGTTTGGTATTCTTTTGGTTTCCTCTATAGCCTCAGAAGTTGGGGTAGGATGCAGCTGTTTGTTAAGGTGAAATTCGTATATTTAACGTGAATTTCAGAAACATTGCTTTAGGGGTGAATATTTAATAGCGGGGCGAGGTTGCCAATTTTAATGCACAACCGTGATACTTTTTGCTATAGCTTGCGTCCTTTCCGTATCCTATAAGCGTGATTCTGGCGGGGGAGCCATGCTATTTGCAGGCATGAGAAGCAGATGCGGCAGCAGCATTGCAAAGCTCCGAGTAGCAGCAATGCTATTTGCGAGCATGAGAGGACTGTAACTGCAAGAGACCAGGCATCAGGCATCTGCAACATCCAAGATATTACATTCTTTTTAAAAAAATATTATTACTGTTTAATTTATATTTGGACTAACTGGTGATAATATTTTATAAGAAAACAGAGGTACTAGTTTTATGTTTTGGGGGAGTTTGGCAGCTTGGCCGGAGAGCCGAGTCCATTGCTCAACAGGACAATCCAGACTGGCCCTCCATCGTAACAGATCACACCAGTCTGTTGACAAGCAAGCCATGAATCGCATTGCCACTTGCATTTTTGTAGGGAATGCTTGCCACATCTATCATTCACAGGAATTATCACGTGAAAACATAATTTTGTCTGATACACCATGGACAATGACATGTAAAAATACCTATTATACACTATGTACATCTTTACCTGTTACTCCGGATCTACATACAGCTATCAACACCGGTCTGTGGCTATGCTACATCATGTGGGGTAAAATTTGGGAAAACAGAAACAAAAAAGCCGAAGATGACGGCAATGGGCAACACTGAAAAATGATGGGTCAGTTCTCACCAGTTCACAAGGAACTCAGAGCTCAGGCAGTGCCGGTTATTAATTTCTCCTGTCGATCCAATTTCTTTACCTTGAATAGACCAACCAGAACTTGCAACCCAAAGAAGGCACAAAGGGAGTACGCAATGGTTGCTGGTGTCTGCAGTGATTAACCGAAGGCCGGGTCAAAAAATGCGTGCCAATAATTTGGTGAAATACATACTGGTCTTTCAGAAACTCACCCGTATTGAATTGAGGTACAAAATAGTAGCAAGGTTTACCAAACTACCAGCAGCAATTCCCTAACGACAGAGAGCAGCATTTCAGTATATGGTGATATGTAATGACAGTAGTTATTAGCATGGAGAGAGAAGTTTAAAGAGCACTCCCTGGTTATCCATACAGCCAAGCCAAACATAGAGATCGTCTAAAATAAAGGGCACAATCAAAGAGTAGTGATTTCTTTCTTTCTTTTTGGGCCTTTTTCGCTTTGTACATATAAAATTTTAACATTACATCAGATAAAAATCTGTAGTGGCTTTAGCCTTTCCAGTTCAAAAAGACTAATATGTCATGGTAAATGGGCTGTTCCAGTTGATGAAGACTAATATTATATTAATATTTGGAGATTTGTTATGGTGCTTGAAGTTAATAGTAACCGTTCATTTGTCAGATCTAACGGTTAAAAATATGGAGGTACCTACTAAAAGTTACTTTAAGTTATGGACTGGTACCAAAACTGGTGGGTCTGGTACTAATTTTTTAATATTGACCGTTAGGATTAGTTCGAACGAGGAGGTACCCAGAGGTACCTTTCAAGCACTATAACAAAACTCTAATATTTTTGTAAGAAAATACTACAATCGATCCAATACAAACTAACTGAATGTGTGAACTCAGCATCATCCAGCAGCCAACCTGCCCTTTTCTTTTCATGTTGAACATAATTAACATGAATGTTAAACAGTTCTTTAATATTTAATAGTTTTGAACTCACATATCCGATTGTTTTCTGTACAGCAGCAACTCTTTGAAATGCCCTTTCTGATTCCAACGCTCTGACACGAAGCTTGAGGTCACCTTGCTCCTGTAAAATTGTAGTCAATTGAGACCAATGGCACATCTTGAAAAGGCTTGTAGAAACGCCAATGATCCACAAAATATTGTACAATGTACAAAAATGTGCTACTTACCAAACGCTCAACGATCTGTGCAAGCTTTTCAACTCTGTCAGGCTGGCGGAACAAATTGTAAAATGCACGGGACTGCCTTTCCCATCGCTTCTTTGCATCCTGAAGCATTATAAAATGAGAGGCACTTAAAACTTGGTTCATCAATAATCAGTGGATATACCATCTTATGGATAGGTCAAAAGTAGAGTAAATTTCAGAAAGCTACAGATATTTGTACCGTTGTATCACAAATCTACAACTTTTGAGCCTAATTGATAAAACTGGAACATATTTTACCCTTAATAACAATGCCTACGATTTTTATGGCCTGTAACCAGACCATGGATCACTTGTGGGACCAGGTCATAAAAGTTGTAGACTTATGTTACTTGGGGCTCAAATTGTTGTAGTTTCGTGAAATAAGCTTCAAAAGTTGTAGGTTTAAAAATTTTAGTTGTAATAATATTGAAAACTTTTGAAGCTTACCTTTACAACTACTTCAACACCAGCTTCATTAAATCGTAGAAGTTCCATGGCATATCTGGCAAATTTAATACATATTAGAATAAGATGCATAAATACGTGCAAGCTTTGCAATAAAAACGTATAGAATGTTGGTAATGGAGAAAATGGACTCACGGCCTAGCGATCTCTGTAATATCGAACCTAGGATCAAGTCCTTTCCCAATACCATCTAGAACTGCACAGGTTAGAGAACGCATGAGGAACCATTACAGTATGATTAAACTATTTTTGTGTAAAAAACATCTGGAGTACCACATATTCATTCAGACCTGAGAATGCTCGGACCACAAATGTAAAGGTGGCAGGAAACCTAAATGGTTGATCGGCAGCAATTGCCAAAAGATCCTCTCCTGCAAAAAAATAGATTGAGTTAAGCACAAAAAATGTGACACCTTGGATTGTTTCCATCTATCATGTCCTTTGACAGTTGTCAAAACCATTGACCACTATGTAGATTGACCATTACCAATTGCGGCAAGCCTCTGCTTCTTTTTTTCAACCTTCTCCTCCTTACTTAATTGTTTCTTAAAGCCCAGTTCTGCAGTGGCCATCTCTCTCTCTTTCCTCTGGGCTGCAAGGCGCTCTTGGAAGCTATATCAAATATATAATCAGGAGAAAGTAAGATAAGCTTCTGGGTTGTCAATCTGATAAAATGTATTTGCAAATAACAAACATAGAACATCTTCTCAGGAAAAGGTAATTACCTATTTAGGAAAAATTGAGCAGTTCTTCTGACAGCAGTCATATCTCCAGTTGGAACAAGGACACCCATTTGAACCATTGCTTGAAGCACCTGCAGGTAAACCAAAGTCATCATTCACCAGAACTTCAGTGTCTAAATTCATTCATCAGGCCATTTTCCCAGAAACTTGCTTTATCAGGATCCTTTTCATAGACTCCATAGAATGCTTCGAGCAATCCTTCCCGGATATTTGGACTGATACTGCACATATGAAAAATGCGAACTAGATTAACCATGCTGTCTATTCAAGAAGGAAAAGTAGTTCAGATTTCCTCAAATAGAAAACTCATGTGAAGCAAACAATATTGTGTGCAACCTCCCCATCATTCCAAAGTCATAGAAGATAAGTCTCCCACCATTGACATCATCAACAGCAATATTCCCCGGATGCTGTAAAGAAAATCACAATTAGTTTTTGGCCACCGCATTACAGGCTACAGATGCATACGTCTGAGATACTAGAAAGAAGGAAAAAACCGTATTCAATATCGCGAATTTTGCAATCTACCACTGATGCACAATTGAGCACAAATTTACTGGCAGTAAACAGCCTAGGTTAGAGAACTTTTAATAAGCAGCCAAGGTTCTTCTCGGTGCAATATCAAGCTTGCAGTATACTTGAAAACAGGCTAGTACAAGAGGAGAAATGATGTGTGGGAGAAAAAACCACAACTGAACATACAAGCCAATAAAATGTATGCATGTGCTATGTGGTGTATTAGAGCCATTATTTTCTATCATAACAATGTAATGACATATAGTCCTTGTGCGTGTTAGACAAAAACTGAGATGTATGATACTTACATAAGGAAAAGATCCAAAATAATGGCTTTCGTCGCTTCCCCTACCCCTCTCCCTCAGGTCGCCGCCACCACCCCCTGCCCCTCGCCGGCGTCCGTTCCTGGCCCGGCGACCACCCACTCAGTTGTGCCCTCGCCGGTTGCAGCATTCCCATCCCTGAAGGCGTTGTGTTCCCCCTCCTCCTTGTCTCCTCTTGCCAGCCGTTTGCTCCAAAAGGGCGATCCAAGGAACAGAGGTTGGCTGCTGGTAGCCCGTCGTCCTCCGATGATTCCTTGGAGAGCATCCAGGTCTCTCCCTCCTTTCGCGATGTGTTGATCTCCACAGCCACCTCAGCTCCTCTGAAGCCCAAGGCCGTTCGAGTGAGGTCGGTGGTCGGTCCGAAGATTGTTCTGCGCACTAAACCCAGCAAGGCAACTGCTCCGCCTAGCCCAGATGCTCAAGGCGACTGCTCCGCCTAGCCTAGCTCGTAAGTATCGTCTTCAGACGCAGCGTGCTCCCCGTCGGCCAATACCTGAAGATCTTCGTGGTTTCTGCTTCAACTGCTTCTCTCCCACCCACCGTGTCGCGGCTTGTCGTAACAAGACACGCTGCTTCAAGTGCCGGCGTGTGGGTCATCTCTCCTACGTCTGGCCCTAGTCGATACCTCATCCACTCTAAGAAGATGTATTCCCATGTCTGGCGGCGCGTCTCTCCAAAGCCGGTGCAAGAATTGTCGCAGTATGGTGCGTCCGCGACTCCTATTGCTTCAACAATGCTCTCGGTGAATGGAACACCTGAGGCAGATGCTGGATCTGGTCAGGGTTTGGGTGGCCGATGGCACAGACGTCGTGTTCGGCGACGGCGTTCGGTGGGTCAAGGGGCTCAGCAGCCGAACGAATCTACCCCAGACCCGTCTCTTGAGTTCGCTAGCGGTGTTCCTTCACTAGAGCCTGATGATGGTTCAGCTATGCAACCTCGACGGATCATTGATCGTTCATACAAGATTGCAAGGGCAAAAGATGATCTACGTTGCCCTCATGGTGACTGTCGTGAGGGACCCCACGGCGATTCCCGTCGACGTTCTGATGGCACAACTCTCAAGCCGTTTTGAACTCCCGGATGGTTCCCTGGAGTCATCATGTCACCTCAAATGAGTTTCTGTTGGTCCTTCCGGATGAGGACTTTGGTGCTGAGGGTGCTCAATGGAGGGCGTCCTGTTCAGATGCCACCTCTGTCTCTTTATTTTCATCGTTGGTCGAGGTTCATGAAAGCTACTAGCGTCGTCCTCCCCTCGCTCATCAGTGTTGACCTTTCTGGAGTTCCAGCTCATGCTTGGGAGCTCGAGACGGCAGAACATCTGCTGGATGAATGGTGCTGTGTTTGCAACTTGCACCCGTCTACGTTGAATCGCCAAGATTACTCTGTTGTCAAGCTTTCGGCATGGTGCTATGACCCGGAGCTAATACCAACGTCAATGAAGCTAGCCATTGTGGAACCGCCGATGGGGAGTGATGCTAGCCCACCTCTGAAACGGGCCTTGGAGTCCATGATCAGCATCAAGGTAGAAGTCATGGAGGATTCCTCAGAGCCCAGGGTCCCTCCATCATCCTTACCGGAGAATGGAGATCGTGATGGCAGTAGGAGGCGTTGGCGTGCATCACGCTCACCGGAGACTTCGTCCAGATGTCCAGTGAGTGGCAGAACACCTCGGGGTTTGATCCGTGACAGACTAGGTCCGCTTCATAACCATGGAAGCAAGGCGGCTCGCATTTATTCCTAGGCGACCCCTGCCGCTTCGCTCTCCTCTCCATCGGTCGAGGCAACTGATGATTGGGCGGCCTTGGTCATCAATCCACGCCACGAGGACACGGAGGACATCCCCTAGCAGCGGGTTAACTTCCCGACGGCGGCGGGAGAGTTTCCTGAGGAGTCACCTGCTCGCTCCGTTTTTCCTTCGGCTGGGCTCTGCTACGAGATAGAGATAGTGGGCCGGCCTTCCCTCACCCAGTACCCAGCAAGTGAGACCCAATTCGTCGGGCCATCTTCGAAGCCGACAGCGAACAAGGCAGCGGTCTGTGGCACTAATCCTTTCGATCCTGTGCAGCCAGGCCCGTCACCTTGCAAGCCTACTGATCGGCCTGTTACCTCCTCGTTACTGGTGGACGATCCTAATCTCCTGATGGAGAATGGCGAACAGGTTCCTCCTTCGACGGAGCGCGACTCGCTATGCTCCTTTCAAACCTTGGAGTATGAAGCAATGTCAGTACCTCCAGTGGTTGCAGGCTCAAGCCTCCCACTGACGGTATCGACTTTGAGGTCACCTCCGTCCGGACTAGCAGTGGTAAACACGGAAGTGAATCTGGTGCCAGAGGCGGTCGTAGGTCATTCTGACCTCCCTCCAGTGGTGTCAACTCTTGATGCCCCCACAGCTGCCCCGGAGATCTTCACAGCAGAGTTAAATGATGGTGCTTCTGCTCCCGCAACACTGGCTGCTCCGTTAGAACATGCAGAAAATAATATGCTCACTTATTCCAGAAGGAGCCATAACCAGTGCAAGACGCCACCGGGTCATCTTTTCTCCAAGGATTTCCAAACCTTTGAGCAATTTAATGCTTGTTCCGGTTGTTCATAAGAGACGAAGGAAAGCCTTGCCAGATGATTTAAACCACGCCGCAGCCGTCGGGTAGCAAAGTTGCCTCCTGAAAATGATCGCAAAGCAGTTGTTTCTGTCTGTCGTCAGTTGAACCTGGTTTCAGAAAATGAGAAGCTCCCGAATGATTTGCTAGAACGCTACATGGAGGTGTTCTCCCGTCCACTGAGTAGAGATCACATCATGGCTTTGGCAGCCCTATTCGGATGGGAGGCCCCACCTCACTGTGAGGTTCGTGTGCTGTCTGAGCAGACAATTGCTTAGACCTCTTCCTTTGGTCCAGCCTTGACACTGTTCTTACGTTGCCTCCCAAAATTCTTATATGGAACGTTCATGGTCTGAACGAGAGATCAAGGCGAGACACAGTTTGGAAGGTCGTGGACATGTGTAGTCCGGCTATTGTATGTTTTCAGGAAACCAAACTTTCAGTTATAACAGTTTGGGATGTTGCTTCTTTTTTGGGTCGTATGTACACATCTTATGTATTCCTTCCAGCTCAGCTCACTCCAGGAGGTATCCTTGTTGCTTGGAGGGATGCTTTCTCTGCTACAGCTCATAGGGTGCATCGACACTCAGTTTCAGTGCAGTTCAGGGCTGATGGTGAGCCTGATTGGTGGTTCACTGGAGTTTATGGTCCACACATAGATGCTGAAAAGGCAGGTTTCCTTGATGAGCTGCTGGAAGTCAGGTCCCACTGTTTGGGACCATGGTGTGTTGCAGGGGACTTTAATTTGATCTATAGCGCTGATGATAAAAACAACTCAAATATTAACAGGGCTATGATGGGAAGATTTAGGCGGTTTGTCAAGGAGATGGAACTCAAGGAAATACCTCTAGTTGGCAGGCGTTACATGTGGTCGAACGAACGAAACTCCCCAACTTTGGTCGAGCTTGATCGAGTGCTTTGCACGGCAAATTGGGACGATGTTTATCCAGATTCCCTATTGCAGAGCCAGGCAACTCAACTTTCAGATCATTGTCCTTTGATTCTTGGTTTAAAAGATGGTACTCAGGGGAAAAAAAGGTTTCACTTTGAAAGTTTCTGGACTAAGTTTCAAGGATTTCATGATGTGGTTGCAGAATCGTGGAGTAAGCCTATCTCAGCATCATGTGCAGTGGAGCGTTTGTTTCTCAAACTAAAACGGCTCACTAGGGATTTGCAGTCTTGGAGTCAGCATCAGGTTGGACATGTTAAAACACAGTTGGTTTTGGCCAGTGAGGTCTTGCACAGGCTTGAAATTGCCCAAGATAGCAGGACGCTCTCAAGACGAAAACAGGCTGCGTGGTGAGCTCAAAAGACACTGCCTCGTTCTTGCTTCTCTTGAACGGACAATTGCACGGCCCCGTTCCCGAATCAAGTTTCTCAAAGAAGGGGACGCCAACACCTCCTTTCACTCACAAGCTCGCTGTCAAAAGAAAAAGAGCATCATTTCTAAGCTCCAGGTGGGGGATCACATTGTGACATCTTAGGATGAAAAACGACAGGCAATGTATGAGTACTATGAGCAGCTAGTGGGAACCACTCTTCCTCGGTCTCATACCTTGGATCTTCCTTTCTTCCACAATGGTGGATTTGATCTAGCTGATTTGGATGAACAAATTACAGAAGATGAAGTATGGGCCACTATCAAAACCTTACCGTCAGATCGAGCCCCTGGTCCAAATGGGTACACAGGACGTTTCTATAAAACCTGCTGGTCAATTATCAAAGCAGATGTTATGGCGGCAATCTTTATTGTGCAGCAAGGAAATGCAATGAAACTTGGTCTACTAAACTCGGCCTATCTTACTCTTATCCCCAAGAAGCCCGAGGCTATGCTACCATCTGATTTCAGGCCTATAAGCTTGATAAATAGCTTTGCAAAGTTAGTCACCAAAATCTTGGCCAACAGACTAGCACCCAAGCTTGATGGTATGATTGCAACAAATCAAAGTGCATTTATTAAAGGTCGATGCATCCATAATAATTTTATGTTAGTACAGCAAACAATCAAGCTTCTCCATCGCCAAAAAGGTCCCAAGTCTGTTTTTGAAGCTGGATATCTCAAAAGCCTTCGACTCGGTTTCTTGGTCTTTCCTTCTGGAGGTTCTATCTCATTTGGGATTTGGTCAACGATGGTGCAATCTCATTTCTAATATTTTAACCACAGCTTCAACTCAATTCCTCCTAAATGGTGAACCAGGAGATTTTATTCATCATCAACGAGGTTTACGGCAGGGTGACCCTTTATCCCCCAAGTTATTTATTATTGTCATGGATGTCCATAATAGCTTATTCACAAAGGCTGCCAAAGAAGGATTACTGCAGCCCCTCTTCTGCAGAGTATCGAATCATCGCATATCTCTATATGCAGACGATGTTGCCCTTTTCATCCGTCTAGTTCAAGAAGAATTACATGTGACCAAGTCCATCCTTGACAACTTTGGAGAAGCCACAGGGTTACAAGCTAATCTCCAGAAAAGTTGCATTATTCCAATCAGATGTGAAGATAGCTCTCTACAGGAAGTGCATAACTCGCTGGCGTGTCCGACTCAGGAGTTTCCTTGCACTTACCTAGGTTTACCGATCCCCCACAAAAAACTTCGACATTGCGACCTGTTGCCTTGGATAGAAAAAATCGCGGACAAGCTGCCGGGATGGAAAGCATCTTTGCTCAACATCTCTGGTAGGACTGCCTTGGTCTGCTTCATGCTCTGCCATGCCAATCCATTTGCTCTAGCAATTAGTGTCCCAAAATGGGTGATCAGGGCGATTAATAAGCTAAGAAGAGGTTTCTTGTGGAAAAGGAAGAAAGGAGGCAAACGGTGGGAGTTGCCTGGTGGCATGGGAAAAGGTTCAGCGACTCCTTGATCTTGGTGGGCTTGAAGTACTAAATCTAAAAATCATGGGATGGGCTCTGCAAATGAAATGGCTTTGGGCACAAAGAACGGCTACTGGTCGTCCATGGGCAGGTTTGGAAATCCCAGCTCATTCCCATGCCCGTGCTATGTTTGCTATCTCACTGATTACACATGTTGGAAATGGGAGGAATACTTTTTTTTGGTCGGACAGATGGCTTCACGGCTGTACACTTTCAGACCTTGCACCACTGGTGGCGACGGCTGTGCCTAATCGTGTGGTTAACTCTAGGACTGTGGAACAGGACCCTGAATAATCACCTTGGGTCAGCGACATCAGAGGAGGACTGTCTGCCTTGGGTTTAATTGAATACCTGGTATTATGGGATGTGTTTCAGAATTTTACTCTCACAGAAGGGAAGGATGAGCATCGATGGAGGCATGACAGTTCTGGCATTTTTTCTTCCAAGTCAGCCTATAGATTATTTTTCCACGGATCAATCTCCTTTGAGCCATGGCAACAGTTATGGAAATCATGGGCTCCTCCGAAATGTAAAACCTTTTTGTGGTTGGCTATAAGGGACAAATGTTGGACTGCAGACCAACTTTCGAAGCGAGGACTTCCTCATCCATCTCAATGCGTCTTATGTGACCAAGAGGATGAGACAGCACAACACATCTTGGTCGGTTGTGTTTTCTCAAGAGAATTTTGGTACAAGCTGCTGTCCCTCTTCAATCTCCAACAACTTGTCCTGGATAGAAATGACAAGTTATTTGCGGACTGGTGGAGTAAAGTGAGCAAGCGAGTCGCCAAAGCCAACAGGAAGGGGCTCAACACGCTGATCATTCTTGGCACCTGGTCACTTTGGAAACATAGGAATGCAGGGTGTTTGAGGGCTCGACACCATCTGTACAGGTTGTTCTGGATAGCTTGAGGATAGAAGCGCAGTTCTGGACTTTTGCCGGAGCTCGCGGTCTTAAGGATTTAGGGCTGGGTCGGTTATTAGGACAAGCTTAAGCTTGTGCTGTGTTGGGTCGTCTTCTTGTGTGTTTTTTTCGGTGTTTTTCTGTTCTAGGCCCCTCCTGCTCTAGTCCAAGCCTGCGGGGTGTTTGTAAGGACTTTTTTCTTCCCTATAATACAAAAATCGCAACTCTCCTGTGTGTTCAAGAAAAAAAAAACTGAGATGTACACTATAGCAGTGGTTGCGGATAAGGACAATACACATTAGGACTAACCGGGTCAGCATGGAAGAATCCGTGGGACAAAATCTGCTCAAGATAGGACTCGACAGCATACCGCCCTAATCTGAACAATATTCACGTTGGCAACAGAAGCAACAAGTGTCAATTAGCATAGAATATTGAGGCCTATGGCTGATCAGTAAACGATACTGCAGTATGTACCTTTTCCGATCAACTCCTAACTTATCCAACTGATTTATCCTGTTAATTTTAATTCCTGGAACATATTCCATAGTCAATACCTGCAACAGAGAACAAATTTAAATCTTGATTTTCCATCTGTTGTTGCTTGTGGATCTATTCTGGAAGTTCCGGTATAGAAAAAACCTGAGGTGTGGTATACTTCCAGTAAATTTGAGGAACCTTCACATAATCCAACTTCTTGAAATTTTCAGAAAATTTTTCAGCATTAAATGCTTCCTTTGTGTAGTCTATTTCCTGAAAACAACCATGATGCGGTTAGCTGATCAATAATGGAAAACATCACAAATGCCAAAATTCAACTGAACGAACTAAAGAAGTATCAAATTTTGATCATAAGCTTAATAAACTCATTGGCATAACCTGAGAGACAATGAAAAAAATATGAAGTGAACTAATAAATAGAATAGTGCCACTATACCAAGATATATAATCTCTCGACTCCCAAGCTATTTCTGAGCCCAAACACATAGATATCTCTATTTTATCTGTCAGATGATCTCAAGACTCCCAAGCTATTCCTGGGCCCAAACACATAGATATCTCTATTTTATTTATCAGATCATCTCAGGAGCCCAGGTGTCTAATATAAATGATGAATTTATCTAGAACAGGCCAAGTTCAGAAACCTAAATGAAAAAATGTAGTAAACAAATAAAAGGGGGCAACAAAGTCATAAATTAAGTAACCTGATATAAAACATTTGCACACTCATCATAGATGGCAACCCAGTCTCTTTTGGCGCCATCTGACTTTGGATCTACTTTCTGAAGGTATTCAGCTATTACCTAGACCAGAATCAGTTAACACATCAGCAAATAGTAACAAATGAATTCACATGTTCTAGTTATAAAACATGGTATATCATATGAAACACTAAAACACCCTACCCTTAAATTCTTCAGGTCAATATCAAATAGCTCCTTCAAACCAGGCCTTTGCACTTTGATGACAACTTCTTGGCCATTCAGGCGTGCCCGATGAACCTGGCCTGCCATAAAGGGATAGATTGTTATAGTCCCATTGCTTACTAAAGTTGCTTAGTTTAAACCGTTTTCACAAATATAGAGCGCAAGTTTATTACCGAGGCTAGCAGCAGCAATTGGTTCAAAATCAAATCGATCAAATATCTCACTCACAGATGCCCCCAGTTCTTCTTCAACAATTTTTACAGCTGTCTCCGAAGGAAAAGGAGGAACTTGGTCCTACAAAAGAGACAGTAGTTTCATACATCACCACAGGTGTACAAACAGAGATAATGATTAGCAGAAATATAGAAAAATAGTGAAAATAATCTCAAAGGTCAACACTAACAGCTATATTTCAAGAAATTATTTCAAATATATAAAATTATAAGATGTGGATCTAATACCTTTAGTGATAAAGTAAATTAGAACAAAATGTGATACTTGTCGTACTTTTTTAATAAAACGAATGGTCAAAGTTGATGAAGTCAAGAGTTATAACAATTTAAATACGGAGGTGGTAGTAATCTGCTTGAGCTAAGTACATGCATAACTTTTTTTTTCTCGAATATGCAGGAGAAGTGCACATCTTCGTATTAAGAAGAGAAAGAACCAGCCCCATACAAAACAACAACACCTCATTCCGAGCCGAAAATGAGGAGTTGAGTTCTACAAAGTTGTATTGTATACTTGTATTCAGAAAACATACACACCAATGACACCTGACCCATAGCTAGCTGAATTAAACAAGCTCATTCCACTGACCTAAGCCTAAGGCACATATTCCTCGCGGCGCAACCTGAGAATGGCAAGTTTGATTATCCACTTGGCAGATCTAGTGAACTGAACTATTTTCTTTTTTTCATGCCTACTTAAACCCTAAATTTGTTGGGGAGGGGTCAAATTTTTTTTCAAAAATAAAGGATACCATTTCTATAAAAAAGAAGCAAGGACTGCAATTGCATGGAGATCTACCGCTAGCCACCCTGGCCTGCAGTTTCATATTGGAAAAGCATCAGAGCATGATAAGGTTCGGAACACAAACCTGTAACTCAGATAACTGATCAACATATTCCTGTGGAAGAATATCCACTCTTGTGGAGAACTGCTGCCCTAGTTTGATAAATGTGGGGCCTAATCTCAAAATACTCTCCTTCAGCCACTTGGCTAGAACTTTCCTCCTCATTTTCTTCTTCTCTTCCGTCATCCCACCTGCAGAAATTTTCTTAGATGATTAGTGAAGGGAAACAGTTTTGAAGCAAGCATCCAGGTATTCCTCAATATCAAGAATGTATTATGCCCTATCCCAGAACACATAGGAAATCTCAAAGTATTTGAAAAAAACATCCTGTTTATGTAAGAGATACACATTCATTTGTTGGCTAGTATGCTATACATGCAGGTGTTTATGCTGAACGATTTTATTCAACTCCCAAATCAGACGACATTACCAAATAGATTGTAACCGGAAACGAAGGAATATACTGAAGTAGATAAGAGAAAGGAAATGCAAATGAATCTAATCTGGGATGTGTATAACTGTAGGTGAAGGATATTTCTTCCTGCTCTACGAGTTACTAACCTCTGTAGGTGAACTTCTGGTTGTTGAGCCAAGACTTGAATATGAATGTAAAAACGAAGCCCCATATTTCAAGTGTTCTTTGAATTGTCGAATAAGTTTTAAACCGATTCCAGCGACCACCGGGGGCAACAGACACCTGCAAGATTTAGTTATTCAACTCAAACATGAGAACAATGCATGGCACAACAAGTATTATCTTCAATGAATACCAAATGAACAATATTATGTTATGTATTAACACAAACATGGTTAGGAAACTGTGCATTGTGGGAAAACAAGCTGCCAACATCAGGGACTAAAAGTAATGTGCGGTCCTTACATCATCTATGCATTTTTACATGATAAATAACTGGCCGGCCTATTGCCTTTCCTCTGCTGCATTGCCTAGTTTCTGAAGAAATCTTATTATATTGATGTACTAGATTTAAAACCACAAATGTACTAGACCCCACTCATATTGATGTCACAAGTCAAGCTGCGCTCCAGCATCAGTCCAAGCAATACTGACTTAGAACTGGAACTAGGCAACACATGTACTACTAGATGCTAAGCAAACTGAACTCACCTCAACCAAGGGGCCCTGCTCGCTGCTCTGCTTGAACCAGGCATCCTCCCTACCGATCTCCTCCACCCTCTCCTTCCTCCTCGTCTCTTCCTCCACGGGCGAGATAGAGACCAAGGCGACGCTGCTCACAGTCTCCGCGACCGACGCCGCAGGCTTCAGCCCAGCGCCGTTCTCGTTCCCTGTCGCGCTCGCACTGCCGTTACCGTTTGAGTCGAGGTAGACCTCGACGGCGCCATCGTCGTACCCGAGGCCGCTTCCGTTCCCGTTGAGTCCGTAGCGCTTGGCGTCCTCCTCGGCCGGCGGCGGGGGCGCGCGGTCCTCGAGGACGGCGCGCACGAGTCGGCCCCGCGATCGGCGGCGGAGACGGTTTAGCTGCAACGGCGTCGGCGGGGGGCGCTGGTGGAGGCGGAATCGGCGGGGGCGGAGGTGGTCGTGCACGGACAGCGCTGTGGAGGAGACGAGGGAGGCCGCCGTCGCGGCCGCGGAGGACATGGCGTGGGGGGCGCCTACCTAGGGTTAAGGATTTGGAAGAGCAGAGGCGTAGCCGTAGGGGAATGGAAGCGGAGAGCGGAGCGGAGGAGGGAGTGGTGGGGAAGCAGGGGAGAAGCGGGAAGGGGAGGGAGGTGGTAGTGGGCTAGTGGCGGAGCCAAGTGAGACGCACGCACGGAAGATGAGCCCATCTGACATGGGCGTTGCTGATTGGGTTGAGGAGCGGCCATGGGTCCCGGATGGCGGGGAGGCGAATGCGTGGAAAGCTTCCAAGCCTCTAGTTGTTCTTTCGACCTCTGTGCTTTCTTCTTTTCTGCGAGCTTTTTCTCTCAGGATGATCGAGGTTCCGTGAGACCGTGACCCCCTCGTCCTGACGCCGACTCTCTGTCTGTATCTGCTGCCAAGTGGTAGCAATGCGACAAACTTTTCCTACGATATTTTATTTTAAGATTCAGTTTTCTTTAATAGCACCGCTGGATCCGTGGCGCAATGGTAGCGCGTCTGACTCCAGATCAGAAGGTTGCGTGTTCGATTCACGTCGGGTTCAATACCCCGGTTCAATTCGGATCTCTTTTTTTGTTTTTTTTTTAAATTTTTTTTTCCTGGTGCCCACTGCCCAGGTTCAAATTTTGTGAGGCAGCTACTGCTCCTCGCCCGATCCAACACTCGATGACTCACGGTCACGGAAGCTATGTCGCCTGCTGCCGTGGCCATATAGCATGACAGCGCCGTGGCGCTACGGTTCATGACTCCAGACACGACGCTGCGTTGGGTTCACCCGGACACCGGTGCCAGGCCCAATAACCAGCTCTCGAAACCCGTGCCGGCCCTGCTATCCCACCGTTCACGGACAGCCCATGGGAGATGGAGGTCCATCTGAGATGTCCCATGCCAGCCTTCTTCTCCCTCCTAGCGAAACAGAGGATGGTGGTGGTGTCACTGGTGTGGTGTGGACCGGCGGATGACAGCCTTCTTCTCCCTGTCCCCTCCTAGTGAAAGTGAAACAGAGAATGAGGGATGGTGTTGGTGTGTACAGGCGGATGACAGGGTAGGAGGAGGTGGTGGTGGAACCACCGAGCCACACGCCGCACGGTACATTCATTGAAGAACCGGTCCCCGTCCCCGTCCCCGTCTCCGTCCCCGTCTCCCCAACCGTCCTTGGGCCGGTCCACGCATCAGATTAATGGCAACGGACGTCGTCGATGCATGGTGGATCAATCGATCCCAGCTTCATCGTCTTCCCAACTCGTGGACCAGTGTGTGTGGCTGGCTACCTGATGCATACGCAAACGCAACTGCCAAGTATACAGAGACAAGCTACTCCAGGTTAATTAGGATCGTTCAACCAGAAACGCAGGCTCTTGATGAACACACAGACAAGCTACTCCAGGTCAGTTAGGAGTAGATCAATTATCGATAATAACCCCCCCCCCCCCCCGGGCAGTTACCAGCAGCGGCCTGTCGTACGTAAACGTAACCCTGGCGCGCCGCGCACGACCGTACCTACAAAAATGCGTGGATTTTAAGTTCCACGGGGCCCCCGCCTACAAAGAGCTCTCGCCCCCCGCGCGTGCTCCGGTGGTGTAGGCGCGCGCGATCGATCGATCGAATGCGGGTAGTTAGCAGTTAAGAGAGGCTTCAAGTGTGGTTGGCCTCTCCGCCATCCGTAACCGTAATGGACACGCCAACGTGTTTAAGCAAGGTCTCCGTTAATTTGACCCGTGCTTTTAGCTACTCGCGGACTCGCCCATGGAGGGAGGAGGTTGGGGACTTGACAGATCGGAATGGAGAACAGTGGTCGGCGGCCGGCCGGTTTCCGTTCCCGCTCCCTTTTAAATACTCCCCTGCTCTTCTCCATCCATCAAAGATCAAACCGCCGCGAGCGACTGACACGTGAGAGCGATCGCCCTCCCCACACACCGACCCACCCACATACAGACACGATGGTCGTGGCGGCAGAGGACATCGAATCCTTCTTCGCCACCGCGCCGCCGCTGCGCGACGGAGACGCCGTCGCCGCGAAGCTAAGCGAGTTCATCGCCCGCAACTCCCACCCGGCGTCAGGTAACCGCTGCTACGCGCGTCCACCAGGCGTCCTGCGCCCTCACCCCCACGATGCGTGACGCGGGCGGAGTCTGCTAGTAGTCTTTTTCTCGAACACGTAGCGTGCGGCGGCGCTAATAACTCGAGCGTCTTGCGTGCGTGCAGAGGACGGCGGCGCGCGGAGGCAGCGGCGGATCGTGTGCGTCACGTCCGGCGGGACCATGGTGCCCCTCGAGCAGCGATGCGTGCGCTACATCGACAACTTCAGCTCCGGCCACCGCGGCGCGGCGTCCACCGAGTATTTTTTAGCTCCTTCTCTCCCCGTCTTGCCTGCTCCGATGCTCTCGTGCTTTTTCCTGCGCCATAGTGCCCAATGCCATCATGTTCTCCGTGTGTCCTTCCGGACACGCCCTTTTGAACTGTATTATCACCTATCCCTTGACACCATTTGTTTTAGAGTAAAATTGACACCATTTGTTTTTTCTTCTTAGATAGGAGCTGATGTTGTTTGCTATTCTTGAACGGTCTAGCCCGGCACCCCCTAGCAACCAGTCTTGCCTCCGTCCTGTTCGAATTTGTTAGAATTTATTGCATTTGCTTAATTGTATGAGCTGGTCCCCTGAAAGCTTGTACACGTGCACCTTATACCGAATGGTCCCTTTGAAGGTGTTTTCTCCAAATGGCTTCACTGCCCATTCGGAAATTAAAAGGAGTTAACCCACTGTAGAACATGCAGTACATAGTTTGTTAACCACATTCTGTGCTGCATGTGCCACGATGTTGTTTATATTATCATTACAAATTAACAGCTCGGGAAAAGTAGACATGTATTTCTCAGTGGCCATGATGTTGTTTTTGAGCATGTTGGAGAAAATACTCCTCAACTACTGGTACCATTCTATACTGTACTTTTGCACGTCAAAAATATGAATGTTCATTGGGTGGTTAGCTATCTATATCATCCATCCATCACATTCATCATGCTTTGCATATCTCTCAGTTTGTGATGCATGTCTGTTGGACTGAACATGTGATTTCTCTTGTAATGACTTGTTGATTCTGATAATTGTTTGTCCTGACACCTTGAATGCCCCCTTTTGCCCCTCTCTTGAATATGAAGACAGTTGCACATCATTTCATTAAGAAGAGAATAATATCTGTTCTAGTACAAGTTCGATGTATATGTGTTGTCCCATGTACTCTATTGTATTGCTTCACTTTTGCCCCCTCTACTGATACAGGTATTTCTTAAAGGCTGGTTATGCAGTCATCTTCCTACATCGGCGGTGAGATTAGCTACTTCTTTCTATAGAAGCAAGCCAGCGACTAAGAAATTTAAGCCTGCCGTTATTTAATTAGCAGTACAGTATTTAAATATTCAGCAAATGATAAATAACTTGTATATATACTTTGTGGTTATGTACGTGTGGACAGAGGGAGCTGCCAGCCTTACTCTAGGTTCCTGCCTGATGATTCATTTCTCAAATTCTTTGATGTCAATGCAGAATCAAAGGTTCAAGGTTAGAAGTTTTTACAGCTTGTTTTTTTTTTTTTGAGAAATTACAGCTTGTTGTGTTGATTATAGCGAGGATTCCACCTTACTCTGATAAAACATATGTTTTTTTTCTTTATTATCAGTAGTCGAGTCCCATGAACCGGTGGTGAAGAAAGCAATTGGGGAGTATAGCAAGGTACCACTCTGTTTATCTGTCATTTGATAGTTAAACACTGATGCACCTACAATTACTGAAAGGGAATTTGCTCGCAGGCTGTTGAAGCAGGCTCGTTGCTGAAAATCCCATTCACAACAATATTTGAATACCTCCAGGTTTTGCACAATTAAATAATTTGTTACTTTGAGTGGCATTGTCAGTCAAGTATTCTGAACAACACCGTACAACCACTTGTATGCATTACAGTTATTGAAGGTGGTGGCTACATCAATGAGCTCTGTGGGCTACCACGGGATGTTCTATCTTGCTGCAGCCGTGTCTGACTTTTATGTCCCATGGGACAGCATGGTAGGAGGAGATGTGTATCCTAATTGTGTTAACTTTGAACATCTGGGTCTGACATTGCTTTAACATGCTTTACTGGAAGTGCCGTACATGATGATGAACATTGAATTTGATTCCGTTGCAGGCAAAACATAAGATTCAGTCAGCTGGAGGTCCCTTGGATATGAGGCTCAGTCAGGTTCCCAAAATGCTTTCCGTGCTGCGAAACCAATGGGCCCCCATGGCCTTTTGTATATCATTCAAGGTTAGTGTTCCTGAAGGTTTTTGGTGCCATGTAGTTGAAGAACGAATTAGTGTGCTGTAAGATTATTACAGTTCTTTCACTTAAAAGTCATCGAATTGAATGGCAGCTGGAGACAGATTCAGACATTCTTATTCAGAAAGCAGATATGGCTCTGAACAAGTACAAGATGAACATTGTTGTAGCCAACCTGCTTGCAACATACAAAGAAGAAGTCATCATTGTCACAAACAGTGAGAGAAGCACTATCAGAAGGCGCGACGAAGACCAGGATTTGGAAGAGCACATAATCAAACTCCTAGAGAAGAGTCACTCGAAGTATATCTATGGCAGCACAAACGGGTGCAACAAGAATGGCTATGAAAATCCCATTCCAACTGACATCAAAAGTACGGCCTAAAATGTAATACTACTGATTAATCAAGTCTAAAAAGATGGTTTAAAAGGTCATATCACCACAACTGTAATGTAGACGTGCTGCTTTGTATAGGAGCAGCGCAATACAATTTTTCTCTAATGTCTTTAGCTCTGATTGTAAACAGCAAAAAGTCAGTCACGTGTATCGATTGATACCGAGGCTGGGCTGTATTTATTTGGTATATCCCGATTTTTAAAAGAAATAAAGAGCAAAGAAAAGGAGGCGAGAGTTAATTGAAGTCAGTCACTGTGCCGCCTTTAAATCATCAGAAAGATTTTTCTTCTTGCCCTGACTTCTTCACTTGCCAACTGCATCGGTCTAGAAATTGTGTAAGCAGAGCAGGCAGCCCTGACCTATGTTAGCACACCACGCAGCCCGGAAGGCGCAAGCGCGCAGCACTGGGATGCGAAAGACACGTGCACACGCGCTTGTCAACGACGAACCAACAACCAACGAACGAACGAGCCCCGTTTCCACAAGCGGTCGACGCATCTTCTTCTTGGACCGTGCTGCCTGAACTGAACCGAACAGAGAACCTTCTTTGCTCCTCCCACTCCCAGGCCCAGCACGGCCAAGTCACCCGCGCGGCAGACAGTGGCAACGAAAACGAAACCCGGGACCTGAGTCAAACCCCGTCTCGATCGCATTCCTGCTGTCCTGCGTGGCGCAAAAAGCAAATCCTACCACACCGCCACACCCGTTGCGCGCGGCAAAGGAGGAGAAGAAGCCTTTTGTAATTTTGTTGAATCCGGCGCCGCGCGTCACGGGTGACATGAGATCGGTTCGCTAGCAGCATCAGGGTCACTCACGCGCCACACGTTTCCATTCCAGCGAACCAGCGAACCACACCACCAACACGAGGCCGGAGCCTTCCGCTTCCGCGCGGCCCAAGCAACCCCGTATTCTTCTTCGTTTTTTCTCTTGTCGCTTTCTTCGCTTCAGCGTTCGTGCCCCAGGTCTACGCCCCAGCTGACCACCTCCCGCTGGAATCTATGGCTATAAAAACGGCGGGGCACGCGCCTCGAGCTGCACCGAGCTACCACCTCTCTACAGCGTCCATAATTTCTAGTACTACTACTTGAGCAGGGCCAGGGGAGACGAAGCATCTGTCCAGTTCCAGACCAGCAGTTCATTAGTATATTGCAGTTCGTGAGGAGAAGCAGAACCAGGAGGAGCAGTTAGCTGCAGAGCGCTAGCTAAGCTAATAGTATGGCGTCCATGATGGGAGGCGACTTCGTCGAGGCGTACGTGCTCAAGAACGCCTACAAGGAGAAGCTGCGCCGGATGGAGGCCGCCGAGACCAAAAGGACCAGCGGCGGTGCCGGTATCTGTGTCTCTGCGTCGGGGAAGGAGAAGGAGGAAGCTGCCGCGGGCAGCAACGGCGCCAAGGGAGGACGAGGAGGAGGAGGAGGAGGGCTGTTCGGGCTGATGAAAAAGAAGGTGCACCCCAGAGCAGCAGGCTCCGCCACGGAGACTTCTTCTTGATTCAGTTCAGCAGCCACCACCACCTCTACTGCATCTGCACGTATGATTCTAGTTTTGAGTAGTAGTTGTGATGCCACGAAATTGGAGTATGGCTCGTCGCAGCTTAATTTTCTGCTGGGATTGTTTGTGTAACTTTGTTCTTTCTTTCATGACGATCAAGCAAGGGTTCGCTTGTTTTGTTGATTACCTTTATTCTGAAATGACAAAGAAAAAAAAAACAGACGTGTACGAACCCTGCATGCACTGATGTGGTTTCTTCTCCATTTGTATGATATACGGTAATGTTATTGTACGTTTGCTTCCTGTATCGATTAAACCTCTCCACGTACTAACTTGCAAGCTAAAGTAGACTTGTTTGATTGATTTCGATCTGGTGATTATACGCTTGTTACTCGGGCTACTAGTGGCACTGGATAGCCCATCATCGTCCCCTGTCTTTACTTTAGCGGCCATTATTACAGAGTCCAGTCGCCAGCTACTTACAATTCCTAATGTTATCAAGCAAATTAAACACAGAGAGACATTACAAGCACAAACTGTGTTACGTCGTAGTCGGGTAGTTTTTTGTTCTTCCACGTGAAATGGATGATATCAGCAAGAGCAAGATTATCTTATCGCCAGCTCCATATGCCTACAGAACAGGAGTGATGATGGTTTATATTTAAATTACCATAGATAGGACCTGCGTAAGCTTCCATTATTACGCCGCCCATGAGAGCGACGTGTTTTCCTCCCCAACCATCGCTCGTCCCGCTCGTCACGCATGACCTCAATAGTGCCGCTATTGAGACGTGTACATGTGTGTTCATCCGTTAACACTTGGAATCTTAACAAATTAATATGCCAACCTCGAGTAAACAAATGATGAAAACCTCAGTGCCACAACCGATCGGCATTCGCCAACGCACGCTTGCTTATTCAGATTTCAGACCTGGAATTCCTTATGGGGGCCGAATGAAGCATGGCGAGATCTCAGTTACGACTTGAACGCCTACTTCCTTGACTTTTCCCTCGAGATTCTTGCACGTTATGAGTTGACATGAGCGATGTTATGCAGCTAGAAGCAGAAATCAGAGAAGAGAAAGATTCGGCCACGGATTTTGTGGTATGGATAAGAAGACCTTTTTGCACCCTGACGAAATATGAAATACGGAGTCAGCACGTACTGACTGACGCACGGCAAAGTGGCAGTGTTAGAGCAATTGAGTCAACTTGTACAAGTCGATAAGATTGTACATTTCCTTCTTAGCTATAGTTTTGTTCCTTGCCAAAACAAAAAAAAAAAAGGAAAAGAAGGAAAAAGACCGAGAAAAGGTTCATTGGCTACAAAGATAGCCCGTATACTGAAATACGGGTCGAGTATAATTCTCTACAAGTGTGGTCCGTAATCTATATTTTACATATCAAGAACCTGGCAACAAACAAGTTCCGAAGCCCCAAACTCCCTGGAAGCCACGGTGGACCATACTACATGCTCTTCAGATGCACTGTTCTCTCTATTGTTCTGCACCAAAGCCTCCATAACTTGAAGAGTATTTTCTGCTGATTTCGTGATAACATGGAGCCTCCCGCGAAGGCTAGCAAGTAAATAAGGAGCCTCTGCATCTGTGAAATCATTAACCGGAACATGTGGTGCAATAGTTACCCATGTATCTTCCTCATGGTCGTATCTTTTTATTTGGCCACTGTCCAAAGAGCTCGATGGTTCCAAGGTATAAAGTTTGTCACCGACCACAATACCCAATTTGGTGCCTGCCTGTCTCGCTGGCCATCCATTGCCAAGACCATCCGGCATTGTTGTCCAAGAATTCAGTTCTGGGTCATAGATCTCACCTCCAATATCGAAAAAGAATGGCCATGAGTATAAGCTCTGAGGAACATAGAGTTTTCCCTTGTAAGACGTCATTCCAGTGGCAATAGGCTTCAGCACATCAGCCAAGAAAGCTGTTGGGAGTACCTGTGCTTTTGCAAAAGGCATTTCTGGTAGCTCGCTCCACTGGCCAGTTTTGGGATCGAAAACTTCAGCTGATCGCAGAGGAAGTAAGCCATTACGACCTCTGCTGACTCCACCAACAACATATAACTTACCCTTCAACAATGCGGCCTTGCAGAAAGCCCGACCAGTGATCATCGAGCTTACTTCTTGCCACATGTTTAGATGAGGATCATATCTCCATACACAATTCAGGGCAACAGCTTTGGAAAAACCACCAATTACATACATGTAACCATCAAGAACACCAACCGAGCAACCACAAAAAGGCATCTGGTCCAAACCGTACCTGCGGCAGAACCAGCCCCTCACAAAATCAGCAATTCTGATGCTTGATCCCACAACATTCCACATCCAGAACCCAGAAGTGCCTGTCTTGCCACTGGATTCCTCTTCACTGTTGAAAGATGGCATGGGTGGCAACCTCTGCCATTTCTGCGACACATGATCGAGGGCATACCAATCAAGCTTATTTGCCTGAGTTTTGGTCAGCAGATACAACCATTCTTCACTTACACCAAGCTCTCTCCTCACCTGGGAAAGTTCACGGCTGGTGATTGCTGCCTTCCAAGCTTGGCAAACCATCTTTAATTTTAGATAGTGAATCCGCGGTAACCTTGCCAGGATTTGGAATGAGAGCTCATCAGGAAGTGTTGGAATGATCCTTGGATTTGTTCCATACTCATAAGTGGATATCTTTACCCTTTTATTGGAATCCATTCCAGATTTCTCATTTCGATTCATTGATTTAGCACTAGTGTTTGCAGCACTTAGAACCGAGCCCATGTAAACTCCTTTTTCTTAAAATTCAATATATTGATTTAGTTTCACATTTCTAATCCATCAAAACAGGCACCGAACCTGGTTCCAATAAACAAGGACCGCCATTAGCATTCCTAGCAGTCTGAGATAAATAAATATATAAATGTGATTACTATGGTTTTTACATTTTGAAGAAATCCAACAGTAAAAAACTAAACGAAAGTGAGCACATTCATGACAGACCACAAATGCTGTGAAAGTAATGGCGCATCCTCAGATTTTGCCATTTTGGAGCTATAAAACATGAGATAGTAGATTAAAGAGTCTTCACTTTGGGAAATCATGTACTACTAAGAAGCAGGTCTAATTCCAGGTACTTCAAATGGGACCATGAATTTTAATACAGTGATCTTCAAATCGTACAAATCAATCGGTAGCCCAGACACTGCCGAATTCTACCCTAAATCATGACTTCTGACATAGTTGACCAATATTTGGAACGAGAGCAAGCCTAAACTCGACGGTTAATCCATGACCTCAGTTTTCATAAGAATCCATTCCACCATCCCTATTAACTACAGCTAGAAATATTCGATGCAGGAGCATTTCGTCGTCCTGTGAAGCTATACCGGGGCATCTGAGTCCCGAATCGACCGATTTCTGAACGAGTTGTGGGTGATTAAGGTAATTTCAATCATGCTGGAATTCGAAGTTGACCGGGGCGGGGCTGGGCGTACCGGGATCTCCGATCAGGGCGGGGGAGCGCGATTGAACGAGAAGATTGGAGCAAAAATTCTCCAGTAGCCGGCCGTCTCCCGAGGCTTCGAGCGCTGCTGGTAGGTGGCCGGGTGGGGAACCGGCGGTGCCGCTCCGGGCCGGAGGCTATGGGTTGGTGGAGCCGCGCGCAGGTGGAAGAAATCCAGGACGGGACAGGGCGGCACGCCACGCCACTGCCTTTGCGTGTTTTCTCGGCGTCGCGTCCTTGCCGTTCTTCCCGTCCACATCGAACATGATGTGGATCCGACGGCGGCGGTAGCACGGCGTCAGTCGGCCCAACTTTGGGGGGCCTGGACTTGGGCTTCCGTGAGTTCGGTCGTGTCCGGTCCACATGTTCCTCTCCCAGCAAGTTATTTCTAACCAAAATGCCCAGACTCAGAAGGTGTCACCAAAAGTACTCCGGAAACACGGCTTCTTGTTTCTTGTCCTGTCCAAAATTTTGGAACCATTTCTTCACTTGTTCTATCTTCACGTCACCCTTCAACTTGTGTTACGTCAAATTATTCATGAAGTCATCCATCAAAGTTGGGAACCTATCCCATTCTTGAGCTTCCTTCAAAGCGACCCATGCAAGTTTTCCCCGCACCGTTCTTGTACAGTCTCTGCCGGGCCTCGGCAGCACCGTCCCACCTCCCACCCGAGGCGTGCAGTTGCGACAGCAGCACGTACGGGAACCTCGTCGACCGCCCGAGCGCCAGCAGCCTCGCGGCGACCCTCTCTCCGACGCCCGCGTCCCCGTGGACCCTGCACGCGGAGAGCAGGCCGCCCAGGACGACGGGGTCGTCGCGGAACGCCGACGCCTGCACGTGGCGCTCCGCCTCCTCCAGCCTCCCGGCTCGCCCGAGGAGGTCGACGACACACGAGACGTGCTCGGGTCCGAGCGGGACGCCGTACGTTCCGCTCATGGAGGTGAAGTAGCTCGTGCCTTGGCTTACCAGACCTGCGTGGTTGCAGGCAGAGAGAACGCCGACGAATGTGATGGAGTTTGGAGCGACCCCGGATTCCTTCATCCGCTCGAAGGCTTCCACGGCTTCCATGGCGTCGCCCTGTCTGCCGAACCCGATAATCAACGTGTTCCAAGACAACAAATCCGGACGTCGCAATCCATCAAAGGCGCGAACCGCCATCACCATGTGACCGCACTTGGCGTACAAGCTGACGATCGCGTTGCCCACGGCCACGGCGACATCAGTGTCACCTCTGCTTCTGATGAGGTGGCCGTGGACTTGCTCGCCGTGCCGGATCAGAGAGAGCTCCGCGCACGCAGCCAGTGCAGTGGCGAACGTGAAGTCGTCCGGCCGAACGGTTGCTGCACCCGCCACCATGTTCCTGAACAGAGCGAGGGCTTTCATGTGCTCACCGCGGCGCGAGCGCGCTGCAATGAGGGTGTTCCAAGTTACAGCATCTTTATCTTCCACGGACAAGAACGCCTGCTCCGCCTCCTTCACCGCGCCGTGCTTCGAGTACATGTCCAAGATAACGTTGCCCACAAAGGCACCGGTGTCCAGGCCGGTCTTGATAGTGTCAGCATGAAACGCTGCTCCCGTGCCAGGATCCTTCAAATCGTTGCATATCCCGATGACAGCAGCATAGGAGAACATGTCAGGGCGCAAGCCTCGCAGCTTCATGAGCCTGAGCACCTCCAAGGCCCTGAGTGGCTCGGAGCTCGCCGCCAGACCGCGGATCACGGTGTTGTACGACGCCACGGTGGGTTCCGCGAGCGCCCTGAGAACGCCGTAACCTTCGTGGAAGCAGCCGCACTTCATGTACATGGACGAGATCGAGTTGGCCACGACCGACGTGCCGAGGAACCCGCTCTTGACGGCGTGCGCGTGCACCTGCGCGCCCGCCGCCAACGCGCGCAGGGCGGCACACGAGCGCGCCACGCTGGAGTAGACGTACTCGTTCGGCCGCGCGTCCATTCGCGCGAAGAGCTCCAGAGCGAGGTCCGGCCTCCCAGCTTGATTGCAAACGGATATGAGCGCCGACCACGAGACGAGGTTCCGGTGCGGCATTTCGTCGAACACCGTCCTCGCGAGCGCCAGGCGCCCTGACCTGCCGTACGAGACGATGAGGTGGTTGGACAGAAAGACGTCCGCATCATGGCCAGATTTGACGGCGGCCGCGTGCGCCGCTGCGGCGGCACGGACGCTGCGTCTGGTCGCCGCGCCGTCGATGAGTAGTGACACCAGCCTCCGCACTATCATAAGCATTGCTGGGATGGTGTTGGTGGCCGGACGGCCGGTTCTCTTCTCTGTCGCAACGCTACAGCAGACGGGAGGACGACGCGGCCACCGGCGGCTAGCACAAGTTAATGGAATGGATTCGATACTGATAAGCTAAAATTTGTAGAACATCTTTCAAACGTGATACTTGTGGCAGGATACTCAATTGAAATTCATTCTCTGTTAGATAGTACTACCTACAAATGAACCAATAGTAAATAGTATCCTTCAGGAAATGAATAGCTAGTGTAGTGTGCTGCATCTAATGAAATCTACTAGTACTACTAAAGTGTTCCGTAGCAATGACGCACTTTAAAAGCGTTGTACCACAAAATTGAGATGTTTTTATGAGTTCACCTCATTGGACATAGCATCGATCAGCACTATTGGTGGAGTGCCCTACCGTCTCTATCAAGTCCAATTTTTTACACCGCGATAAGCTCAGAAAGGAAATGCGATGAGCTCAGAATGTAATGCAAAGCCAAGAACAAGTACCTAGACGGGCAACTAGCTAAGCAGTACAACATGCATTGGCACTCACCCCACTCGGTCGCCACCTCATCCCTTCCCGCCACCGCGAGGTAATCCCCGTGCGACGCGTGTGCCGGCGCGCGACGTCATCACTGGTCGTGCATCGTGCGCAACACGTCGTCCACTCCGGAGAAGCTGCGGATGAGATCGAACGGCACGTCCGGTGGGCCCTCCTCAGCGATGGCGGCGCCGCAAAAGAAGTCCAGCTCACCGGGAAACAGCTCCGCCGCGGCGTCGTCGTACCCCAGATGGAGCCCGGCGTGCTCAGGCGGCACGCAGCTGTTGTACAGCTTGACGAGCTCGACGACGGGGCACTGGCTGTCGTCCACCGTCGCGAAGCCGGCGAACTCCGGCGGCAGCACTCCAATGTTGCTGTCTCTTGACGGGCTGCTGATCAGCTCGCGCTTGCGCTTGTCCTGCGTGCGGCCGGCAACAACGACGCCCTCCATGGCGGCGTCGTCCTCGTCCTCGTCGTCTTGGAGGGGCGTGATCTGCAGCGATGTCTTTATCCGGCGGCTGAGCACCTCCTCCTGGCGCAGGATATTGGCCCACGTCTCCGTCTCCCTGGCGCTCATCTTCTGCTGCAGGCGCTTGGACTGCCAGACGAGCTTGCGCATCTGGTCGAACCGCGGGCTCATGTGCTTGATCACGGCGCTGAGCAGGCTGATCTTCCACGCCTTCTTGAGGTCGTGCGGCTTCCGGTACGGCGGCACGCCCTGGTGCGCCTGGACCTCGCCCTGCGACCCCCACCAGACCTCCTGCCCCGTGGGCCACCAGGGCGGCGCCAGGCCGCGGTCCAGCGGGAAGCTCCGCTGCGGCGGCTCGCAGTGCTGGATGAGCGCCGAGAGCACGGACCCGAGCGTGCTGTCCTGGATGTCCTGCAGCCGATGGAGGGAGGACGACGACGCGAGGCCCGTGTCGCCGTTGCCAGGCCCCGTCAGCGCCATGGGCCCGGACCGGTCGAAGCCCACATTGTCCTTCCACCAGCCGCGGAGGCTGTCGGAGGAGCCGGACATGGGCTCGCCGGCCTCGTCGATGACGCCGTACACGAACCCGCGCGCGTTGCAGGCCTCCATCATCTTGAGCATGTGCCGCAGGACGCCGTCCTGCGCCCGGAGCATCGCCTTGCGCCGGCACCGCACGTCGGGATCCTCCGCCTCCTGCTGCTGCTGCCGTGCCGCCGCCGGCGCCAGCGGCCGTGACGACGGGCCGGTCACGGAGCTCCTGACGGCGCCCGCGCGACCCTCCAGCTTGCTGAGCAGCATCTGGTCCTTCCACATGCGCCTCTTGAGGTCGGAGATCTCGATCGCCTCGGAGTCGCTGAGCTCGTCCTGCTCAGGCTCCGGCGCCGCCTCGAGGTCGCCTGCACCACCGCCGCCCGCGACGTCGTGCTCCATGGCCGCCTCAGAGAACGGATGCCTCCGGCCGTGGATGCCCTGATTTATTAACATAGACGCACTCTAGGCTCTAGCTGCTCTGCTGCTACCAGCATGTTCTCTGCTCTGCACTCTGCTTATCATGTCGGTGGTCTCTCTGATGAAACGGACGGCGGATGGTTCAACCGGCCGGCAAGGGTTTTATATGCTGCTACGCGCGATCGTTTGAGAGACGGAGAACGGTCAAAGAGTGTCGAGACTTCAAAGACGGATTTCGCAACAGATGCGGAGATACGCGATCCCGTGAGATTCGGTGAGCGTAGGGAATTGGGCGTGCGTGCAGATGCACATGGAGGCGAACGCGAATGCCTCCACCATTTCTTGCTCTTTCCACTTCGAGCCTGGGTGTAAGCACATGATTGGGGGTAAGCTTCTTGTGGGTAATGCTTTGTTTGTCCCTACGATTTTTTCTATAACGTAGTGAGATCAAAACAATATACTCGTAGAGTAGATTAAAGGACACTTCAAATCGTAGCACTAGTTGAGCTGTAATAGTACGCTATAAGGGTGAAAAATCAGAGAGCCAGAATGATATTTTAAAACCATATACGATGATATTCTTGAACAGGATGCATACTAAAATATGAAATTATGCTAAATCATCCTTGAGCAAGGGAATGATATTTCCAATCCTTCTAATTCATTATAATTTGAAACCTTGCAAGTAGATACATTATTGCATGAACTATACATGTGCTTATCGAGCAAATTATTCTTGCAATGTGAGTTAATTTTCAACCTTACACTATGGTACAACTAACATCATGATTTGCATGTCTTTGAGCAAAATTTTCCATATAACATATAGATTTCTATCTATACTGGAGTTGGTCTTTATTTGGCGGTGGCTCTACATATGTGATGTTAGTATTTGGGAACGACTATTTATCTACAAATAATTTTTCAGGACGACTGCGCATCTTATGCGAGATGGCGGTGGAGAGGGTGCTCTACTTCTTTTCCTACGATGGGTGTGTGATCGCCTGAATCTACCGTACCTAGAATAGGCGACGAAATCGACCCGTGGCGAACATGTTCTTTTGTGCCGACAAGCATCTCCACAAACGGTCTTCATCTGCTGCCGACGAGCAAGCAGAAACACGTCAGCGTTCACCGACGTCGCTGACGTTCCCTGGTAGTGGTAGAGGAACAGACTTTGTCAGTAAAGAAGAATTTAAAACGGCGAAGAGAGAGGGAGGCAGAGGCTACTGACATACTACAATACAAATATTCGAGCTCAGCTCAGGAAGTCAATGGCATGGGGGTGAAAGCACCAAGCGTGTGGTTTGCTCAAGCCGAACTACCGGAGTTCTACTAGTACTAGCGTCCTCTCCATGGTGCTCATTTCGTGGGGACACATGTATTTGTGAGTTTTATAATGAGTTGGACGCAACAAACTTGGCCAGTCTCGTGATCTCGCCATGGGCGTCATGATTACCAATGCTGGGGCTGGGGGTGTGGTGCCCGTCCTCTCCAAAGAGTTTTTTCTTTAACCTATGTAAATATAAACGCAAACAACGTAACCAGAACCGAGCACATGCAATTGTCTCATTGTAGCTCACCAGATTACAGCACTAAATAAACATATGCATCACAAGCCTCAACCGAACACAACAGCACATTCATGCATCTCATTGGATGCATCAAGCACATTCATAACAAAAAAAGCAGGGCTCAACAAAGCAGCAACACGACAAAGCACGGTATGATGGACCAAAAAAAAGGGAGGAAGACGAGAAGCTAAAAAAGAAACGAGCGTACCTAATGGACGGCAGGCAATGATGTAGAAGTTTACCAGCAGCAGCAGGAAACAAACAATTTACGAGGATGAACTCAACAAATTCTATAAAAGGTAAGAGACAGCTGTGACGGAACACCTCAAACACACCAAACCACTAAGAAATGAAGTGAAGACAAAAAAAAAAGGAAAAGGAAAAGCACATAGAACCTACAAAAGTAAAAGGTCAACAAAAAGGAGAATAAAAAAACATATGAACTACAAGAGCAATAGATCAGCTAAGATGAGCACTGTCTTGACCGCTGAAGAAAACGAGCACTGTCAAACAAGAAAAAGTAGAAAAAATAAGCCCAGAAATTTGGAAGATCAAAATATTAAGCCTATCATTCAAACCTCTTTTTTACAGTTAAACATGGCATACGTTAGATTAGTCACCAATTATATGGAAACATCTATGTTGATCACTCCATCAAATCGATTGAACTGATCCATACCACCTAGGATTGAAGCCAGCTGAGCGGATGAGGCCCTCTTAGAACAATAATGTTTTTCTTAGAAGATCTAAATCTGTAACAAATAGGAAAAGAAGAACCATAACAAGCTATTATTAGAGAAACCTACAGCAATAATTACGTAGGAAATAAACATGAGGCCCTAGAACAAGACATAAAAAGCATGGTATAATATTTTGGATCTCAAAACATGGTATAATAGGCAGCACGAAACCAAACAACAGAGTAAACAGAATTAACCAGCACTACATAAACTAAAACTATAACCTACAGCGCAGACACACAGGTAACATGGTACAGAACCACACGTTGAATGTAAACCAAAGAAATCAACAAAATCAGTAATAGATTATGACAGTAACAGGCCGAGAAAGGATCAAGCGACAATTCAATCCTATCGTGCACAATTCGTACGGCGCACGACAAGATCAATCAACAATATTAAACGACAAATTAGGACGCACCTCATAGAAGCCAACCACCCGGAAGCCAAAGAGCATGCCGTCAACCTGTATAAGACAACCATAAAAAACCCTGCATCAGCGACACCAAGGAATAGAGGATCGCAAGACATAGAATTCCATGGAAAAAAGACCAACCTCACTCAAAGCCTGCCATGAGCACGAACAAAGCGATGCAGCACCACCAAGAGCGACCTCCGTCCGCTGCAAACCATCAACAAATGAGCCACATCATGCGAAAGAAAACCAGGAGAAATAAAACAGAAGGGGGTCAAAACTGAACTCTAATGCATAAGTAAAAGAAAAGAAAAGAGGATAACACCGCACAGAACAAATCAACGACAAATTGAACCGTTGGTATGAGATCAGAGGTAGCTAAGTCGTCTTCTTCGTAGACTCTATCCCCCCAAGTCGCCGGAAAATCAGAAGGCAACAACGCCACCCGCGCCGGACCTCCTATCGCCGGCTCCCGCGGCTCCCGTGTTCGCGCACGCCGCCGGACCTGTACCCAGCACCCCGTCGCCGTCCCCATCCAGCACGACGCCAGGGCACCAAACCGCGCCGGACCTCCTATAGCCGGCTCCTGCGTGAGCGCATGCCACCGGACCTGTACCCGACACCCCGCCAAGGCATCCCGTCGCCGTCCCCATCCAGCACTACACCACTGTCCCCATCCACCACCTTCCAGACGAACGGCACCCGACGGCGCCTCAGGACCTCGCTGGCACACAGCGGCGATTGGGCTAACTCCCCCAAACCCAAGAAAAAAAAGAAACCCAACAAGCAGGACAGAAAACAATCTTACACGAACTGGAACCTGAACCATATCGAACAACGTGGAGCGATTTGACGACGTCGCGGCCACCAGCGCAAAAGGGAAAGACAGAGGAAGAAGCAGGGCGCCGTACCTGAGCAGCAGATGCGCGACAAGGAGCCGAAGGAGCAGAGGAAGAGGAGCCGGGAGTGGAGCGACCAACAGTAGTAGATGAGAGCGAGAAGAAGTAAAGCAGGGTGTCGAAGTCACCGGCCGCGGTGCGTGGAGCGGACGACCCACTCCGTCGTCTTCAATGCGGTGCCAGGACTGGAGCGACGTGCGGAGCGACATGCCGGCGCCGCCAATGGGAGAGCTCCGACGGTCACCGCCGTACGCCATGCTTACAGGCACCAACGGCGAAGAGACCCGGCACCTAAAATCACCGTGGATGAGAGATCGAACGGAAACGAGTTAACAGGGTGACGTGGACGCTGGGTTCGTCGCGGGGGAGAGAGCCGGTTCCTGGGGAAAATATAATGGGTCTGAACCGAGCCTCCACAGTGTGACAGAGCGTTCAAAAGGGGTGTGCTCATACCAAACCTGTCTTCTCACATATACGAAATAAAAATCTCGTCTTTATAAGATGACTGTTGTAGTATGAGTTTAATTAAGTGTGCATTTAACTGTGTCCTCCAACCGTATTAAAGGTGAGCGAAAAGCAAACATAAGAACAGAAGGATCACGAGATCTCGGCTCTGTAGTAATCAGTCTTCAGTCGTAGTAATGATTAGTTATTAGATGTCAAGCACTACAGTAGTACAGTATATATACCATATGAACAATAGTAGGCCGGAGAAAAGATGACCCCCGGACCGGATGGACATTTTCATTACTCCAAACTCAAAAAAAAAAATCAGCCAACCTAAGAGGAACTAGGTCTTTTAATTAAGAAGAAATAGGCATCAAAATTCACGTCGAATAGGACTTGAACATGGTGGTCAGGGTCGACATCCACACTGAACCAACTAAACTAGGCTCAGTTCCTTCCACAGTCACATATGAAACATCAATACAAACATCATGGGATAAACATCCGTATGACAATGCAATTTCACACGAATCCTTATTTGGCACTGTTGGGCCTCATATTTTGCCCGCTCAAGGAATCACGGCCTGGCCTGCTAAAGATGTGTACCCAGCGAGGCCCAGAAGGCCGACACGCATATAAGTCCACACCATCTCCCCCCCGTCTCCACTTCTCGCGAAAACCCTAGCTGCTCGCCGCTCCCTCCGCTCTCCACCCCCCCACGAGGTGGCGGCGCGCTCCTTTACCCTCTCCTTCTTCCAGGCATCTACCTCTCTAATCGCTACTAACATTCCGTTTGATTGCTCCAGATATCCCCGTCGCGGTCGACCAAGCCTTCGGAGGAGCGCGGGAGATGGCGTAAGTTCCCCGCATAAATCTGCGCCCCTGCTCGTTTCTTCACTGTTGATTGTTGTGCTAGTTCTCAATAGTAGTTGGTGCATGTTTGTCATTGATTCCGTCGGATCTTTGAATTATCCTGCTCGTATAAAGGATTTCAGAGTTACGGAGTCCTTGCTTGGTATAGATTGTAGTGGTAGTTATTGTGTTCTGTGCAGCTTAGGATGAAATGAAATGACTGTCGCGTTACTGTTCGATGTCCGTATCCTACTGCTTGAATGAAAGGAGACGCATGTCGGGTCATGGATATATTAATCGTTTAAGGCACTCGGGCTTTTCTCTTTGTGGGGAAAATCGACATCTCCGTTACAGCGCATCTCATTTGTTTTCTTGTGATTTCATCCGGATTTCTCTTGGATGTGTTCTTGATCCATTATCAGACACAACTTGTGTATCCCGTTGTAGCATCCATTCAGGCCTCACTCTCATTTCTGCTTGTTAAACTGTTTAATTTACTGTACCAATTTTAGGAGATTGTTCAGCACCTATTTGATTCAAGTTTATGCTGGCACTGGGCTTTAGGTCCTCTTGATTGTAGCCATATTCTTTTGACATGGTACATTTCTAGTTTTTCATGCCCTGCTCTGATTATCATCAACATATTCTGCTTTGGCAGGGAACAGGACACCCCAGTTGCGGTTGATGCACCAACCCCGGTTCTCGGAGAGCCGATGGACTTGATGACTGCTCTGCAGCTCGTCTTGAAGAAGTCAAGTGCTCATGATGGTCTCGTCAAGGGTCTTCGTGAGGTTGCCAAGGCCATTGAGAAGCATGCTGCTCAGCTTTGCATCCTCGCTGAGGACTGCGACCAGCCTGATTATGTCAAGCTCGTTAAGGCACTCTGCACCGAGCACAATGTTCACCTTGTTACTGTGCCTAGTGCTAAAACTCTTGGAGAGTGGGCTGGGGTGAGTTCAAGAATACTTTGTTTGCCTTCGCAAAAAAAAGAATACTTTGTTTGATGTCTTATTCAGTGCTGAAGTTGTACTAGATTTTAGCTTTCAGTTGTTGAGCATTTCAATTTCCTTGTGGCTTTTTACGTAACATTATTTATTGCATTTCAGCGTACAAAATGTAATCATAATTTAATGAGATTCATCTATACAAAATGTAATCATAATTTAATGAGCTTCATCTATTTTGTTTTGCAGCTTTGCAAGATTGACTCTGAGGGCAAGGCAAGAAAGGTTGTTGGCTGCTCCTGTGTTGTCGTCAAGGTAACCTATTGGTTTCCTGGTGTACCTTTTCAAATTACTGTATTTATTATATATCCTGAAAAGTGACGTTTGCCTGCTTAATTTTTTGCTGACAGGACTATGGTGAAGAATCTGAGGGTCTTAACATAGTGCAGGAATATGTGAAATCACACTAAATGTAGTGTGTTTGATATCTGGAACTTATGTTCTACATTTTGGACCTGAGTTAAACTTGTCATATGGGGCTTGCTTAGGGGTATGGAACAATTTTTAAGTGTGAGCCTAAGAGTGCTTTGTTACCAGTTGTCAATGAGAATCGTCAAAATTTGAGTTTCTGCTTGTTTGTTCTTTTCTTTTATCTACTTTTGTGTTCATGTTAATCTTCCTGATTCACTCTAAGGCAATCACCTTTGTTGTGCTCTGTGTTGCCAGCTTACGATCCTCTTGTATAGGAGGTTACACGGGTTCATTTTTACATGGTCAATTTTTTGTAGAGGAAATAGCTATGCCTCAAACTGTTCTGACCGATCATTGATCTCTATTGCAAGTTGCTTCAATTTGCATGCACTGGTGTGTTGGATGCCTGGGTTGCACATTGGGAGTCAGATGTCTAGGGCTTTTCTTTTGATGTTCTTCCATTCTAATATAGGTTTTTTTGAAAGATGGTATTGTTTGTTAAATAAAATTATTTGATTAGTTTGTTGCTGAAATCTGCAAATTGCAATGCGGCAAGAAACAAGTCTTCCATGTGTGTTTGAATAGTTTTAGTTGTGGATCGTAGTGTTAACGTTTTGGAATTTATGTATGTTGTCTGATTGGTGCTTCTATGAGACCATTTTAGTTTGAGTAACAATTATGAGAACGAAGTAAACAAAGTCTGAACTGCTGTGTTCATAACACAAGAAACAGATGCGCAGTGGAAATTGGCTTGAGTAGGTGTACGTTTGGCTATTTGCACTTGATCGATTTCAAATCTGTTAGCGTTGTGTTATCACTTGTTTTTCTTCTGAATTTATGCTTTCCTGGCCCCGCATGCTCACTGCCCTGTCAATTGAGGGTGTGTTTGTTTGTGAGTCAGGAGGGATGAGATAGAGTCATCTTTAGATAGAAAGGATGGAGTCATCTTTTATAATGTTTGGTTGGAAGCATGAGTGTTAGAGATATAATAATTTTCTGTAGTGTTTGATAGAATGGATGAAGGATAAAAAAGTATGATCATCATCGGTAAGATTACCACTCTAGAAACATATACCCACAACATATTATCCCAACAATTTATAAGTAATTATAATTTAAGACAAATTTATTCATATAATTTTTATATTTTCAAAATTTAACAATTTAAAAGTAGTTTATGATTTTAATGTTTGATCAAAATTTATTCTAAATGACTTCTAATTTAAAGGGAGTATAAATTACGACATAATTACGTCATCTCGTTGCATCTCTCTCTAAAACTGTAGCTACCACAATCTTGAATGGGAGCAGAGGACGAGCTACCACAATCCATCGTCAAGGCATAAGGGCGAGTGCGCTACCGAACACACGCCGTCGCTACGTTGGCCGGAAGAGGGTGAGGGTGAGATTGGAAAGAGAGAGCGGGCGGCGGCGTGGCGTGGGCGAGTGACGGGCGGCGGCTGGCGGCGATGGAGCACAGATGTGTGAGTGACGGCCGACGGCGTGGCGCTGGCGAGGCCGGCGAGTGGCTGGCGGCACTCGGGAGAGGAGAGGGAGGGGGTGAGATTTGGGAGTTCGGTCGTGCGGTGAGGATAAAACGGAGGATAGAGCTGTCCCTCGGTTTTTTAGGGATGAAGCTATCCAACGTCTACGTAAAATATTCCTAATCCTTGTCCCTTGACTCCAAACTAAACATTATAAAACGAGGGATGAGTCTGTACTATCCCTCCCTATCCTCTCCTCTCCCTCCAACCAAATACACCCTAATTTGCTTGCGGATCCTGGGGGCATTACCGGTCTAGTGTTGTGCAATTGTTTGAACTATGGTAATTCTAGTCCTATAATGTCAATTCAGCTAACGAACTTTGCTGGGTGAGAAACGAATCAAGTAAACTACTTTCTTCTTAAAAAAAGAGAGAATCAAATAAATTATTATATGGAAGTTTTATACTGCAAAGTAATATAATACAATAAGGTTATTGTTCATCTCATTAATGAGAAAATCGTGGAGTAATAAGCTTAACATCAAGAAGAGCTGAATTGTTATCATAGAACATGCAAACAGATAAACAACAAAACATTTTTGTTATACAGATCTAGAGTTAAAATGCTCATATGCCAATACAAGGTTGCGATGTGTTTCTTGTCCAACAATATCAGAACACGTTGAATCAGGAGACCATGAAGGCCTCAGTTCGGCAGCAGGTGTATCAGGAGGAATGAGAGGGGATTAAGGGATATCCAATCCCTAACTCTCTTTTCGGGGATTTAATCTTCTTCATTGCCTGTTATTAATCCCTTGGAAAGAAAAAAAAAACGAACGAGCCCAAAAAGGAAGCAAAGGCTTGGTTGGAACGACAAAGGTATCCTTCGGATGGAAGGTTGACGCCCCCGCGGCCGAGCAGAGTCCACGGAAGCGACGACATTGAGCTCAAGCGGTTGGAAGATCTTAGAGGATATCTATATCTATAAATGTAATACTCAAACTGATTAGAGAGAGAGACATTCGCCACACTACGAGAGACCAAACGCTATATAACCAGCGGCGCGCTCTGTTGTACTGGGACGGCAGCAGCAACGCCATGGATCGCCGTGCTCTTCGTAACCTGTTATACGAGACCGCCGACCCGTTCGCGGAGATGACGCTGGAGGACGTGAGGGACCATGAGCCACATCGCCAGGGACTTCCGGGGTTGCCTCTTCCTGGCCCGGCTGGTGGACGGCGGCGGGAGGGCCGCGGCGCAACAGGTGCTCGACGAGGTCGCCGGCGAGGTCGGTCGCTTGATGGGCAACTCGTTCGGCCACGTCCTCGTGGAGAAACTGGCCGTGTTCTGGACGGACGAGGGAGAACATCACGCGCGTGCTCTGGTTCCTTCACGCCGCGTCACCTGCCCAGATCGTCGCAGCTGCCAAGAACCATGCTGGGTAAGAAAGATCCTCTATTAATTATTCCTCTGCTCGCTTCTTTACTAGTTAATGTGCTAACTCAATTGCGTGTGATTCAATTACCGTGATCCATTTTTAATTACTCGATGGATCGATGGATCGATGAGGTCCATCATCCTCCAGAGGCTGATGGAAAGAATCGCTGGGCAGCCGGAGAAGGTCGAGTTCTTCGCAAGGACCCTCGCCCGCGTGGGGGAGTACCGACATCCTTTCCCTGATACAAGATATGTCCGGCAGCCGACTCGTCCTCAAGTGCCTGCAAGTGTTCTCACCCGACCAGAACCTGGTATATATCTACGCGTTACATGATCTACTAACTATACTAGTAGCACTCGCAAAATAAATACGTACTAGTATAGTCCATCGAGCTAATAACTAGTACTAATCAGCAAGGGCCACCATCCAATCGTGTGCAGTTCATCATTGATGTCGCCTTGTTTTACTCTGACCGCGTCTGTCGCGACCGCCACGGCTGCGACGTCTACAAAACCTCCATCGACAAGGCCGGCAACGTGCAGATGAGGTACTTGCTCATCGACGCGGTGTGCAGGGAAGGGCTGGCACTGGCAGAGCACGGCGCTGGGTACGTTATGTTACGCACGCACGCACGAACGGCATTGCATCGTCTTGCCAGGACCTGATCGATCCTCTTTCTTCTCCTCCTTCTTCATGTTGCGTGTGTGTGTGTGTGTGTCTTGTGATTGTGGCGCGTGCAGGAACTACGTGGTGCAGCACGTGATCAAGGCTCTGCCGCCGGCGCCATGGGCGAAGCAGTGCCTGCACGAGGCGTTCCGTGGGAGCTACGTGAGCCTCTCGAGGCAGATTGGCGGCAGCCACGTGGTGCAGCGGTGCCTGGTCTTCTTCTCCCCGCAGCAGGCCGACCAGATCGTGTCGGAGCTCCTCAAGTGCACGGCGCACTGCTCGTTCGGCGACCTCATCAGCGACCCCTACGCCAACTACGCCTTGCAGACCGCCATGGAACGCACACAGGTCAGGAGAATTCCGAGATTATTATATGTATATCTGTGTTTGGAATCGCTACGGATATTGTTGTTATTGTTTTGTCGTCGTTAACTTTTAACGTCAATTTTTTATGTCCTTCATCATAGTACGATGATAAAACTATCATATTTTTTTTTTTGTGTGTGTTGTAATTTATTTTGTTCTTCGCCGTTCAACGGTTGTTACAAATTGAGCTCGAAACATTTACTTTCATTGTTATTACAGGGACTAATGCACAAGGCGCTGATAAGTCATATCAGTTTGTACAGAGACGTCGTTGGGGCAGACAGGTTCGCAAGAAAGATATACCAGGAACTCCGTGCCCCGAGGGGGTCGTTCTATCATCGGTAAAGCGTTAGCTTGCTTTGTTTCTAATTAGTCGCGTCATCCAGAGCAGAGTCAGTGCTTGCATCCACAATAGTAGTACTACCCAATGTTGTGCCAGTTTGTTCGAGTCAGAAGAAGCAAAAGGGTGTGCACGCACGCAGTATGTGGCCCCTGTGCTTGTAGTGTTTGCTTGTTTGGTAATAGTAGTATGTTTCTGTTTGCGTAGTCGTTGTTGTCCAGAAAAAAACTGTCGTGCCATGTTATGAATAAATTCTGTTTTGTTATCATAATGTCTTTAACTATTGAGAGAATAACATAGATTTCCCAGCTCAACATTATTGATGCTTCGTCGGCGATGTTGTTGCTCTACGTCTTAGTATAGCAAGTTGTTGTTATGTTACGAGTTTCTAGGGGTGCTCTCTCTAAAACAACCGGAAATTCCATTCTGTGCAACCGAAATAACTTACCTTACCCTACATGTTATTTGTGTGACCGTGACATATAGTACTGTATGTATCAGGCTTTTAAGTTTAAGACAGCGGGATATAAGAATGATGATTGATTATATTTATGGTTAGAGTCAATCGATGATACTACTAGCAATTTAGAAACGAAGAGCATGAGTAGCACGAGTGACGATCGAAGCTGTTTTTGGAGTGTCCGGGCCTGTAGTGGACCGAAGCCTGTGATGTTAGTAGTACGTCTGGACGGCCTCGCCGGCTCCGGCCCAAAGGCTTTGCGGGACAGAAACGAGATCCTCCGGACCCGGGTCGTGGCAGGTGGCGCGCGCACTTGGCGGGACCTCACGAACCCGCGTGCCGTGCGCCAGGATCCCGCGATCCCGCCGCGCAACGTGAACCCCGAACCCAAAGGCTGGCCGCCAGATCGCCCCGGTCAGCGCCAGGCCGAAAGAAACATCTGGCGCCCTCGCGCACGCTGCCACACATGCAAAGCCCACACGTCCGTCCGCAGCCCAGAACCGACCACCCGGTCTCCAGCGGCCACGCTGCCGAGAGAAACCCTTTGCTGCCGCTGACGGCTCCATCGAAACCATCCCCCATCTCCTCCTGCTCCTGCCGCCACCAAACCAAGAGCACCCCCAGGATTCCGGTCCTCTTTCTTCTCCCACTAGAACTACGAGAAGGAAGAACAAAAACCTCGCGGGGCCAAGCCATCTGGTGCCTGGTCTCATAAAACTAACGCGCGCAGGTTCCCGGTCTCTCTCTCTCTCTCTCTCCTCATCAGTCATCCCTCGCTTTCATCCGTCCTCCACTTTTTGTCCTCGTGATCGCCTCCATTCCCCTGCCCCCGTTCCAGATACTAAGCAGCGTCGCAGTCGATTCGACTGAGCCAGTGAGGCGCCTCGTTCCAATCTTCTGCCTGCCTCTCTTCCAATCTCATCCTCCCCTTCCTTTTTTGTTGTGTATTTTAATCTCTTCTTGTATTTTTGGCAGGCACACACGCGCACTAGCTAGTAGAGTCCGCTGTTCGCCTCCATTCCGCCGCCGTCCTCCATCGATCGTTCCTTCGATTGCTCGTCTCCATTCCGCCGGGAACCTCCAGGCAAGAAAGAACTAGCCAGAAATCGCCGTCGGTGCGTGGGCCCCGCGGTGGGGGGATAAAGCGCAGCACTACTGTACTTGAGGTGAGAAGGCCGGGCGCTGTTGCTCTATTTTCTGGAACACTCTTCCGCCCAAGCAGCAAGCAGGTCAGAAACTATTTCTTCCTTCTCCCCTCCCGATCCCTATCCCTTCGCTCTCGCCGCTACCAAGTACAAACAAAAGGGGTTGGTTGATGCGCTGATGTCACGATGCTTGGAAAGCGAGTTGGGGAGGAAAAAAGAGAGTCGGGTAGCACACGCGCAAAGGCATAGCGCTGTCTAGAAGGGCATGGAAATGTCTTTCCGAGCCTCCACGCATGATTTGTGATGATGAACTGCTGCTGGATTCCAGGAGTGAGTTCGGTCTCTGCCCGCCCGGATTCGATTTTGCGGTGCTCTCTCTAGTGAGTGCGGTTAGACAGAGATTCTTCACTTTAGTCATTGCCTCATTGGCTTGGGGATCCACGGCTGCTCATCACACTTTCAGAGACGTTGCTTTCTCCTCGCACAGCGCATCTGAATTGGCATTTTGCAAGCGAGAATACTTATCGCGACCTAGGTAGTGGGCTCCGCATAAAGCAGCGTGCCTAGAGACGTGCACTGGATGTGTATGTATGTACAACGGGACTGAACCAAAGCAATCTGTCACTTTCATAGGCGGCAAACACATGCCACCAAATCCTGGGGAGCAGGCCCCGGTTTTTCTCTTTGACAAATGCTACTAGTACAGTAGTAGTATCATATTACTGTACTGAAGGGGAAAACGCCAATACTTTGTTTAGGAAATCTCCGACTTGTGGCTCTTGTTGCTCCAGCTCTGCAGCCTCTGCTGAAGCTGCACGTTCTCCTGCGAGCAGATCTGTGGCCTCTAGCTTTGGAGGATAGTCACGTGGGGACGTGCTGTGGGTGGGTAGGGCCCTTGCCCAGTTGGTAAGCAAAATCTTAGGTTACAGGGAATATTCAAAGGAATCTATTTCTACCTTTTTTTTTGCAACGATCATTGGTCTCAGTATAGGGATGGGCCCTCATTCAGCTCTTTGATTATGGGGAAACCTTCGTTGCAGTTATCAAGATTGCTTTGTCGGTTCATCGATTTTGGTCTACCTTTGGTTTAACTCGCTTTCCCTGATTTCGCAATAGCTACTTTCATGTCCAAGCTCTTGAATCTCATCCCAATTTCCAGATGCCTGTGCTGCGGTAAATTGAAAAGTAGTGCGTGGAGGATAGCTTGTAGTTTCTATTAGGGATCCAAGCTGGATACACATTTAAGTTCAGGACTTCATCTTCACTAGAATGCTATTATTGCATTTTTTTATTAGTTGCTTCAAGTTAGTATATACTGTAGGTTCTGACAAGGGACTAAGATGACCATGCCATCATCGTAAACTGGAAACAGCTTTAAATTCAGGAACTGGCCATAATGTTGCACACTTCATTCTAGACGTTATGTTTATGCAGTAAGTATGGCCTGATATTTTGCTTTGTGATGTATTAGGTGTGTCGAAGATGCAATCATCTGTGATGGCATTCTTCCCTAACATTGCCGCAGCAAAGCTAGACTTGCATTCCCTGTACAGAAGATATGCCAATACATTTGGCATGCCATCAAACAATTCTACTGTTGGCTGCCATGTTGTCGGCAAGATGTCCCACCTCCCAGTTCTGTTGATAGACCGTACAATTTTCAGTACTGGTACGACAATTCGGAGTATTGCCATCAGCTATGGTGTTCTCATTCTTAGATGGTTACTCAGCACGACTTCTGTAGTACAGGTTAGTTTGGAAATCTTCTCAAGTTTCTCTTACATAACTCAACTATTTACTGGTCATAGACATCCATACCTTTGATTCAGAAAAAATAACACATCTTTATCTGGATAATTTGGCAGCGTACATTGATTTCCCGTGCCATGAGAGCACTATCTTGTTGCTGTGGCTCCGTGCCATTCTTTGTCAGCATCGGTTTCCTCATGTCCAGGCTCTATAACTACACTATGATTGACAATTATATATATGGTTGGCAATTCATCCTTGGCCGTAGTGCCAACCTCCGAGGAGATTCAGCCATCAGCATGGAGAACAATGAATTGTGCAATGAGCAACCCACTTTGCCAAGTTTGCTTGGGCACAGGCGAGAATTTGCCCGCCTAGGATTCCAATGTATTTGGTACCCTGTAAGTCTGAAAGTTGCTGATATAACTCGAAAGAAGCTCAGATTCGATAGGCAGCGTGCATGGTGTAGCCACAGCGCAAGTGCACTTTGGAGGGTCCTAGCAAGGAATGAGCAATATCTGCAATCCATGATGGTCCTGGTGGCGTTGCATCTCTTCCTGAGGCTTATGAGGGTGAATATTGCGACATTGTTCTTTCCAATGCTGTCACGGACTACAAGTTCCAAGAGCAGCGTAGCGGTGATTGGAAACGTGGTGCTAGTTTTGGTGAACTCATGCGGTGTTCTTGGATCTGCCCTTGCGACGAAACAGTATGGCAGGGATGTGACTTTCGCCATTGGTGCTGTTTTGATGGTATTTTGCCAGGTAACTGAAAAATGAACTCAATCGCTGCAAATATCATAGTACTTCTCTGCCTTGCAACAACTGACATTGTTTTTTATTATTCAATTTGCTCCTGCAAGGTCGTAATTCCAGTGATGCTTGAAGTTCAGATTGGTGTGGGAGGCGGAACTCGCATGCCAGCGGGTTATGCGACGGCAATGTTTGCGCTGACATGCGTGGTATCCTGCGGCCTCAGCTGGTCATGGGGTTCTATCCTCTGGACAGTTCCTGGATGGAAGATTCACTCGGCCGGACAGGTTGTGGCAATGGCTGTGAACATCGGCATCTGCTGCGCCCAAATGCAGTTCTTCCTGATGATGCTGTGCAGGCTGAAGAATGCAATTCTCGCGTACTACGCGATGTGGATCTGGTCATGATTCATGTTGGGCAGAGAAAGCATGGTTAGATTAGTGCGCGCTAAGTCAGAATAAGTGGATAATTGGGTGTAATTTGGTAGATGTATTGTAAATATGCTAATTTTTCCTCCTTGGCATTCTCATGACAGCGCTGTACAGTTTTATCATCGCATCTATCTGTTTTAGTACTACTAATTTCTGTAGGAATTGGAAAATGCAACCCAATGCAGCAGCTTGTTCGAGCCTCTGTTCTCCTTTTGGATAGAATAGTCGCTGTTGATTTATAAGTCAGTTCAATATCAGCTACTGTATACTTGACTTTGGTGGCCCAAGATTGTGATGCATCTCACAATACGCTTTCAGCTACTTGACTTGAGTGGTCGGCTGGTAACTAGCCGTCCGAAACTTAGGCGGTAAGCAGTCCAAGAAAAATGGGTGGCCGGGAGTAATATTGATCTGCCATCGCCTTTTGAGAGATTTCGAATTTGATCTTGCCCATCTGACCTGTTTGGCGGGCGAAACGCTTCTAGTACCAGTGCCGCCGCTTCCATACATATAGGCCGCTGCGGCTTACAATGGCTTCTAAGAAATTTCAATTCGAGACGGGCCTTCGGCCTGTTTGGCGGGCGCCGGCGGCGTGACGAACCGCTTCCAGTACCAGTGCTGTTCCCACACAGCGGCCATGGACTCGATTGGCACGCCCTTGGACTCCGGCAGGAGCGCCGCGACGAACGCCGTCATGAGCACCACCCATGCAGCGTAGAACCCGAAGGAACCGTACTTGAGGCGGCACAGCATCGCCAGGAACGACTGTGACTGCGCGAAGGTGAGCGCGCCCGAGATGGCGCCGCTGAGCCCGAGCACCGCCGGCCTCACCTCGAGCGGGAATATCTCGCTGGTGACGACCACCGAGACCGGGCCCCACGACGCGCAGAACCCGGCGACGTAGACGCACACGAGGGCCACCACCGCCTCCGCGTACCCGCGCGGCATGGCCTTCCCGCCGTCGGTCCCCAGCCGCGCGCCGAAGATCCACGCCATGGCAACCTGGGAGACGAAGAGGGCGACGCCGCCCAGCACGAGGATGGGGCGGCGGCCGTAGCGGTCGACTGTGAGCGTGGCGACGGCGACGGACGCGAGGCTGACCACGTCGGTGATGATGGAGCCCAGGATGGCCTTCTGGCTCGTGAACCCGACCGTGTAGAAGAGCAGCGGCGTGAAAATGGACACCACGATCACGCCCGTCAGCTCGAAGAACACCGACATGGCCACCGCCACCACCAGGTGTGGCCGGTACTCCCGCCGGCACAGGCGCTGGAACGCGCCGGACTCGCTCCTCCGGTCCTGCTCTGCGGCGCGGACGATGTCCTTGAGCTCCGCGTCGATGTCGGCCGCCCCGCCGCGGATGCGCCGGAGCGAGGCGCGGGCCTCGTCGGGCCTTCCGCGAAGCACCAGGCTGTTGGGCGTGTCCGAGATGAACACCGCTCCGACGACGATGACGGCAGCCGGAACGGTGCCCACGCCGAGCGAGAGGCGCCAGCCCCACCTCGGGACTGTGTTGGCTCCGTAGTTGACCATGTCCGCCACCAAGAAGCCCACGTTCACGAAGAAGTTGAAGCCGGCTGTGAACGCACCTCGCCACCGCGCCGGAGCTATCTCCGCCAGGTACACAGGTGCAGACTGCAGCCAGAACGCAATACGCCATGCATCAATCAAAGCACAATCGATCACCGACGACGGCGCTATATATGCACGACAGAAGAACGGTGCGCGTCGACCGATCAGTGTAGTGGACTAGTGGTACCACGAACCAGATTCGTGAAGCCGACGGCGGTACCGAGTAGAATCCTGCCGATAACAAGCATGCTGATGTTCGCGGCGGCGAAGTTGAGGATGGAACCGGCCAGGAACAGCAAGCCACCGATCAGCATGGAGTTCCTCCGGCCCACCGTCCTGGTCAAGTGGCCGGCCACCAGGGAAGCAAGCATGCCGGCGAGGTAGAAGGAAGAGACGAACGTGGTCAGCACTGGGCTGTCGAAGATGCAGTACGCGTCCTGCTGTGCGTTGTTCATCTTCTCAATAACATCCGGGAAGAACGCCTGGAGGAACGATTGCATCTGCGTCAACCCGCCTGAAATTTGATCAGGGAGTGACCATAAGCAAGGCCGCATGCTTGACATCTGCCGAGGTAGTACCAACTAGTAACATTAAACTGACATTGAGATCGACAATTAGCATATAATTTTAAAGTATTTCTAAACACTTTCCTCTATATGTCGTACCATCCGGGTCTCCGAGGTACGATCCTATGAGCATCGTATCAGCAGGTCAAAATAGTTGTACGTTCAGGTCGATATTTTCGATTCTAAAGTTTCTTGTGGTTTAGCTCTTTGTTGGATCCACTTGAACTGTCTACACTGTGAGACTTATCAGATTATTCAGTAAGGGATATTTTGATGTTTCTTACTCCATTAGCTTTATGTATCATCACTTAATTAAATTTAATTTTTATAATACATACACTATCTTTACATTTTAAGTAGTAGTAGAACAAATTAAACTTAAAAATTTTGTTACGGTGCTTGGAAGGTATCTCTTGGTACCTTATAAAGATAGTGCATGCACATGCAACCCTCAAAAAAAAAATAACTGTTCGGTCTGATTGCAGCGCGCTTGTTAATTACTCCCTCCATTTTTGCACTAACCAACAACTAAAAGAAAAAAGAGTAGTACTAGTACGGTAATAGTAAAAAACCTGCTTTAATTCGTAACTGACCTGTAACACAGATGTCGTATCCAAGCAGGAGGCCACCAGAGGCCGCGCTGAGGCAGCTCATAACCACCGGAAACGTTATCCCACTGCTGCCGCGGCCGGCACCGATGGCCGGCGCTTCTCCTCCGCCCATCGTCTTCTCCTGTGTTACGTACACGAACAGCTCGCTCGACTGGGTTGGATAATAAGCAACTACGCCATACTAGCATATAGATATTTATAGCTAGCGCAGAGTCCAGTTGCATCGACTTATTAGCGGTCCAGGACAGGAGCTAGCTAGCGTCCTGCGTTCTGTAGCCAATTTTCCACGATTGATGGGCCAGCAATACTCCATTCAGAAATGATATCCAATGGATCCAAGGCAAGAGGCGGTTCATAATACTTTTACAACCACATTAAATCATCTTTTTTTATTACTGTAAAATATGTTTTCATACTTTAACTATTCGGCTCGGCCTACCGACTGTCAGTTTTGATTTTAAATATGAAAATTCAGGTGGAATGCTCTCCTTCAAAAAATAAATATTACCGTAAAAAAAAGAGAGAGTGTGAACCCCCTTTATTTATGAAATCTCTAGGTATTTTGTTTTATATTACTTAACCCTATGCATGTTTTACAGTCGTATAGTCTCAGAAAACTCCATTTTCAACACGAAATAGTCAAGAATATGACATGTGTGGGTTTAACTTTTTGTGTCTGCAAGACACGTGATTCCAATCGAGTCAATCAGCGAAACAATTGAGTCGGACACACAACCATGCAATCTCTCAATATGAAAGTGATGTGCACATGTAATGTTCGTATATTGTTCTGACTGGGGTGAGGTCTCATGAAACAAAAAAAAAAAGGCTTGGTGCACTAGCTTCCGTTTGTGCAGGGTTCGGAGAAGGGCCCGATCATTTTGGATCTCATATATGTAGTTACGCGGCACATGTCAAAATGCTCATAATTTTGTGAGAAAAGGAGTATAAAACCTAGAGTAATTTCTCATATGTTGTTACGCTAACATGTGTTTATCCGCTTGTAGTTTATATGAGTACATGTGAAAACAAAGATAAAAGGTCAATATAGTAGAGAAATATCATGTGCACATGTGCACGAACCATTGTTGAGCGTAGGATCTCGTATCGGATATCGATGGCTTAAACGCAGAAGGTGCTTCCAAATATATTTGTTTCGTCAACGGAAACTTCCACATATGATTTTTGACGATGAGGTGGAAACCAACCACTCGTAATGAGTTATGCACGTGTGCACAAAATACAACATGTACACTTGATATTTTAGCCGTAAAAGAGTACATTAAAATATATATACTTTCTGAATTTGGCGTGCAGTTTCATGTTCTAACCTAGGCGTGCTAGTATGCTACTGTCGTCACTACGACACTACTTCCTCCGTCTGAATATATAAGCATTTTAAGGGGTTTGCACTTGTCCGTAAATATAAATACTTGGAGCATTAGTAAGTCAGGTTAGTACGCTGCGTCAGTAACACATTTATTTCTACAGTGAGTCTGGACCACACACAACAATGGTTTCAGTCGTGAGAAAAAAATAAAAGATGACAGCGTCAAGTCCTTCTAAAGTCTGAACGCAATTAATAAGAGTTGAGCTTCTTGCTACGTGTTGTACTTTTTGTGCTGTTAAAGTAGCGTTAAATAGGGCTATAGTGGTCTTTTTATTCTATCGCTGCAGTGCTTTGGAAATACCAGAAGTTCTTATATATTCGGACGAAGGAAGTACCAAGATAATGTTCTGCTGTTCTGTGATTTTTTTTTTTTGAAAAACGACAAAGAGGCCGCCAGCCGGGCTGGTGACGATTGTGCTTTGCACACACTACAAGCCGCCCGTATTGACATATAGATAAGGACCGTTACTATCGCCATATTAGGTAAGGACCAACTAAACGGCTCCATCCGCCTGTTTGGCGGGTGCCGTCGGCTCCGGCGCCAGCTTGACGAAGCGCTTCCAGTACCAGTGTCGCGCCCAGACCTCACGGAGGGACTCGATGGGCACGCCCTTGGTCTCCGGCAGGAAGAACGCGACGAACGCGGTCATGACGACCACCCACCCGGCGTTGTATGCGAATGCGCCGTACTTGAAGGTGCAGAGCATCTTGAGGAAGGTCTGCGTCTGCACGAAGGTGAGCGCCAGCGAGATGGCCTCGCTCATCCCCTGCCCCGCCGACCTCACCTCCAGCGGGTAGATCTTGCTGGGTATGATCCACTTGAGCGGGCCCCATGACACGCCGAACCCGGCCGTGAAGAGGCACACCAGCGCCACCACGGCCACCGCGTACGGCCGCGGCATCGCCTTGGCGCCGTCGGCGCCCAGCTGCCCGCCGAAGATCCACGCCATGCCCACCAAGCAGATCAACAGGATGCCGCCGCCGACCATGAAGAGCGGCCGGCGGCCGACCCGATCGACGGCCACCGCTGCGACGGCGATGGACGCGAGGCTGACCACGTCGGTGATGATGGAGCCCAGGATGGCCTTCTGGCTCGTGAACCCGACCGTGTAGAAGAGCAGCGGCGCGAAGATGGTGACCACGATCATTCCCGTGAGCTCGAAGAACACCGGGATGGCGATCGCCATGACGAGGTGCGGCCGGTACTCGCGCCGCGCGATGCGCCGGAACGCGCCGGCCTCGTACCGCCGGTCCGCCTCCGCGGCCTGCACGATGTCGTTGAGCTCGGCGTCCACGTCCACCGCGGAGGAGGAGCGCCCGCGGATGCGCTGCAGCGCGGTGCGGGCCTCGTCCGGCTTCCCGCGCAGCACCAGACTGTTGGGCGAGTCCGGGATGAAGGCCGCGCCGAGCAGGATGACGACGGCCGGGACGATGCATACGCCCAGCGACAGCCGCCAGCCCCACACGGGGATCGTGTTGGCGCGGTAGTTCACCAGGTCCGCCACGACCATGCCCACGTTCAGGAAGAAGTGGAAGATGGTCGTGAACGCCCCGCGCCACCGCGCCGGCGCGATCTCCGCCAGGTACACCGGCGCGGACTGAACATGACGCGCACAGCCACGCATTAATACATCTAATGCAGTGTAATTAATGCGCAGCTGATTCTATTGATCGACCGATCGCTCACCTGGTTGGTGAAGCCGACAGCGAAGCCGAGGAGGATGCGGCCGACGACCCGCTACGCGTCGCCCTCGCATACGCGAGGCGAAGACGCTTCTCGCACATCCATGTGTTGGCGCTGGCCCCCTGTCAATCACGGAAACGCGAGGCCCACGTTGCGCGCGCCGACCGCGGCCCGCATGCGTTTTACGGCCGCTGTTTTTAATCCGTCCGTTTGTGATCGGTTTTTTACTTAATTTGACTCATAAGCCGCTTATAATCATGTCGAACAGGTTCTTCTCTCCCAACGACGCAGAACACGTTCTGGGCGCCGTGCATCATTTTCTTTTTCTTTTTTTCTTTTTAGGGAAACTGCTTCAATGATTCTCACTTTACGTCTGCAACGTGGTACACCGGACCATGCATGCATATTCTACAGTGCCACCGAAATTTGAAATATTATTCTTCTTTTCTTTTCAAGATTGATCAAACATTCTGGAGATGAAACAATATTTTTAGTTTGGAGCAGTTTACTCAAATAACTAGAGCAATGTATTTAAATTTAATTTTAAATGTTTCTAGATTATTTGTTTCATGTATATGACTTCTTTGTTCTCGATATTATTTTTATTTGTTTTATACTTAAACAAAACTTGTTCCGGCTACTATTTTTATTTGTTCTATCTTTTTTTTTTAAAAAGATTGATCTAGCTATTGTTTTTATTGTTGCATATTTCAACAAAAATTGTTCTACCTATTGTTTTCATTTGTGTCGCGTATGGTTCCATATTTAAATAAACCTTGTTCAACCTATTGTTTTTGTTTGTTCCACATTTAAATAAATTTTTGTTCTAGATATTATTTTCATTTGTTCCATATCTAAAGAAATCTTATTTCAGTTCCTATTTTTATTTGTTCTACGTTTGAATGAAAATTGTTCTAGGTATTATTTTTATTTTTTCCATATGTTTCAACAAACCTTGTTCTAGCAATTTTTTTTCATTCGTTTCATATATGAATGAACCTTGTTTCAATTATTATGTTATTTTCTTTATGCTTAATTGTTTCAGCTATTATTTTTAGTTGTTTCATATTTGAGTAAACATTGTTCCAGCTATTATCTTGATTTGTTCCATGTATAAACAAGCATTGTTCTAGCTTACTATTTAATGTGTTTGATGTTGGAACAAACATTATTCTTAGTATTAAAAAACTATTGATAAGTGAAATAAATCAAAGGTGCAGTAATAAAAAGGAAAAAAAAGAGTAGAAAAGTAGAGTACGTGCAACACTCTCAAAGAAAAGTCACAGTTTAGTCCGGACAGTTGAGTGCGCGCTGAGCGCCTGGGCAAACTCGTGGTGGGGCCGGGTGCGCGAGACGCGGCCTCCCCTCGCGCACGCGAGGGCGATGCCCCCCCCCCCCTGCGACGACCATGTAAATGTTGACGGCGGCGCAGTTGAGGATGGCGCCGACGAGCATGGATGTTCTCCGGCCCACCTTTCTGGTGACGTGTCCGGCAACCAGGCAGGCAAACATGCCGGCGAGGAACAGCGACGACACAAAGGTGGTCAGCACCTGGCTATCGAAGATGCAGTACTCGTCCTGCTCCCCTCTGTTCATCTTCTCGATGACGCTAGGGAAGAAGGCCTCCAGGAAGGACGTCATCTGAGTCAGGCCACCTGAAAAATTCACCATTCCGTTCTATTCAGGTGTACAAATTTCAGGTCCTTGTTATGTTGAATCATATTATTGCTAAACGTTTTTTTCTACAGCAGTGTAACATGAACAAACTCTTCGTGGTATGAAATCACTAGTTCAATTATTCCTGCTAACATCGATGAAATTTCTGCATTTATGCGCAGACGGCACTAGTTGACTCTGTAGGCGATGACAGAACAGAACACGCGATTGTGACTCGTGAGAAACGAACACATTGTCTATGCGCGCGAAGTTGACACTCACAGATGTCAGTTGGCATGTTTCCACATGGGTCCCTTGTCCCAATACTATCATATAGTTTCTGAACAGGATGCATGATCTGTACTCCCTATTCCATGGCGTTGAATTAGACATTTTTGGCAGATGGGCAGAAGCTTCATAGGTAGGGGAGGGATCGGAGGTCCTGCGGCGTGCATGGCGGCATCTTCTGGATTTCATCATGTTGGCTCAGTGCTGGAATCGCTCACACACGGAACACTAACTATCTCGGCAACAAGATTGTTCAGGTCTGGTTCACTTGTTGCAGAGTGATTGAAGCTTCTGATTTATTAATTACCTAGCTAAAATGCGCCAGGCAAAGTAGAAATAAAGCTCTTGTTGTTGATGAATGAAGAAGAGGAAGAGAGACGATAAAAAACGCGATGCCGGCTCACCTGTGACGCTGATGTCGTATCCGAAGATGAGTCCGCCGGAGGCCGCCATGAGGCAGCTCATCACGACCGTGAAGGTGATCTCGCTGCTGTACCCGGGGACGGCGCCGCCGCCGGCCACCGTGAGCGCTCCCCCTCCATGCATCGGCGTTTAGCTTCCTCCTCGTGCAACCAGCTCGGCAGCACAGAGAGAACAGCTCGAGCTTGACTTGACACACGGCGGCCGCGGCCGCTTTCTCCTCCAGTTGCTGGGACAAACCAAAAGCTTGCGCGAGTGTATAGGCATATAGGCTGAAAAATGACGAGCACTGGACGATCTCTACTTATAGTATAGTGGCATGGAGTCAGGTAGCAGCCGCGCTGTTCCAACGGGATGTGGCGAGAATTATAATAGAGTCTTTTTATGACATACCATTCTTATTGTTTTACAACCTGAGTGTAAATAAGATAACAAATTTAGAATGTTGATTTTATTAAAAAAATTATTAAGTATATAATTAGAGGATCAATAGATAAAAAAATTAAAGTATCAAATTCGGGTTTAATTTGGCAACTAACTATTACACATTAGGGTGTAAGAGTTCATCATATGTTTTGAGATATTTACAAATGAACGTTTTACGGTTATTTATATCTACCATAAAATTTACTTTATACTAATTCTTTATTAACATTGCCTTTCACTGGCACGGCCGACTGTGCCCAATACGATTTAAACTTGACAGCGAGAGCTTCCAGAATCAGCATGAATACGATTTGTGAGAGTGAGACTTGACGAAAACAAATGTAGCAACAAATAAAAACTCAAGTCGTGATGAAAGTTGTGTAGTATATATATGTGCTCTGTGTACCACTAGGGCAGCACCAGGCGTCATCTAAGGTCGCTCATCAGGCAAAACTTTAGAAAGGAGGTTACACAACTCTGCACCTCTCGGTTTTGGTTCTGAACTTCTTATAGTATAGTTATATATTTCGAGTTTAATAAAAGGAAAACTTAACAAAGCGTTTGGATGCTACGCACAACTGAGTTTTATGCAGCAGTTAATAATCAAATACAACACTCCATATCAGCAGCAGCTTGTTCCTTCATAGTCAGCACCCACAATATATTTCTTACAGCATCTTAAGTTGACCTACTAGCAAGTTGTGGTGTTTATTATACCTCCCTCTTCTTCCACCATATAGATAATGACTTGATCCTATATTTAATCTCTGATATCACTGAACAAAAGAATAGAAGGTCAGCTATTGGCATGTAATACATTGATGGGGTGTGCGCTTTGGAGTATTATTTAAGCAAGAAAAAAACTCAAAACCTTGTATGACTACCGGTCACCGACAAAAAAGATGCGCACCGTGTATGATCATCAACCTTTTTTTAATGCAAAAATGCACAACTCTTACGTATTCTAGAAAAGAAAGTCTCACTCGATCTTTGTCTGTTGTTGAATTCAAAAGCGGAGGCATCCGATCGTCGCCCTACTTCCAGTTACATTGCAACATTATCTCTCTCCAAAAATCAAACAAAGATGAAGTCCTCCTATTATACCCTTCTTTCAGATGGTGAAACAGCACATTATTGCTGAAGCAGCCAGTGAGGCCTCAATATGCACAGAGAAGATTCCGTGCTTCCCCACTCAGACCAGCAAGTGGATTTCTCCGATCCATGTTTGAAGAGGATTAAAGTAGAAATTAGTTTATTTTTCATCTCAATACACTAATCCACATTTATCCTCTTTAAAATCCACTCACATACAAGAAAGCTCTTAGAGTGCCCTGCTTTCCTCTTCGCATGTCAGCAGGCACACGAGTCGTGCGACTGTAATTCTAGTTCAAACATACTCCACATCAGCACAACGAGATCATTATACGGGTTCAGAGGTTAAATGAACATGATCAACGAAGTTTGCATGAGAAACAAACCATAAGATTAATATAGAGAGCTTTTGATTAAATGTCGAAAAGTAAAATAACCTTTTTCTCTTATAGAAGGAAGTTAGTAACATTTAGATTTATCCCATTTCCTACAGATGCATACAGTATTAACATAGTCCAATAGCAAAGTCAAATTTGGATAAACGTGGCGAAGCAAAAGCAACATGGAGAAAAACAATACTACTACTTGCTACACTATTTTCGTTAGTTTTTATTAAAAAGAATTGGAAAAGTCCCTCTTTGACCTTAACAGAATATCGCAGCAGTTGCAGTTTGCGAATTGCGACATCGTCGCTCCCTCCTCCCTTCTGGACCCCGTCGTTCCCGTCAATCCGTTGGGCTCTGGTGAGCTTCCGCCGCCTACCGCCCGCACTCCTCACCGTCACGCGCGTGGCGAACCCTAGCATGGCGAAGCCGGCGCGATCGCCAACGTCCGAGGCCTCGCTGGCCCCGGAGAGGCCCCGCTCAGCGTCCGGGTCGGGACTCCGGTCCCTCGCCAGCGCCGCCTCCGGATGGTGGGACCGGTGGGGGGTCATGAGCTCCAGCCTCTCCAAGCTCGAGAGGGCCTTCGGCGACCAGTTCCCCGAGGGGGAGCGCTACTTCGGCCTCGAGAACTTCGGCAACACCTGCTACTGCAACAGCGTCCTCCAGGTGAGGTGGCCCCAATCCCCTAACTCCGTGGATGCGATTGCGGCGGGAGTTCTTGCGTTGACTCATTCGCTGCGTGCCACATAGTGTTTGGATTATTGTAGTGATTCGAATTCCGGTGAAAGTTGTGGTTAGGCCGTCGCCTCTAGAACCGTTAATGTCAGTGGCAGAGGACGGATAAGGTGTGGTGAAATTGGCATGTCACATGTATAGTTTAATAACTAAAAACATAATAGTAACATGATAGTTAATCATCTGACTCACATTGCCTCATAGGCCACAACACCACTGTCCATAGGGTCACAAACCAACAATATATCAACGAGAACGCTAATTTTTAGACGCCTCCACCATTTTTTCTATAAAGACATTCAGGAAAAATATTTGTGCTGTTTGAATGATGCTGCTTAATGTACGAACCTAGGGAAAAATGTGTATTGTTTAAAAATGCATAACGTTGTGATGGTCCTATTTATGATATAAAGGTTCTTATTTCTAGTTCATGTTCATTTTAGTCTCTTTGTATTTGCTTATAAATAATGCGGCTAGCACTAATCCTTGACACCCTTGATTTGCTAATGTGTAATACAAGTACTATACGGGCAGTTAGGCTCAGTGACATGTTTTGCAATGTGTTGCTGATGGGGTATGAAATCATATTTCTTTCCAGGCACTTTATTATTGCAAACCATTTCGGGAGCAGTTGCTGGAATATTGTGCCAACAACAGGAATCCTGAAGATGTTGAAGAAAATCTGCTGACCTGTTTAGCAGATCTTTTTTCACAGGTGATAGTCTAGTTTGTGGTATTTTGTTTATGAAATGAATTGGATACTAATAATTATGGTTGTTAATAATCATTCTTCTCCTTCTTCTGGACCTAGAAATTGTGTCGCACGGATGTTTATGCATAGTTTTTTTTTCATTCCTTTTTTATTTGGGTTTGGATATGAATGTTGGTGAGAGCTGGTTTTAGTTACTACATTTTATTTTGGATTGCAATGAAACTTATAGTTATCCCTGTGGAGTGGGGTATGTCAGACTTGAATTTCATTTAATATCTGCTAAAACGGCAATGCAAGTATTAGATTTTGAACCATGGAGTTCTTTTTTTTTAACTTTCATAGCTTCTTTTTAGAAGTGGTGTAATATTGTACAAGGCACGAGTCATGATCTTTTGTGATTCCTTGCTATTTACAGAAATGGCTGACACCGTTTGCATATATTATGTTGATTATTGTTATTTGTTTGTACTATCTTAGCTTTTTGCAATGCCTGCTGACGAGTCAGTATTGCCTTTCCTTACTCAGATTATAACTGCACATACCTAGTATTCTATTACAGGTTCTAATAGCTGTTGATAACTTATTTTTTCGTTGCATCAATGAATATGATTCTTACTGCAATCTATTTCCTATATAATATGGAACTTTTGGAAGACTATTATTTATTTTCATAATAACTGGCTGATAATCTCTGCAGATAAGTGCATCAAAGAAAAAAACTGGTGTTATCGCTCCTAAACGATTTGTTCAAACGGTGAAGAAACTGAATGAATCCTTTCGAAGTTATATGCATCAGGTAACCTGCATATGTTTACTGTGGCACAAAATCAGGTCATTTGTCAGATCATTGATCTGATTAGAACTAAGGGATCTAACTAGTATCAGCTATTTTATGAACATATCTTTTTGCATTTTATATGGTTCTTACGTAGAATTTCCTTCTGTTGGTCCAATCATTTCTATTTGAAATCTGCTAGATTTTTGAAATTCTAGATTCATCCTCTTAGTTATCTCCTGGTATTGTTTCATATCTTCTGCCTCATTAGTAATTTCCTTTTTTTTTTCTTCTCTGTAGGATGCCCATGAGTTTTTGAATTTCTTGCTGAATGAGATTGTTGATATTCTGGAAAAGGAGTCTAGTTCTGCAAACGATTCCCCCGAGACGACATCTGCTGAAAAGATGTCAAATGGTGCAGCAGTGCACAAAGTTAGAAAAGAGCCACTAGTTACATGGGTACATAAGAATTTTCAGGTAACTGCAATATGTTGAACGTAAAGGTGGATCATTCACTCGTCTATAATTAACTGAGCTGAACTCAATGGTTACCTTTCCACTATTCAGGGTATTTTGACCAATGAAACAAGGTGCCTAATGTGTGAAACCGTAACCGCTAAGGATGAGACCTTTTTGGACTTAAGCGTTGATGTTGAACAGAATAGTTCAGTTACAAGCTGTCTGAAGAATTTCTTTTCCACTGAGATGCTAAATGCGGATGACAAGTTCTTCTGTGACAAATGCTGCAGGTAACAAAGCTACATGTCATTTTAATAGTCCAATGATGTCTTTTAGCCTCTTGTAAAAGTTTAAGAAAGAATTGGAATACAAGAGGCACTAGTTTCTCATTTCATTTACCGTTGCTAAATCAGCATGTGGGTAGATGGGAACTATGTATCACCATATCAGAGGAAACTATGTTGCCTTGGTTTATTGTAACAAGTATTGAGTTTTTTTTTTGGTGGTTATTGTGCAGCTTGCAAGAAGCACAAAAAAGGATGAAGATAAAAAAGGCACCACAAATATTGGTGGTCCACTTAAAACGCTTCAAGTTCGTTGAGCAGCTCAATCGGCACAAGAAACTATCATATCGAGTGGTGTACCCCTTGGAGCTGAAGCTCAGTAGCGTGTCTGATGATGCAGACTGCGAGTATTCTCTCTTTGCTGTGGTGGTCCACTTGGGGAGCGGCCCCAACCAGGGACACTACGTAGCCAAAATCAAGAGCCGTGATCATTGGTTGTCCTTTGATGATGACAATGTCGAGATGATCCCAGAGTCCACCCTGCAGACATTCTACGGTTCTTCTCGTGAGTACTCTAGCAATACAGATCATGGCTACATTCTGTTCTACGAGCGCGTTGGTGGGAGCTGCCATGAAAAGACCGATTCTGTCGAGGCTGGAGCGTGACCAAGGACTTGGATTTTGCGTGGTTTGGTTTACATTAGACAACTTTAAAATTGATAAGGATATGAACATGCAATTCTTTTTTCTTTTACCGACTTCAGCAGTTTTGCATATCGGATAGAGTAGATGTACAGTTTGAAAAGGAAAAGTGGTTTGTAGTTTGGATCACAGTTTTCATACATGATCAATCCACAGGCCTGTAAACCAATTTGGCTTTGTGTTTTCAGGATTTTTAATTTGAGACGGTTTGTCAATAAAGGAACCCCTGCACCATGTTTATATCCATGCCCTCTGTTTTCATGAAATGGCTCATGAAATTGCAAGGATTACACAGTTTATGTAAAGTTTATGTGTTTAAACAGCTTTACAAATTCTTTCAAACGAGAATCTGAGATCCCCTTGCACACGGATCTCGCACACGCGAACTCCCCAAGACGTGGGAGCGACCCGGCTGGCTGGCAGGCAGGCACCCTTTCTTTGTCTTCCACTCTTCCTCCCCTTCTCTTGCGTTTGCGTTCCTGCTTACCATCAAATCGTACCTAAAACAGGGGAGAGACGACAGGAGTAAAGCGGGCTCGGTCCTCGGTCAAGGGAAGGAAAAGCTAGGCGAGCACCGGGGCCTGGGCGCATTCCGGAGGCTTGGACCGGAAGCGAGCGAGGGAGGCGGAGGCAGAATGGGCTCGTCGTCCACTCAGGCAGCAGCCACGCCGCCGCCGAGCCGGCGCAAGGTGGCGCTCTGCCTCGCACTCCTCACTCTGCAATACGGCGCCCAGCCACTCATCTCCAAGCGCTTCGTCCGGTATGGCGCCCCCACCCACCTCCCATAGAACTGGTTCACCTGTTCGATTTGGCAACGGACGAAGCAGGCTCCGTGGCGGTGTTTCCAACTTTCCATTGATCCAATTCCCTTCGAGTTAGGCATGTGCAAATAGTTTTGCGGAGCGCGGCACATCTAGTAGCTAGCGCGCGTGCGTAGGTTTTGGACGTACGAACTGAAATGCGTGGGTGAAGTTGGTGATGCACATAGCTCAATGGTTGCTTATTCTCATTCTGTATCCTGCTGCTGCAATTATTGATTGGGCCGCCTCACTACTTGTTTGATAAATTGGGTAGAGTAATCCTTGCTTTTTTGAGGTCAAGCACTGAGGGCTTCGATTGGATGGTGGAATTATGAAGCCTGTGACTTGGTTTTTTTTAGACTGGGATTTTTCATCCTATAAAAGCATTTTGTAATGTTGTTAGCGAGCATATTGTAAGAAGCTTTGGTGTGGAGTTGCCAAGTGCTTCATTGTGAAATTTACTCTACTACTGCATCTACAGACATGTTACTCTTAGGAACTGATGAATTGGATGTTGCAACACTTTTCCTTTAGTAATATAAAACAGTCAGCCAATTTCTTGTCATTGCACATCTGCAGTGCAGGTATTAAGATTCCTTATAATATACGTACACTTTTATGACAGCTATTCCTGTCTTGAAACCAAATAATATTGGAAGGTTCTGAAACCATTTGTGTTTGCATTACTGCAGCCAAGGTGCTATAGTTACTTCACTAGTTCTTGCAACTGAAGCAGCAAAGGTCTGTCATCATATTTTGATACTTTTATATTTTTTCTGGGACCACAACCTGCCTGTTTCTGATGTCTTTGCATACTTGTAGGTTATCTGTGCAATCATTTTATTGATTGCAGAGGGTAGTCTGAAGAAGCAATTCAGTAACTGGACTCTTATTGGATCACTGACTGCGTCTGGTCTCCCTGCTGCCATCTATGCGCTGCAGAACAGTCTGTTGCAAATATCATACAAAAATTTGGATTCCTTAACCTTTTCAATCCTTAATCAGACCAAGCTTCTGTGGACCGCATTCTTCACATATCTTATTTTGGGGTATGTCCTTGTACTGTTTTGCATTAGTTCCAGTGTCTTGAAAACTCTTGAGATAAAATGTTCTATGGAAATAACAACGAAAGTATGTTTGCATGAATCCTAGACTTTATTAATGATTGAGTACTATGTTTCAACTTTATCTATCAAATGCTATTGCTGAGATCTAAAGATCATTACATAATGGGAAAGTAGCACCCTCTGAATTCCAATTAATATATTCCTTTACATTTTAATTATAATATTGTGATTCATGATTTGGAGGCGTGTTTGAACATTTATATTTTTGCATCAGCCATGAAATTAATAATCCTACTAGCATAATTGTTCTTGTCCCATTTTTCTTAGACATCCTCTTTTAATTCAATTGAAGTAGCATGTTATGTCGACGCTTAGGAGAGTGCAGTGGAGAGCAAAGAAGCAGGTGGGATTGAGATTTGGAGCAGAGAGGGTAGCAAACACCGACGAGGCTGTTGTCACCACTACTGTGGAATGTTCTCAACCACGCGACCAAAGAACAACCTCCTGGACAGGAGGTTATTTCTTCTTCGATAAAATCTCCTAGTGAGTAATGACTACTTAGCAGCCTTTTTAGTTCAGGTGCTCAACTAACTTGAATCTAAACAAACTCTGAACAAACTAAGGACTTAATCTGATTCCCCTCTTCGTTCACTTATGATCTTCCTTGGTACGAACTCAGCCACTTTCAGTTGCACTGCTTCCTGATTTATTGGGCGCGCGCGTCCTGCGACTAGTCCGGGTAACGAACGCGTCCGCAACATATCATAGAAGCTATCAGTTAAAAAACAAAAGGGGATGGGGGATGTCTCAACTCATGTTCATATTGCCTTTGAAAGTAAGTTAGCTCAAGGATTTGAAGAGCTAGTAGTGGCCGGTGTGTCATGAAAAATCAAATCGAAAAATCAAATCACAACATGCAGTTTTATCATGAATCCTGGATGACAGAGAACCGATGCATCGGTTAATCGGTCAATTATTATTATTTAGTTATGTTGAAATGAAAACTATTCGTAACATTCTTCAAAATGACTTATTCATAAGATTTTTTTTTTTACAAGCCTCGATTGGACCTATTGCATCTATTTCTTAGCTGACTTGTGCTGGGAACTAGAGCTGGGTCTGCAGTTGAGCTGACTACAGATAACTTTATTGCATGAAATGTCTGTTGACCTTATTTTAAAATCCCTCCATGACGTCACCTCATTTACTCAATCATGAAATTTGATTATTTTTTTGCTAAATCTTGCAGGCAAAGGCAATCATCGAAGCAAATATTAGCTTTGACCCTCTTGATTTGTGCTGCTGTTCTTCTAAGTGTTGGGGAGAGTAGTAGCAAAGGATCGAAAGGAGGTGGCTCTGACTATGTCTTGCTGTATGGGATCATTCCTGTTACATTCGGATCCATGCTGTCTGGGTTGGCATCTTCTTTGTGTCAGTGGGCATCTCAGGTTGGACTTACTTGCCATGTTACTTTCCAGGAAATTATTCATCTCCACTCCTAATATACAGTCATATGGTGCAGGTTAAAAAGCATACCTCTTATATGATGACTATAGAGATGTCATTTATTGGAAGTATTTGCTTGCTAGCAAGTACATACCAGTCACCAGATGGAGAAGCTATTAGGAAATATGGTTTTTTCCATGAGTGGACATTGTGGACTTTGGTGAGCATATCCATTATGTTTTATTCCCCTCACTGTTTGATAGAGGTTGGACACATATATTGGTGTGTGCTCCAAAACTTAATCCAGTTTAGCACTTTGATATGTTTTTTCTTTTTCTTTTTTACTATTTAACATCCCTCCATGATGGATCACTGCTGAGTTTGACCCTAAAATAGCATTTTTTTTCTTCGAAACATGCTATTATCAAAATGCCTTAAAATACTGAAGATTGTTTGGTATCTGCACCCTTAGTGGGATTCTGATCCTCGCATTGATCATTCAGAGTGGATGTTGCATCTCTATGTTTTATTACATTGCTTACCTTCTTTCAAGGGCCAAATGGCCAAATTATTAACATAGTCAGTGCTTCCTGTTGCAATTGAATTTATGCTGCTCTTTTGAAGTTGGAGTCTTGCATTGGTTAAGGTTGCACATAAAACTAAGGGAAAAGGAATGGAAAATGGCCCAGCTTTCACCAGTTAAATACATTGGAAACATAAGTGAGCGTGTATAAGTGAAATGTGATGTAGTAAATGGGGCAAGAGTGCAATGTATCACCAAGAGTGAAATGTGATGTAGTAAACCTGCATGGACTTCCGTTTGTTTAAATGGAAGCGGAGAAATCCTAATTAAAAAAAAAAGTGAAATGTGATGTAGTAAATGGGGCAAGAGTGCAATGTATCAACAAACTAGTTTTTTTTTTTGTCATTCTCAAAAACAAGCAGAAAGGTTGTATTATTTGATTAAGTTTGTAACTGGCAATTCTTTTAATAAAAAAAGTGTTCATAACTGACAAGGTTATTTTTGGGTCCCTAATCGCCCATGCTTTTCATCAGGTACCAGTCTTAATGAATGCTGTAGGTGGAATTCTTGTTGGCCTTGTTACAACCTATGCAGGCGGTGTTAGAAAGGCAAGTGCATAATTGACACTACATGGAAAATTACCATCCAACCATTTGCATCTGCAAACTGGAATAACATGTTTCATTTTTCAGGGTTTTGTCATAGTCTCAGCTCTCCTTGTAACTGCACTGCTACAATTTGTATTTGATGGGAAGCCACCATCGCACTACTGCTTGATGGCATTGCCCCTTGTCGCTACAAGCATATTCATTTACCAGAAGTATCCATATGTTGATACTAGGAAGAAGAAAGATTGATCTGCATACTTGTTGATCCTCATGTCAGCAGGATGCAATGCTAACTTCATGTTCATCCACGGAAGTCTGGAATTTGTGGCTATAAATTGGTCAAATATGACCCTTGGGGATTTGTTTGACCATGGAACTATATATCAATTATCCACTGATCTATGTAGAATTAAATTAGGATGGGACTATCTTGGAATTCGTTTCAGCAGTCAGACAGATATTAGATTGCTTGTCTAGGGTGATTTCAGGTTAATTAAGTGTCAATGAACTCTGAATAACCTACTGTATCTTTCATATATATATTTTTTTCAGTACGTGAACATAATAAGACCTGTATCTTTTGTATCTTTGATTGCAACAAAGAAGTTAAACTCTAATATTCAATCATTAATTATGTGCACGATCCTTCTCACTGAGACTCTGCACTCATGTATTTTTTATCACTGCCCTCATGTTATTGTTGGTTGATTATGTAATGCACTAATGCCTGCCGGTTTGGAGCTTTCTCGTGTCCATGCCATGTTTCCACTCTGGCAGGGTAAAAGTAAGTGTATGTGACGTGCTCATGGTCCCAGCTAGTGCCAGCATAGAGGGGCTGAGATCTGACTAACCTTCTATTTTTTTGTCCTCTCCAGTAACTTACCTATCAGGTTTCAGCTTTTAATCGGTTGTGTAAGCTTTGTATATAGTTTCATGTTGTCTCATCTATGTCTCACTTGTTATCATCCTAATGTATTTTCTTCTCTTTCAAATACTTTGGAAGGTTCAAGCAACTTCGTTTTGAGCCAAAAATAAGCTCTGCGCCGTTCCATCTCATGGTCAAAGGTGTTCCCTCAAGACTACTCAAATAGCATGTAAGTTCTTCATCAACCAAACTGAACACGCCGCAAAAATGGCTATTCCATTACCAAAGGCTGCAATAACCAAATGGAAAACGGACTTGACGCTAGAAGAATACATATCTGATGAATAGCACAGATATTTTTGACAACTAGCAACCTATACCACAAAAGTTCTATAGAACTAGCTTCATATAACCAATTATTGCATCCACCGTCCAGGAGGCTGCATGATTGATGACTTGCATGCACAACAAGGCTATAAAACAACAAAATGTGATAATTTACATATGTTACTCTCTCTGTTCCAACTCCTATCCAATTTAAGTTCCGATGCTTCACATTAGTTGTCCACTTTCCACCCTGTTGTCCTGCATCACCAAATTCAGAAGGAAACAGAGACTCAGTAAAGCATATAGATTTTCGAACCTGCTACTTCTATATTTGAACTAAATTCTAGCTACTTATGACAGCTCACATTTTTCATGCAATTTATTACGTAGCATTAAGCTGCAAACTTTTAATGTTGTGGCATTTTTTTTGGGAACAATGAGTTTACCGTGCATCTGAACTCACAATGACTGCGAGAGTTGACTCCAGTTCATCATCGTATGTGATTGTGGATGCCTGTCCAAATAACTCCTACTAGAAATGTCAGCCTCATCGGCTCCGTAGGGATCAGATTGGCCAGATGCTGCGGGGGGTGACCATACTGGTACAACACCCCCTTCTCTGCCTGTCCAGCTGCTGGACGCCTCTGACGTGGTTGGCACAGCACCCTGCACTAGGTGTAGGGTGTGCTGAAGGTTATGCTGATGGTGAACACCATTCATTCTGACAGCATTATTGGTGCCGTCTTCAGCTGTTTCTTCCCTCTCTGTCCGAGGCTGCAAGTGCACGTTCGATGGCACCTCCGGCCTACTGTCCTCGCTGTTCCCAAAATCTGCAGTGAGTTCTGTTTCAGCTCTGATAAAAGAGGAAGTCATGCTAGGAACCATCTGATCTTCTCTTCTCCGTCCAGCCACCATCGGTGTCTGGATACCAGTCCGGACCGGTTGTCGGTCTACTTCCATATGCAATTCTTGAGGGAAATCAATTGGTGGCACCTCTGAGGAGTCACCAAGGCCTTCTTCCATTCCGTTCTCTATTGCAGCACGAGAGGCTGCCTCTAGCTCCCACATCTCTGATAGCGCATCCTGCAACCTGGCATTGGCTGCATCTAGCTCAATAATGGGTCGAGGGTAGTTAGAGCCTAGCTCAACTCCTGCAGCCTGAAGCACAGACTCTGGTGCATCCCAGGGGTGATGAATCCATTCCGTTGGCAACCTTGCCAGCTCCGGTAACCATCGCCGGACATACTCCCCGTGCGGATCAAACTTGTACCCTTCAAACTGATGGAACAGATTGCACAATTCAGTTAGTCAGTCCAGACACATGATGGATTCGGATGGGAGGAAGAACTTGTGTACCTGAGGATTATCAATGCGGTCGAGTTCACGGCCATCAGGGAGAGACCCGGAAATGTACTGCCAACCTAATGCGTCGCTCTCGAGGTCAGCATCCAGCAATGTGTCCCAGAAGTATTTCATTCCCCAGCGCCATGGCAGCTGGAGCACTTTAACGAAGAAGCTCGAGACGACGACGCGTATCCGATCGTGCAGCCACCCGGTAGCCCAGAGCTCCCTCATACCAGCGTCGACAAGAGGGTAGCCAGTCCTACCCTGTCTCCAGACTTTGAAGTACACCTCATTGACCACCCAGGGAAAAAACCTGAGGTGCGATAGGAGGGGCTTCTCATGGCTGCAGGGGTGGTTGAAGGTGAGGTAACGCGAGTACTCCCGCAAGCCGATGGACCGGAGAAACAGGGTGCAGCTCTCCTCGCCAGCATGGTTGCCTTCGTTACTCCACATCAGTTGCTTCATCCTGACCTGATGGAAGACCTTGCGCACGCTGAGCTCACCAAAATGCAGGTACGGCGAGAGCAAGGACGTGCTTGTGCTGTCTGCCTTTTTACGGTTCACGGAGTACTCCATCAGTGGGCCGTTGAGGAAAGCAGTGAGCGCCTTGTCAGCATTCTGCCACCCTGGTGACCATGCCCGTGCAAGCAGAGCATTGCTCCCCCTCTCCGACTCATCTTCGAATACAAGCTCGTCCCACGGGCACCTCGACAGGTCACCTGTTTCATTCGTCATATGCACAGCATTTTATCATCAGTGGTCGATTTAAAGACGTGCAAACTTATTATCAGTAACTTAGCTGATGCATTTCGAGACCTGAATTAATCCTCTTGGGCGGCAGCAATGGCGCAGCAGGATCAGGCATGCATAGGCACCTGTTCCAGAAGGGCGCGAACATGGTGAACGGGCATCCGTCGTCGTCGAGGACCTCCCACGGCTCGTACAGCAGGTCGGCATTGAAGGACTGCACGGTGATGCCCTCGGCCGTCAGCAGCTCCTTCACTCGGTGGTCCCGTACCAGTGACAGGGGATCTGCACGGAGGGCACGAGATAACGATCGGTGAGCAACGGCAGGCCATTCGTGTCAGCGAAGATGATAAGATGCTTCATTTTTTTTAGGGTTCTTGGGGAAAACTCAAAAGGACAACCTGGTTGTGGTTGGTGACCCGGGGCCGGGTGCAAAAGGACTTTTTGGAATTAAAGAGGGACGGCGTACCAGGTGTTCGGGGAGTATTTGATGGCAAAGTCTAATGCAGATACTACTAAACTCGGAGTTGCTTGACGTGTGAAGTAAGCCGTTCGGTATAGAAATATCCATAATTGGCAGGCCATGCTATACCGTTCATGGAAAGATCTTAAAAAAAAAAACAAATTACAACGCTCCCTCTTTTTTACTATTTGGATCATGAAGATGAAGGCCTGGATCTCCTGAAACCAGAACAGAATCGATGGAAGAAAGCTAGAGACATTTTGACACAGAAAACAAGCTGAAGTTTGCATCTTTTTTGGATGCAAAGAACTACGTGTACAGCAGCTAGAACTGACCCAGAACTAACATGTAAAAATCCAGAGTGAGAGGGGAATCGAACCGTAGAGGTGGTTGAAGAAGAGGCGGGTGGCGCCGGTGCTGCGAACGATGTCGAGCAGCGCGACGACGGCGTCGGCAGACCGCCGGGTGATGAGCCGGCTGGCCCCAAGCCGGCGGAGCGAGGCATCCAGGTGCTTGAGGCTCTGGCTGAGCCACCACCGGGACACCCTGCCGGGGTAGTACGGTCCGTCCTCCTCCGGCGCCCACACGTATGCCGGCACAACCTCCCCCGCAGTCCGCGCGGCCGCAGCCAGCGCTGGGTTGTCTTCCACGCGCAGGTCTCGCCTGAACCACACCACCGTCCGCACACCCGCCTCCCCGGCGCCACTCATGGACGACTGCGACGCCGACATGGCAACGAATCCAATCCCCCAAAGTCAACAACAAAGCTCTCCTCTCTCTCTCTCTCCCTACGGCAAGACGAGCAGCGGCCAAGAACAAGCTCTCTCGGCTACGAGCTGCTAAGGAGAATCTACACCAAGAAACGGCAATAAAAACTGCCTCCCTTCCCTGACTGAAGATTACCAGGAACTGTGGACTGGGCTGGATTAGATTGTACCGGTCTTTTCTTCAAAGTGACTGCATGTGCAGAGGAGTAATCTGACCAAGCTCCTCCTCCCTCCGATACAAAATCAGAGTACTTTTTCCGCCTGGGGAATCGGATGAAGGCGTGTGCGTTCTTGCTGGAGTTCCTTCGTTTGGGGGGAGAGAGAGAGAGAGAAAAGAGGTGTGGTCCAGTTGAGAGAGTGGCCTGCGGATATTGGGATTGGTTGGTTTGGATTTTCTCAACTTTTTCTCGTCCATTTATCTCCATTGCACCTTCGCCTCGTCTCTCTTTTCTCTCTCTCTCTCTAATAATATTCCTTCTCTGTTTTTGTTTTGTGTTCCTCTTTGTGAGAAAAGAAATTGGGGTTGCCAGATTCTGCTGGAATTCTTACCTGGCCTCTGACACATGTGTTCACGTGCTGATGCCCCACAATTGTTTCACCTGATGTGCGTAGTGAAAACACTTTCCTATTCGTCATGTCCCGTCGACTGCGAGATACTACCTGTTTTCCGTTGTATTATTACTGCCTACTCGTACTTCATAGATGGTTGAGATCTTAACGAGTCTTGCGTCGTACGGGTTTGGGTAACATCAATGCTCTAGTTTGTGGCCACGTCTAGAGTTTTGTCCCGCTTTTCTCTTCATGCATTTTCTTACTCGACATTTGCTACAAATCATGGACGTTCATTTAGTAACAAGCTCAACTGCGATGAATTTGTCAACCATCACCTTCTTTTGTCGTGAAGCTCGACTGGTCCCTTTCTTTTCTTTAATTTGAAGAAAGCTTCAATTTCTTACTCGACACTTGGTATGCTTATGGATGTTTCTTTTTTTTTTTTAGAAAGGTGAGTAGCTCCATTGTCTAATAACATCGAGGACGAATATCATGCCATCAAGCGCCGCACATGGAGAGGAACGTAGTTACTGATTCTAATTAAGCTAGTATTAGGAAGGATCAGCTGGCCTGTGCTTTGCTTCATGAAACTTATACCATACACATGGACTTACGTTACTTCGTCGCTAGCTAGCTGCTTGCTAGCACCTGTCTGCTGTCTGCCACACTGCCACTGCATGCTAAGGTACGTTTTCACCTAACCTAGAGGCTACAGCATTGCCCATAGCGGTTCCACAAAAAAAAAAAAAAAGGAGTATTGCCCATATAGAGCTCGCACTTGCCCATATGGCCACGCGCGGCCGTGGTACGCTACCGCACCAAGACGAGCTCTGTTTATAAAAGAACGGTCGCTTCATTCGATCGACCACTAGGCAGTACGCACGCACTACCAAACCATTGAGGGCTATTGTTTGTAAAAGTACGGTCGCTTCATCACTCCATTCTAAAGAGGTTCTATAAGCACTGCTCAAATGTCGTACCATTTGAAATGCCATCTTTCATCGATAGAATAAATAGAATGATTAAAACATGTTTGAGCTTTGTGACTTTTCATCATCACGTAATTCACATTTTCTCTGGTTCATCAATTTCACTTGCGGTTATAGGGGACGCAACGCAACGTGCTCGTCATGAAAAGTCAAAGGTAAATATGTGACTAGCTATCATCGTTTCAGATCGGATTTATTATTCATTATTAACTTTACCACAGTGATTTAATTGAAAAACATTTATGGCGTGAGGAGGGCTCCCTCCTCACTCTTGCAGCACGGTACTAGAAAAGGTTTACCACATGGTTCTAGTCTTCATCGCAGCTGTCCTTTCAATAGGAAAAACCGATACGCTTGACACTGGCGTATCTCTCTCCGTCGCCGTCGACAAGGCTTGTTACTGATTAATCAGTTCGGGAATAAGACGATTCCAGCAATCCACTTCGTTCCCGACTGATCTATCCGACTCCAGAACAGAGATGATCCTCGATACACTACGTAGCTATGGAGTTTTAATTAGAACTCTGGGAACGGGGGCAAAAAAAAGAAAAAAGGAAACAATATCCATGCTCTAGCTAGTCTCTTCTTCTAGAATTATAACAAACAGATTTCGGTGCATTTATGCTGCAAAGAGGAAGGATCCGTTTGCAGGTAGAGTACTGTTAAGAGGGATCGATATATTGAATTTGTTTCTAGTCGCTGATGCAAAACCAAGAAGAAAAATCACACATTCAGTGGGGTTGTTGTTCACTTGAAACTGCAGAGTTTTGATTTCGATGGATGGTGTGTTTTAGCATCAGACTTTCGTTTGTGTAAGTAACAAGTAGTACGTGTGGAAGGTTCCGAGCCGTGTGCTTAGCTCCAATACGTTTCTTTGACTTTTGAGAGTCTGTAACAATCGATGGCTCCATGTATCCTTTTGTTTTTTGACAGATGCTGGAATATTAAGAATATATTCCTCTGTAAAAAAAAAGGCTGCAAAAAGCAAAGTATAATGTTGATCTCTACCGTTTCTAGGTAGCATAAAGCATAACTAAGCTTTTCAGTAATTTTTTCCGGCGTATAAAGCGCAATTTATTTAATTAATTAGTTTTTTTTGGTGGTTGCTTGAATTTTTACATTTCAAGTGTTGAGCAAAAAAAAGATCATCTAAAGAAAAACATTTTCTTGCTTATTACTACAACCCTATGGCCAGGTACACCAAGCAGAGATCTATCATCTAGTAGTACTAAAAAGGTACCAGCGTACTAGTATCTCACAAGGAAACCGAATTAAGGGACCTCCAGTCCAACATTGTTTGAGGAAAGATTAACCAACAATTTTCTATTTCTAAATAAACTCCAACGGTGTGTATAGGGTGGCTCATGCCGAGCCAAAAAGAAAAAAATGATCGGGCCACCACATGTCAGTCCATCCATTTGGCGTGATAGATAGGCACGGGATCGAGAATCCATACCGGCATGTGGGGGTTTGCGCTTGCCCTCTCCAGCTCCTTCCTTCAGCAGCCGGTCCATCGGATTACTCCCCCGTCTCAATCAGGTTTTGTTTGCCCCCTGATAGAGTACGTAAGTGATAACCTTCCCCACTGGCCACTGTGCACTGTCTTATGCAAGGTGAAGGTGTGGTGAGGATCGCGCGCGTCAGGACCACATCGGCCGGCGCTGTTCGCTTCTCCACCACCCGTTTTTCGGCCATGACTTTCTGTTTTGTTTCTGCCGATAGCAAGAAAAGGTACTACTAGTAAACTAAACGAGCGAGCCTCTGACGGGAAAGGGCAAACTGCAAGCGCGCTGACTGTTCTGCTTCATCTTTTTTAGTATATGACGAGACTTGCCCTCCGACTACTGTCATGAGCACAGTTTAAGTATAGAACCTGCACACCAAAACGGCATATTTCTTTTGTATTTCTCATCAGCCGATCTCCGGTTTGGAGACCAAGATGAACTGCCACTCGCACGTCTCAGCCAAGATTACCACTTTTTGGATAATGTTATATATCGTCCAAAATAGGGACATGTAAATGATTTTTTTTAAAAAAAAAAGAGAGAGGAAAAGAAAGAAGAAGAAGAAAAAAAGAAAAGAGAGAGCAACGCGTGAGAAAAGAAGTCAGTCATCCTCACCAAAAGCCGTGGGCTTTTCCTTCTCCACTGACCCACCCGGCCCGGCCCGGCTTGCTTATCCAGCTGAGCGAAGGAACCGAATCAAGCCTGCCTGGTTGATGAACGAGTCGATGATATATATATATATATATATATGTATATATATAGTATGAAAGAAACCGGATCGTTTTGAGTTGAGCGCATCGCGCTGGCGACCGAACGACCGACGGTCTTATCGTTGGTACCGCGCGATGGAATTATGCGACGGCGGAACCTTACCATACCACGATCGATTGAGAGCCGGCCATAACGTTATTATTCTCAGGTTCCGCATTGAATCTGACTGCTTTCCAGGTTCCATCGATTGATTAATTAATCACAGGAACATGATCAAGAATTAAATCCAACATGCAGTCCTTGTCTTTTGGCGTGGGTCAGATCAGGTGGACGCTGGACAGTCTACCTAACGCTTGTTGGGTTGCGTGAAACAGAGACCCAGATATGCATCTGCGTGGTTTGCAATCAATCAACGGTGAGGATTCTCTTCTCTCTACATTCCACAGTGGACCTTTTTTCTTTCTTTCTTTCCACACTGGAAAAGCTGCAAAATTCTGATCCGCTGCTTGCTACAAGTAGTACTACTACTGTACAATTGAACGCACATCCGTGCTGCCTGCTGCGTGGATAATAATGCTGGCGAACCAAAAAGAGAACAGTAGAGAGAGAGAGCGCGCGCGAGATGGCGTCAGTGCTCCAGTCACTACGGACAGAGACGGGCCGTGGAATGACGGTGCCGGCTGCGCACGCCATCGCTCGCTCGCCGCGGAGTGATGTGGTAACCAGCCCACCAAAGTGATGGGCCGTTCAACAGTGTGGACTACGGCCAGGCGGTTCCGGGGCATCTTCTTTATGGAGAAAGAAAACATTCTGGGGCACACATGTTAACACTGATTGCCTGATAACAATAATAAGAAAAAAATACAGAAAAACATTCTGCTGCACGCAAGAAAATATAAAATATTTGGAGGACGTTCCTGCCAAGGTAGACTATAGAATACTGTATTATTGACTATCTTTTTTTTTTGAGAACTCTCGTATAGAATAGCTGAATTATTGCGGGCGGTGGCCCAGCTCCAAGTTCCAACCGAACCCAATCCGTCGACTTCCCAATTTCGTCTTGGAAAGCTAGCTTGCCCGTCCACTTGACCACTCACGAAATCAGGCCCATCGCGGGGAAACCTTCATGTAGGCGCTGGCCGAGAAAGCCGCCATGTGGTGCCACTGACATGTGCGTCCGTATCACGTTGGGCCATAAGTCAGTCAGGAAAGATGGAAAGTAGTGTAGTGTAGTAAGCTTGCAAGTTGACTTTGATTACGACCGCCTGGCTGCGACTTTTGCTTTGAGCCCTCTGCTATTTTCTGAAAGCTCCACAGAGTTGTCAGAATTATAACCGGACCCCAAGAATAGAACCACGTTACACACATGTACAAGAAGCGAAATATAGGAAAACCAAGATTCAAAGAAATAAAAAAAGCATAGAGTGTTTTTTTCTTAAAATTTAAAAACCAAGAATAGAACCGTATCTTTTTGTGTTTTTTCAAAGAAAATAACAAAAGATTGGGGAATCCATGCTGAAAATGGGAACGCTGATGGTCTGAGTCAGAACTTAGAAAGACTATCTGAGCATAAATGCACCATTTTCCTTCTTTGTTATAGTACCACTGTAAAAAAAAAAATGCGTCCTTTTTAAGTTGATCACACTCTGACGCAACCTGTGCTTGAATAAAATGAAACGAAACGGACGTTGTGCTGACACTGCAACGCAATTTTCCCATATCAGGTGCGCTCGCACGGAAAAAAGGCACCAAACCTCAAATTCCAAGTTGGGTACCACCACTCCATCCATCCACTGGCGATGGGCTCCACCACCCACCAGCTCGCCGGCGCCGCCGTCAGCGCGCAAGTCGCCTTCGCTTCCCGTGCTACCTCCGCGGTGGCTTCGATGACCGTGCCTGGCGGGGCGCCCTCGGAAGCCGGTGGAGGGGATGGGGACCCCCGCACCGCTCTCCTCCGACTGGCTGCCCTCGGTGACCACATGGCCTCCGTCCGCCGCCGGATCGCCGCCTCCCTCTCGGGTGAGTCGCTGCCCCTCACCGCGGCCGACATCCATTCCGTCTCCTCCGAGATCTCCTCCGCCGCCCACCTCGTCGTCCTCAACGCCGCCTCCCTCCTCGCTTCCTCCGTCCCCGTACCCGCGCCATCTCCGTCCCCACCATCACCTCCACCTCCTCCGGCCTATACCCCCGCTCCCGCGCCGATCCAAGAGCACCTTGCTGCGTCCGCCTCCGCTCAAGAGCGCCCTCAAATGGTCGCTAAGGGCGACAGCGCCTATGACGTCGTCGAGCTCGATGCCGACGAGCTGCTAGCGGAGCATATCCACTTCTGCGAGATCTGCGGCAAGGGCTTCCGCCGCGACGCCAACCTCAGGATGCACATGCGCGCGCACGGCGACCGGTTCAAGACCCTGGATGCGCTCTCCCGCCCCTGCTTGCCAAAGCAGCTCGGCGGCCGCGACCTGCGCTTCTCGTGCCCCTCTGAGGGTTGCAACCGGAACCGTGCTCACCGCCGCTTCCGGCCGCTCAAGTCGGCGGTTTGTGCGCGCAACCACTTCCGCCGCAGCCACTGCCCAAAGCTCTACGCTTGTGAGCGCTGTGGCGGCAAGAAGCGCTTCGCTGTTCTCGCCGATCTCCGGAGCCACCTCCGCCACTGCGGTGAGGAGGCACAGTGGCGCTGCTCCTGCGGCACCACCTTCTCCCGCAAGGATAAGCTGTTCGGCCATATGGCCCTATTTGAAGGCCATACACCAGCCGTCACCGAGCCGAATAAGGGAGTGGTGTCTGAGTCTACAGAAGCACAACTTGAACCAATGGAGGAAGGAGGAGTTGAAGGGAATGGTGACCGGGAGGAGGATGAGGAGGGAGGTTATGAGTCAGTGTTCTTCAAGGAGTGGATGGATGAGCTTAGAGATGGTGCTGCTGGCTCGAACTGGCATGAACCGGCAGCAGCATGGTAGTAGAAACATAGTGAGGGCTATTTGGGGTAAGCGCCTTCATCTTCCCGCCATTATTCGGTAGCGTAAAAATTCAATTTGAGAAGATTTTGGCATGAGAATATCTCAAACGTGTCTATTACGTTAAGCTTTGGTAGATATTGGCATATTGCAATTAGCTATTACAAAGTAGGCATTGCCATTCTTCTGCAACTTGGCAAAATCTTTGTTTGAAGCATAAATGCTGCTAGAAATTCTTACTAAAGGAATGAATCACACTCTTATCTTTTTGTCGGTTCCTGAGCACATGATGATTTCCATGTCCATTAGACATTGTTAGTGTTAGATAGAATACCTAACTTAATAGGTTATATACGGGTAGAATTCATTTGTGCCGTACACATGGAAAGAATTCATTCTCTCCAGGAATACAACTAGGGCTTGCAGCATTATCTCACCAGCCAACTATCCTCATTCAGAAATTGCAGTATGCAACTTAATTCTGGTATCTTAGATACTCCAGTGATTGGACATCTCTTACTGAGGTTTGTAGTGGAGATGATCTCATTTTACATGGCCCTCCTGTGGACCACAATAATTGAAGATTGAACTGGACCTTTGATTGCAAGGAACAAACAATTCTATTTCTTTAGCTATTAACACATAGATCTTCCTCCAGGATCTTTATCTAGTTTTTCTTGTTGTCCTGTTTGTCATATTAGTACATGCAATTTATCTTCTATATGACTGAATTGTTAACCACAGTGTCTTGTCTCTTAGGTTAGTCTTGGTCAGTAATGCTGTGGCAATCACGGCTAAATATTCAGTGGAAACCACATACTCAGTACTCGGTGAAATTGTGGAAACCCTCTCAAAAAAACATAGTTACAAGTTTTGAACAAATTATGAAACTTGGCATACTTGTACATGATATAATGAGAAACATGCTCACAGAATTTCAGCTCCAAATTCAACTTCTTTAAAAAGATACAAAAATAACAAATCATCAAAAGGGGAGAGAAAATGACAAAATAGTGCATGTGCTATATTTTTGTCGTCTTCCTACCTAATTCGTTTTTTATATTTCTTTTTTAATGAGGTTGAGTTTGGAGATGAAATTTTCTGTGCATGTTTCTCATCATATCATCTACACGTATGCCAAATTTCATAATATAACTTATATGTATGTTTTTGGAGAGGGTCTTCAGGATTTGTTTGTGTAGGTGGTTTCCACTGAATATTTTCCCAGCAATCACAGTAGCTTAAACATGGCTCATTTTATAGTACATTATAATGGAGGTTGTTGCGCAATTCTAGTGGTTCTGTTAGTCTTGGGTTCTCATTTTTGGCTGCCATTAATGCTTATGTGATAAATAGATTTTATTTTCACTATTGTTCAAGAATATAAACAACTGACAATGGTTTTGATTAGCTAAAATGGCAGACTGTTGTGCATGACACCTGGATCGAATTGAATGGGGTGTAGTGGGCCTAGTAGTTCAGTTGTGTATAGTCATAGTAAATAGTTTGTCGTGAAATCTTTTTGCCGATCTAGTTTCTCTTTCTCTTTTTTTTGGCCTGTTCAAAGTTTCAAACCTTCTGCATGTTCGAGGAAAAAAAGTTTCAAACCTTAATTGCTTGCTCTCCCTATTGCTATGCCTTTTACCATTTCAAGTAGCACACCGCCTGGTATAAATATACTCTGTTTTGTGTCTTTTTGACAGGAATGTATGATTTTGTCAATTGTCATCTCTATTCCTTTTCTGTGAGTATGTTCCCATCACAATGTGTTAGGTCCATTTATCTCTTTTCACTGAACAGTGATTTTATTGTGCACTGTTGCGCTCCACTTGTCAAAGAGATTATCTTTTCGAACCTATTGTTATTCCTCTTGTCAGGGATGGCATGTAATTTGTTTAGATATTATATAGTCTTTCTGTACTGAGTGAGTGAGCAATATCTAGTATACATTAGATTTCTCATGCTTTTTTAATGCAGGAAAAATACTAGCATTTGACTGGTTATAACCAGCATTCTCATAAACTATTATCTTATATATGCCATCTGATTACGAATGTCTTGTAGGAGGATAACAGCAAGCGGTGTCTGACATGCATTAGCGGACTACTGGAAAGGTAGTGAAAAGGAGGGTGTGAAGAACAGAGTTGTCTTTACCTGTGTCTGTGTGTTCTGACTTGTAAGGTGTCGTGTGTGCCGTCACCTTGTTCTCTCTTCGTCGCAGTTTACTTTGTCTTTCGGATGGTTACTGAAGCTGGAACAGAGTAGTGCTGTGGAATGGTTTATACTATGTTGTGCCTCCTGAGTCCTGAGGTTTATGGTTATTGGCTGATATGTGCTGCTGGCATTGGGGAACCGGAAAAGGAGCACTCACTTGTTTGAAGGGATTGTGGTAGGGCAGCTAGAAACAACCGCTGGTGACCTGATGAGTGCCCGAATCCCGATTCAGATGACCTGATTTTCGTCCACACACAGCTCCGCTAATGTGTGATTCTGTTCTGCTGTTTCCCCTCGCATGCGCTAGCTGGGCCAAGACTGCTGTCCATGGGCCGGTGAGATCCCATGTGACGCGAGCCGCTAGATGACTTGAACGATAGATTGAGGAGTGGAGGCACGCCATGAATGTGAAGGTAAGTGATCTCAGTTGAAGACCAGTGAAGAGGTGGTAGGTGTCTAGGTGATGAGTGCCGGCATGGTCTTGGAATGGGCACGGAGAAAGCTTAAATATACAGTATGCATTCTCCGTGCATACTAGGTCAATTAGGTTGAGCAGATTTATTGATCGATCCATGCCATATTTGCATGCCCTGATGCCCAACCCAATGTCTTTGCTCCCATACCACAAGCTAGGCAGGCAGGCAATTGGACTTCCCAGCGCGTACTGGCGTTGTCTTACGGGCGTGGGCATCATCGACATCACTCATAGGAACGTTCAGACAGCGAAGCATCATATTTCCAGCGCAATGAAGAATTTATAGACGAATTTTTTCGCTTATTATGTCTGCATGTGTATCAACACCAAGCACGCTGCGATGACCATCCATCTCACCAACATCTATACGTACGATCTACTCTACTGTAGTATCTAGCTATTAGTAGTAGATTCTAGTAGTGGTGCAGCACCGGCGCCAGGTTTGACTTGTAAAACAGGCTTCTCCTCCGGAAGAGGTCACCGAACTTCCTCAGGATGGAGGACCGGCGCTTCTTTTGCTTCATCGCGGCGTGATCGGGATCGCCGTACCGTCCCACGTCATCCAGGTCCAGGTGATCGAACTCGTAGCCGTAGTCGTCGTCCATGGCGGCCGCCGCGGCCGCCGCCGACTTGAGCTCCGTCAGGTTGCTGAGCGACGCGAACATCCGGTCCTTCCGCGGCCCCGCCGCCGCCATCATCCTGCCGGCAGGGTCCAGGAACGCCGCCGCCGCGCTGAGCTTTCCCTCGCCGGCTGCGGCCCACTTCTCCAGCGGCAGTCCGGTCGTCGTCGTCGTCGTCTTCCTTCCCGCGCCGACGACGACGTCGGCCGCCGTCGCTTTCCTCGCCGCCGAGGGGACCGCGAGCTGTCGTCGCTGTCGTAGGCCGCGGTCGTCGTCGAGCTCCTTGCGCGCCGCGGCCTCGCTGGCCCTGAGGGCCTCGTTCTCCCTTCGCGCGGCGTCCAGGGCGCGCTCCTTCTCCGTGAGGGCGTCCTTCAGCCCGGCGTTCTCGGCCGTCGCGAGCTCGAGGGACTCGCCGGCCGCGTTGGCCTCCTCTACGGCCCGCTCCAGCGCGCGGCGCAGCGCGCCGTTCTCGTCGCCGAGGGCGCGGCGCGCCTCGGCGGCGTCCTCCTCGGCGGCGCGGGCGCGCGCGAGGAGCGCCTTCTCCCTGGCGCGCCACGCCGCCGCGGACTCCCTCCACTCGGACGTGAGGTGCCCGATCCGCTCCGTCGCAGACCACAGCTCCGCCTCGGCCGCGCGCAGCAGGGACTCGAGCCGCTCGGACTCCCCTCTGGCGGCCTCCAGCTCGGCCTGCGCGTCGGAGAGCCACGCCTTCACCTGCTTCGCCTCCATGGTGACCGCGGACAGCGCGGCCGTGAGCTCGTCGGCCGCCTTCCGGCTGCGCTCCTCGGCCTGTGCCGCGGCACGGAGCTTGGACCGCAGCCCGTTGATCTCCTCGTCGACGCCGCCGAACATCAGGTCCATCACGCTCCACTGCGCGGCCGCCGGCTCGGCGCCCTGCTGCTGCTGTTGGCGGAGCGTGGCGACCTCGAGCTTGGCCTCCTCGAGCGCGATCTTGGCCTGCTCCAGCTCCTTGGTCTGGTGGACCAGCGACTCCAGCATCTTCATCTCCGTGTGCTTGGCCACCGCCACCTCCCGCTCCAGGTGCCGGACCCGCTCGTCGGCCGCCGCCGGCGGTGCTCCCTCCTTGTTCGCTGCTTCGCCATCGCTCTGTGGCTCCATCGTCTCCTCCACCCTCTCCGGCTCCGCTCGCTGCTTCTCGTCCTCCTTCAAGCCGCTCTGCAATGAGTCCGTCACGACGACCGCGTTACTTGTATGTTATTCGCGCGCATGATCGTCTGCGCATGTAATAGTGTACACATAGGTAAGTACTAAGTAATAAGCACCTCGGAAACGAGTGGCGAGTACGTGGCGGAGCGGCTGCGCCCGTGCCGAAGCTCCACTCTCGGAGTCGGAGACGAAGGCCCAGCTCCCCAGGACCTGGATCTGCACGGCACCGCGAACGCTCGTCAGAAACTCAGAGCCGCCGGATCGGACCTCGAGTTTCTAGTAGTACTAGTAACATGGCACTGAGCACACAAGGGCCGATCGAAACAAACGCTCACCTTGGCCTGGAAGAGGAAGAGGGCTGCATCGTCGGACGTTGGGTGTCGCCCAGCCCAGCCAAGGCAAATCTCTAGCTGTGCTGTGCGGGAAAAACATTTGTAAAGCAGAGCAGCTTTATAAGTAACACATAATAAAGAAAGAGCTCTCCGGGTACATGGAGCAGGTGAAACTGGAAAGTGACAGCGGCTTCGACTCCACCGTTGCGTCGCGTTGCGATCGATCCCATTTCAGGTCCTCTTTCTTTACAACTGGTATACTAGTATACTACTAGCCGTGATCCAACGGCGACCCGGGGGGCTGTGCCGATCCATGTTCTTCCATTCCATCCCTCATCCCCTCATCAAGCGTAGTCTTAGTACTAAACTATAAGTAGTATACTAGTACTTCATTGTTCCACTCGCTTAGGCTTAACCGGCTGATAATTTGGACACATCTGTAACTCCAAACAACGTTTGTCCAAAGCCTTAACACTAGTGTAGCGTGTGTGTGCGCATCCATCGGCACCTGTTGGTTTCGCCCACCCAGTCCAGCAGCGTGGCGGTCACCGGTCAGCAGATAAAATTATTCGGCAGCGGACGTCCCGGCAACTGATGTGTCGGGTCGGCATTTGGCGCGGCAGCCGCCGAGTTGAAAAATATAAGGGAGGCGAAAAAAAAAAGGCTAATGGATAGTAGGTTCTTCAGGTCTTGTCAGGGTATGCTTGTTTTAGCATCGCCAACACATGACGATTAATTAGGCCTAGGCGCCTAGCAGACATTCTTGGCCTAAATGAAATCAAATATTCTTGACTGTCTCATTACGTATATTTTAACAGTAGAAGCAGACGATTAGCTTGCAATGCCAATTTCTCAGTCCTGGCGTAATAAACTAGTAGTAAGTACGTCGTATGAAGAAGAAGAAAATTGAGTTATGCAAAGGCTTTCTGTACTGTCCCAAGACGAAAGAAAAACGGGGGATGGAAACGGAAGGACACTGAATGTGTGTATCGTCGTCAGCGAGAAAGCGAAAGGAAGGGAAGCAGCGGCGGCAGTTGCTTTTGCATCAGCCGTTGCGCCCCCATCTCAATTCTCACTGGCGTCACTCTGCACCTGCTGCTGGACACGATAAACTTGTTTGGCCCCAACTGGTGGTCGGCGTCCATTTGACTGCTTCTTTCTTCACCTCCGATGGGTCGTCAGCCCAAGCAAACACTGCACCTGCACTTCACGAAAAAATCTCTTGGTTCAGATGCACCCGAGACTTCTGGGGCCGTACCTTCTTGAGTCCCTTCAGGGGGAAGCCTTGCGTTCATCTGGTTGGGTCACCATACTAGGGTCATGACTTATGAGCCTTCTGCTAACTGTCATTACGTCGACTATGTGAGCAAACCCATCTCCTTCTTCCCTTCTTATTTGGTTTGTCGACGAAAAGCAGTGGTACGAGGCTACGAGAGCTACGTACTGTATTGATTTTTCCGCGAAAATAAGATACATTAGCGAGTACTTTCTTCAGTCGGTCCCAACTCCCAACTGAAAGAAGGAATAGCATCAGTACCCATCTCATGGCTGTAAACTTCAGTATAGTCAAGTTGATCAGTGGAATCTCCCCTATGCACAAACGCTACGTTCAGGCAAACACAGAACAACGAACAGGCGGACGTCTTCCCTGCCCTGGTGGCAGGCTCAGGCCCCCTCACCACGGATCCTCCTCGCCAGCTGAATGTCCTTGGGCATGATGGTCACACGCTTAGCATGGATGGCGCACAGAATGGTGTCTTCGAAGAGGCCAACCAGATAGGCCTCTGCTGCCTCCTGCAGGGCAAGAACAGCATGGCTCTGGAAACGCAGATCGCTCTGCAGAGAGATTGAGCAGGAAAGGGCCATGAAGGTTATTAGATGGACAGTATGCTTTAGTGTTAATAAATGGCCTGTGTAGCATGAGCAGTGGTTCACCTTGAATTCCTGAGCAATCTCCCTAACAAGCCTCTGAAATGGCAGCTTCCTTATCAGCAGCTCAGTGCTCTTCTGGTATTTGCGGATCTCACTAGAGATGGTGGAGATATGAGATCAGTGGTTCAAGAATATCTTCTATTATTCAGTTGAAGGAATGACACCTATCGAAGAGCAACAGTTCCAGGGCGGTAACGGTGAGGCTTCTTGACACCTCCAGTTGTTGAAGCAGACTACGGGCTGCCTGTCACATAAAAACAAGGTGATTGTTGATCATCAGAAGTTTTTATATGTAAAACAAGGTTCATTGTGCACTTGGTTGTGTATGTAATAGCTGACAGAACCATATACTGAATTTTCAAACCCAGACCTTTGTTGCAAGTTGCTTCCGAGGAGCCTTTCCTCCAGTGACTTGCGAGCAGTTTGCTTAGTACGCGCCATGTAGCAGATGTTTTCCTGCACAGAACACTGAACTATGAAATAACTACAAGCATTAATAAAAGCTCCAGCTGCAGATAAAGTCTTAAATTGATGGTCTGGCATATAGAATCAGAAGCAATAAACTCGTCACAAATTTATTTATGCCTAGCACAGGTTAAATGGACCTAAAGAAACTGTACCAATCATGGTACGGAAAAGGTGCATTCATAGACAGCTAGCAATCAGATTCAGATTGTATCAGGCATTCTAATCTGCAGTACAAGTTGTGCTAAACACAAATGTTACAAAATGGTGAATATGAATAGGCGCTAAACCTTCTTTAAAGCTGAAGATGGCTGTATTTTATAAATGAAAAGGGGCTTTTGTAGTCAAATTAAGGATTAAATGCACATCTTATCTGGTTACACACACGGCAAGTAGTTGTTTAAGTTTATTTTCGATAGCAAAACAGTATTACTGCAGCAACAGTTAAAATGTTATTAATGACGCCAAAAACAAACCAAGACAATCTGAAATCAGGCTCCATTCAACCAGTGATGATACCCTCAAAGACCAAAAGTTACACGGTATGCTAATAACTTGTAATGCAAGATCAGAGAATTGCTAACATTTTGTACATAACATTTTTGAATCAACAATGGTCAATAGAACAGAAACAAATGATTTCGACCATTCACAACAGTATCCAGATATGTTAAAAGCTCCACTTAATATTAAGACTATCTATCAATGTGCTGATTAAAGCCATCCACGATTGAAGTTGTCCTGTCCCAATTGGTAACATATACATACCATTTTTTCAAACCATCCATTGGATGCAATCCAACTCTTAACAGAACAGAAACAATGATTTGAACAGTATCCAGATATATTAAGCCCACTTATGATTAAGATGATATCTATCACAATGTGTTGGAGGCTATGCTACATGAACTGGTCCCACATGAACTATGATCAACTTGCGCACAAACGTAAAACCACCAGTCGCATGACACCGAGACACTGATTCGATGCAGAACCCGGAATAAAATCCTCTCATATGTGCCGCCTAGAACTCGCAGCAGTTGATGCTAACAACACATTCTAGAGTAATATCGAGAGAGAATATGAAAATGGCCGGGTTAATGATCTACAGTAGGAAAAAAATGGCCGGCCTAATCCAGGCGACCAATTTAATGATGAAAGCGCGGCCAAACATGGAAGCAATCACACCAGACGATTCGTAAGGAAACTTGACCTAACCTAACCACCAGCAGATCCGCAAGAGTCTAATAAACGGCACCACCACCAGCACCACGCAATCGCCACGGACACAGACGCACACGAAACCAAGCAGGAAGGCTATCGGAAGGGGCGGGAGGCGGGATCGAGACTCACCTCCGCTCTCGGCTGCTGCGCTTCGCCCCGGTTGCGGATTTCGCTTCACAATCGGCGGCCGCGTCTCAGCTGAATCGTGGGTGGAAATCGGACGGCCGACGCGGCTGCAGATACTAGGGAGAGGGGACTGCGTTGCAGTGCGTCTTCACGGCGCCGATGATTGGCTGCTGTGCGAGCGGACTCGGATCGTCGCCGCATAGCTCGCGTACGGCTGGCTGCTTATGGGCTTTTGGACTCAACGTGTCATTACTCGGCCCATGATGAGCGATGGGCCACAACATTATAGCGCGTTGGAACGGGGAAGCGAAGCTGCGTCTTCCTACGGGCCGACGGGATACAGTTGAATAGTGATCAACAAAAAGAAGGGGAATGTGCTCAAAAAAAAAAAAAGAAGAAGGGGGAAAAAAGGAATTTTATAGAAGACAAAAGTTAAGAAAGACTGACAAATATGCTCGAAAAGAAAAGACTGACAAAAGGTCAAGGCGGCATCCACAGTGGACGAACGGACCCTACGACTAAGACGATAGAAAAAAAATACTAGTAAAAGGATGACTACGAATAACTCGTTGTGCTGCGTTTTTGGTTTTGTCGGTGCGAATCTTTCCGGCGCTGCTTCTTCTGGTCGCTAGCCAGCATCTTCAAGGAGCACTTATAAATAATGGGACAATTTTTTTTTTAAGAAAAATTTGATTCTGAATTCTGATCATACTTAGAAAATAATGATCGGAGGAGTAGATCGCTTGTGCTGCTCCATCCTTTATAGTTTATACTTTATACTAGTAGTATTTTACCACAAATAATGATGCATGGGCTCGTATGGATCGAAGGCGACTTGTCCCACTGCTCCATCACTTGCACTGATAATAAAATAGTAGCACTCCATGACGAAGGGGCTCGGATGCCGCACATGTCATGTGCGTGTGACCTCCATTTCCAGTTCAGTTCCAGCAGCCGCCGGACTCCGCATCAGCGTCGACGTCACCCGACGCGAGGGAGAGGGACCCTTCAGGAAAAGAAAAAGGAAACAATGAAAATAAAAGAGGAAAGGCGCACCGCTCGGGGCTGCTTGACCACGTTGAAAAGTGGTGACTGCGCGCCACTTGCCTAACAACGCCAACTGGGAGTGGGGACCGAGTAGTCAAATGAATCTCATCCACATCCAGTGGCTCCAGCCGACTTCCAATTCCAAGCAGGAAACCAAACCAGCTCTTGCCTATTATCAAAAGAAAAAAAGAAAAAAAAAAACCAGCTCTTGCCTGCTCGGAAACCCCCACGCGAACGCGAACGCGAACCCCTTGTCGGGCGCAGAACGCCGACCCGATCCGTGTCAGCTCCGGTTCTGGTCGATCGCTACAGACGTTTTACGGGTCTCGATTATCCTAGTATTTGTGTTCAATCACGTTCTTTTCATGTGATTAGAGGCTAGTGACGTTTACAGTACAGGCAGTATATATCAATATCTGCATCACTGAAAACTAGTAGTGTTCATTTTTACAGTTTGCAATGTACAACTCTGAACGATGTGAGCTACAGAAGCGAACATTCTATCCATTGCAAAAAATGTTGTATTATTTATTTATTCACTAACAAGTATTTTTGAAACATGACTTATGATTTCACATGTTTATTTTATTTTTTATAATAAGATAAATGATTAATATAATGCTTAAAATTAAAGACGTCAAATATTTAAAAGAAAAGAAGGAAGTACAAAATAAGCCATTACAATGAAATATGACGAGTTTTGTATCCTAAATTACAATAACCTATGCAGCCATAAAATATGCAAGAAGATACCTATGGATCCCAGATCCCTATAAAGCTGTTGGAGGTATACTCTATAGTCCTAAATATTAAATTGTGCAACGTCAATATCTAACTTTAATCTAATTTGAAGTTTGTTATAATGGTTAAAATTAACAGCAATCATTTATTTAATCAGAGCTAACGGTTACGAGTATGGAAGTATCTACTAAAAAGTACTTAAAGTGATGGATCGGTACTAATTTTTTAATATCAACTAGTTAAGATTAATTTAAAAAAAGAGGTACCGAGAGGTACCTTTCAAACATCATAACAAAACTCATCTAATTTAGTTATGGGTGATCAAGGGACCTATACACCTTGAGTGATAGTACAACTTATCCACATAAATAGTACAAGTTGTGTCAAACACCATAATTCTATACCAACTACTAATTAAGTAGCAATTATTTAAGAAAGATTCTCATGGTCCGCTGAAAAGTGGATTATGCAGAAACCTTTTTCATTTTTTTCTAAAGATATGTTTTCAAAAGTTCAAGCTGCAGCAAAGAACGCCTAATCTAGGATATTTTGGAAAAGTATTTAGATATTTTCACTTACGATATAAATCCCGTCGTTCTAAAATTCTTAGGAGTGATTGACTGCCCTATATTCAATTATGCTGCAGCCTTCCACTTTGAATTTACTATAACAAATACAAATAGCAGTCACAGCTGTAGCTCCAAAAGGACAAACCGATCACGCCCTTTGATGTTTTTCAGAAAAGAAGTCTAGGATTCTTTTCTAACTTTGCCTTTTTAACTTGTTTAACTCAGCATGAGCATTCACATAAATAAAGTATAGTTTCTTGTCTTCAGAGTCCTTCCTCCATTTGAAAATATATGATATATGATCTGACTGATCTACAAACAAGTCTAATGGCGTGATGTATTCTTGAATTGAGGGAGTATGCATTGCATTATTATCGGCGAAAATAAAGTAATTTCATCCATTAATCATGTACTTCTATTATTTTTTTAATTGTTGTCCTGTAACCATAACAATTCAGAAATAGAATCGGTATTTTTCAGGCCGCCTAATTGAGACCCGATTAACCTCTCATCACCCGAAGTCCAAACCCTGGACGTGCAAGAGGAACCTGCCGCGTTGGTGTCCGCGCGTTATAAATTACCCGCGGGTCTCGTCGCCTCTTCCACCTGCAGGTCCGCACCAACTCCATCGCTAATCACCTCAACCAAACCAACCCCAAACCAAAACCCAAACAACACTTCTCTTAGTCGCCGCCGTCACCGGAGGGCTTCGCCGGAGAAGCGTCGGCGCTCGGCGGTAAGACATTCGCGCCTCCACCACCTGCCGTTTCCAGTGGTCTGTTTAAATTTTGCGACGCCAGGAATCCCTGGCGCCCGCGGTTTGGCCCGGGCCAGATCTTATGTTTCTCGCTTTCGATGCGGCTTTGCCTGCGCCACCATGTTTGACCATCGATTCCTTTGAAGATTGGGACGTCTTGTTTGCTAAAATCGGTTGCGCTTCGTTTTGATTGCAGGTTGCTTCCCTCCCGATTGTTGACGGGGAGCGTCGGGATGGCTTCGCTTGCGCCTCCGTCTTCCTCCGTTGCTGGCCTCGCCCGCCAACAGTAAGCTGCGCTTTTCCTGCGCCATCTCCTCCTTTCGGCGCCCGCGTTATGCGCTGGCTCAATTTGCTGATTGTTTTCGATTTGGCCTGCTTTGGTGAATAGAAACCCGCACCTCTGTATGCTTGATATGATATAATGAAGCTATTATGTGCTAGTTTGATTTAACAAATGTGTGGAGCTCATGAGCAAGCACCAGGAGATGGTGGTTGCAGTTATGCTATAGATTACAAACGTACTTTTTTAACTAGGCAGTAGGCAGCGATGTGATCAGGGTAGTAGTTAAAACTGAACAATAGAATGATTTGAGCAGAATTTGTGTTTATTGCACAGTGATGTTGATTCTGGTGGCTGAGAATGATTTCACGATTTCTGTTTCTTCCTGCTTTCTGGTGGCTGAGAATGATTTCACGATTTCTGTTTCTTCCTGCTTGTCCCGATGCAGGTCAGGGTTCTTGAAAGGCTGCAGCATCTCCAAGGAGACAAAGGGACCAACTTGCAGTTTTGTAAATGCAAATTCAAATAACGCCAAAGTGAAATCAGTGGGCTTGAGAATAGCATCATCCTTGAAAGGGGACAGTGGCTATCCAGCCAGCAGTATCTCTGGGAACGGAGAAATGCGGTTACCAAAGAGCACTTCTATTCGTGGCCAAGACCATTCAGTTGTCGACGCTTTACCCCCGATGGATTCCATGATTGCGTCAGAGATCTTTTCTGCTAATTTGGCTCGTGTTGCAGACAAGTTCTCAGATGATGACACAGACACTGAACTTGATTTGGATAGCCCCACAGAGGGCTTTGCATCCATTGCTGATGCCATCGAGGACATTCGACAAGGAAAAGTAAGTATGTTTTAGCAATTTACGCATGGTGTGTTAGTAATGCCATCTAATGCTCTGCTTACGTTGGCTTTATACTTGAAGCTTGTGATCGTTGTTGATGATGAATCAAGGGAAAATGAGGGAGACCTTATAATGGCTGCTTCCTTGGTCACCCCAGAGGCTATGGCGTTTATAGTAAGACATGGGACTGGAATTGTGTGTGTCAGCATGAAAGAAGATGATCTGGAAAGACTAAACCTTCCTTTGATGGTTACTACAAAAGAGAATGAAGAGAAACTGTGCACGGCTTTCACTGTTACAGTGGTATGACATAAGCATCATTACAATTGCATTGATATCAGAGGATTTCCTTATTGCTTGCGAGAAGTATGTAGATGTACCATAGTCATTTCCACCCTTTTCTCCCTAACAAGTAAATAACCCATCCAGAGCGTCAAGTTGCCTTTTGCCATTTCAGGACTTTTGATGTTGATTGAATGAATTTTTATTATTTTTGCCGGTGTCAATCAAAATTTATCTCATTAGTATGCTACACCAGAACACTAGTTCAGTGTAATATTAAAAATGCAGGTTACAATAATCATAGGAACAGCTATTCGAAAAAAAAGTAGTATATCTTGACTTCTGGTCAGCCTTTCACTAGTGATTTGAGCTAAGTATTGGTCTACAATAATGTTACGTAAACCTTTTTTCTTGCTAAAAATAGCAAGCACATTATTTACTGTTCTTTCCATCCACCTTTTCAATGAGTTCGAAACACTTACATTTCATTGATTACTAAAATTTAGTTAGTCTTGTATTCTTTGGATGTTGCTAAGTTAACAGTGCATAGAGCTGATTAATTCCATTAATTTAGGGGAAACTTACCTTAATTTATATCTGGCCCTCCTTTTGTTTATTATGATGTTTTTTGTTTCCTACTAAGCTATGTATATATATATATATATATATATATATATATATATATATATATATTTTGGTTCTTAGGATGCAAAAGAGGGCACAACAACCGGCGTATCTGCTAAAGATAGGGCAAAGACGGTCATGACTCTTGCATCTCCCAACTCTAAACCTGAGGATTTCAATCGCCCTGGGCATATTTTCCCTTTGAAATACAGAGAGGGTGGTGTTCTGAAACGAGCTGGACACACTGAGGCATCTGTAGATCTTGCCATGCTGGCTGGATTACCTCCTGTTGCTGTCCTTTGTGAGATTGTTAATGATGCTGATGGTTCCATGGCTCGCTTACCACAGCTACGGGTGTTTGCAGAAAGGGAGAATCTTAAGATTGTATCTATTGCTGATTTGATCAGGTGAGTTGCAAATACAGAAACTTCTGCGCCTAATGCTTCACTGTAATGTACATTGTCAGCAATTGGCAGTGATTATGTCAATATCCCATTTACCTGCTTCTTGCTATTACAGAGTAACAATTTCCTGCTTGAGCATGTTTTGATTACAGTCTATTGCCAATTTCTTAGTAGTGTTGAGTATAACATTTTCTAAAAGGCTTAGTTTTTGTTGTTTTTGAATATAACATTTTCTGTCTAAGAAATAAGTCTAAAAATGTTTTCAGGTAAAGCACTGTGTATTTTTGTATATTTCCAAATCGCAATTACATATTGTTCTGAAAAAAGGAAACCTAGCTGAGTTCGTTGGTGTGTGGACCCCTAGATCATCTAAGTTTTCAAATCCTCTTTAACGCCTAATTTGGCTTCATAATTCTTCTTCTTACAGTATCACCTAGTTCCGTCTAGGTTGGTTGATTTGTTTTTGTCTCTATAGTTGGCGTGTGCATGCTCCTTTTATTCGTATGTGTATAGCCTGTGATTGTTGAATATTGATTGGGATGCTGAGTTGCTAACAACAGTTTTCTGTCAACAGATATAGGAGGAAAAGAGACAGATTGATTGAACGTGCTTCTGTTGCACGCTTACCTTTGAGATGGGGCAATGTCCGTGCCTACTGCTACAAATCTGTTATTGACGGAATCGAGCATATTGCAATGGTTAAAGTAAGTCACTGAAATGTCAGTTTGCCACCTGTCTATTGATTTATTTTCTGTAGAACTCTTGATTTAATGATGCTCATTTGTTCAATGACCAACAGGGTGAGATTGGTGATGGCCAAGATATTTTGGTGAGAGTGCACTCTGAGTGCCTCACAGGAGACATTTTTGGATCAGCAAGATGTGATTGCGGTGACCAGCTTGCCATGTCAATGGAGATGATCGAGAAGGCTGGAAGAGGTGTATTGGTTTATCTCCGTGGGCATGAGGGAAGGGGTATTGGCCTGGGTCACAAGCTCCGTGCTTATAACTTACAAGATGACGGGCGTGACACTGTGGAAGCCAACGAGGAATTGGGACTTCCTGTGGATTCAAGGGAATATGGGATTGGTGCACAGGTAAGACTGAATTATTTCTCAGTATGCTGTGCAATCTTGCTACATAGAGATTTCTAGTTTTGAAACATATTAGGCAGGAAGTCAAACAAGTCCAGTACCCTACTAAATATGTTCTTTGACATTTGTTCACTGCTTTGTAGATATTACGGGATTTAGGAGTCCGTTCGATGAAGTTGATGACCAATAACCCGGCAAAGTATAGTGGTCTCAAGGGTTATGGATTAAGCATTGCGGGCAGGGTGCCCCTGATTACGCCGATAACCAGCGAGAACCGGAGGTACCTGGAGACCAAAAGAACGAAGATGGGACACGTATATGGATTGGCCAACGGAGAGGTTAACCATCCAAGTGTCAACAAAAACACAGAAGCGAAGCAGTAGGCAAGCGTCTCCAAGCAGCTTCCAGACTCCCAGTTGGTTCTTATGCCGGTAACCTATTTTTGTCTGGTGGAGGTTATGAATTACTTCGCTCCAGATATTTCACTAGATTGATTTGTTCATCGATTGTAACAATAGGTTTAAAGATAATGATAAATTTAAAGATGATAATAAAGGCTTTTCCTTTTTCCCCTCCTGTAAATTCATATAAACAGCTATCTAACAGTATATATACTCCAACCCACATACACCTGATTTCTGCCGGAGAAACATATTTGGTTTGAAATACTACACTGATTGTCAAGGGAGCCTCTATTAAGAGAATTCTGGATTCTTGATCTACTATGTGATCTTTGTCTTGTACACCTGTTAAATAATGAAGCACACCAGAGGCTGTTATGTGGTTCAAACTCGGTCCGAACTCAAATTTATCAGTCGCAATTGGTCTCCTTGTTCCGTTCCCATATACACAATTAATCTGGGGATCGACCTCGTCGGATCAACATCACCCATGGCCAGCGTGAGGCTGTGAGCCACCCTGTGGCCTGGCCGGTCGCCGACGCGCCAGTTCCACCCACTCCTGGCGCAGGCTGCCGTCTGCGTACGCCAGCCACCGCGCGACGCCAACCGAAAACGCCTCCCGCGACACTGCGTCAATCCGCACCCGGTCCAGATACTTGTTTTTTTTTTTTTTTTTTGAAGGTCACACGGTCCAGATACTGAAGTCACGCGTCGCTGCCACTGGCGAGCTGAGATTTTCCACGCTCACCGCGTTGGTCTAGTTTAGAAGCATCTTGCGAACATGCGAGGAAATTACTCGGAGGTTTCCCCTCTTGCGTTGCGCCGCTTCCTATTCGTCGTCCTCACTCCGGCGGCCGCGAGCCATACTCAAGCCATCGTCCTCTGATCTACTAGCAGTTACTGTAGTACAAACCAGCCACCTTGATGAGTCCCCCTGTGCCTCCGGGTGATAAAGACTATCCTGATGACAAGTTCAAGTCCTGCAAAACTGGCGAGTGCCCTTCCTCCCAGCCGGCTTCCCACGGCCGCGCCACCTTCCTCACCGCTCTCATCGTCGCCGGCGCCGTGCTGGGCTTCTTCATCCTCTGCTTCAGCATATTTCTTTTCGTCCGCCGAAGGAGGCAGCAGCGCCGGCGGCGGGAGGCGCTTCACGAAGCCGCCGCCTTGGCGCCAGCGGGGCCCGCCGCAACCCCTGACGGTGGCGGGCCGGACCTCGAGCTCGAGGAAGCAGAACAACCAGGAGGAGAGGTCGTGCACCACGCGTGGCACATCCGGACGGTGGGGCTGGACGAGGCGGCGATCGAGTCCATCGCGTTGACGCGGTACCGCGCAGGCGCGGGCGCCTCCGACTGCGCCGTCTGCCTCGGCGAGTTCGCCGACGGCGAGCTCCTGCGGCTGCTCCCCAGGTGCGCGCACGCGTTCCACGTATCCTGCATCGACACCTGGCTCCGCGCCCACGTCAACTGCCCGCTCTGCCGCTCCCACGTTCTGGAGGAGGACCCTCCCGCCGCCGCCGCCGCCGAACAGACCGACTCGCCCGCAGGACAAGCTGCGAACGACATGGACACAACGGATCGACAGGCGAGCGACCGGCATGAGCTGCGCTTACAAATCGACCAACACGACCACGACGGCCAGTCGACCTCGCCGGAGCGACCGCACCGGAATCCCGGCCCCCGGGGCGGCAGTTTCAGTTTCCGGCGCGCGGTCTCCATGGACTCGCCGTCACCAGCGATGGCGTCAGCTGAGGGGACACTTCCTGAAGACGGCCAGGCCGGTGGCGAGAAGCAGGAGACCGGCCGGGCTGTTCACTCGTCACCAGGCGCGAAGAACCGTCACGGCATCATGAAGCGGTCCATGTCCGTTGGAAGCCGGTGGGCGCTCGTCTCGTGGCATGGAAGCAGCAGGTCAAGCTCGTTCCTTCCGCGGTGATGGCGGCAGGGCCTCCTCTATCTGCTGGTTAACGAAGGATCTTTGTGCTGTAAAACGGCCATGATGCTTGGTCAGAAGCAGTGTTCGGTTGCACTCTGTACATGTTTACGAGTTCAGAGTAGAGGGAGACGGAACGGCGCAGAGATTTGGTGAAACCCTCTTTCTCGATGTTATTCATCCTTTTTCGGTTCCAAAATAATATACATTATGATAGGTTCAATCAAGGGCATTAACAATAAAACACCTGCAAAAGAAGATTTCATAAAAATTGGTCGTGTAGAAATAATGTTATTAAGTTCATAATCAAAGGTAGTATTGTAATATGTAATTATTTATATTGGATTAGTGCACAAGGTCACTCCGAGCTGTTGTGCGGACAATAATTTTTATTACAAACAAATATAGTTATTTTTGCATCGATAATAATTTTGAAATGATCGAGTACTGTATTACGGAGCAGATGCATCAAAGCATTCTGCCTTTCTCCGAGCGGATGCCTGTCTGTCATCGTGTCATTCACCGCATGGCGCCGCAGCCGCAGACGCGCACCTATCTCGGCAAAATCACGATCAATGAATTTAAAGCAAAGGGATCCCGTACGCAATCAGTCTGTCATCTCCAGCCGCTAAACCCACCCCCCGCTGATTAAACCCGCCACCGCACCGGCCCAACCGCACCTCAAACCCTAAGCCACCGGCGCCGCCATGCACGCCCTCTTGGCCGCCGCACCCTTCGCTGCGGGGCAGTCGTCGGAGTCGCACGACGCCGCCCACTGGGTGACCATCTCCATCTTTTTCGCCGTCTTCTTCCCCTTCTTCTTTATGCTCCTGGCCGTTGCCTGCCTCCGCGTCTTCCACCCGGCCCTTGCGGGCGAGGGCGCGGGCGCGTCGACGCCAGACCAGTCTCGCGGCAGGCAGAAGGGGCTCGGCGCCGAGGCGATCGCCGCGTTTCCGCTGGTGTTCTACCGCGAGGTGAAGAGCCACAGGGTCCTGGGCGCGCGGGACGGAGACGGCGACCGCGCGCTCGAGTGCTCGGTTTGCCTCCTCGAATTCGAGGACGACGACGCCCTCCGCCTCCTCCCGACGTGCCCGCACGTATTCCACACGGAGTGCATCGGCCTCTGGCTCGAGGAACACGCCACCTGCCCGCTCTGCCGCGCCAGCCTCCTCGATGATCCGGCGCCGCAGCCGCTGGCAGAGGCGCAGCAAGCACCGGACTTGTCGCCTGATCACCTGACGGTAGTGCTGATCGGCGACGCAGGCGACAGGGATGAGGATGAGGAGGAGGACCTGTCGAGGATCCAGTGCCTCGCGAGGAACCGTTGCGTGGCCGGGGGCAGGCTCTGCCTCGGTCCAACTCGACGGGACACGGCGGCGTCGCCGACGACAGCGGCGGCATGGAGCGGTTCGCGCTGCGGCTGCCGGAATACGTGCGCCGGGAGATCCTCATGTCGCACAGGCTGAGGCACGTGACGAGCTCGGTGGAGTCGGTCCGCGTCAGGGAGGACAACGCGCACGGGTCCACAGTGGGCGGGAGCGCCCGAGGCGCCGTGGCGAGGCTGCTATCGCGCATCGCGCCTGGCGTCTGGTGGAAGAGCGAGGGCGGCGACACGTCCTTCAAGGCCGACGCCGAGGGAGTGTCGTCGCGCCGCCGCCGGGAGAACTCTTCCCGCGGAGACGTGGGGGAAGAGAAGAGAAGCGTCTAAATGATTAGCCTGCAAACAGAGATTAAAGGCGCATACTACGCGTCGATTTAGAATTTGAGCTCCCGTGATCTGCAATCTATTTCATTAGCGGTTGTCGTTCCAAGGTAGAACTACTGAAGCAATATAGGTCGATTATCTGTATTGCAAAATTTTTGTTCATTTCTTGTCACCCCTCTGATGGCGTGAGACTGTAATAGCAAGATAATAGGAACAAAATATAAAGAGAGGCTGGCCCTCATGTGTCATTCGTTTGATTCAGATGCTATTTCTTATCCTGTAACAAGCAAGAGACATTCCTTGCTGCAAATGATGCTACATGTTGGAAAACCAAATTGCAATTAGCAGCATTTAATCTCTCATCTTTTTCTTTTTTGAATAATCTCGCATTTGTTGTGATGATGAAAAAGAAAAACAGTAACCAGTAATATTGTAGCGGAAACAACATTCATGCATAATTGACAGAATGATATACCGCATGGTAAACCTCCTTAATATGAGTACAGTAAAAACGAAATAAATGTTTGATATGAGCATACAGTGATTTGTGAAGGTTTGATCTGTTTCTTGATGATATTTTCGGATTGTCATAGCTCTTTTTACTTGAAATGGGATAGGCTACCATATGAATTATATATTCTCGAAGTTGTTTCCCTGAAGCAATTACATTTTCTGTTTAATTGTGGACGAGAGGATGAACGCCGAGTTTCATGCCGCCCGAGTGATGAGAGGGATTTCATTGTTTTACAAAAAAAACAAAAGTCAAACAGAAGCTTTACATAAAAAAAAAATTAAGACCACTCAACAAAAATTATGAATTTCTTCACTCAACAAAAAAAGGTTCAAACCAAATTGCCAGCGTTGCACCTGGCCAGCCGCCGCGCCGCGGCAGTTCCCACATCTCCGTTGCTGCCCCGTCCCCAGGACGACGTCCGTGTCAAGAACGACGTCCAGCGGCGGCGCGCACCGTGCCAGCTCCAGCCACCACCTTGGCACATCGCGCTCCCCGCGCAGCTCTGGCGGACGACGAGGCTGGTTGCGTGCCGCAGCCGCCTTGACTTGAGCACCTCGGCTTGCATGTGTGGCGGCAGCCGCACCGTGAACCTGTCGAGATGATGATCACCTTCTCCCACAGCCACAGCCGCACCCGTCGCCGTCATCCTTGCCGCGCGTCGTGCGCAGCGTAGCTTCTTGAGCTCCACGGCCTCCTCTTTATCGCGAGCCACGGCGACGGCCTCCGACGACGTCTGCGGCTGCGTCTCGGGCGGTGGAAGAAGCCTTATCGCCGGCGCAGTCTTCTCGAGGTTGGCACGGCACAGGGGGCAGGTGACGTGGACCTCGAGCCAGGGGTCGATGCAGTCCGGGTGGAACGCGTGGGAGCACTGCGGCAGCAACCGGAGCTCGTCGCCGTCCTCGAACGCGGTGAGGCACACGGCGCACTCCAACTCGCCGCTGCCACCCGTCCTGTGCTTCTTGATCTCCGCGTACGGCACGATCGGGAGCGCGCTCAGCGCCACCGGATCGAGTCCGCGTCTGCGCCGCCGGAGGGACTGCTCACCGGCGCCGGCACTGGGGACCTGGGCGCAGAGGACGAAAAAGAGGCAGATTAAGACGAGGACGAAGAAGGCGATCATGGCGACGCTGATACGATTCTGGACAGGGTGCGGGCGGTGGTCTTCGTGGGGAGCGGTAACTCCGGCGGCGGCGGAGGGGCCTGCGCGGTGACCATGGCGAGAGCTCCTAAGATGGCGGCAAAGACGGCAAGTGGGGCGAGCGGTGCCGCGTTCAGGATGGCCATGGCTGGCTGTCGTCGGACAGACTCCATGGCCATTACATGGCCATTTTATTTGCGTGAGTGCCTTAACTGTGGTACAGTGTCAGCGTGAAAAAAATTCAGATTTAGTCGTCGAGTGAGCTGGTGGCATGCTTCTGGCCGTCCCAGTCAGTCGATTTAAGCTCTGACCCGGAAACTATTCTGCTCTATTTTTAGCAGCGATTTGGTCTCATAACACCTACTCCCTCCTTTTTCTAAATTATTACCCCCGTTAATTTTGACAGTTAACTTTAATCATTCAAAATATTATAAAAAAATATTTAATATTTTGTTATAATTTGATTTATCACTAAAGGTTCTTCAAAAATAATATTTAATCTTATATATTTGAGTAACTTTTTTAAATAAGATGAATAGTTAAAATTGACGGTCAAAGTTGACGGCAACGACAATCTAAAAAAGGAGGGAGTAACTACTATTCTATTTCTCTCTGTTGCAGCATTGTGTTATAGAAGAAAGGAAACGATCTGATAAAAGAAGTGAACAATAATAGTAAAGGTGTTTAACAACAACAACGTAGAAAGGCAATTACAACATATAAATTTATTTATACTTCACATATCGTCTCTTACATAGGACGTTATGGGCTATATAGGTATAAAAATTTTACTTTTGTCCTAAATGACATCCTCAAATAAGACCTGGGAGATGTGACCGTCAATTGTTTCGACTGAGCTGTGAGCAACGTAGTAGAAGCTCTTTACAACACTGAGAAATGCCAGCCTGGTCACTTTGTTGATAGAGGTGCAGCTCTGAAGAACACATTTAGTCAGTTCCTGCATCTCCAATTCCACTTCCTTGTCCGAGTTCTCATTGCTCTCCATGTTCGCTCCACTCTAATTGATCGAAAAGAGGTATGTTAGTAAGTTGGTGAATATAACATACAACAGAAAAAAAAAAAGACGTGTAAATTTTATGAGGACGTGACGTGCGCACATACCCAATCAACAACTCTAGATGCTAGTACTAGTTTGGAGCAGATGGAATAGGTGAGCCGCTCGAGATGGCAGTACTCTGAAAGATTCAAATTCTTCCCTGTTAATCTGTGCCTTCCCGAGCAGATCTCCAACGTACGGACTAACAACAGTGCTGCGCTCCCCTGGCATGGTTCATGGCTCTCCTCCTCTGAGGTCCATGAATTGATCCAACGCTTCCACTCCAACCACAACCACAACAACCAAAAAAATTTAGATAAGATCACCTGGTTGCAAAATACTAGTAATGTTTGAGTGCAATGCACATTCTGCATCTTACAGCTTCTCGAAGATCGTCCGAAGCATCCTCGTCATCCCTAGCCAAGTTAATGACCTCACCAAGTGCACATAGAAGGGTGTTCTCTCTACGATCCTCCTGCCACCTGCATCCACTTATTCACTTTAACGTTTTGTAACATAAACCAGACCCTATAATCAAGTTTAATTAATTTAGTTAAAAACTAGAAGACCTTGTCAGTTCGTTGCGGCCATGGTTGTCCAGTTTAAGAATGAGGCTTTCCTTCTTGCTATCGCTACAACCATCATTGCATTGCAAGTAGCATGAGACAGCCTCCGCAAGCACCGACGTGCGCGCCCAAGCGAGACGCTCCACTGCTCTGTCCGGCTCGAATAGGTTGGCTGCAGCTAAGAAGTATGCTCGCAATGCTCTCTCTGCAGTCACGACGCCAAACACCTGCTGAAGGCCGCTCCTGTCAAGCCACCTGTATAAAACGACATTTTGAGAAGTAAGAACTGTGTAACTGTCAGACCGTAACAACTGAACTGATATGATGTTGGTAGTAAGAAATACAGTAAAGTTTGAGGTTTTGCTGCAAACTGAATTACTAACAGAGAAGGACTCACTTTTTCACGCCGTGCCACTCGAGTCGACAGCGCCGCTGGAAATCGCTGAAATCGGCTTTCGCGGCGTCAAGTAGGAAGTCGTTGCTGATGAAAGGCATCCTGTGTTGCAGAGTTCATCAAGAGGAATTCAGAGTCGAAAGATAAGTTCGGAAGAGCTTCTGGAAGAATTCAGAGTACTTCTGTATGTTGGAAGTGAATTCTTCACCTGTAGAGCACCTTCCCGATCCAGACATCCCCACTACCACCATACTGCTCCAGATATAACCTCGTTTCGATGCGTGGCAGGCTCGCTCGCCATGGGAAGTCCAGCGCGTACGCGACCTGAACGCAACTAGCATATTTACCAGCACCAATAGATAGATAAATACTAAGGAACAGAGTAGCCAGTCTATATAAGCACGAACCTCGCCAGGCAAGTCCTTGGCGATGAGCCACTTGTCACACAGTTTGCCGGAGGCTCGCCTCTCCTCTAGAAACGCGCGGCTGTAGGAGTTGGCTCGCCGGAGCTCGTCCTCGCCGGGAAAGGCCACCTGAGCAGCTCGGTAGAGATTGTATATTGACGTGACTGACTGATTCGTCTCCCGTGGGTAGCACATGAACTCGCCGCCGTCCGTCTCAAAATGCTTGAACGCACATGGAGAGACGAGGTAACCATGCAGTCGGAGAAGGCGAAAGCCCATGGCCGTATCGTCCACGTCTTTGACCGGCCAGTCTCTCGCAAAAGATATGCCTTTCGGACTCCAGTGCCTGTTTGTATAGAATTGTTTAACATCAAATTTGATAATGCATCTTATTAAAAAAATTAGTTCAAATCTGTACAATTATAATCCATGTTTCAAATAATTTTAGTGATAATACTTTTTTTAAATAAGATATGTGGTCAGAGTTACGTTAGAAGTCAATGGTGATATAAATTTTAGAAACGAAAGGAGCAATACACAAGCTGGAAGTAGAGATTTACTAGTTAATAAGAATCAGAACCAAAATTTCCTATTGTGCATAACTGTTACCTGTAGGCATAATCTAAGCACTCCGCAATTTCACTTGTGAAGTACCTCGAAATGCCTAGGCGTTCCAACCGATCGACCACCCATAAGCGATCAAAAATATCAACAGGGTACAAGATAGGCGCTGTAACAAAATAAAGGTTACAATTAAAATTAGGATTTTAACCCTCGGGGTTCACATCATATACTTCATTCGTTTTAGGTTGTTGTCATTACTAAAGCTATTATTCTAAATTAAAGACAAAAAATTGAAAACATGAGTAGTGAGCCCATTTGGAAGTGCTACATGATTTTTTTTTTCATTGACAAAATGAAAATAAAAAGTCGATGATGACAGTTTAATCCTTGGATGTTAAATTTGTCTTCAAATTCGATCTATAAAACAGCAGAAACATTAGAAGCAACCTGGTGTCCTCCCACTTATTCTCATGGGACAGGGATAGAGATTGAACACAATGGAAATTCTAAGGTAGTAGATGTAAATATCCCTTTCTAAATAGATGATTTAATTTACCTCCACCATTGAACTTGTGGACGATTTCATCAAGGAATTGAAAACACTTTTTGTCACCCGTTTGCATGAAGGCGTAAGCCGTGGAAGCAGGCGATTGAAGAAACGAGCCATCTGGACACCGGAGCTTCAACAGCCTTTCCCAGTCTAAATTTCGCATTCCTTCTAAGCTATAAAGCAAAGTTGTCATTTCCGCGTGCAAAAAATCTTTAGGAATCCTGCGACCAAGATAACTAGAACATGTTGATGTAACTTGATTTCGATCTCCATTCGAATGAAAAGAAGAGAGGTAGTTATATATGTGTACTTGGAGAGCTTTTGATCTCTTTTGAGATATATCATTTGCAAGGTAGGTTCGTCCAAATGCACGTCGAGGTTTAAGTTCTTGGCCATCTCTAGTAGTGCTGGGAATGCTATCTCGAATCCGACAGGCATCCAGTCCTGATCCTCCGCTCTTAATCTCCTTACATTTTCATTGATAAATGAAACTCCTACGACGACAACAAAATCAAATCGTTTTCCTAGAGATCAGCATGATTATTTCATCGCAAAAAAGAAGGAAAACAAGAACAACATTGGTTCTCTTTCGACTGATATATCTAGTAAACAATCCAGTTGACTTGATATGCTTATCTTATTAGACCATAGGAGAAATATCATACGCACATATGATGTATTTGGTGCACATATGCACAAACTCATTGGTGGCCGTAGGATCTTATATAAAAAGCTTAGAATATTAAATTTTTTGAACTTTCTCCCATGGTTTTAGCAACCATAAATTCAGAAGGTATGATGCTCTAAATACATTTGTTCTGTCAATATAAACTCCCACCCATGATTCGTCTAGATGCAGTCAACCACTCAAAATGAGTTGTGCACTTGTGCACCAAATACATCATGTGTACCTAATATTTCCACGTATATGTAACACTGCTTCAAATATTTAAATTACTGACACAACTGGTGACTTCTAATATCAAATTTTAGCCATTCATTTATATAAAAAAAATTGTTTAAACGTGTAATCTGTATTTTAAATAATATTTTGTCTTATGTCTCAAGATCTACACAAATGAATGATTCACGGTTATTTGGATCTATCGTAAAATTTGCCTATTATAAATTATGTGATATTTATCGTACTTTTTTTGTAATAGGACGAATGATCATTGTTGATGTTAAAAGACACCGACCTCAATAATATAAATACGAATGAAGAGGTATATATGTGCTAGTACCTATATATTATGTAAAAATAATATAATATTTACCTGTTCTGCACCTGTCGTGGTGCATGTTCCATGATTGCAATGCAATGACGCAGGCTAGGGTGTTGATAATCCGGTCACTGAGTAAGAAATACCTTTCCTCCCCCCATGAACCATCGGCCAGCTGGTTCCGAACGATCCAGTCGATACTGGAAGGGAACTGCGGGCTATTTTCTCCGTCAATGTTCTTCACAAGCGCGACCCATGCCGTGTCGTAGGGCGAGACGCTTATCTTCCCGTCGCCAATGGACTGGAGAGCAGATCTGATGCTACCGGTCATTATTCCTAGCATATTTCTTGCTGCAGGTTTGTCCTCAGCGAGGAGGATTTTGTTCGTCTGAATTCAGAGACACATACTAGTCATATATATATATATATATATATATATATATATATATATATATATATATATATATATTCACAACATGAGTTACTAATAATTAAGTAGTACGTACGTACTACATAACACACCTTCTCTAGTTCAAATGGAGCCGGAGGGGCTTTGCAATCCGTTGATCTCATCATCATGCACCCTTAATAGGAAAGAGAGAAATAAGAACGCAATCAACAACATGTGTGGTCAATGTGCAACGACTAATTGTCAGTAATAATTTTTGCAAGCACTTCAGAATTCATATACAGTAAACTAGAGTTGTATTTGTTATATGCTTTATTCATTCTTAAATCGATATCATTATATATACTATACGTCAGTGAATTAAGATTAAAACTAAACTAAAATCAGTGTCTTAGCAGCGAAAACTTAAAAACAGATAGGGAAAATAGTACGTGACTATCAACTGTAATATAATATATCTATATATATACTTCTAGGGTGTGTTTGGTTCAAGGGAGAGGATGAGATAGAGAAGGATGGGATAGAGAAGGATGTGTTTTTTTTTTCCATTGGACCTTGAAATGGCTACAACTAATATGGTTTGGTGCTTCATTCATTATTGTTGATGGTAAGTGCTATATAGTATGTTTTTTTGTTTTTTATGGTTGGCAGGAAATGGAAGCAAAAGACAAGGACAAAGGTGATGAGAAAGATAAAGCTCACTGGATTCCAGCTACTTCTGCTTTTATGTTGATATTTATGGCTAATATGATGGCCAATGACACACGGACTTCATCGGGATTTAAGAGAGTGCACTACAATGCTTGTGTCAAGGCTGTTAATGAGCAGTTCATGACTAAGTACAATGGAAAAAATATCAAAAATCACTTGCGTACATGACAATGAAGGTATGCAAAGATACTCAAGGCAAGGAAAGTGAGTGGCTCCGGTTGGGATGAAACCAATTTCGTTATCACTCTTGATGTTGAGCACTATGCCTCCTATATTAAGGTATTTCAAGAAGTTACAACATTGACTCTGCAATTTCAGACATCGGTGAACATTGTTTTCTTGTTTTTACATTTTTTTTTAGGACCATAAACTTGATGCTGATCTCTTTAACAAGCCTCTTGAGCAATATGCTGAAATGAAAACTCTATATGGAAGTAGCATGGCCACCGGAAGTACGTAAAGGGTTCTGGTGAATCGCTAGGTGGGAAAGATGCTGACACCAGAAATTAAAATGGAAGGAGCCAATGCTGATGGCACTACTATCCCAACAACTCCAACTACTCCCATCACTACTCCTGCTGCTACTAGTGTTGATTAAGCTGCGACATCCTCCACAACTAGACCGAACAAAAAAGCCAAAACTGCTGATGCGGAGGTTGTTCCGCTTATTGCAACTCTCAAGATTTGCTCTGATAAAGTTGCTTCAGCTATAGAGAAGTTGGCTACTAGTGATATGAATCTCCCACCTGATCTGTATACCACTTTGAAAAGCATTTCAGGTTTCAACAGTACCCATATCTCTTTCTACTACTCTCACTTGGTGGCTAACCCTCACATTGGTAGAGCATTCTACAATCTACCAATTGATGCTAAGATCGATTGGATTGTGGAGTTCATCACTGCAAAGTTCCGTGATGCTGTAATTCCTGATCAGCATTAGTATTTCGGTTGTGTGGGGTTGTAGTATTTTTGGTTATGCACAAAGACTTGAACTTATGTATGCGCGTAAGTAAAGTTGTAATATTTTGTTTGTGCACTAAAACTTAAACTTATTGTATGTGCATAATAATAAGACTTTCTAATTGTGTATGTGGTTCGATACTATTTGATCGGGTTTTATCTATGATTATCAGACATTGTTATTAGATATGGGTATGATGATGAAATTTAATTAATAATTATGTATTAATTAAGAATGTTACATTATAGTTGTTTATAAATAATGATATGTGTTCATAGAATAGAGGGTAACCTCATCCAGGGTGAGTATATCATGTTGTCCTTCTTCATCCATCCAATAAAACAAAACAGGGGATGAGTCTATCCCTGACACTCGTCCTTCCAACCAAACAAAACAGAGAACGAATCTGTCCTTCCTATCCAGGGATGACTCAATCTCATCCCTCCTGACGCTCAACCAAACACACCCCTAATATTTCAGTTCAGTTTTATGCTTTGAAGATTACAGTACACAGTACAGCAACCAAATTAAAGAACAATTTGGTGGCCTGGGAGAGTGTAGTTCTGCAGAGGGATGAACATATGTATGAATCAGCCATCAAATGCATTCAGGTTAATCATAAGCAAGATTGAACGTACCAATGCTCCAGCTGCGTCGCAGGCGGGGTTGACGCCGGCATGGTTCAGCTGCCCCGATGATGTGCAGACGCAACGCAGCATGCGGCGCAACTGCATCCAGCAGAGCTTGCATGACTGTTGTTGGCTGCTATGCGTGGATATACGGTGTGTGGTTAACCTAGCTAGTGTGTCTCAAACCGGTTTCGGATCGGATTAATACCAGGATGCATAGTTGCTCACTAAGAGCTTCATTTATACAAGATTGAGAAAACTCTTGACATTGAAGAGAACCATATACTATACACGCACGCTAACTACCGCAGGTATCTAGTTTGAGTTTGAGAGGGACACAGATGGAATATTTCTGTTGGGATCTTGGGATGGAGACAAATCCTGATATAGCTAGAGTTGCTTGTACATGGCACTTATGTCGTACTCATCCGCAATTGATCGATCTCAGCGCAATAGTGTCCTTTATTGTGTTGTCTCGGCACCAGTAGTAGCATCGTCTACATAAATTATTGTTAAGGATGCAGGTCTCTAAGAACTCCAACAGCTATCTCAAATCATTTCTAATTTTTAAGAACTCTTTCCATCTGCCGAACCGCTTCACTGCCATCTGCCGGTAGTGCGCTGCTCCGTTTTCAGGACAGGGACTAGTTGCAGGGTACTAGGGATTCTATGGCCTAAATCTAAAGGTGGGCCACGGCCCACCCCGTCCATACAAACTCCGTCATTGTTTTTATGGGTCCAAACAATAACTTGTCAAGCATTAAAACTTTGTGTCAATTTTATTAAGAGGAACATATGAAGAACCACTTTTATTATTTATAAAGTTTCAAATCTGTTGTTTCAAAAAAATTTCAAATCTGTTTTTGTTCTACATTTTTAGAGTCTAAAACTATACTAATAAATCATTAACTTTCCGCTGAAGGGCAATGAGTGGCACGTGGGGAGCAAAAATCTCAACCGGAGGCACATAAGGGAAATCATTTTTTTAAGTGGTTGAGAAGGGAATGCATTTTTTTTTCTATGGCTTACAAGAAATTTATTTATTTTTTTACTGACTCGCTTCTTCAAAACGAAGAAGAAAACTATCACTGTACGGTACGGAAAGGGAAAGAGGTTCGGGACGCGTTGATTCAGATTCACCCGTTGGGCTGGCTCTTCCCTTCGGCGGCGGATCCGAGAGATTACCTTCGCAGGCACAAGGAGAAAAGGCAGCGAGAAAGACGGCGGCCGGACCGGCGGCGTCGTCGTCAGGCAGTGCCACGGCGGCGCGGTCATTCAAAAAGTACTTTGTTTTAGTATCAAGCAACATTCGCACTCGATCAATTCAGCGGGCGCTTCCGGCAAAGATCAACATTGGTTGCAACACGCATTAAGCTGCAGGGGACCACAAGCCACACCCATCTCTTTTCTGAATTCAGAAAGAAATCGAGGTATACTGTGCATGAGCTGATTTTGGCATGGCTTTAGACACATGGGTATGGTTGATTAAGCATTACTTTAACTACAGATTGCGATGCTCACTGATTATTCCTGTGCATTAGACAGCTTCATGTACGCCTTCGTGCCATGGCTTAGAGCTTCCTTGCATTGGCTGCTGCGTCAGTACTGTAGCTGTGTGCTCGATCAGCACGTTCCAATCAATCGCATTTCGGCAGATATGCGAGCCTGCCTGCCTGATGACATCTCCATCGTCTTCCTCCCTGAAAGAGAGAGATACAGAGTTACTATGAGATAGGGGAAGAAGAAGGCCAGAGAAAGGGGGAAGAAAATAAAATAAAATAAAAACAAGGTCGTCGCTGTAGTCATGTGGCGATGTCATGGGCGCTTGCGCCGGAGGAGGAATGGCGATGCAGCGCGCTACGTTGGTCCTCATTGTACGGTGGGGACAACTGTGTGGCCTCCGCTATCCACTAGCCTGTAGCACGACTTGTATACTTACCTGCAAAATATATACTACTATAGTACTACAAGTTTACATTATACTATATCAGATCAGAAATGTGCATTTTTTACGTTTGATCAAAGTAAAAAAAAACAATTGTGATACCGTAAGAAAAGTTCGGAGATGTGTTTATGCAATTTGTATGATCATGGAACTAGATCATATCGTTAGATAAGTTTAAACATCACAGGTTTATTTTATTTTATTTCATTAAAAAACTTTAACGGATGCATATACTCCCTCCGTTCAGATTTGTTTGACGTTATTAGGACATAGTAGGATTTAGTTTAATTTTGAACTAGCTTTTGTATCCTAACATCAAATATACCTGAACAGAGGAGTATATATGACCGAAGTTTGAGCGGTAAGCAGTGTAATTAAAGCATGAAGGTTAAGAGAGAATAACCAGCGTTGGTGAGGTGAAATTAACGAAAAACAAATGTGGTAGTAGTAGCGCATTGGAGTTAGAGGAGGGCGAATCGAGAGGGCCCTGGATATACGTTTGTTAACGTGGGTCGCCCGCAATGCGCGAGAGGTGAGGACGAGAGATGACAGCTGCTGCTGCCGCTGCTCATCTATACGAGAGATGAGGAGAGAGTAACAAACATCCCATGTGGTCTCGTTCCTTGACGACCTCCGTCGCCCATACCCAGCCCCTACTACCTAGCTGATGCTAGAACTAGACGACGCACTAGGCCAGCTTCACATCACTCTCTTCACTACCGGCGCTAATCGGCTGTTGGACTAACTGGATCAGCACACCCCTAGCTACTAGCTCCAGCTGGAAGAACAACGTACAAGAAGAGATCGAGCAGGCCTTTGCAGGATCCACCCAGAAGGTAAAAGGTACTACACTTTCCTTATGAAGCAACTCTTTTGATTCTTAATCTGTGCAGCGCAGGTTCTGGTTATATATGTGCTCCTTTATTTGTGCATCATATACTGTGTTTTATGACGGCCTTTTGTTAATTTACACGCATTCTATCTAGCTAGGCTGAAGAAAGAAGACAAGACGACGACGACGTGAAGATGTGGGAGTCGGAAAGTGACAGCCACGTCGGTGAGCGGGGGCTCGTCCCCGTCGGCGGCGGCGGCGGCTCCTCGGGGCGGCACGACGCCCTGAAGAATGACGGCTTCGTCCGCAGGGATCAGTCATGGTATGTACTAGTATTACAGGGTGGATGATCATGAGGTTTCTTCTTGCGTGTAAATCGAGGTGTATATATATATATATATATATGTTCTTGTTGAAGTTTTTTGAAGTGAGTGGCCTTGTTCTTTCCTTGATTTGAGCAGGTATGTCAACAGTGACATTCCCAGCGATTTGCTAATTAAAGTCGGAGATGTGAGCTTCCATCTTCACAAGGTAGTGTATTTGCTCTTATCTTGTGTACGTGAGAGAGAGAAACCTTGTTAGTTTCCTCATTTGTGTTCTTCTGTTCTGCTGCAACCAGACAATTATTCATTACTAGTGATTCTTCATGGTACCCCTCTAAATATAGTACTAGTAGCTATATAGAACGTGCACAGACTGGAGCAAGTAGCTAGTAAGATGAATAAACTCGTCCGTTGTGTACCATGTGACATACAGTACCCGATGATCTCCCGGAGCGGCCGGATGAGCCGCATCATCTACGAGACGGACGCGGACGCCGCCGTGGTGGACCTGGACGAGCTCCCCGGCGGCGCGGACTCGTTCGAGCTGGCGGCCCGGTTCTGCTACGGCATGGCCGTGGACCTGACGGCGGGCAACATCTCCGGGCTGCGGTGCGCCGCCGAGTACCTTGAGATGACGGAGGACCTCGAGGAAGGCAACCTCATCTTCAAGACGGAGGCGTTCCTCAGCTACGTCGTGCTGTCGTCGTGGCGGGACTCCATCGTCGTGCTCAAGAGCTGCGAGGGCCTCTCGCCGTGGGCCGAGAACCTGCAGATCGTGCGCCGATGCAGCGAGTCCATCGCCTGGAAGGCCTGCGCCAACCCGAGGGGCGTGCGATGGGCCTATACCGGCAGAGCTGCCGGTGCCGGAAGGCCGCCAAGGCCCGGCGCCGGTGGCACGGCGAGCCCCCGCTGGAACCTCGGTGGCGGCGGAAGCGGTAGCGGCGGCGGGGACTCGAAGGAGTCCAGCCCCAGTCGGCAGGCCGCACCGCCGGCGGACTGGTGGTTCGAGGACGTGTCCGTGCTCAGGATAGACCATTTCGTGCGCGTCGTCACCGCCATCAAGGTCAAAGGTACTTTTTACCAAAACAACGCTTAATTTTGTACTACTGTTTACGTATCACTGTGTGTTTAAAAAGCTGATCGCCGCTGTTTAGTTGATGAGCTCGTACTTTGTAGAGGTTTATTAGTTTGTTGGGTGACCTGATATTGCTGCTCTGCTACATAGTGCATCCCTGTTATGACTCTTATTATGACTCTTATTCTTAACAAAGTGCCATCCTAATTGCTTGCTAGTCAGCTTCAATCACTCTCCTGTACTTGAAAATCACGTTTTATACGTATTTATGAGAGAAAACAAAGTCTTATTACGTTGGGGGGTCATGAACAGTGAAGAACAGTGTAATCTGTTCAGATAACGCCATGACACTGAAACAATCAAGCGTACCAGTTGTCAATAGTGAAGTTGGGGCCGTAATGGATACAGTACATGGTCCAAGATGAATGGAATTTTCCATGTTTCATTTTTTTTTCTTTTCACACATAGATTTCTATCTATCTTCGTCCGTTTTTCTATCGCGTTTGAATCAAAGATTATTTGAACTACAGCTTTGGAATACAGTATATGCATTTCTTCCTAATTTTTCAGCAGATCTCAGTCATGCCATTTCTGGTTGAATGTGTTTTTGTTGGTAGGCATGCGGTTCGACCTGATCGGCGCGGCCATCACTCACTACGCATCGAAATGGCTCCCGGGGTTGAGCAAGGACGTCCCGCACGGTGGCGGCGCCCTGGAGGAGCCCTGGGCTCAGGCATCTGCCGGTGGCGGCGGCGGGCTCCACATGATCATCTCCGGCGGCGGCGGCGGCGGCGGCGGCAAGGACGACATCGCGTCGAGTGCGCCGGCGCGCGAGCAGCGCATGGTGGTGGAGAGCCTGATCAGCATCATCCCACCGCAGCGCGACAGCGTGTCGTGCGGGTTCCTCCTCCGCCTGCTCCGCCTCGCCGTCATGCTGAAGGCGGCGCCGGCGCTGGTGACGGAGCTGGAGAAGCGCGTGGGCATGCAGCTAGAGCAAGCGTCGCTGGCGGACCTCCTCGTCCCGTCGTACGGCCGCGCCAACACCGCCTACGACGTCGACCTCGTGCAGCGGCTCGTGGAGCACTTTTTGGTGCAGGAGCAGATGGAGACGGCGTCCGGCCCTGGTGGTGGGCCCGGGGAGCCGCTGCAGCCCAACGAGTACTACGGCGGCGCCAGGACGATGGCGGGCGCGGCGTCGGCGTCGGGGCTGAACGCCAAGGCCCGCGTGGCCCGGCTGCTCGACAGCTACCTCTCCGAGGTGTCGCGCGACCGCAACCTGTCGCTGACCAAGTTCCAGGTGCTCGCCGAGTCGCTCCCGGAGTCGGCGCGGTCCTGCGACGACGGCCTCTACCGCGCCGTGGACTCGTACCTCAAGGCGCACCCGACGCTGACGGAGCACGAGCGGAAGCGCCTGTGCCGGGTGATGGACTGCCAGAAGCTGTCGTTCGACGCGTGCATGCACGCGGCGCAGAACGAGCGGCTGCCGCTGCGGGTGGTGGTGCAGGTGCTCTTCTCGGAGCAGGTCAAGATCAGCAACGCCATCTCCGCCGGCTCCTCCGCCTCGGCCCTCAACAAGCCGGCGATCGCGGACCTGGGCACTGCATCGATGCCGCCCACGCGGCGGCAGCTGCTGGACGCCACGCCGCAGTCGTTCCAGGAAGGCTGGGCGGCGGCCAAGAAGGACATCAACACGCTCAAGTTCGAGCTGGAGAGCATGAAGGCCAAGTACCTGGAGCTGCAGCACGAGATGGACGCGCTCCAGAAGCAGGTGGAGCGGGCGGCGCCGTCGCCCGCGCCGGGGCACAAGGCCGCCGCCGGCGGAGGCAAGCAGCAGCAGCACGGGTCATCGGCGTGGAGCAGCGGGTGGAAGAAGCTGGGCAGGCTTGCCAAGATGACCGGCACCGACGCGGCGGGACCCGACGGACACGGGCCAGGGGAGCCCGGCCAGGCTGCGGCGAGGAAGGGGCCCCGGCGGTGGAGGAACTCGATCTCTTGAACAGAAGAAACAGAGGAGCTTCGTTTTGCGAATAGAGTAGACGGTCACTAGTACTAGTAAAGATTTCGTGCACGTAATTTGTAAGCTTGTAGTAACAAATAAACCAAGAAAAAATAAATCAAATCAAACCGAACAGTCGTGTTCATGGAGTTTTAAATTTGCAGACTCGTTTCAGACAAAAATGAATCATATGTTTCCAGTGTGCTGGCTGCATTTGCCATCTGATACTGATCATCATCGACGATGGGTTATGTAACTTCAGTTCAGGTGAAGTACTTAATTGCCACTCAATTTCCAGCAGGAATCGTGCAAAGCTCTAGTGACCAACGAGTGTTCACACGGTGTGACGTATCCAAAAAGTAGGAGTATGCTACTGGTCAGTACGGCGTCCCTGTCCATGGCCGGCTGGCCGGGGAGCGCACCATCCCATCCACAAGCCGTACCCATCACCGGCAACTGTGCTTGCCCTTATCTATGGAGATGGACTGCGACGTCGATCTGCAGGGTGCAGCCCGCGCTCCTCTCTGTCCATCTCACCGTACAGGGCAAGAGACAGCGATGTCTTCATGGCCTTCCGCTGCTCTACGCAACCCCAGCGGCCGGAGGTGAAGACGATACTATGTGCTGGTGCAGGAGAACAAAGCGCCAAGTCGATGTTTTCGTCGCTGCAGCTCTAGACTAGACTAAGACGCTGAGCACATGAATAGCAAAATAGTGATAGCACAAATTAAATGGCTGATGGTAACAGAAACAATAAATTAATGAGACAAAGATGGTATCCACGGGACATCCTGCTAGTTCGTAATATTACCAAAAAAAACTTAACAGGTCAACTAGTAAATTCACCATGAACATATATTATCCGACGACTAGAGTTAAATAAGTAACAGCAGACATTATTCAAGGAAGATGTGACCAAAGTCCGTAGTCTGTAGAAATTTCATTGGGAATATGAAACTCGTCAGTATCAAAAAAGATATCTGCCATCCCAAGGCTATCTTCTGTCATCCCAAGGCTAGACCCAAAGTGACTTGGTTCTGGCTCCACTTCAGAATGATTGAAAGCACCTGCTATCCCATGGCTATTTTCTCTTTCTGTCTCCACCTGTATGTTATCGAATACATGTGTCATCCCAGTGCTACTTCCCTTCTTCCTGTTCCACAAGTGAACAAAGGTGACCATAGTCACAATTATCATCCAGCGTTGACGGGAGCGGGGATTTTCCTGTGCTGGGGGTATACTGCTCAGAGCATGTTCAACAATGGTGTCCCAGTCGTGGTCTGAGATAGTTGCACAATCCTACATAGGGTGATATGAAACAGGTTGTATCAGATACCTATAAATATAATAAAACGTTATGGGAGACTGTTAGAGGATAATAAGCTGATAATAACTTATTCTCGTACTTTGCGGAGAGTGTCCTTATCCGTATTGTAGCGGCATACAAAATCCTGCACCACTTTTATTTGCAGCTTCTCTAGTAGCTTGTGCCTACAGCCATTTTCTGCAATTCTGTTCAGCTTGTATATTGGATCACTTGGAGACGGACAAGGAGCCTTCTTCTTTGCTGTAAAAAGCCAGAGACCAATTTTATAAAATGTTATGGAAGTACTAGTCTGATAATTCAGATTTTTACAGACTCATAAATAGATAAAATGCTGTAAATTCCTTGAAAATAAAGATGTCGGTGCATAATAATCATGTATGAATTATAGAAAAGATGACAATACGATAATACAAGGTAATCTGCATCATTCATATTTTTTCTACATTCATTTTTCTGTTAGAAACATTTTATAGAAGGCGAGAAGCAACTACATTTGGCATTTAGGTATAGTCATTGTCGGTGTTCGATGTCACCGACGAGTGATTATTTAGTGGGAGCGCGTTTTAGGCCCGGATGGTTCACAAATGAACACAAGGATTTATACTGGTTCGGGCTGAATGCCCTACGTCCAGTTTTGGTGGCTTCTCGTGTTATTTGCGACTAAGATTACAATGGGGGGTTACAAGCTGCCGAGAGAGGGACGAAACCCAAGTCTCTGGAGTATGCGAATGGGTGTACGCGTATGTGGTTTTCTGTGCTTGTGCGTGGAGAACTCGTCGGTCTTCGAGACTTGTCCTTCTTCTTTAATCCTCCTCCCCTTTCATATGGTGGCGTGAGGAGGACCGGTCCGTGAGTCTAACAGTAGCCGTACTCCGGTTAGGCCGAGCTGTAATGGCGATGCCTCTGGTGCGGTCGTGCCGTTCCTGTTTGACGGAGTGGTATTGTGCTGTCGCTCGGAGGGGTTCCATCCGTATGGAGGAGGCGTCACTGTAGGAGCAGGCTTGATGACGCCGTGGTGATGGCCGTCGCTCGGGGGCGTCCTATTGCACAGGACGGTGAGTCTCTGACAGGGGGCTGTTGGAGTGACGCCCATCCCGTGGACGGTGCACGTCGCGCGTATTTACTCTTCCGTTTACGGGAGCGGTCATAGCCACTGTCCGATCGGGAGTCAGAGCGTGGAGCTTTAATGGCTCAACTGCCCCCGGACACCTGTCTCATCCGGGGTTGTTGGATCACCCAGTCCCGTCTGACTCCGGAGGTTGGGCGAGGCGGGACTTTCGTCCGACCTCTCGAGGTCGGGGTCGGGCGAGGCGGAACTTTTGTCCGACCCCGGAGGTCGGGCGATGCGGAACCCTCGTCCGACCCCTCGAGGTCGGGGTCGGGCGGGGCGGAACTTTTGTCCGACCTCAGGGGTCGGGCACTTCCCGTCCGAGTCCCGGACGTCGGGGTCGGGCGAGACGGAGTAACCTCCCTCGTCCTCGGGCCCGGGTCTATCAAAGCGGAGGTGGTTTGGCTATACTGCGTGGCCTAGCCTTCCGGGCTAATACGATTAATTAGCCCAGGTACCAAACTTCCACAGTCATCTAACTACATTGTATTTTGTTAGTATAGCTGTTAAAGAGAATGAGAGTAAATATAATAACATAAGATCTGTTTACATGGAAAGAGACATTTTTGGAATTAGAATGAAGTTGCACAAAAACTTACCGAAACCCCGGCCGTCCTTTACAGAAAAAGGTTCAGATATTCCCTCCAGGATTTTCTCTGATATACGATCATCAGCTGCCATGACTCCCATCCTGAACTTCTTGCTCGGAACAAAACTTGAATTGTCTTGAAATTTGGCACCAGAAAGGCTTACTATACCATTTTTAAGCTTCAGGTATAGTTCTTTGGAAAGGAGAGGTGGTTTTCCAGGCCTGGGACGTATGATGTTTCTGTGGAAGGAGTCTCTGCTCCATTGCTCTTTATTGTCACTATTAAACTCACCATTCAGGACAACAATTTTAACCTGCATTGAGGATAAGGGTCCATCTGTGATTATCCTATTGTCATGATCGTATATGGCTACCTTGATAGGACTGCCATCATCTGCTGTTATGTCATGTCTGGAGTACTTGTCGTTGCAATACTTATTCTCAAATTTCAAACGATATGTTATAGTTTGATTCTGATTAGGAATGGTCCTGAAAAACAATAGACCAAATAAGTTCAGAAGTCTTAAATTTTCAGCCAAGTACTTTTTTGGTTCTTTTTTGAGGTGAAAATGAGGGAAAACCCCTACTGATTAGAGTATATTAAAATAAAGCTGTGTAGTAAGTACAAGAATACACCTCTTGCAGGAAAAAAAGGTCTGCAAAAAGAGTACACAAAAAGACAGAAAGCAAAACAACTTAAAACGACAGATAACTACAGATGATATGCAACCAATGAGAATTACCAACATATAAGGTCTGCACAGCCTCAGTGACAAGATAAAGTGTCAGCATTCTCTAAATAATAATTCCATACCTGAAACTGCTGTAATTCCCAAGCTGATTATCTCCAGGTGTGCTTATCTCCTATCAAAGAAACAAATTTACAGTCATTAAACCTCATGGGCTTATATAAATATGCTCACTCATACCTCAGAAGTATGCTGATATGATTTTGACTAACTAAATAGCCCTATTGTTCTATACTTAGTTTGACCCAGGACTTCAGACGTATGGATTCTAAAAAGTTAAACATTCTTCATAATCCTTACCAAATAAACATGCAGTCGTGTGTTCATGTTTATAAAATATACAGAATAGGTTGATCACCAATGCAATTTACACGCAAATGGCCAAAAGAAAACAATTGACATGGCACATTATCGATTGATTAGTTGGTGCATGGTATCGATTATTCTCATAAAGCAGTTGTGCATTGACTAATTATACTGAGAACAAAATGAACAAGCCCAAGCTGCAGTTTCAGTCAGTACAAATCCTATTTGCCTACCACATTCTATCTGCACACGAGCTCACATTAGATCCATGGAGGCTGTAACATGAAAGTAAATGGTTACCGAAATGAAAGTGTTGAATTTTCCCATCAATTGCAGCTGGGAATTCTGGTAAAATTCTTGCATTTCTCTCTGGAAAATTTTGCGGTCTTCAATGAGCCCCTTTGCCAAAGATCGCACTTCCTTCTTGAGGATCTCAATTTGACACTCGTAGAAATCTTTCATCTCCCTGTGACGCACATAAAGATGACTTAAGAAAATTCTCCCAACAATATTCATACTAAATATCAAGAAAACGTATAACTGGCCATGATGAAGCCGATCGAATGGGATGGGACTTATCAAAGAAAAGTAAACCGGATCAGAGTACGAACAGGATGCAGTAGGTGGAAATCATTCACCCGAGGCTCTAACTTGACTAAATACGAGAAATTACCGGCCGGTCCTAAATATGAAGGCGTCGCATACCCACTAAACACTACCTAAATGCTAAAGACCATCCCAAGTTCCGTTGATTGTGCAGAGTAAATCTTTTAAGCGTACGTTATTGAGTTTCATGCACTGGTTAACTGTCTAAACTGGTGGGGAAAAGAAAGTAGTCCACTTATACTTCAACACTCCCTCTCACGTGTAACCTCCCGCGGGACGCAACGTAAAATTTTGAAATGGAGGACTTAAATTACGAAAATTGTCTCTATCAAGATTTAAACTCGAGATCTCTGACTCTGATACTATTTTGAATTTCATGTATTTAAACAATTCATCCAAAAGGCTAAACTGATGCGAAAGAAGAGCGATCCACTTATAATTCAACACACAATAATCAAAGTTGATGGAAAAGAAGAGCAATCCAATTATAATTCAACACACAATAATCGAAGCAAATTTGCTCACGCTAGCTAGCTACTGAGAAGTGAGAACAGAGACACATCGAGGAAATAGCTTGCGCGTAGAGTACTGGACTCACTGGCAGCAGGAGCAGTGCCGGGGTCGCTTCCCTGGAGCCGATCCCCGATGGTCCTCATCGCTGCTTCCACCCTCCTCCCTTCTACGGCGAGGCCGAGAGAGCGACATTGCCGAAGCTCGAGAGGCTGAGATCAGAGGCGACGCGGTGGAAGGAAGGGGGAACAGAGCTAGCGACTAGGAGTAGGAGACGACTTGAACGACGACGCGTGTGGGTTCCAAGTGGCGCTTTGATAATTTGCTCGCTGCTGAGCTCGAGGATTGAGCTCGTTTGCTGCTGCCATGCGTGTGATTTAATACGCGGGTCACGGGGGAGTGCGACGGGGGTCGGGAAGGGGAGTAATATTCGTGGGTCGGGAAGGAGAGTAATATTCGTACTATTTTTTTATGCAGTCTGTATTCATAATACAAAGATTTTTTTAAGGATAAAAAGAAAAATTTGTCAATGACATAGTATTAAATAATAGTATCGTCTTATTATCTCTAACACAATATAACACACGATAAAACTATAAAACAGCTACTCTCATCTGCGCGTGTTTTTCTACTGCAATCATCAGCATAATGGAAAGGAAAATTTATCAAGCACATATAAAAGAATACGCGTGTGGGGTTCCAAGCGGCGCTTTGATAATTTGCTCGCTGCTGAGCTTGAGGCTTGAGCTCGTCTGCTAGTGCCGTGTGTGTATGTGTGATTTAATACACGGGCCAGGGGGGAGGGCAATGGGGGTCGGGGAGGGGAGGAATACTCGTGCTATTTTTCTCTGCAGTCTGCACTCATCATAGAAAGATTTTTTTTTCAAAGGATCGAAAGAAAATTTTGTTAATGACATAGTATTAAAATAATGGTATCGCTCATTGTCTCTAACACAGTATAACATACGATAAAACTATGAAACATCTACTCTCGTCTGCGCATGATTTTCTGCTACAGTCATCAGCATATTGGAAAGGAAAATTTATCGAGCACATACTAAAAAAATACGCGTGTGGGGTTCCAAGTGGCGCCTTAATAATTTGCTGGCTGCTGAGCTTGAGGCTTGAGCTCGTCTGCTGGTGCCGTGTGTGTGTGTGTGATTTCATACACGGGTCACGGGGAGGGCAATGGGGGTTGGGGTGGGGAGGAATACTCGTGCTATTTTCCTCTGTAGTCTGCACTCGTCATAGAAAGATATTTTTTGTGAAGGATAAAAAGAAAAATTTATCAATGACATAGTACTAAAATATGGTATTGTCTTATTGTCTCTAACACAGTATAACACACGATAAAACTACAAAACAGCTACTCTCATCTGCGCATAGTTTTCTACTGCATTCATCAGCATATTGAAAAGGAAAATTTATCAAGCACATATTAAAAGAAATGAATATAAAAACTTCACATAAAAATACATCATTAGTTTTCTATGAATATACTTTATATGGAAATTTTTTTGACTATTTACGTAGTTTGCTCTATAATTAAATATTATAATATTATAAAACAATAGATAGTATTATAGTATAAAAATAGATAAAAACACATTGGTAGAGAATAATAATGTATTGACGTCTCGACTTGTAATATGTTGCATCTATTGAGATGAAATTTTTTTTTTCCCTATTGATATGTGGCAGGTATGAATGCACTAAATTCGTGTGTCACAACCTGTTGGAGATGAAATTCTTAAAAGAACGATGTTTTCTGAACATGTCATGTATAGCTTTAACATATACAAAAAAACAAAAACAAAAGGAAAATGGACTAAGCCCTTCTATTTCAGCTTTAGATTCCATAATTTAGTTTTTTATTCCATAATCTCATTTTTTGGATTGTGAAAACCGGAGTGACAAAATCCGATGGAGGATTATTTGCTTCTTTGGATTCCATGATCATGCTTTTAGTCGCTTATAATGGGTCACAAAAGGTAATAGGGTAAGTATTTGTACCAGTCTGGTAAAAGTTGATCCCGACGGAGTAGATTGTGATATTCTGAAATACAGGACTAGAATCTAGTCCTTTGTTTCGGTTTTGAAATTCAAATTCAAAATCAGAAACCGAAACAAAAGTATTTTAGTAAAACTGTCATGCCTACATTTCTAGTTGTTGCACCGTATTTAATATTGTAAGAATTGAAGAGAATTTCCTCGATCGATTCACCAAGGTGGTCATCCAACTTTCGCCAAGGCGGCGAGTTGGAACTTCAAAGCCGCCCGGCACGCTGCCGGCAGCGTGGTCGTGGCCGAGCTCGATTCCAAGAACGGGAGAAGGGAGGAGCGCTGAGAATGGCTCGAGAGAGGACTGGACGAAACGAAACAGTGAGCAGTTTATTCTCTCGATATGCGTCAACGGACAACGCCCCAGCAGGAGGCATATACAGAACACGCTGCAGCCCTGTTTGGAGCTTGCCGCGGCGCGCTCAATATGCAAATAAAATTTGACAGTATAGCCCGTAACAGCGGGCAACTGCAATGAACCCTTCGTGTTTGCCCACCACCCCCCCGGGAATCTAATCTATGCAGCAAATATGATCGCCATCATGCCATCAGGCTAAAAAAAAAAAAAAAACAGATAACCATAGCAAATACGGAACAGAACAAAAGGATACATTCAGACACAACAAATAGCTTCGGTTTTATTAGCCAGTCAAAATTTCTCGAAAGAATAGGTCTTATCGTCTACATGCTCTTAGGTTCTACTGGCAGAAAAAACTGCAGATCCATTTCATATACCCGACTCATCTTACCTGCTTTTTATGGCCATCTATGACATTTCATCATACGCTACTATGCTTACTGGACCAAAACCTTGTTTCCCATTAGGGGAAAACTGACTGTATCTCTCTTTCATCAGCTGACTAGCTGCTGGTTGCCATTGTATGATGGGTACGCGCCATAGGCTGCGTACATGTTTGGGTGAACTGGTGACGCGTAGCCGTATCCACCATAGAATGGTGTACCATAGTACATGCCGTTTCTTCTGTGCCCGTTGTCACCCCTAGACTGGAAAACAAAAAAAAAAAAAAAAAAAAAAAAAAAAAAAAAAAAAATCAGGATGAGCAACTGAAGATGGATAGTCCATAGTGAGTGGCTGCAAAGCCTCCATTGAAGATTACTAAAACAGAATGGTGCAGAATAAAATGTAAAGCTAAGCTGCATAACTGTCCACAATTTTATCTTCTTTTTTTTTAATAAAAGTCCATAATTTTATCTTGTTATGATTGGGGAAAAAGCCTTCACAGCAAAGTAAAAAATTGGGGACCATGCAAAATGCAGTTATCAGCACCAATAACATAAGAGTTTGCTTTTGAAAAAGATGGGTTTCTAGATGAAGATGGGACTACACCCTTTTGGGTCTGTTTCACGCCTGGAGGAAGGTGAAGTGGCCATTTACACCGGCACCAGTATAGAAAGGTCTACCTAAACCACATCATCCAAAAGATAAGCCCAATACGACACAGCTAGAGCATGGATGCATTGGCCAAGATTTGAGATATACCTCTATTCAAGAATAATTGACAATATTGATTTTGTGCACTTAAATTTTAACCAACAATGGTTTCTTGAATTGTATATGTACTAAATATATCTTTAACTATTCCAAGGGAGTAATCTTATTGGTGATAATACAATCAAGGAACTATTTGAGTGAGTTTCCAAAGCCTAAGATTGTCTGCGGGATTTTCAACTTAAGGATCAATATTGCGGGGATCATCATTTAGTAAAGTCAAAGCTGTGAATAACTAATTACACAGCAGGGTTGTTGATAGATCAAACGAAACCTTGAGATAAAGGCAGCTGGAAGCAAATAGCCTGAGTCTATAATGGAAGCACTTGAGCTTAAAATCAACGAGGAAATAAAGACCCAATGTTGAGAATTAGTGTTATAACATACTTCAATAGAAAGCCCCAAAATCATTTCAAGGAATGTCCAGCAGAGAGGACTCCCAATTACCACGAATCCACCATAAGTGATCAGGGAAAAAAAGCAAGATCAAAATAAGGATTGACGTTGAAAGAGTGTGACAACACATTTCAATGGGCAGCACACAACATTTCAAGAGTGCTCCAGGTGACAGGGCTATATATCAACAGTTAGAGGTTTGACAAACATAAAAATCATTAAACTTCTGTTTCTGGTGAGTTTGAGCAGTGTCATGCAACAATGTAGATAGCACTACTACACAAACATTAACTGGTAACAAACCAAAAAAAAAACACACACACACACACACACAAAATATGAAGCCAATGCCAAAATAGGTTGCTCCTTTCCAGTCTCTCAATTTCAAGTTTTCAATTGAGTTCGGATTTTCCAACAAAACAATCAAAGGAATAACCACTCAATCACAAGAATGTGCTACCAAAGAATTAGGAAAAATGTTTATGTTTTGACTTATTAAACGTGTCAATTATAGTTAATGATGGCATGTTGATTTCATGTGACTGTAGTGAGAATAAAGCAAAACTCAAAACCAAATTATTTTTACCTGTTTGCTTGCTGGGCTGCGCCCCCATGAAAGTCGAACAGCCTGCTTTCCAATTGTCGATCCATTCAGTCCTTGTAGTGCTTCTTCTGCATCAGCTCTACAAGACAAGATATGCACAACACTATCTCAAATCTTCCATCGTTTAAGAACCTAAAGAAACTAGGTAAACTACCAGCATATTAGGGTGCATGAACACAAATGATTCAGATAAAATATCTAAGATATACCTGTTCACAAACTGAACAAAGCCACACTGCTTTCCAACAGGAATTTTTACAGAGGCAAGATCGCCATACTTGGCGAATGCTTTCCTTAGTTCTTCTTCACTAACATTGGGATCAAGCCCACCAACATATACCTACAGTTTTAGCACAAATCCTTTATTCTTTTCTATTTGTGAGTTCAAGAACAGATGCAGTCCAAGTTATGAAAATTTCCAGCTTATTTACAAGTATATATCGATGCACTTAGATCTTTTTTCCGGAAGTGGTATCCAGTACACTATCAATAGAATTAGCACAACATCACAACCTTTTGCAAATATCTAATTAAATAAGTGATCACGGCAAGAGTGCAGTGCATCTTCTAGAGTCAGAAACAGCGGGTAAAATAGAATTCGGTACAATCATTTTAGTGAACAGTTTGATATAAGTGGACAAAGCCACTGGTGATAGTTATAGCATACCGTCCTGTTAGTTGAGTCGGCATCAGATTGCCTAGGTGGAGAGGAACCAGAATCACCTGAAGTACAGAAAACATTAGAGAACAAAATTCACGGCAGATGGAATGTAACAAGCAAAAATAAATGTTTCACACATGAATTGCCAGTATTATACTATGATGCTCTTTAAACCCATGCGTCTACAAACCCACACATGTTCGGCCTCGCCTACAAGCCAAATCAGACACTAGAAAAACTGGCCCAAATATTATGCCTTTAGATGAAAATGAGTGCATGAAGCTTACAATTGCATGCAATAATACATACCAAACAGCACACACTGCTACATCATTATTCAAACAGTCAGTTACTGGACAAGCAGTGAAAAAAGACATGGTTGTAGGAACTAGGAATTTCAAGTTAGTTATTAAGATCTTTTTTTTATTCAACTAGTTATGGTGCAAATTTCCAGGGTACCAAGTTCAAGAAGGATTAAACAACACTGGCCAATATACATGGAAATGCATTATAACATGTAACTGAAAGGACAGATCATCGAATCATACAAACAACATTCATGGCAAATACCCGACGATCTTCTAGGAGTTGCTGGTCCTATTCGAATTGGTCTTGTGGAACAGTATACACCATTCATTTCAGTCATTGCATGAGTTTTGTCATTATCATCTCCAAACCTAACAAAGCCGTAGCCCCTAGAACGGCCCGTGTTTGCATCAATGATAACTTTAGCTCCTTTCACTGATTGATATTTGCTAGCAAAAAGTTCCATCAACATGTCATCAGTAACATCCACAGCCAAATCACCAACAAATATAGAGTGATCAGATGTAACTTCTGAGCGTTTTTCTCCCATGCTATACGATGCCCAGTTTAATTTAAAAGCTCGGTCAGTATTAGGCATTACATGACCGGTAAAATTCTGTAGTGCTTTCTCTGCTGATGCGTGAGAATAAAACTCAACAAAACCATAACCCTCAGAAACTCCTGAATGCCTATTGCGAATCACTTTAATTGTCACCACCTACAAAAAAAAGAAAGTGAAAATTGACTGTTAGTAATTTAAGGGAGAAACAAGTAGGAAGATGCATCAAATCTCTCACAGCAAAAGGTTTTAGTTATAATAAATGCAACAGTAGTGAATTATCACAAATAAATTCATTTAACTAAATAAAAATAGTCAAAACGGAAAGGGAAGGACTAACGCGCTAGCAGTTGTCACTTTCACAGAAGTAGCAAGTGTCCCGATTCACTCCCCCTGATCATCTTTTTCCCTCAGCCAAGTGACTTCAACCACCACCTACGCCGCTCCCTCATCTCAATGCCTCCCCGTCATCGTTGCCAAACGAGCCTCCCCACCTCCACCCCCTCCTCCCACAGCCAGCAGAGCTGTGATGCCATGCCGCACAGCCCACCAACACCGCTATCGCCCTGCACAATCCGCACACCACCCCGTCCACCACTGTGGCTGGCAGCACCATCGTCATTCCACCCGCCAGCCGCCGCCGCCCACCACCAAGCTAACCTTAACCCATGATTCTATGGTGTGGGGAGAGGACCCTCCAGCTCAAATCCAAATCCTAACCAGCTAATTCGGGTTCCCCGCCAGCGACCTCCTCTGACAACGGTGGTGCCGCACCGCCTCCACGCGCCCCACTCTGTGCAGATGATCACTAGGACGCAAGAAGTAGAGCAAGCTGCTTAGATTTATTAATACTGAAAGCTCGATCGTTTACCACCTTACAAACATAATGCTACATAATGTCATGCACTGGCATAAAAAATCAAATTCAATTTGTATCATGTAATAAATGTAATAAATTGTACAAGGAAAAGATGCTGCTGTGAAATCATGTGCAATTAATACCCATAAGTGTGACAAAACTATCTATTTTAGTTCGACAAAATTGCATGAGATGGCCTCAAAGGTGGCGCCATTCGTAAGCTACTGAGCCCTATAATCACAAGACAAAATTAGCCGAAAAATTATGATTTCATGCTAAGCACGAAACACTACAAACGAATCAACGCGCAGATATGGTCCAAATCTAACTGAACTGGAGAGATCCGGTACGGATAAAGCTGGATCGGAGCAGCAGGCTCCGGGAGGAAACCAACCTCGCCACTGGGGCCGAAGCAGCTGTGGAGATAGTTCTCATCCATCCAGTACTGGAGGTCGCCGACCCAGATCGTCCGGTTCTCGTCGGCCCCATTACCGCTGGATCCACCCGACGGCGGCGGCGGGGTCACCGAGGCTGGCGGCGCAAAGTGCTTAACGAATTGCGGCGGCGGAGGCGGTGGCGCCGCCACCATGGGGTGCGGCGGCGGGTACGGGATGACCACCCAACGCGGCTGTGGCATGTGGTGGTGCGGGTGCGGGTGTCCGTGCCCGTGAGGCGGGGTCACCGCATGCGCGTGGGGGTGAGGGTGATGTTGCGGCACCGCAGGCGCCGGGGCATCGGTGGTGGCCGCCGTAGCCGCCATCTGCATCACCGCCGCCGCCGGTAGGAGAAGGAACGAGCCGCCGGGTGTGCCGAGCTCGCGAGAGTGGAGGCGGAAAGAGAGGAGGAGCTCGTGGTTGGGAGTGAGGCTGAAATATATAGGGCGTTAGAGACGGATCCGGACCGTCCGATCTAGGATTTCCAGGGTGGCGTGGCTATTCGATGAGTAGGAGCCGAGAGACTGACGCATGGGCCAGTGGGGTCTCGTACTAGGGGATTTTAGGGAAGTAGTTGCGCTTGTGCCTGTTCCTATTTTGTTCGAAATGTGAGGCTGCTATTTTGCTATTTGGGGATAGTCGACAGTGAGTCAGTGAGTCAGCTGTTTTGATTTAAGGCAATAAATGATATATGATAGAATGGTAACTTAGAGTTTACAGTTTTATTTTTAGATGAGTTGCAATAAATGATATGATGGGAGGGTAATTGAACTTTATGTTGCTAAAAAGTTACAGATATCTATAGACGATGTTAGTTATCATAAGAGTGTTAGGCGGATCTGGACTATCCGATCTAGGATTTATAGGGTGTCGTGGCCATTCAATGAGTAGGAGCGGAGAGGCTGACGCGTGGCTAGTGGGACCGTCAGACTAGGGGATTTTTGGAAAGAAGTTGTGGTTGTGCCTGCTGCTATTTGATCGAAATGTACGGCTGCTGTTTGCTATTTTTGGGATAGAGAAACGGTCGTGGTTCAAGGTAATAAATGGCACGATGGCATGGTAACTCGAGTTTATGGTTTCCTTTTTTAGATGAGTTGCAATAAATGGCATGGTCAAATGATAATTGAACTACATTTGTCCAAAAATAAATATATCTATAGACGATGTTAGTTATTGTAAGGACTAATATCATTCAAAATGATATTTTGCACCATCATTAGAATTTTAGACTACGCTAGCCTCGTGAAGATTCGTGTCACAATTGTCTCCCACGGACCGAGGTGCTGGCGTCTTGCTAAGGGATTTAGGAGGGAGGGGGGGGGGGGGGGGTGCTGCCAGCAGGGTTCACATTAGCGATCGAAAATGGTCTAGCTTTTACGGTTTAGAAAAATAGATTGGTTCGGTTACATCAGACGACCGGTTTATTGTAAAAACCGAGCTAGTTACTGCAACAAAAATTGTTTTTTTTTCCAATAAACCGATTCGTTTTTTCTGATTTCAGTTTTCTCAAACATGAACCCTGGCTACCGGTGCTTGACCCGGGCATGATAACGGGGCAGTGACGGTTGAGATCGGTACACAAAAGGGAAGTGGTCTCGAGAAGGAAGAAGACACAAGTCCTCGTTTGCCATTTCTTTTATGAATACACTGAATCACTTGTCCAAGTAGTTTTTACTTGATCCATTGAATCTCCATCGAGTGACTCGAATTTCGCATGATTTTGAGGAATATAATCACTTGAAAGTAGTACTATGTATCAGGAAAGATGAATGTATATGATTATTTGTCGACAAATAATTTCTCACTAAATTTAGGCTTCATGTAGCCGGGCCTAATCTATATGGGTTGGCTGGAAATTGAGCTGAGTTCCGAGCACATCCACCTGATCTGAGTCAAGATCTGGCCCAGACGGAAAGGCATGTAAGTCTCTCTACTTCACTCCATGGCGAAGACATATCATCATAAAAGGTAGTAATATAACACCTCCTATTTAATGACAACAGCTCGTATTAGAAGTAACCTTACTTGGACCCTGGGAAGGAATTGATCAATCATTTAACAGTTAATAAGAGTAGTACTAGACTGGAAATAGGAAGATTTCATTTCTCTCGACGCAATTCTTCCCGGGCGATTCCTGCATTTCTATTGATTTATTATTTATCGGTCCCATGACATGGCGCAAAGCTACATTTCATTTGCCACGAACCCCAAGCAAAGCAGCCTGCAACGACGACGTCAACAACGGCGCGCAGTACATAGTACATCAGGCGGCATTGACGAAAGCGACGATCTTGTCGAGCATCTCCTTGGCCTTGTCGCAATCGGGTTTGAAGAGGTAGAAGACGTGGCCCTCGCCGATGGTCTCGAGCAGCTCGACGCCGTCGTGTGTCCCCCTGGCGGCGGCCACCGCGTCGGCGTACGCACGGGCGCGCCACCTGAGGAAGTCCCCCTCGGCGGCGCACACGAGGACCCGGTCGCACGCGAGCGTGTCGAGCCCCGGCGCGCCGGGCGCGAAGGGGTTCATCCGCGGGTCGTCCATGCCGCTGGTTTCCGGGCAGGAGAAGAACCAGAGTCCTGCTCCCATGGCGCGCGCGGCGGGGTCGCGCGGCTCCTCGCCCACGGCCTCGGAGCCCCAGAACCACGGGTGGATCAGCACGGCGCCTCTGAGCGGCCGCGGCGAGCGCGCGACGACGACGTCGGGGTGGACGGCGAGGTAGTGGCAGATGTTGGCGCCGGCGCTGTCCCCGGAGACGAACACGCGGTCGAGGTCCCCGTGCGCGGCGACCCAGGGGTCGGCGGCGGCGAGGGTCCAGTGCAGCGCGGCGAGGCAGTCGTCGTAGGCCGCCGGGAGCGGGTGCTCTGGCGCGAGGCGGTAGTCGACGGAGACGCCGAGCGCGGGGCACGCGGCCGCGAGCCGGTTGAGGAAGCGGTGGTAGTTGGGCGACGCGGCGGACTCGGCCACGAAGCCGCCGCCGTGGACGTACACGACGACGGGCAGCTTTTTCCCTGGGTCGGAGGCGGGAGGAGGAAGGTAGAGGCGGACGGAGAAGGCGCCGAGCGCGACGTCCCTGGACTCGACGCCCGTGGCCGGGTCGAGGCCCGCGCCGACCGACGGCGCCACCAGCGGGCGCTCGACGCGGCCGCTCTTGTAGACCCGGAGCAGCGGGCTGAACTCGCGGACCACCTCGTCGTTCTCGTCGGCCGCTGCGCCGGCGGTGAGGAAGGGGTCGTTGTTGTTGGACGCCATGGATCCCGCCGCCGGGGATGGAACTGGAATGGATGCGAGGGGATTGCCAAAGATCTCTCCGCCTTGCGTTGCGTTGTTGCGTGCGAGTGCTGAAGAGTGACCAGGAGCAGTAACAACGGACTGGCGAGGTGTCGCGTCAGTTTTTCCTGGGATCGCCGGGGTGACAGACAGCGAGGCTATTTATGTTGTGTGGTGTGGTGGGAGATGACAGATGAGAGAGATACGTGTGTGGACTCCTGAGCGCCCGCCTCGCGCCGTCCCGTCTGCTTCTAGATGGAGGGATAATCGGTTGCTAAATGCTGGCATGCCTCTCACGTCGTTACCTTCCTACGCATTTCTTTCACGTCATTGTTTTAATTCTTCTTTTTTCTTTCAGACCATCATCTTATTTTTCATCATTTTTAAATTATTTTTACAGTAAAATGATATAAACAGGACACTTTTACCTCTGTGCAACCTCCATGTACAATCAGATTGAAATAAATAATCATAAAAACTTGTAAAAATACTAATGAATGATGAAGAATACATTTGATCATAAAAAATTAAAAAAATTAAAAATTAAAAATTTCGTAAATTATCCATTTACACCTTAAAAATTTCAATAAAATTGATAGAAACCATATTTTATCAAAAAAATTCAGATTAATTCATAGATTTCTATATCTGAATTTATGAATTATGAATATTTTATTGGTAGTAATCTGAATTTATGAATTAATCTGAAGTTTTTTGATAAATATGGTTTCTACCAATTTTATTGAAATTTTTAAGGTGTAAATGGATTATTTACAAATTTTTTAATTTTTAATTTTTTTTAAATTTTTTATGATCAAATATATTCTTCATCATTCATTTGTATTTTTACAAGTCTTTATAATTATTTATTTCAATCTGGTTGTATAGGGAGGTTGCACAGGGGCAAAAGTGTCCTGTTTGTATCATTAAACTGTAAAAATAATTCAATAATGATGAAAAATAAGATGGTGGTGCGAAAGAGAGGAGAAGAATGAAAATAATGACGTCAGAGGGATGTGTCGTAAAGTAATGATATAAGAAGGATGTCAGCTTTTACGGATAGCACAGAACCAATTGTCCCTCTAGACGGACGGCACGGCATGCCAATTTTGTTTTTGTCGGCTTGGATTGGCTTGCGCACGCGGTTGCGTGGAACAGACGCGCGCGCCGCGCGGCGCTGGTGTTTTTCAGAACAGAGGTCGCCGAAGAGCCGGGGACCGGGACGATTACGACTGGCCTTGGTCGACGGACGCCGGGGCGCCGGAGATGATGTTTGAAGTCTTGGCCGGCTTGTGCCTGTCGGTCGTCAGCGCCGGCGCGCGGGGGCTAAAACGATCCTATGGCGCCAGAACTGATAGCGAGCGGAATCTACAGTGTACAACGAGATCTCAAGGCATTCGCGACGCAGCGCTTTGCCCACTGCCAGCAGCTCGCGGGGAGGTGGTGGTTGGGCAGCGTTTTCCATTTGGAGTGCACGTACGTACGGGACCGCTGCGGCCTTACAACATCAGCCTTGTCATCGTTGGTGCCCGCTGTACTGCAGTTGGTATTCCTTGGGTTTATTAGTAACATTTCGATATTACCACAGTCCACAACACTGCACAAAACGAAGAGATAGTATTCCCAATCTCCGACGATTTATGCTCCGCAGATGGCAAACCAATCGTGGACCGGTCGTCATTGGTGATACCCTCTCTATATCGAGCTATTGCGGGATTATTTCTTTTTACATTCTAGTTATTTTGAAACTTATATTTCACGAATTATCATCGTATCAATATGAAAATAAACATATAAGTTTTTTTCACCTACGTGTCATTTGGTCACGTCAAGTTGTGACGTGACTGTATAGATATGTCACACCAATTCGTTTTACGTGATTAAAAAGAGTCAAATTCACCTACCCAATTCAGGTTTTTTTGGTGGAACCAATTCACCAAGATTCAAAACCTAGATTTGACGTGAGTATTGTATTTACAGCTAATATTTTTTTCAGTGGTAGACGACGTTCCATCGACAGTGAGGCTTCCGTGTTGACTTCATGAATCTAAAGAATAAGCGGCTCAGTCTATGTTAGTGCTCATACATGGGTGGGATGTGTATTGAGCATATTTATAGAGATGAGTACTGGTACGCGTATATTCGTGTTGCGTCTGTATTATGTTTAAAAAATAAAAAAAATTGGTGCAACACTATGTTATTAAAAAATAAAAATAGATACTTTCTAAATGAAGAAAAAAGAGTAAAATACACTATAGGTCCCTAAACTATTCACCCTACGTTATTTAGGTTCATAAACTCTTAAACTGATTGTCTGGGCCTTAAACTATTCTTGCTGTGTCAGATGAGGTACAAATCTCATTTGATAGATAAAAATATATTGTGACCATTTCAGAAAGGAAAATTTATTATATGACACTTTTAAAAAACTGTTTTTCGTCGACGTACACTACAAGTCGATATTGGTAGTATGACATTGAGAAAATATATTTTTTATTCTCAAGACATTATAATATGAGAGAAAACGTTTATAAATTCTTTTTATCTTAATGCATAACATATTGGATCAGTTAAAATTTAAAAAAAGCTTGACCAGCGGGGGTAAGACAGCTCCGCGTTTCAGGTATTTCTTTAAAAAAAAATATTCTTATGCAGGTAATAAAAATTTCTGAACTTTCTTTACTCCGCCATTATAACAAGGGTCTTGGGATTCATGATTGATATGAGTTTAGATCCGTCCTTAATCTGTGTTTAACGTGGACTATTACGTGGAGATTTTTTCAACCTCAATCAGAAATTCGTGTCGTGAGCGATCAAAACCTAGGACCTGGAAGTGCCACTTGAACGCCTTAACCAACCGGCTAGAGGCTTTTTGAATTTTTTTCATATGATTTTTTTTTTAAAAATAGACCTAACTTGATACAGTAAAAATAGATTTGAACCTCATTTGACATAACAAAAATAGTTTAGTGATTTAGATGATCAGTTTGAGAATTTATGGAACTAGATAATACGTTATGAATAATTTAGAACCTACGTTAGACTTTACTCAAAAAAATATAACAACATGAACAGTCTAGATTTTCAACAATGAATAAAAGAGCTCTTTTTCTGCAGTGATAATTATCAACGCAGAGGTCCCGGACCCCTGCTTTCCCCTTCCCCTGCCTACTTTTGCCGAAAATGTGTAATGCGCGTGGCGGGCTGGATTTCCGCGTCCTGTACTCCGCTTCTCCGTCCCATGTGACCACCCTCCTCTTCCTCACGCCACCACCACCACCACCTTCCCTTGCCTTTGCCTTGTCCATCTCCTCTCCTCGTCTCGCAAAAAAAGCACCGCACCCAAAGGGAACGCACGGAGGCCGCCCGTCTGCACACCGGATTTGGCGACGGTGGTGGCCGCCTGCTGGCTGTGGCGGGGGAGGCTCAGCGATGACTTCGCGGTCGTCGGGTCCCGGCGGCAGCAGCTCGGGGGGAGGCGCCGGCGCGACCGTGCCGCTGGCCGTGCTGCTGCGTCGAGAGGTGGTCAGCGAGCGCACCGCGGTGGAGCGGCCGGAGCTCCAGACGGGGCTCTTCAGCCAGGCCAAGAAAGGCGAGGACTTCACCTTCCTCAAGCCCGAATGCGAGCGCCTGCCCGGCGTCCCGTCCTCCTCCTTCTCTGCGTTCGGGGTAACCGCCTAGTCCTCCCTCCTCCAACCTTCCGTTCCCCTCGCGATCGCCTGCCCCGATCCGGCGTCACGTGTGTTGGTGGCCTGCCTGGGTCATTATGCTCGGTGGTGACGTGCGATCGGCTTGGATGCGCGAAGTGTGGTTGGGACGCGGGCGAATTTTTCCTTGAGATGGCGATTTCCGATTGCCTTGTGGGGATCGAAAGGTCTAATTTTGGAGCGTCGTCACATTGGAGAACCAAGAACCGCCTCATGGGAATCCTCTACCATCTATAATTATAATGTCATGTTTGAAACAAGAATGTGCTGACGTTCCGTCTGGGACTACGCAGCAGTGGCCGAATTGTTTTTCCCTTTACCAATTACAAAAAGGGAACAAAATATTCACAATGCACCCAGCATGCTTCTTGCAGCAGTAACCCTTTAGAGTTTCACGCTTACCACTATCATTTTGTTGCAGCTGTTTGATGGGCACAATGGGAACGGAGCCGCGATTTATACCAAGGAGAATCTCTTGAACAACATCTTGAGCGCAGTCCCTGCTGATCTCAACAGGGAAGACTGGCTTGCTGCACTTCCAAGAGCATTGGTTGCAGCATTCGTCAAAACTGATAAAGATTTCCAGTCAAAAGGTGTGTAACGTAACAACTAAATCAATCCTTGGCCATTGGTTTGTCTGTTATTGTCTACGCATAACACAAATTGGGTTAACGTTCTGTAAGCGCAACCCAAACAATGATACTCATGGAAATTTATTGAAATGCGAAGTCTGTCATACCATAACTGTCGACGGTTGGTTGTGACCTTTTCTTCATTTTACCATTTCCATACGTCATGCATGTATGTACAACATATTTGGGATAGCTCATCTACAAGTTTTGCTAACAGTTACATCTGTGGAAGTTAGATCCCATCTATTTTATTATTTTTAATTTATGCCTGCTTCACCCCTCCCACCTAGTACTAGCAGGAGTGTTCACCCTGTAATATTAATGAGCTTTCCTACCCTGTCCTTTAATCTCTCGAATAAAAATATACCATAACAAGTTTCCTAATGTTACGTAGCATGGATATTTGTGAACAAACCTTATATTCATTAATGTATCCCTTTTCCTTCCAGTATGTTTGATGTCTATACTTGCTTTCTGTGACTGCCCATGTTCATGTATTTGTCTTTACTTTTACAGCGCGTTCTTCAGGGACAACTGTGTCATTTGTCATTATAGATGGATTGATCATTACGGTTGCATCAGTTGGTGATTCCCGTTGTGTACTAGAAGCAGAAGGATCAATTTATCATTTATCTTCTGATCATCGATTTGATGAAAATAAAGAGGAGTAAGATTATTTCCATGGTACCCATCTCTTCCCCTTTCCCATGAAAATCTTATTGCTCTGATAACTTTGTATTGGTTACAGGGTTGATCGTGTAACAGAATGTGGAGGTGATGTTGGAAGGCTCAACGTTGTTGGTGGGGCAGAGGTTTGAACTTTTCCCACCTTTTTTCCTGTTATTTAAGATAACTTTGTTTTGTGTTCCGGATTGGATTTTATGTTATTATCGCTTAAATTGGTTGCAAGAATTCATTCAGTATGAATGTGTCATGCAGCATCTAGTTGGTTTACATTGTGCTGCGCTGCACTTAATGTAAATTCAAATTAGTAACTGATTTACATAGCATCTTAGTTGTGTATGGAAGTTTTATGCTTGCCTTTTGTGAGTCTGTGACAAATGACAATATCATTGAATTTAGCTTTGTTATTCATGTGTTAAATCAAGTTACATAAAGCACCCTATTAGCTTCATAATTTGTTACTTGTTTGCTCTCTGAGCTGCTCAATGTATTTGAAACCCTATTTGTTATGCTCAGTAGCTTATAAATTTGTAAAGATCATTCATGCTGGAGTGGCATCACAGAAGTGTGTGCATGTGGGTAGTGGGGAGATAGTATGGTGGTGCAAGGGTTAAAGTATAGGGAGAGTGGAAGATGGTACAGTGTCCTGTTCAGGTGATAGTTTAGGACGTCGTTTTGGTTATACGCTTCTGTAGTTTTTCCTTTTCACCTGCTTAACCCATGTTTTTTTTGCTTTACCTCCAGATTGGCCCCCTTAGATGTTGGCCTGGAGGTTTGTGCCTATCAAGGTCAATTGGAGATCAAGATGTTGGTGAATTTATCGTTCCAGTTCCTCTCGTTAAACAAGTAAAGGTATGGCCAAAATTTTTATACCAGCCTTGCAAGAAATTTAGCTTTAATTATGTTTGCTTGGATTATTATTGTGTTATGCTTAGTTGCGTGCACTCATAGTTTCCATTGTTCATTATGCCATGTCATTTGTATTTACTAATTTCCTGCACATTTATTGTGATTTCTCAGGTCCATTGGTATTTGCTACTATTTAGCTTGCTTAGGTTATTGACAGTTTTTGTTCTGTCTTTGTTGAGAGGATCATTCTAGTTACTAGTTAGGCCATTTTCATTCCAATGAGTATCATAAGCAGTCGAACTTGAACCTTAATCTTTCTTCTAATATGTGAAGCTATCTACCGCGGGAGGTCGACTTATTATTGCAAGTGATGGTGTTTGGGATGCGCTGTCTCCAGAAGCAGCTTTTAATTGCTCACGTGAACTTCCTCCAGAGCCTGCAGCTGAGCAAATTGTTAAAGTAACATCCCTTCTTTCCATATCCATGTGGCAGCTGGCAGCTTAACTATATGACATTCATTTTGGATATTTGGCACCTTTTGCAGACAGCTGTGCAATCCAAAGGACTGAGGGATGATACCACTTGCATTGTCGTTGATATAATAGCTGAAAAATCTAACCCTTCCATGCCACTTCCTAAAAAGCAACCGGGAATTGGAGTCTTCAAAAATATGTTCCGCAAAAAAACAGCATCAGACTCATCGTCCCATGCGGATAGAGAATATATGGACCCAGACATTGTGGAAGAAATATTCGAGGATGAATGTGCACTTCTTTCTAGACGGTTGGTTCCCTAATTTAATCTTCATAGCTAAGTATTGTACAATTGATAACAGTTCCATCGACCACATCATTGTCTCCATTGATCAATAATCAACTACTAGTCAAATTTATTCGAAAAGTTGTTATTATTTAGAGAATTCATGGTAGATGGACATTTCATTATAACATTACCTATGCATTTCTTAATTGACAGATAAAGAACGGTCGATGAAAAATGGAACATGGACCAATTTTGGTTCCTTGGAAGAATTGTAGCAACACATGATACAAGGATGGTTAACTAGAATGTAAATTGACACAGAATGACCTGAATAGCTTACGACATATTGTCACATTGACCGTTCTTGTACATGCAGTTGCCTAACAACTTGCTCAGTTGCCCAATTTCTCAAGACCCAAAAAAGAAAGGGTCACTTTTTGTTCATGGCAGGGTTGAGATGATGCTTTCGTGATTTTGTTTATAGTTATCCTCTAGACTGGTAATATGATCTTACATTTCTATATCATTATTGAATGCAGGCTGGATTCTGAATATCCTGTTCGAAATATGTTCAAGCTCTTCATATGTGCCATTTGTCAAGTAGAGTTAAAGCCGAACCAGGGGATATCTGTGCATGAAGATTCATCACAACCTGGGAGCTTGCGTCGATGGGATGGTCCATTCCTATGCCAAAGTTGTCAGGAAAAGAAAGAATCAATGGAGGGAAAGCGTCGTTCACGAGGTCTTATTTGCAAATCATTTATGTAGATTATGTATGAAGCATGAAGCCGCCTTTTCTTATGCTGTTTACCCCATTATGGTGCAGATTCTTCAAGAAACAGTGGTTCAAGTGAATAGTTATCATGTGCTGACTTATCAGGTAACCATTGACCAAACAGCACCCAGCGCCACTGATTTTGCAGTTCTTTTATTTTGGCTCTTCCTCGACCTCATGGAATGTCTGGGAGTTTTGATCTAGAACTAGAATGAAGTGTTAAACTGCCATTGAGAAGTTGGCTGCCATTGAGTAGCTCTAATCTCAAGAGAAGCATGCCTTGTCTTGCAGAAAGGTTCTTGCTCCTGAATATAGGCAGCTTTACTCAACCCATTAATCCTGATGGCACATACATGTTGAAAGATCTTCGGCTGACAAAATGGCATGGCATGCCTATGCTAAGGTCAGCCAGCAGTAATGCTACTCACCATATAGATCCCTGACAAATAGTTTTGGCATTGTGATTCTAATATAGGACTAGGCCAGACGTCGTGTTTTCTCTGCCTCAAGTTGGCTGGAATTTACAGCAGAGAATTATTGGTCCCTGTTGAAGTCCAGCCTTTCATGACACCAGTGTAATTAGCATTTAAACTAATTCATTCAAGCAGCTGCGATTCATCAGCAAGACATCTTGGTTATTATGTTATTACTTATGTATAATGTACAGAATCTTGCTAACAAGAAAGATTTGTTTCTGATGCGGTCTTGTCACATCTTTTATATAAGTTACATTGGTGTTCCGATTGGAACTTTGGAAGAAAGAAACTGTACTCATACTGCTTACTCTAAATGCTATGCCTCTTGATTACTTCATCCGTTTTCAAGAAAATATTGTTAAGGCAAAAGAAAATCTGTTTAAAAATGAACTAAATTTGTTATCCTAACTTGTACCAATTGACAAAGTATTTGCGCCTACTTTCTAAGATGCTCTTGGTATAGGAAAATATGAAGAAAAACAAAATACCGAGGTACTAATACATAAAAAAGGGAAAAAAATTTCAAATCAGCAATATCCACAACACCTGCACGCACCACCACAATGCAGCCATGATCACATCCTTCCTCCTCCCCGTTTTCCCCTCCGTCTCTCTCCTCCCCACTATCGGCGTCGCAGCCTCTCGCTCCATTCCCACCACCACTACCCTCGTCTTATCCAGAACCCCCGTCCGCCGGCACCGCTTGGCTACCTCCGTGACGGAGAGCAGCAGCCGCGGCGAGGAAGAAGAAGGGGCCGGGAACACGAACGGGTCCCTCCCGGGCCTGCCCGCGGTGGAAGAGGACGACGACGAGTTCTGCCCTGTGGATTGCGTGACGGAGTTCAAGACGGACGAGGAGTTCCGGCGGCACCTGGATCGGTCCAGGGTGACTGGCGCGCTGGTGGTGGTGGACTTCTACCGGCCGTCGTGCGGCAGCTGCAAGTACATTGAGAAGGGGTTCATGCGCCTCTGCAAGGGCTCCGGCGACGACGGCGCCTCCGTCGTCTTCCTCAAGCACAACGTACGTCCTTGGCTCCTTGCTAGCCTGTCGGTCAGCTCAGGTTGTTGTTAGCTGCTATTATTGCAAGTAGCAAGCGTGGCTGATCTCACTGCACTTGTGCAGGTGATCGACGAGTACGACGAGCAGTCCGAGGTGGCGGAGCGGCTGCGTATCAAGGTGGTGCCGCTGTTCCACTTCTACAAGGACGGGGTGCTGGTGGAGTCGTTCGCGACGAGGGACAAGGCGAGGATCATCGCCGCCATCCAGAAATACACCTCACCCGAGCCTGAGTGAGTATTCCTCTTCTTACGTGTTGTTTGGAGCGGAACAGACAAGACATTATAGATTTCTCAGGCCTCAGGATTAGCCATTTCGAATAGGGAACTTTTTTTAGATCCACGGTTCCAAACCTTCAATCCTGATCGAAAAGCCATCGTGCATTTTGCAACTTGTTACCAAATTGAGCTTACACTTCCATTTCCCTTGCGTGCAGAGAAGAGCTGCCGGAGTGACGACTACTCCCCTGGTGAACGACTGCTCCCTCTAGGTGCAGAAATGGAAGGATTATCTTGTGTTGCGATGCCTGTCCATGCCTATGGGATTGGGATGTTAGCAATTGGCGTATAATTCTGGGTCAATGTATCATTATTATCTGTAGAAAGAAGTGTATCATATCTGAAGATTATTCATCCAATAACTGCTGTTACACGGCAGTGTAGATCTTCTAATAATGGAATATGATTGAGTATTCCACAAGAGGCGAGTTTGGTTAAATTTGATTGTTGTCAGCTCCAACAGCTAAACACCTGAAAAGTACTAATAAATCAGAACGTTTGCAAATTGTTTTGGTGACCCAATTGTGTTTTTCTGCAATCTGCATCGGGTTCGTCCAACAATCGAACTACAGATCAGTTATTTATTTATTTTATTTTATTACGAAGGAGATCAGTTAATTGGCCATGAGTAAACTAGCTGGACTAGCTAGAAATAGAAGGTGAAAATACATATTAAGAGAGTATAGAGAGTGTGTCCTATTTTCTTCTTCTTTTCTGTCCAGAAAGAAGGAAAAAACTCCCTAGCTTCACGATCACGAATCACTACGATGGCATCGATCATCATCAAACGAGAATGTAATCGAGTTTGGACCGAGCACGTTCAACAGCCCATGAGAAATAGGGCCCATAACTTTCGGTACAAACCTAGCGCGGGCCCATGTCCTTCGTCGATAGACGATACACCGCAACAGAGAGATGCGGGGTGTCGGAGGACCGCTTCTAACCGTCGGAGATCTACTCAGCGACCTCGCCGTCGACGGCGGCGACGACCCCCTCACCGGCGGCGGAGATGTCTCGGGCCCCTCTTCTCCCTTGGCGGCGCAACCAGCAGGGGAAGCGGACCCGGCCCATCTCAGCCGGCTCTTCGAGGTAGCCGGTGCTCCTTCCCTCCAGCTGTTCTAGATTTGGTTTCCACCCATTCATTCATCGACCATATGCTGTGCGTATGTTTATTGCTTTAAATTGTGAATTGTGATCATAACAATTTTGAATCAGCTGCACGCGTATCTCAAATTGGAGCCGTTGTCTGAAGTGAAGGATATGGAAGCATGGTTCTATTCTAAGAATTTTGAGACTATTTTTTTCATTTTTTGGGGGGAATAACAGGATGTCTGCGCCTTTAGAAGTGCTCTGCTCGACTCAGATTAATCAAGGGCAGGTCGTAATGAACTTAGATTGGATTCGATATTTTGTGCTTGGCTTCACCATGCCTGAGCAGGCAGAAGTGTGATGCCTGACCAGGCACCATTTTTGCTCAGGCTTGGGTCATAACCAAACAGACCTCTAGCAGAGAAGATGTTTATGTTACTGCAAGTTTGGTCTTGAGTGCTTGCAAATCAGAAAGATGGTTGTGTTTCTGCAAGTTTTTCTTGAGTGTACACACCATTTGCTTTTTGCTCAATCCCTAGATTTTGATTAATGCTTAATATAAAGAGGTAACCATCATACTTCCTCTGTTTTTAAATTGCTGTCGTTAGGACATGAATTCTAGTTCAAAAAAGAACTTAAATTGTGGTTCTAACGACAACAAATTGAGAATGGAGTGAGGATCTGGTAAAAGGCTGTTTAGTTCATCTATGTGGCATTGTGCGATATCATTGTTTTTCTCAGACTCACATGACTTGGATCTCATCCTCTATCAATTAACTAATCTGGTTCAATAATATGTTGATACCAGGAACACTACAACAATTTGATGAAGGCGCTAAAAGAGAATGATCCTTCATGGCCATCGCTGATGCTGAGGGTGTGGCTCATGCTTTCCTTTTTTTTTTCCCCAACTCTGCCTCTTTGCACCATATACCCTCTCTACTCCCAGCAAACTGACAACTTTATCGTTCTGTCCGCTACTAGCTGTGCGCAGCGTTGAAGACTGCAGATAAGCTGGTGAGCTCTGCGAACACGAATGCTGAACAGCTGCTGGAGAAAGTGAAGTTGCTGGAGAGCGTCCTTGAGAGGGGGGACCGCGCTGTGTTAGATATTGTGGAAGGCCTTCAGAAATCAGGCCTCACAAAGGATCATTGGAGTACCCACTCAAAATCAGATAGCAAATAGGGACATTGTGTTGGGCACTTGTAACCGACTTTGGTCTTGCAAATCTGAACCGTTGTATTGTATATCTGTTTTTGTTAGTGAATTCCTGCATTGTGCCTCTTGGTCTCACTGCTTATGTCTTGCATTGTTGGAATGTGTATTTATCCATGCATAAGAGGAAGTGATGAGAGGCACAATTTCTAAGATATGTTTGGGTCTTGAATCAACTCAAAGTCTTAAGCAAAAATGCTTTAGAAATGGTTGGTTGGCATACTCTATGAAATATAAGATCTGGATCATGTTATTCTGTCTTCAGTGATGTTAATACTTCTGGAACACTATATTTTTTTTGAGCCCTGTTTGAATGCAGAACATCTCTAGAACCAAGAAAAGCAGAGGTTTCATTCAAATTTTGATGGAATTTTGCTTGAAATAATTTGTATGAGTTTTTCATACCAAAACATCTGGCCTTTCTCAAGAAGTTTTCCGAATTGCCCATGAAGCTAGGAAACGATTTTAAAGCGCATGGACGCATGGAGATGCAAAATTTGGCGCTTCCTGCATAATGCATACTACCGACCCAGAAGGATGATTCTTCTAGAAAAAGTACAGCAACACTTAAGCTGAAGCAAAATCAAAATACAACACTTGCAAGGACTTGACTGTAAAAAGTCTTCCGTCTCCTCGCTCGCTCACCTTTCCCGGCGCCGGAGTCGGAGAAGCCGTGAGGGCCCCCAGCACGCGGCGATGGACCACAACAACCTGTTGGCTGCGTGGCCGATCGTGGCCCCGGGCATCGCCGGCGCTGTATTCGGCGCCGGATGGTGGTTTTGGGTCGATGCCGTCGTTTGCAGCGCCGCTGCCGTGCCGTTCCTCCACTACCTCCCAGGTACGTGCCCCTCCCCCGCCCTCCCTCTTTGCTTCGTAATTTCGGTTCCTTCTGCATGCCTCCAAAATCTAGGGTTTTAACCCGTCTTGGGCTCTGGCTTCATTAGGGCTCTTCGCCTCATTCGCGGCTCTCATGTTCAACTGCGTGAACCGGGAGGACATCGGCGACAGTTACTACTCGCCCTACGACGACTCCGAATGGAGGTGAGGAAAAGTTTCTAATCCAGCGGGTTTATGGTTTTAGGTTGAAGTAATTTGTACCGTGGATGCGGTCAATTGAACTATTTTTGGTTAGCAATTCTGTTCGGCAAACCTCATGCTTGTGTGCCAGCGATAATGACATTGCTTGCTGCAAGCCTATGCACCATTTATTGTAATACTATTTGACAAAGTTGCTTGGTTGTTGTAGCCTAGAACTTGATGAGGTCTAACATGAAATGTTCAAACGACCCAATGATTTGGGATTAATAGCACTTAAAATGGTCATAACAGAAGCAGTAAATCAAACAATGGAAATGGGTGAGGGCTATGCTAAAAGTTTGGTTTGAGGAGTGGAGTGGTGATGAACCATTTCATTCGTCATTTTTTTTTTGTTTGATCTGAGGGATGGAATGAGTAGATCCATCGTCGTTTGATCCCGTTTAAGCTCCTAAATAGCACAAATTTTAGGGATGGAGCCATCCCCATAAGGATTCATGATGCTCATCTAGGATCCAGTTTCTGCAAACCAAACAAATTAGACGAGAGTAACATCTAAATGAATGCCAACATCAAATAGTTCCACTATAAGGACTAAAATGTGTGTTCAATATTATTTCTGATGATTCCAACCTTTGTGCCAGATAAATCAAAAGCCACAGAATCTTAATGATTATTGTTATTATTGCTGGTGACCTAGTTATCAAACGGTGTAGTACATGTTAAGATTTTTTAAGGTAACACATCATATAAAAAAATCCTGTGGTGAGTCAGAATGTTCCTATGCTGCTGCTGTTTTTTGTACATTTACTCAAGAGATGCTGTTAATTTTGTTATACTTATTTACTTCTGTGACATGACATTGGGGTGCACTGAATTGCAGGGTGAAACTGTGGCTTTTTATTTCGTATGTGGTGTCTTTTGTCTCATTGGCCGGGGCAGTTGGTTTTTTGGTTCAAGATGCACTTACAGACTCGGGGCCATCTGCATGGACTGGCACTGCTGGCGTTCTGCAGTGTGTGTTTGTGTTAGTAAGGTGTTTGCTCATTCCTTATTCGGTCACTTCACCTTTTGTATCTTCCTTGCATCCTTCTTCTGTTGTGTATAATGTTGTTTATGTATCTTGCAGTGGGTTGATCTACTGGACATGTCACTCTGAAGATTGACTTGAGAAGTATTTCTAATAAGATAAGGTTTTTGAAGGCAAACATACCAAGCTTTGTGTCGGTAACACAAATACCCTATCATGGTCTATTTTTTGCCCCAAGCTCTGTGTCTCTGTATATCTAATATCGCACAACGCTACTGCGTAGTTTTAAGATGTTGTTTTGGAACAACAAACTTCAACAGATGAGATAAGTAGCTGTAAATATGTACGCATCGACAGGTTCTCATTTAACCTTCAAATGTTGTATTGTATGGTTCTGTAGCCGGTGAGTCCCATTTCAGTCGCAAGAGGTGTCGTGAACATCTCTATAAACATCGTCCCCGTAAACTCATGGACTCTGCTTTGAGGAATCATGCATTCTTTTAGAAGATGGGGGAGATGCGATGGCTATTAAGGTGCCATATCACGTCATCTGTTCGTGTCTAACCTAAATGCCAGTTTATTCCGAATAATGCGTCTCTTCTTTCTTTAACCTTTCAAGTCTGCTCCAGGGTGTGTTGTATGCAGAAATTGATGCAACATGTTTTATTTATGTACTAAAATGTGCTCTTTTTGTTTAAAGTATCTTTTGACCGACATTATTTCAGTCATTGCCTGGGTGTAATGACAGTACTAGTACGAGTAGACTACTCTGAAAGCTAGGTATGCTGCTTGACCGGCACGCCACTACTGTCCTGCGTAGACAACCTTTTGTGAACCAGTGAGTCTTGATTGCACTCCCGGAATCCGAAGAGAATTTTCGGTTGCCTTACCTTACACGTCAGAATATTCGCAGCTGTACGCGACTTGTGTTTTACGGGTTCATTTGACCCCAGCAACGGAAGGTTTCTGAAGTCAATGACGGATTGGCATTCCCGTGTTTATCATTTTTCACTCGTAATTCGCCGCTGACTGCTATATTAGCGTACGGTGAGAAAAGAAGAAAATAAGGAGCGCCAGCAATTAATCATTTGTGCCACGGAATATACGATTTGGCCAATTTTTCTGTATGCGTGGACTTTTATCGAACCTTTTTCGGAAGCCCCCCCGGATTAGGACACTCTGTTTATAGCACTGGAGTATTTTCTATGAGATTTATGTGAATTCGTATAAGCCCCTGTTTAGATCAAACGGACCTTGAGTAGGGCCTTGCTCTTTCTATTTGAGTGAGGGTGACGAGGGTAATATTCTTCTTTTTCATTTTCCAACAAAGTCCAAAAAGAGAGGAAAAAACTGCGTAACATAAAGTCAGTGTCTTCAAGATTCTCCCTCTGTCTCATCATGCTTGATGTTTTGAAAGTGAATATGAAAATTAAGAAAAATTAGTAAAGGTAGTTGCACAGAAAATAAGATTAGAAAAATAAATATAAAGATATTTTAAGAGTGAGAAAAGATGTATCGAAAAATAAGAGTGTCAAATATTTTAAAAAATTTATAATAACTAAAGTATCTCGTGTAAGCCCCACGTTATTTTGCATCGTCTATGAATCCATGATCTGCTGATATTCAGAGGCTGGTTCCCCCCGCCCAAAAAAAAAAAAAAAGAAAAAGAAAAAGAGGCTGGTCCTGCTGCGTCTGCGTTGTCAGGACCTCGATAGTTGAACAACAGTCCATGCAGTACAGTAGCGCCGTAAAACTAATTGTGGCCTTTGCTACAGTAATCTTTCTTTCCCCCACCAAACTAATACTATGCACGAGCCAAACAGGACCCAACCATGGTCAACTTAGGGCACGTTTGGTTTGCAGCCATAACAAAAGTTTAGCGTGATCATAATTATGGTAAGACAAATTTATAGTAAAAGTGATGTTTGATTGGCTACCAAAGTTCATGGTAAATTTACCATAAGTGTTAGACTATATTGTATAAAAATTTTTTGATGATTCTCGTGAAATTCCATTTAACCCAAGAGGAAAGGAATATACAAAGTAGCCAAGATTGAATCTAAGTATATTAATATCACCAAAATTAAAGATAAATTATTGAGCACATAGTCAAGTAAAAGTTAATGGACTGGAGAAAACGTTGGAGTGAGAAAAGGGCTTCATTTTCTGCATGACGTTAATACCTACGTTCGTGCGTGCACCTTGCCGAATGTTTGGCGAATGAATAGCTCGCCACACCGTCAACATAATTTGTGTGGCAAAGCATGTAAACCAGCGTTATAGTTTTTTTGACATGCCGCAGCTATGGACATTGTGACACCCCGATTCAGGGTTTAATAGGATTAATAGAATACTCATATCAACAAGTTGCAACTTCTTTTCCGGTAGCCTAACTCCGAAAAACTCCGAGGTTAAGCGTGTTTGGCCTGGAGCAATTTTAGGATGGGTGACCGACCGAGAAGTTATTCCCGGGCTCGCATGAGTGAGGACAAATGTGCGTAGAAAAGACTTGTGTTGGTCTGTGAGGCCAGCCTACGTCCTATAAAAAGCTACCTGATGTAAGCGGACCCGGCCTCGAGGAGGCGGGACGTTACAGACATGAAGCAAACAATGGTCTAAAATATGTGGCACGCCAACTGTTTGGTGTGGCAAACTTTAGAAGTCATCCAAACAAGCTCTTAAACTGATGTACTACATCCTTGGCATATGCCATTTGATCATACCCCTTGACAAAAAAAAGCCATTTGAACATTTGATCATATGATATACTCTTACAATATACTACTATCTCCGTTTTTTTAATTGTTAACTTTTCTAATACAAATTTGTACTTAAAAAAGATCAATAATTAAAAAAAGAGGTACTTCCTTCGTCCACCAATATAATCATTTGAAGCCCTCTTAAAGTGTCTAGATTCATTAGACATGTTTAAATTCATAGAATGATCAATGAACCTTGTAGATAACTTTAAATGCTTATATTTATGGACGGAGGAAGTAGTAGAACCCATAGACAGGTAGTTGTCTCTAACTTTTTAAATTTCATAATATAGACAACTAAAAGACAAGTCATACAACCCATAGACAAGGGTTGTCTATTTAGTCATCTATAAATTATCTAATGCTTGTGTATAATCATGATCCATATAAATCTTATTCTTATATACTAGTGTGTTGCTAGTTTGATATAAATCATAATAAATATAAAAACGTTGAATATAGTATCTATTCGGCAAGTTTGGGTAAGTTAACACATGTCATACTCACACATTAACTAATTATCAAAAACTTTATTTTTACTGAAAGACCAAGCGCAGCATGCTAGCACTAGCACCCGCAGAAGACAATTTCACGGAAGACCGCATCAAACAAACAACACAGTCCAACAATCAAACGGCCACGATGAAAGCAGCAGCAGTTAGCCTAAGACTCATAAAAAATACTCTATGTGATATCAAAATCCACAGAAAAAAACAGCAGCATAGAGCAATATGCTTGACACACATGAAGCAAAGCAGACGCCGCATCAAGATCCTGCGTCACCTCTTGGAACTTGGGAGCACGAGTCGAGCTCGTCGTCTCGTGAGACGCCGGCTTGCTCTCTCTCTTCATTTAATTAGGTTTATCAGGATGCTTTTTGCAAAAATACTTACTTGCAAACGGCAACTATAGACGCGTTGGACCTGCCCTAAGATGGTTGTCGTCGTCGTCGTCTCGGCAGCGTGGTGGTGTGGTCCACGTAGTATTAGAGAATCTTGGGAAAAAAGAATTGGCGGGCGGCCGGCCATGTGGTACACGGTGGCAGGATCGCATCATTATTCACAGCACAGGGACCCCGAGGCTTCTTCTTGTTTGAGATCGATCGCTTTGGGAAGAGACTACTCTAGTGGTTGGGATTGGGAAATACTACGTACAGTATACAGTACTTACGTGTCAACATGGCGCACGTCGGTGAACGATGGTGGTGATGGCGCGAACGCATTAGCTGGAAGGAGGTTTTGACTCGTACTAACTAATGCTGCTGCTTCTTCGTGCCTAACAACTACCTAACGTGCGCTACTAATCAACATTCTCTTTTACTAGTAATAACTTTCTTTCCTAATCAAACAGACCAAGCCTTTCTGTAAAAGCGGTACAGTGTCTTCTACTGTTTGCACACACTGCAGGCGACAATTGGTTTTGGTAAATTTTCCCAACCGTATTGACTGACTGACTACCGTGTAGTATAGCATGTGAATGTTTCTATTGTTTTACTCCATTTTCACTGGGCCTTTTTCTTTTTTGCAAAGTGTTGAAGTACAATTCTTATATCTTTTTCTTAAAAATAAAAGAAAAGAAAAACACAGCCTTATTGGTAATCTGTTACATCCGTGAACACGACGTACTCAACCTACTAATCAACGAAAATAGTTTTATTGAGACAAATGATTTCCCTTTTTTTTTTTGGTTTCCAGTACTTTCCTAATAATAAAGCATGACAATAGTACACTTGATACCATTCATCTCCTAGACATATTGCCCCAACTCACCTTACACGGCAGGACACCGGGCCAGGTCGAATAATTAAACCAGGAATCAAAAGTTTTCGAAAACTTGTCATACTAAACTGCACGCCACATTCGAAATTTTGTAGCATATGCTAGTACTGTGCTAGTAGTAGTACTACTTCAAAGAAAATAAATGAAAGGAAGGAGTGAGGAAAAATATAAATGTCTAAAAAAAAAGTCCTTTCAGAAGTGGGAAGAAGAGGAAGCCAACAAAGTGCCCACGCGCTCCATTGCAGAGTTTCAGGCCGCCAGCCTCCTCTACCCCCCACCCCCCTCCCCCCCATCAGGCAAGGCTCACACCGCCCCCGGTGACCGGCTGACCCGCTGCCGTCTTCTTTGACGCCGGTCTCCGAGCCAGCCTCCGCCCCCACATCTCCTTGCTCGTTTCGAAGAGCTCCTCACGAAGCTTGAACCTTTGGCGCGGCCGTCCGGGGCTGAGCTCCGGCCTACTTGAGTTCAGGCTTTGGCTTTCTCCCCCCCATCTGAAGCCAGTATTCGGAGCGCCGGGCCGGCGAGGGCGAGGCGAAGCGATGAAGGGGAAGGGCGGGGCGCTGGACCGGAGGTCCTCCGCCTCCGCCAGGTGGAGGGTGCTGTTGCTCTGCGCATTCAGCTTCGGCCTCGGCATGCTCTTCACGGACCGGTGCGTGCGTGCGTCTGCGTCTTTCCCTCTTCTCTACTACTATGCTGTAACCTTTGGATCTCGCCTTGCGCTTCCGGCTTTGGGGAGCTGGTCTGATGCCGGCTCGGTATGCTGAGCGCATGGATTTTGCGAACTGTCTTACTTATCCCGTTTAAGATTTGAAGTTTGAATTAGTACTTGTTTTGGCCAACAGAGCGTGCCGGGTGGTTTGAAAATCTCCGCGTTCTGAGATTAGTTTTGGCTGACTATTTGATGTTTATCCTCTCTCCCCCTTTTTCATAGTTTCATTTTCGATGTTTTCTTCCGAGAGCCTACTATGGCGATCTGGCCATCTCGGTTGATGAAATGGTCTTTTTTTTTTTGAAGAATGGATCGCGGTTTGATGGGGACTGGAGTAGGTGTCTACCTGAATCTGTTCGTGCGTTTGTGGGTTGGTGCTGCTTAATAAGTCCATTACTGAGTTGCTCTCCTTTTTGCTGAAACAATATTTACTATACTAAAATTTGTGAATGCCGACACTGGTTGACATGTAGAAGAAAAAAATATGTACTGCGAAAGGTTTTATTTGTGCCGAAAATTAAGAAACCGAGTACTTTGTGCTTTCTCGTAGACTCGTAGTAGATAATGAGTTTGATCGTCAACAATCGTCTTCATTGGCAGTAAAACAGAGTTGGTTTCGTTCCATGCGCATGATCTGTTGTAGTCCGCTATCTGGCAAAAATTGCATATAGAGGTGGGATATTGAATTCGTGATTAACGTGGAAGAACAATTATTTATTTTTGTCCTTGAAGCCCTGCATGCTGAATGCTGATGCGAGCGGAAATTTAAGTTCAGAAACAGTACCAAGCGTCCTTAGCCCCTGCAAATGTTACTCCTCAACCTTCTAAAAAAGAAACTAAATCCTTAGAATGAGTTCTATATTAGTAGTAACTTGGAAGTGAGGTACTGTATGGTGTATTATATTTGAACAAAACATGAGCTGAGGGACTGATTTAGGTTCAATATGAATCTTCATAAGTCATTTTTTATGGTTTACACATTTAGAAAAAATTCTGTACCTGTATAGAAACTTGAGGTCGGAATTAAAATTTTAAAATTTGATTAGTGCATCCTCTATTTTGAGAAGTAGATGGGTCCCCTTTAGCTGAACTTTACTGCAAAGATTATCATGTTTTTTTCTTCTAAAAATTTATTGAAGTCACATTTTAACAAATTTAATTCGAAAGTACTAACCCTTTGCTTATTTTCTTTGCCTTTTCACCTTTTCCAACATTTCATGAGAATTTATTCTGAATGTGATTTTACAGGTTCTGGACAGCATCCGACACTGGTAACCATATCGTATCTCAACGCCGGAGACAAGATCAAGAGCTACAACTCGTATCAGAGGATTGCAGCAGAAAGAGGGTAAGTTCCAGATACTTTTATGATTTCACTACATATTTTTCACTCTGGTTCTGGCCGAAAAGAATGTAAATTTGGATCGCAGAAGCATGGGGAAGATAAGGATATAATGGGAGAGGTAACCAGGACCCATGAAGCCATACAGTGAGCTCCTTTCGTTTGATAAAAATTCAGCTTAACAATGCACCAGTGCTTAAGTTATTTTTATCTGAAGTGTTCTCACCTGAATTTGTTTGTGGTGTTAGATTGTTGGATAAGTCCATCTCAACACTGCAGATGGAGCTTGCGGCGAAGCGGAGCACACTGGAACAGCTTCGCTCTAGTGGCACACCAGTAAACTCAGAATCTAACCAACCAAGGAAAAAGGCATTTGTTGTCATTGGTATCAACACCGCTTTTAGCAGCCGTAAGCGTCGTGATTCAGTCAGGGAGACGTGGATGCCCCAAGGTGTGGTTATTCTTTTAGTATGCTGAATGAATGATAGCATGGGCATATTTGTTGACAATGATTAATTCATCAGTTTTTCTCAGTATGAAGCAATTCACTCTGCAGTAATTTGCATGAGTCACTTTACTGAAGTCACAACATGCTACTCTAATTCTACATCTGTAATTCAAATCACACCAGTTTTGGTTAGTATGCCTAACATAAGATTATATTTGCACCAGCTTAAACCTAATCTTAACAAAAAAAAGCTTAAATTGGAATTGAGTGACCTTGTTATTGTTTGCTGCTAGAGGAACCAAAACTAGTGGCCGGTAGGGCTTTTACCAGATTTATAACTTGTTGCATCTTAGGGGGTTTTCTAGAAGAGCTCTCAGGTTCTAGAAACCATAACATTGATCTCATAAACTTTTTTTTACTTTTTAACTGCTCACTTTAATGAAGATGTTGTATGTTGTATCATCCTTGAGTAAATTTATTAAATCCTAAGGGTTATTACTTATTACAGTCAATAATTCTTACTACTAGGTGAGAAGCTGCAACAGCTAGAAGAACAGAAGGGAATAGTTGTCCGCTTCACCATTGGGCACAGGTAATCACATTGTTCAATTCTTGTACTCCTAATGCATTTCTGATTTCATCACCTGGTATTGTATTTTCGTCATCGCATGCATTTTAAGTTGCAACATATCAAGTGGATACATCATCTTTCGTGGTAGAATGAAACAAACCATGGTAGTTTTTTTTCTTTCCGAATATTGTGTAACAGATGCAATAGTTCGGAGTTTCAGACATAGGATTCACCGGCATTGATATAGTGGTAGCATAATAGTAACGCTACAGCCACTCAAATATTTGTAGCTCTAAATAATAATTGTCATTATTGTATTTGTTTGACGTGCTCTACATCGTATTATATATTAAAGAAAAGAATGGTCTTTGGTACAAAATCAACTAAATCAAAGGAAACAAAGAAAGGATAACAAGAAAGGGAACCAAAATCGAACTAGAGAGCTTCTATCCATTCCATGATTCCTGGGAAGTATTTAGCTTTCACTGTGGATAACCAAAAGGAGTACTTTGATAAAGCCCTTGGAAGCACATATGTCTTGCTAACAGCTGGTCTCGGTATGAATCTGTATGATCCAGTTCACTAATAATTTGTTATTGTCACTGTAATCTGGCTGATAGTTTTATTAGGCAAACCCATGCCCTTAGAGGTTCTATTGTGCCCTAGCAGATTGAAATGATTCAGTTTTATTCAATTCACTGCATTTTAGTGAAAGCGAAATTTGGCTCAAATATGAAATAGCCATGTTGATTTTTGTAACCTCTATGTGAAGATTATTGTGTTGGTGCTTACAGGATTTCTTACACCATCAATAGTTTATTTTTGTACTGTTACATTTTTTCATCCCTGTCTGGTTCATAACTTAATTGTACCTTCTAAAATCCAGATAAAATAACTTTTTCTAAATACTTTTGCACAGTGCTACATCCAATAGCATCCTTGACAAAGCTATAGATTCAGAGGAGGCTCAGCATCATGACTTTCTTAGACTGGTGAGGATGGTTTTTCCATGAACTTGTGAAAGTCAATTCTTCTTTTTTTATAGGCCACATTCAGTTATACCTTACCAGTGCTAGCTCTGATCGTTTTACTACATTTGTTTATTTAATCATGAAGGATCATGTTGAGGGATATCATGAGCTCTCAGCCAAGACAAAAATTTTCTTCTCAACAGCTGTCAACATCTGGGATGCTGACTTCTATGTCAAGGTTGACGATGATGTGCATGTGAACTTAGGTGCTTATCCTTTTCCTTAGATATTATAGCTTCCTCTTCAAATTTATGCTTCAATCGGGTTATTGTTGCATGTTTGAACCAGGAATGCTTGCCACTACCCTTGCTCGACATAAATCAAAACCAAGAACTTATATCGGCTGCATGAAATCAGGCCCAGTTCTTGCTGACAAGTAATGCTAACTAGACTCATATAATAACTTAAATTAAAATGCTGCCTTTAAGTTCTAATAGGTGCCTTCTTGAACCTGCTCCAATTCCATAGGAATGTAAAGTACCATGAGCCTGAATACTGGAAATTTGGGGAGGAAGGGAACAAATACTTCCGCCATGCTACTGGGCAGATATACGCTGTTTCAAAGGATCTTGCGACTTACATTTCAATCAATCAGTAAGTTTTGTTAATGTTCATGCCATACAGAAGGGCATCACCTAAAACAAAGTTAATGATGTGAATATTTTTTTATCAGGCCTATCTTGCACAAATATGCAAATGAAGATGTATCACTTGGATCATGGTTCATTGGTTTGGAAGTTAATCACATTGATGAGAGGAATATGTGTTGTGGAACTCCACCAGGTCTGTATCCGCATATTGCAGAACAGCTTCTTACATGCTTGTCTTCTACTACTTTCTACTGATTGTGAATACAAACTCCATAGATTGTGAGTGGAAAGGGCAGGCTGGCAACATCTGTGTTGCCTCTTTTGATTGGAGCTGCAGTGGCATATGCAAGTCTGTTGAGAGGATCAAGGAAGTACATGCTCGCTGTGGTGAAGGAGACTCAGCTGTTTGGAGTGCTCTTATCTAGCGAATGCCGTCCTCAGCCCGTAAATATGTAGCATACATGGTAAGCTCTTGTGGTGGACATCCACATAGGCAACTGCTCAATTGAACTTTGACAACTTGGTGAGGATCATGTCCCGTCGATCGTATTGAATGGCATAAGATGGGATGTTGCTGATGGTATTTACTTGGCTTGGCGATCAGGCAACACATGTGGCTTAGGGGATACTTGTCACCCTTGATTGTTGTGTTAGTAAAAAGATGACGTGGGGGTTACTAATGATACTGATCTTACATGTAATAGGAGTTTCTCAGCTGGTGCGGATGGAATTAGAGATCGTGTAATCTATATACATTGTTTCATGAAAATTTTGACCGATTCTTTCTGTGAGTTGTGTTCTTTCATTCATTCATAAAAAAAAAAATCTATGTATCCTACTTGAACATAGGATTATTGCAGGGATGGAATGGTCAGTGGTCCAGCAGACGGCGTGAGTTTTTTTATTCTTTTTGGATGTTTTCATCAAATCACTATCATCATTGCTTTGAAAGCCAGACCTAGAGCAATTTTATTTCCCATGAAAAATTTAGAAATTGAATATAATTTCATAATTCCAAACCATCACAAAGCATCCGACTAGCCTGGCTTTGGCAGACTGGTGCTAGACCCTTCTGCTTAGAAGTTGGGTCGTACGCATAATCATTATCTCGTTGGAATTTAAATGTTTCATCATGTTAATATTTGGCAAATTTTGATAATCTACTGCTGAAGCGATCTCACATGCCACAAAAAACAGTTACGAACTAGCAATAAGTGTATTAACGAAATAAAGCGACCTCCAAGATCAATATAATTACCATGTTCATGTCAACACCAACCTATGTTTTTCCATGAAAAAGAAAGAAAACCTGTGAGATGCCTGTTCTTCCAAAGGGTGGCACATCCATTTGATTCTAAGAATTACTCCCGGGAAAGAGAGGAAACCCTAAACTCCTTCAGTATGCAAAAATTGTCAGAACTGCTATCTGTAAACCAACCCCTAAATACCTAAGTGCTGTTGCTCGACATGCGATAGTTGAAAAAAAAAAAAAGTCTCCTTCCGAACCAATCTGGACAATACTCATGCCAAAAATGTTGCTGTCGTTTGCAGTACGGTAACACAACCAACATCACTTGATCGGATTAGGCATTGCATGTTGCAAACTCCGGCACTATCTCATAACATATGCCAGCTTTCTAAAGAAATTCCTAGGCTTCCATTGTCTTCTAACCCCTGTGTGTTTATGCTAGCTTCTCATTTAAGCCTGCCCAAAATATTGAGAATGATCTTGATATTAGCGTTGGATTCCATAGTCCAAAGCTTCTTCTCAAGCTCCACACATCCTTTTACCTACATAGAATTGGAACAGATGTCATGAAATATTGTGTCAGATCAGTTCTGGAGATGGACAAACTGAATCAGTAATCACTACAAAAGCAAATATTTGACAGAAATTAAGGGTAGAGGGCTTACAGAGTCCGCAATCTCGTCCAAACCCAAGGGTTGCACTACTTCATCTTCCCTCCAACCCCAAGAGATCAGGAAAGGCTTATCTTCTGCAGGAGGATCCGCTGGATACTCACCATCTTTTGGTTCTGTAGCCTCTGATGATGAGCTACCTGCCTCACTGCTGCACTGAGATCTATTGAATCCATCATCTGAATCTGCAGGTGCTGAGAACGAACTGCCATCTGCACCACTGTCGGAAAGGGACAGCTGAAATTCTTCATCACCAGTGTCTGCAGGTTCAGATGATGAGTCAGCTTCCCCTTTTTCTAGTTGCTGAGGCACTCCATCTACAACATCTGTTTTCATGGATGAACTGTTGTCCTCGTTGTCAGATAAGTGTCTCTCAGAACCGTCAGAAGAATTTACCTCCTCATAGAAACATTTCCCATTCCCCACACATTTTGTTTCAGTGGGGAGCAAGGATTGATCATTCCCAATGTTAGGCGAAGAATTCTGTTTCACATCAACTAAACTAGATGGGAACTGCTGACATCCTGTCTCTAAGGTGGTGCTTGGACCATTTGAAGACTTGGTCCGCAGTGATTCAAAGAATCTATGTTTATCTCTCACATTTGATTTTTTGTCACCATATGGACCTTGCTGAGGCAGAGAAAGCTCATGGGTGGCGACATTAATCTTTTGGATGATAACTGGCTTTTTCTGTGGTTCTGTTGAAACTGAAGGAGCCGGAGGACTGACAGGATTGCCAGAGTCTTTGGAAGTGTGCACAATACCATTTTGCTCTCGATTGAGGACTTGAAAACTTCCTGACTGAGAAAGCTTTGACATATCAATTTTAACTGGAGCACGAACAGATCCGTTGGCAGAATGCATCTTCAATTGTTGAGTAGTCTTACTCGGGCCAGTTGGATCTCCCATCCTTGCAGATTTTGTTTTTGAAGAACTTAAAATCTGGATAATGATTGAAATTGATAAGTTAAGCAGTAGTAAGCATCATTTAAAGATGAAACAAAACTTAGCAAGGAGAAGGAAGATGAAGCTTTTTTTAGAACCAACAAGGAAATGGAGCTGTTAAGGTGTCCTATTTCATACAACATCTGGATAGATAAGATGGAAGAAGTTTTCACTGTTTTAACAAAGAAAGGAGTACAGAATGAGCATGTTGCACCTATTGTAGAAACCAGTTGATTGATTGAGCAAACAAATAAATAACGAGACACTGTAACTGCAGAATCAGTATACCCATATTGGTCTGTACAGTATAGATACAATAATGCTAAGACATAATGAGCATGAACAACACAATTTTTGGCTTTTGGGTCTAGCCCATGTTAACAAGAGCTCAAATGTCTACTATTCGTACAACACATGGTTCGAGCTTTGTTAGCACATCACACATGCAATAATTGAAGTTTTCCTTAGGTTCATGCAAATGTGCTAAATGCAATAGTGAGGTTGCCTGTGATTATTATAAGGTCCTTTCTCATGCATGTGCATGTTTTTTTATTCCTGGATAGATTTGTATAGAACGTGTTCTTGGACAATTCTCCATTTCACAAGCTGTGAGATACTGAGACATGGGTTTCCATTCTCCAACCCTTCATTTTACAAATAAAATTGTCTAGTCAAATGCTTCAGATTACTAGCTCTATTATTCAATAATTATGGTGAAAAGTTTAATGTCAGGACAAAAAAAATCACTAATTCAAATAAGCTGCTAGAATGTCTATTGAAGGTAATGCAAAAGATGAGTAAAAGGCTAAAATGATGATGGAAGGCATACACCACAAATAAAACTGATCCAAGGCTGAATACTTACAGAAGATTTGCCAGCTGGAGGCGTGAGGGGTCTTAAAGTATATTGCCTTAAGGTTCTTTCTTCAATCTTCTGAGCTTCGATCGATAACTGTAACAGAAGTACATGCACAAATTCAGAGACTAAAATTTCAAATGGAGCAAGTCAAACAAAAATGCCATATTGTGGCTCCTACCTGGGGACCAATTGAAATTCTAAGAGGAGCTTGCATCACTGTCTCTGCCATGCTTAATGCAGTCCCATTGTTTGATACTGCTTCAGTATGTGACTGTTTACTAGGAGTGCTTTGTAGTACAGAAGACGCAGCTTGGCTTTTCTTTGCATCTTTTAATAAAGGGAGATCTGCTAGTACGGAGTTCCAGCCATCTGATGTGTTTATCAGAGGTACATTTTGAATTGGAGTGCTTATACCAGGAGACGGGATTCTGCTTATGCCTTGCCTTCCATTCTTGTCCTCCAAACTAAGATGTGGAAATTCACGCTCAAAGTCCATGCCACCACCATTGCTTCTAGGGGTATGAATAACAACATTGCTTCTAGTGGTACTGAGAGCAGAAATACTTCTAGAGGCACTGAGGGCACTACTTCTAGAAGTACTGAGCGCAGCACTGCTACTAGAGGAACTGAGAGCAATGTTACTTCCATATGTACTAAAAGAGGCACTGCTTAGAGGGGTGCTGACAGAGGCACTGCCTATAGAGGTGCTAACAGAGGCGTTGCCTATAGAGGTGCTGACAGTGGCATTGCCTGGAGAGGTACTGACAGTGGCATTGCCTGGAGAGGTACTGACAGTGGCATTGCCTGGAGTGGTAACAACAGGGGCAGTGCTTACAGGGTTACTGCTTTGAAAGATACTAATAACATCATTGCTTTTATAGGAACTAACTTCAGCATGGTTTCTAGAGGTAGTGTCATTATCTGCATTGTTCCTTGTGTCTGGCTTCAAACGGGCACGATTCAGCTTGTCTCTGTCAGGCCTGCATGTTTTAAATGATCGAAAATTATCACGATCTGCAGCAAGCGGCCTACTTTCCTTCCCACGGGAATTAAAGTCTTTATCCCAATCCTTTTCCCTGTTCCTTCCAAAGTTTGCGTAGCCTCTTGATTTCCCCATACCATCCCGGTCAGGCCGTCGGGATCCATTAGAGCCTGAATTCTTCCGTGATGAAGACTGCCGCGAATTATCATGCCCAGATGAATGTTTTCTTGATGAACCACCACCCTTAACTTGATTACCTAAAGCATGCAATAAATAATTACCAACAGAACAACAGATAGCTTAGTTTTGCAAAACACAATAAAATGACGCTTATGTTTGATTCAGATGCATTACACTAACTAGCTTACTCAAGTCCAAAACAATTCCTCATAATGGAGATTCGATGTTTGTTTGCACCTCAGTAAGAATTTACTCAAAAGTACAGAGGCGACAATTACATATCTGAGAAGTCCAGAAAATTGAAAGATCCAAGGATGCAACAACATAAAAGGTCAGACCACTGCACGATCCATATAAATGATCACACCACGACCAACCATTGATATGCAGGCCACAACCCATTGCAACAATAGCATGACCCAAGCAATTTCATGAATGTAACAGCCAATTGCACGTACAACCCAAAAGCACAGTGCAGCATAAATTTCTGTCCAAGAAGTATTATATTTGTTATAAAGTTCTTGTTTGCAAACATATTTTATTTATGCTTTTTCCTCTAGTCATCTTATGCATAATGTGCACAAAAAAAAAACTATTTGTATTAGGTATGTTGATTGATGGAATTAATCCTATTAGAGGGATGTAGCTGATAATCGCATTATATATGTCATCCACAACACATCAACACCTCCTTTAGGTAGGTTAGCTAAAAGCCCAGAACTGCTCCCTTTTTGTTTACCAAAGCCATGTTAAGCACTAAGGTATAGAAGTTAAATTCATTTATCTTCAGTGCAATCAATTTATACCACATTACCATTTAAATCACATTTTTGTTTAGCATTACTTTGGAACAAACTAAAACAATACACAAATTCCTAAAATGGTTCCCATGTTTGCTCCACCTCCATCTCAACCATCTGGTCCATCTAAGAAACCACATTCCAGAAAAAACAATATCTACATTCCCATCATCCAGGGCATTAACTCCAGAAACCGGCTCCAAATTGTGCAGCATTAAGTCTAAAATAGTCCTAATAAATTGCTGCGGGTATCATCTTCGCATTACATAAACAATGCTAACGTAATAGCCTATGAGGTGGTTTCCCGCTAGAAGCATTATTCATCAGGACAAATACATGCAAAGCACATGCATGGACCAAACACGCCAATTTTGCCGCCATTAGACATCTCAACCTATATAAAACTCAAACCTAGCAACCCCAACGAGGCACTGCATTGCTCATTGATCTACCGCATATCGCCACAATGCATTGGACTAAAACAGAAACAAATCGGTAAGGCCAGTGGAGTTAACCTGGTTGGGAGGCGGGCGCAGCAAAGATGCTCGCACCAACAGCAGCCTTGACGCCCCCCTGCATCAGCCATTGCGGCTTGAACGCAAGCTCATCCTGCTCCATGTCCATGGGCACCACTCAGCGTCCACCCACCGGCCGCGGTTGAGAGGCCGGGCCAGGGGCGGACCTGACACACGGCATGGGGGTTCAATGGAACACCCCAAAATCACCGCGGGATCGCCGCCCCGGGTGAAGGAAAAATAAAGGAACGCACTGCAAGCCGACCACCCTCAGGTAGATTCCTCCTGCGCGGCAGAGAAGGCTTGAACCTGATGGAACCACAGTGAGACGAGAAGATTGGATTAGATTAGATTACTAGATAACATTAGCAGGTAAGGTCCTACGCAGCAAACGAACCCAGTCACAGTACCAGGGCAGTGGATGAGGACGACGCCTCCCGTCGCAAGGTGAATGAGGGGCCCGGTCCGTGGGCCGCGTCGGTCACCGGCCAGCCGGCGGCGAGGCCGCCGACGGCGGGCTCAGGAGAATTGGAGGAGGCGGCGGCGGCGGCGGCGGCGGTGGAAAGAAGAAACACCTCGGCCGGATTAAACCCCTCGACTTCCTTCCAGATAGGCCTAGGTCTAGATTAGGACCACGCGACACTCGCGCCCCACAACGACGGCCGCCTCCGCCTGGACAACCTCGAGCAATCCAGGGCGAGGGGCGCAGGGAAAAAAATCAGGAGGTTGGAGGACGCAGACGGCGGCTGCGGCGGCGAGATTGGACGCGCGGTTCGTCTGGGTCGAGGTCGGTTGCGCTGCGTGGCGTCGCCTGCCCTCGTCGAATTCGTGCGGTGCGGGGTGGGAGGGGAACAGAAAGAGGCGATGGATTTTGCGAACAAAAAGGAATTGCGATATATTAATCCGGGGGTTTTATAGGATTTGGCAAAGATGGGGTCACGCCTGATCTTCGATTGGTCTCGACGGGAGAAACGGACTCTGCATCTCTTCTCTCTCTCTCTCTCTCTAGTTTTTTTTCTTTCACCCTAAAAATTTGTATTTTTTTAAGGAAAACAATTGTTTTTTAAGAGACACTCTCCTAGTACTTTCTATACGTGCAATTCAAGTCGAACCAAAAATACCCTAGCATGTGTCTAGTATATCGGCATAAACTTTTGCTTTTGCTATTGCCAAAAAAAGAAAGAGCTAATGCATCGGAAAAACGTAGATGCAAAAGTAGGACTCATGAAACAAAATTTTTGTGCACCCTAATGTATGGAAATATTTTATGTGAAGATTTATTTTTTTGGTTCATAAATGACATACAAGTTTAGCAATCATTTTAGGGTAGAACGTTTTCACTTTTTACCTTGAAACGAACCAAAAAAACTTTATGTGTAAAATTGATAAGATTGGCTAAAAAGATCTCGCAGAAACTATGCCAAAAATCGATTATAGTTTCAGGCTACTAGGCGGAGTAATTGCATGTTTGTTCTTTTTCTTTAACTAGATATATTTGTTCAACGTCATTTTAAAAATGAATATAATGTTTTATCTCTATTGCTGCATATTCAGAAAAAACTTAGGTGAAAACAAATTTAATTTTAACTTTAAAAAGGATTATAGTTATATTTCAAAATATCATTTACATAAAAAAAGTGATTACATACAGATCGATCCAGTCTAATCTAAATAAACCAAGATCTCGATGTACCTTGAGAAAAATTTCCATGTACATCCTCTCTTCTTCCTCGTTGCACTTACTCATGCTCGTATTAGATTTCACACCACCACTTCTATCAGGGTCTCCTGACTCTATATGCAGTTCTGCCTCTCACATCAACAATATATAGAGGTAGAATAATGATAATATATAGATCGAACAATAATATTAAATTTATAAAAAATGTAAAAGACAACGATTATATATTGGTAGGATAAAATATTTGAAATCATCTAAAATAGGAAACAAACATATAACACACTTGAACTGAGCTCAGCAAAGAAAAAGGAAAAAATAGACAACAAAATGAAAAAAAAAAACAGTCCAAACATTATATAGAAACAAAGAAACGAAAAAGCAGCTAAAAAAAAAAAGCCACCAGACGCCCAAGCCCAACGCAGGTCACACATCACGCGGGGGGTACGACTGAGCGGACCCGATGAATCCCGGCGCAGCGATGCGCGAGGGCAATCACTGACTCACACCCTTTCCTCTTCCCTTTACCCGTATTCCATTTCCATCCCAAACCCAGCGCCTCCAACCTAACCCTGCTCGTCGTCTCATTCTCCGGCCCGGCGAGGACGCCGGCTAAATCCTGCTCCTTTAGCCGTCCTCCTCCTCCCCTCTACTGGGCGGGGACGCGCGGCCAGAACGGGGCACAACTGCACAAGCCTGCCACCTTGGCTTGTGTTTGCCCTACTCGTCCAGCTTCGACGAAGGTGAGAGCTGACCTCCCGTCCCAACTCCTCGAATCCTCCTCCCTCCTTGTGTAGTTGAGATTTAGGTTGGTTGTAGCGGGGATGGGTCGATTCCAGCCCGGGGGCCGAAGAAGGTTTTGCCCGTGGATGGGGGGACGGCGAGATTTCATCTCCATCGACGATGGGGATGGGATGTGGCTGCTTCTGGCGAACGTGGAGCCGGAGATCTCAATGGAGAGGGAGGAGCTTTTCTTTCCGTTGGCTTTAGGTATGGCGGCTGCCCTACTTCGCCCTATTCGTCAGTCTGCCTCTGATTGACTTAGTTTGAGCTGCGGTGAAGTATCCACTCTGATGAGATCTGGCATATGTTGTTTGTTCGGGGGAAATGCTGGGTTTTGTCTTGTTGTTTGCATCCCATATGTACTGTGTTTCAACTTAGTATGTAGGGTTTCACTTTGGTCCTTAGAGCATCCTCAGCGTGTGCCAAAATCGAACTGTGATGGAGAGAAATCGGACCAAGCACATTGGAGCATTCGAACTGTTGGTGCCAAAATCGACTTCCAAACTCTGTTCCATTCAAGTGAATAAAAAATAGCTTGCACTTTGCATGAACGGCTGTTGCCCAACAACTGCTCATGCCAACCGTTTCCGTTCAGCCAGAGTCAATGCATGCCTGCTGAACAGAGTATTTTTAGTTGGCCGTGGGACTCACACATTGGATCCATCGAACCTTTAAAACGATAAACAATAACCAAACTTAGCTGGTTTGGTTTGACGCAGCACTGCAGGTGCTCTAAGAGCATTGATTCTGTGGTAGAAGTTTATTGCAATCTAGTAGCCTGAAGGATGAAAGACAGATCTGGTGCAGCGGTTAAGTCACACCACTTGTGTCAAGAGGTCCTGGGTTCGACGCAGCCTCTCTACATTGATTTGTAGGGTTAAGGCTTGCCTCCTGTAATCCTTCCACAGACACTCCTTGTGTGGGAGCTTCCAGCAAAGGATGGAACCTATGGAGCAATTAGTGTTGCTAATCAATCCAACAAATGGACTTCTTCTCAGCTCTCACTCGACCTGAATACTGCCTCCACAAAAAAATTCATGTGGTCAAAAGGGTTCTTTTTTACCCGTGAAGTTTTTGTACGTTTACGTTTCATATATTTCATTTTCTCAGATAAGTAGTGATAAGAGTAAGACAAGCTAAATAATTGATGGCACCAAGAATGAAACATATTGTTTTTCAGGTACCTGGTGTACCCTGTTAATTTTGTAACAAAACTGTGGACAAGACATTTATTTTCTTTGTGTGCCTGTACTATTTGATTTGACTTTATGTTAATATGTTAGTAGAACTGTAACTGTAATATGTTTGTAAAAACCAAGTATTTTAATGTGTTTGATTTAACTTTGAAACATGAATATATATGTATGTCTACTTCTCCAGTGGACTGGATTCAACATATTGTTTTATCTGCACTTGCGATGTAAGCTTAGCCAGTATTATCTAAAAGAATGTAACATGTATCGCTGCCTTCTTAGTGTAGCTTGAAATCAGAATCAGTTTATGCTTTTGCTTTAACTTGTAGCATTATTTTAAGTTTTAACCATTCATGTGATTGTCCAATAATATCGATATAATGCTCTGTATCTACATTAGATAAGCAGTGATATATTGACAAAAAGATAAGTGGCAGCAGCTGCGTGTCATGCTTGATGCTTCTCATCTTGCCATATTGGTCAAATGGAAGGGAATGATTGTGAGAACAATCACCAGGTTTACATTAAATAGGAGCCTATGAGTTACAAACGTTTCCTAGAAACTTGTAGATAGAGTATTATATCGTTAACTGAATTTGTTTGTAGCCAATGTTTGGAAACTCTAGAGGCTGTTCCGTTGCTAACAGGTAGTGTTTACTTTCCTAACTATATTTCATTTGTGATTCCTGCAGTTTCCTGGCACAGCCAATTTTTGAAGAGATGGCGAGATCACCAAGAGCCAGAAACCTCCAAGCTCGTGAACGGAGATCAGTTTCTGTACCCTCATGCTGCTGGAAGAAAAAAGGAACAGGAAGAGAAAATGATATTTTGTTGACCTCTGAAAAAAAAGAATGGAAAGGTGCCACTTGCCCAGTTTGCTTGGAGCATCCACATGATGCTGTTCTCCTCCTATGTACTTCTCACCACAAGGGCTGCCGAGCATATATGTGTGGTACTGACTACCATCACTCTAACTGTCTTGAGCACTTCAAAGAAGCTTATGCGAAGGAAAAATTGGCTCTTGGTTCTTCAACAGAGTCTGCACCTGACCTTCCTTTAACCTCGAGCACAGAGCTGGCAAGCAAGCAGCCATGTGTTATGGAACTTGCTTGTCCTCTCTGCCGTGGAGAGGTGAAAGGATGGACTGTGGTTGAACCAGCTCGTCATTATTTGAACCGGAAGAGGAGAAACTGTGTTCATGATGGCTGCTCCTTCATCGGCTCATATAAGGAACTTTGCAAGCATGTGAAGTCCAAGCACCCTTCAGCAAAACCTCGCGAAGTTGATCCTGCAGTCGCAGATGAGTGGAAGAAGTTTGAATGTGAGAGAGAGCGTGAGGATGCAATCAGCACTATAAGGGCAATGAATCCTGGAGCTGTGATCATGGGAGATTATGTCCTTGAGTTGAATGGTGGCAACAATCGTTTGCAGCTTGATGGTGATGAAATTGACATGGAGGAAAGACTCAACTTCTTGGCATCCTTGGATCGCACTCTGAATGAGAGAATTGACTTGTATGATTCTTCAGATGATGGCTTGGGTGAGGGCTTTGACTTCTTGGCGTCCTTGTTTGCCCGGGGCAGGAGAATCTCTACTGGAGGAGGTTCATACAGGGTCAATAGAAGGCATAGGGAGAGGCCTAGGCGTCACTACTCAGCTAACTCTATTGATACTTCCGATATTCAGCATGATTCAGTTGACACTCAGATGGGACAGCAGACTGGTTCTGTTCGGGCTGTAGGCAGAACTTCACGGCAGCAACATCCTGTGGTAGCTCGGATAAGGACAGCACGCGGAGACTGAAAAACGAGATCATGGGGTTTGTTCATGTTATCCACCTGCAAGGGATGCAGAATAATATACCACGGTAGCTGCTGCTTGGTGGTCAGAGGTCAGGCAGATTCTTCATTTCCTTTCGTATCATTTGCTGAGATGGCAGCAGTGAATATCGATTGGATGGAGCTCGCTGTTAGGCAGACGCCAATGCCTGTATGTTGTGCTCCGCAATTTGCATACAGTTTTTGGGCTAAAACAGTGCTGTATTTATGCTGCTGCCTTGCATGGATTTTGTGAATGCACTTCCCAGAGCTTCCTTCCCTTTCTGATGATGGAAGTGAACTACAGACAGTTAATTATTTTCGCAGCAATTGCTGTTTCAAAGCTAGACATCCTCATTATGGACAAATATGAATTACTGCTTATGTTGGTACCTTTAATATTTCTGTATAAACGTGTTCTGCTGTGCTGGATGGTTCGGGTTAGCTTGTTTGTGAGGTTTTAATTTGCGTGGTTACATCTCGTGGTGAGGGTGTGCGCTCGAAGATTGTTTTCGTTGTTTTGAGCCTGTTTGCTCGAGGATTGTATGTCTTGTGACTGATTCCGTCGGAGGAAAAGATCGAATAAGAAACAGTGCAGCAATTAGCTCTTTTAATTATTTCTATATTGGGAAAAGGAATTATATTAATTTTGTAGGTGAATAAAACTTCAATTTACAAGCATCTGAGAAACGAAGTAGTAGTATGTCTAGATGTTGATCTATCGTCATAGTATTCACGTGGTCGGGTGCGGTTGCCTTGGAGCGGAAAAGGCGTGACAGGGATGGCTGCCGTTCGTTTGCAAATTACTAAGGAGGTTGTTAATGAGTATATTTAATAAATATAAAAACACAATTCAATGGACTACTAGTACTCCCAAATGAATCTACAGAATGCAAATCCCAGAATCTAAAGAGGGGGTAAAGAAAAAGGAGGCAAGCACGATTACATTGCTCTACGCATTCTTGATAGGAAAATTAAAGAAGCAGCAGTGCTCTGAACTGTGCGCACTCAATTTGTACATCCGTAGGCCGTAGTAGCGATGACGAAGCCCCTGCATCAAGAAAGCCTGAGCAGGCAAACAGTTCATGAGATACCGACCGTCTTCCCGAGCAGCCACATGACGAGCGAGAACTCGATCATGAAGAGCGCGTGGAGCCACGATCGGTCCACCACGAAGCCGTACACCGTTATGCCGGCCCGGTTGTTCTCCAGGTACGTCACTGACGAGAAAGGCAAAGGGCATCAAGCCGTCAGATTTCAGAAGCAGCAACACATGGCCAGGCCAGGCGATCAAGAGCAACGGAGGAGTAGTTGGAAAGATGTTGTGGGTGCTTACCCAGCGCCTGGCGCTTCTGGAAGCATATGTTGTTGGCCTGGAACGGGACGTACTTGGGATCATCGATGGAGGAGGAGGTCTCGCTCCTGCTGTCGTAGTCGTCGTCGGTGCCGGACTCGTCGCCGGCGGCCAGGCGGTAGGCGTTCGCCGGCGCCATGTAGCCCGCGGTGGGGGGCAGGTCCGGGTCCGGGTTCTCCTGGTCGTTGTCGAAGGCGTGGACGGTGGCGTCGGCGTGCCACGCCGCGGCCACGCTCGTGATGGCCTGCGTCTTGTGCGTGATCTTCGCCGCGCTGTGCAGGCACATCAGCAGACCCACCACCAGGCTCAGCGACGTCAGCTGCAACGCAACGCAACATGAACATTGTAAAAATGACCTGAAGAAACAGAGGAGAGGGCGTGTTAAATTTTACTCACCGCGAGCTCTCCGGAGGTGGCGAGATCGACCGTGGCGTGCGGCCTGGTGGTGGCGAGGAGCGCGGCGAACTGGGTGGCGGAGACGAGGACGAGGCTGCAGATTATGAACTTGCGGTAGCGGTGGCTGATCTTCCTGAGCTGCTCCCTGATCCGGCGATGATGCACCAGCACGGTGGCGACGTCGGCGAACCTGCCGAACTCCCGCGCGAAGCCAACCATCCGGAGAATCTGGAGGTAGCAGATGATCCGGAAGATGATGCAGACCATGAAGAAGAGCGCGGTGCGGTACACCCAGGACGCGACGTCGACGGCGCACGCCGCGGCGGCCCACCACGGCGAAGGGAACGCGGGCGCGGCGGTGGCGTACCAGTAGGCCTCGTAGGCGGCGTCGGCGAGGGAGCAGGGGAGCACGAAGCCGGCGAGGACGCGGAAGGAGCTGTTGAGCTGCGCGGCGTAGCCGGCCTGCACGTCCTCGGAGTCGCGGCGGAGGCTGTCGAGGTAGAGCAGGCGCCGCATGCCCCGGGCGCGGCCGAGGAGCCTGCCGAGGCAGAGGAACGCGAGCGCGGCGGCCAGGGTCAGCGAGACCTGGACCTGGCCGTCGAAGGGCCGCGGCGACGCGGCGTCCGGGGTGGCGGCGAGGCGGAGCGCCGACGGCGCGGCCACGGCGAGGAGGAGGAACACGGCCCACGACGCGGCGGAGCGCGCCGGGGAGGAGTGGTCGACGCAGAGCCAGAGCAGGCAGGCGCGGAAGCTGCGGAGCTCGTCCCGCGGGTTCGACGCGCACCGCGCGTACTTCCGCGACGCCAGCAGCGGTGACGCCGACGCCGGCGACGCGTCCGCCATCGTCGATCGCCTCTCTCTCTCTCTCTCTCTGTCGCTCGCTTGCTTTCTTGGCTGGGCGGCAGTGTCGGGACTGTGGCGTGTGGTGTGGGCTCTGTCTGGCTGCGCGTGGACCCAGAAGTCGGCGGACGGAGAGGTGCGCACGCCGCGCTGCGATCCCGGCGGACGGGACGAAGACAGATGGCGGCTGTCTCTCGCGGATTGCCGGGTTCGTAAAGAGGAAGTGACGCGTCACTTGCTGACACGTGACATTAGTACAGCTGGACTTCTTGCGGTCCGGTGAGAGGCTGACAGCTCTGTGTGTAACTAACTGCTCCTTTGTGCCGCTATTGTGAAGTCACTGAATTGTGATGGAAGTCATGGATTAAAAAAAAAAGAAAATCAGATTTCCCATTTTGAGTTTTATAATACAGTATCAAATTGCTATTTTCCTACGATTTTTCCTTTTTTAAATACCAAAGTTGATGGTATCTCATTCCTCAAAAGAAAAAAAAAAGTTGAGTGACAGAAACCAGTCTCTAATTAAACAAACCTCATCTATTTTTATTTACAACCCAGGTTTTAAGGAATCAGAGGATCCAAGTAGGACCTTGATCAAGTTGATATTGGTTTCTTTTTGAGTTTGGAATTGGGGTTCCCAGGAAATGTCACAATCAGCCGTGGATGATTAAGGAGTTCCCTTCCTGCTGACTGTATTCTTCAACTACTAAGAGTAGTGCAGACATAGTACATCCTCCATGTCATGTGCCACCGCCGTTCTACATGGATCTCTGATCTCACTAACATGCATGTTCCTCCCAAAGATCCTGTGTGAAATTAACGAATGCGAAAGCCTGGACGCAACATGGATGACACCGATGGAGATGGAACTGATACCATGATTGGCTTACCTTTTGCGACGTGTCTCAGATTAATTAATACAACCCAGTTTAATAATTCCTCGACTGATCTTACCCGGGCAATGATTGGTGGTCTGGGCCGATGACTCACGCTTAGTTGTTGTTAGGGACACACCTGGTGTTTGTCGCAATCTTAACTGCGATCGTGCCAGCATATTGTTGTATTATTCTTCTATCGTCGAGAGCTCGCGGGCAGCAATAATGCACATAGCTTCTTCCACGCGGATGAATCCGAGGTGCACGCCTCAGCTCTGAGAGCGAGTATGATTCAGATAGATGTTACTCCATTCGTTCTATTTTTTTTGTCGTCGTTTACTTTAATCAATAATTTTAATTATTCATCTTATTTAAAATTTATTTTGAATGTATAAATTTTATCATGTTTTAAATTTTTTTAATAATAATCATAACTAAACATATGATATTTTTTTATTTTTTCGAATATAAGAATGTTTGAGTCATTTGGTGGTAGAGACTTGTAATGTTTTACTTGCTTGATTGTTCGGCACCATCACCGTGATGTACGCGTGTTGGCCATGTGGGCATTCTTCGCTTTGTTTGGACGTCGTCTGCTTTTTATGGTCAAATAAGAAAGAAGTCGCCACTTACTGTCCAGGTTTCCACCATCAATAAAACAACACAGCACAAGACAAGGGTACATATTGAGTTTCATGCACCTAACCAGTTCATCCAAAAGTCTAAGCTAATTTTAAAGGAGGACAATCCACTTATACTTCAACACTTCTTCTGTGGAATATTGGAGTGGAGGACTTAAAATGCGGAAAATTGCCTCTGCCAGGATTCGAACTCGAGACCTCTGGCTCTGATACCATATTGAGTTTCATGCACCTAACCAGTTCACCCAAAAGTCTAAACTGATGGGGAAAGGAGTGCAATCCACTTATACTTCAACAGTACACAATGCAAGGAGTGTAAAATTTCCACGCATGCATATGCATCCACCGCGCGTTCATCATCTCTCAAATCGACGAACCACAAATTAAATTCAGCAACAAGCGTACGTCCAGTGTGTCTTCCAACCGAAATGACACATTTGGTTTTGTGTTTCCTAATTAAGAAGCGGAAGCTGTGGAATGCTGATCATCAGTCGTCGTTGTCGTCGCTGGCCCTGACCCGGAGTCTTGCGGAGACGACGGTGGCGAGGAGGGACAGTAGCATGCCGACGAGGAGCAAGACGATGGCGACGCCGCCCCTGTGGAGGAAGCTGTTGAGATCGTCCTTGCTGCCGGCGTCGTCACGCGACGAATCCGTCGCGTGGTTGATGACCTGCAGGACGTCGTCGGTGGCGCCGAACCCCGCGCCGACGCCGCTGGCCAACAGGGCGGTGACCGCCTGCATGCGACGTGCAGCAGGATATACTTACGTATGTATGCTGATGCATGCATGCTGCCTCTGCAAACGAAGACACAAATACGTAGTAGGTAGTAGTATAATATGTTAATATACGAACGTACCACGTCGGTGTACATGCTGACGTCGAGGACGAGGACGCTGGCCGTCGTGCGCTTGCTCTTGCAGAGGAGGTAGACCGCGACGGCGGGGACCTGCAGCGCGCTGGCCGCCATCCCGATCACCGCCGTGGCCACCGCGTACGTGTAGCCCTGGAGCTCGTTGAAGTTGTGCAAGAGGCTGTAGTCGAGCCTGGTGTGGTTGGCGAACTTGAGGTGCACGGAGACGGCGAGCATGGCGATCATCAGCAGCCGCGCGACGAGGCCGGCGCCGACCCAACCGTTCCGAGATAGCGCCACCATTCTCTCTCTTTATATTACTAGCTGCGTGCTGCTGCTCTTCTCTCTGTGTTCGCATGCAGTACACGGACGATGTGGTGATTTGATCAGGCGTGAGAGTATTTGTAGTTCCAGTGGTGACAGCTGTCACTGAAAGGGCTTACAATCGAGACCATGACCCTGGTGTCAGTCAAGCGTTTGCCTTCTTTGGTTCTAACGCCGCCGGCCGGCTCCCGGCGCTGCTTCCTTCCAATTCCAACAAAAACCGCGGACACGGCACACGGCAAAGGAGACGGACAAAACTATTTCTGGAAAGTTCGTCATATAACCAACCCCCCACCCCCGCCACACACACCCACACCATATGCGCGTGTTGCTGCGCATGCATGCCCCTATTATTGCTCGATGTGGTGCGCAACAGCAAGAGATGACGGATGATATCAAATTCCCACTATATATGTCACAGCCATATGGATTTTGTAGCCTAGTTTGCGCACAACAACATCGAGGGTTCGATATGAATCCGAGGGTTCCAAAACCTTTTCTAAATATAAAGTGGAGTACACGGACCGTACTTGAACTTATCTGTATTATCCGTAGCTTCAATATACGTACGTAGTGTCTCCGTCATAGCCCCTTTTTCAATATGTACTTTAATTGTTCAAGTTGGACTTCAAAAATTTATTCCCACTAGCGCATCGTTTGTTGTGTGGTGGATTCTTCCACGGTAAATTTCGTGGAAGAAATATGCCAAGCGCGATATTTAGTTTCATTAAAGTCACGAAAAATACATTAATGCTAATTAAAGTCATGCATACTATGATTGAGTAAACAAGTTAGTAAGTTTGGAGACTTCTTAGAGTGGTGTCTGACAAGTTTGAGGACTTGGATGTGTAAATTATGAGTCTTGAGGATCGGAAAATATGTAAATTGAGGGTTGAGGACCTATCTGATATCTTTAAATTAGTTCAAGGACCAACAGTTCATTTCAGTACATACATAAATCGACCACAACACGAACAATACCGTAAATGACAACTTAATTTACTGTTATCCAACTTTACTATATCCATTTAGATCCAAAACCATTTTCTTCACTTGCTAACGGAAGTCGAGGACGGCAGATCGAGGTAACGCTCTTGCGGAGCAATGATTGTTGATTAATTTTAGCCACTAATTATGTTTGGCACCATCCTCGTGAACGCAACGAGGTTGCCATGATGCGGTTATTGCACAAAAGAGAATGGCCCTTGACGAGAAAGCAGTAAACTTCGAAGACGACGACCAACGTGAAACCGTAGAGGTGAGAACAGTGAACCGGGCATAATCCCTGTTAGTCTGAACGCTGCAATATGGCAAAAAAAGAGAAGAGAATAGCCACTAACAAAGAGGAAAATGTAAAAATCGTGGTCGGCAGGATTCGAACCTGCGCGGGCAAAGCCCACATGATTTCTAGTCATGCCCGATAACCACTCCGGCACGACCACTGTTTGGCTTAATTTCAAACGAATATTGTTCCAGTCGATCGATGGGTTGGCCTTGGACCCTTGGTTTCTTTTCTTCACGACCTTTGCCTCGTTCTCGTTCAGAACTTCGTCTCAACAAAGCAGACAGGGGCCGGCCAATCACCCATGACGAAGTTCGTTCAACCTACCTTCGCGGGCTGGGCCTCTTCCGCCTCCAAGCCGGCCCACTGCGTCGGACGACACCTTTCCTTCGTTCGCTTCCTCCAGCACGCCCACCGAGGCGGGTCGACGGTTTGCCCCCGCGGGCCGCGGCCGCTTCATCTCCGCCGCGCGCTCTCCGGCGTCTTCGTCGTAGGCGCCCGTACCCGCCTCGTCTTTTTCCTTGCCGCAGGTATGCTTCCGCTACTCTGGCTCCTTCCCATGTCCGTATTTCTTCCAGCCCGGCTTTGGTGAGTGGGACCTGGCTTAAATTTGAACGAATACTATTCCCATCCCCGTCCGCTCCACGGGATAGTTGGAGACGGAATGTGGGATTTGGCGGGCTTCCGGTTCACCTCCCCTAATGGGTAGGTTGACCACCGTACTGCCTGTTTTGTTGGGGATTTTTTTTCGGAGCTTTCGAGTCCGGCTTGGTTGGAGACTGATTTGTTGGGGAAATATTTTTTCATGCTGCACCGTACTGTCTGATATCCGCACATACGATAAGTTTCTGTACTTGCACTGTATTTTATACCTTGGCCTCATTGATAGACAGAAAACAGGGTCTTCTTTCTTTGGAGAGGTGTGCTATATTGTAACGTAGCATGATTTTAACATCCTGAACTCAGGCTTGTGGGGAGTTACAAATGGACTTTTCTAAAGGAGAATATGGTATATAACCAATTCAAAGTTGGTAAGATCACACATTCGAAACCTTGATGATGGTTTGTAGCCTATTCAAAGTTTTCAGCTCCCCACGACCCAGTGTGGCAGTATCTGACCATTCTCCTTCAGAATTGGGAAACAAAAAAAAAACTATGAGTATATAAATGCACAAGAAAAATACTACTCAGAAACTATTTTATTGTAATAATTGATTGAATGAAGGGTAACTGCAAATAAACAGACAAAACAGTGAAAGTACTATTTTCTTTTGTGTCTGCACGAGGTATCAATTCATCGTATGAATGCAGAAGAGACTTCTACAACATAATCATGAAAAACAGTAATTCAATGCTGCTTAACACATAATAAGAATTCTTATGGTCTTTATTTCCTCCTTTGATGAAAGATGCGGTCACCTGGAGAAAAACAAAAATATATATCATATTATAATTATATGAGCTACAAAATGTATACCTTATTATATTATACCTATATGAGGAGGAAAAAAAAATCTTGTCATGCTTTCAGCTGAGTTCAACCATGCCCGGAACCAAACTGTCTTGGTTAGAACATTTTGGTGATTTAATTAGTTCACTAACTTCTCTGTCATATCAGTTTCAGACATGTAGGCTATCAAGAGACATTGGTCCTTTTATTTATATCCTAGACTCTGCCAATCAACCATTTGCTGTATACTAATGGCAAATATGTTGTCAAACAATATAGTACACGTATTACTGGTTCTATTGTCAAAAAGAGCTATTGCTGAAGTTTACTGAAAGCAATGTGTGTGTTTATTAAAGTTTGCAGCCTTGAGAGAAAGCCTTTGCTCAATTTTCCTTTCGCGAGTACAACAGACAGAATCCTTGTGTGCTTCTAATCTAACATCCTAATAATTCAGTAAGGCCTTCTGTACTATCTTTCCCTAAAAAAAGTTAAGCATACTAATAATGAGATTAATATGTAATGATTAGGTCATCTTGACTTGACACGTGTCTCCTGGATGATTGATGTCGATATGATTAAACTTGATGCAACATATATTGCCAGAATTCCAAGATCTTCTGTTGACCCGAGTAACTGCTGGAAGATTCAGCTCCAATGGATCCTTATATGTCATTATGATTTTATTAAAATTTGAGGTTTTTCGCTTATGTATGGTGAATATAACTTGTCTGCCAGATTAGTAGTGTTAACTGGAGCCCTACCAAGTTTGAAGGTATGTTTCTTTAGTCCACACATCCTAAACTTCATAGTATAAAGTTTCATTGCAGGTTCAACTGGGTTTGGCACAATCATCGAACCACTGTTCTTCATAAGTATGGACATATGGAACTATTTATCCATTTTTTGTCCAGACACTAAGCACCATTTTCTTGCATCATACCTCACGGAAAACGTTATCTATTGTCTAGAGTCTATCAGCTTAGCTAACTGCATCGAAATTTTGACATTAGACGCAGCCATACCTTACCTCATTCGGATCCTTTGTGTAATGTGATACCCAATAGGCATTCCTCCCTTGTTTCTAAATGGGCGATATAACTTGTAAAGCGGTTTTTCAACTGGGCTTCTTCTGAATAGAAAAGAAAAATACTAGTACTCTGCATCATTGCTTGTACGGTTTAATGAGAGTTAGAATATTAGACAACAAAAGTATGTTCAGCTATGCCTTTTCAATAAAAGGAAAAATAGCTCAATAATTTGTTTTCTGTTTCAAGTTTTCTTTCCTTTCAAGAATCATGATTATCAGTTGACATGTTTCATTGCACTTTGTTGAAAATGTTAAGAGTGTCTTAATAAGTTAGTTATGAGGGCTCCACTTACTAGGAATAGAATAAAAGCTTTTTCTAGTTGCTTAATTTTGTAAAATCTGCTATATCCCAGAGGAGGAAAATACTAATAAGAAAATACAGTTTGCTCCCAGCTGCTGCTAGCCCCAGCAATTAGCTGTTTGTAGGAACTTGGTGTTCTCATTTGTAGTTTGTAAGTGGCGCGAATGTGGACTAAAGCTATTTGGGGGCGGTGTTCATGTTGCACTTTACAACTCTTCTTTTTCTTTTTTTAAATGAAATGGTACACACTGTCCTGTATAAATATTTTGTTCGGTCAATGGTCAACCCTATAATTAGCCTATCACTACTATATATTGTTGCTCGTGGCTTCGTCTTTTGCTCATTACTCATACCCTTCCCTATTCGTTACATGGAGCTCAAGCTTTGTCTAGGGGATTCTTCAGCTCCAGCGAAGGAAACTTTCACTACTGTGCTGACATCTGCTCCTGCAGGCAACATAGAAGGCCATGAGCTTGTTCTAGAGCTGGGAGCAGGTACTGCTAAAAGAGCTGAACAAGACAATCAGAAGACATACATGCAACCGGGAGAAGACGATGAAGCAAACTCTCAACGCAAGTCACTTGTCAGGCTGAGCCTAAGCTGCCCCCTGCTACCTGCCTCTGTAGATGCAGGTAAATGATAAGTATATATACAAACTAGCGATGTTGGTTACATGGTTGATTGGTTCTAATTCCCAAATAGGTAGCCAGGTAGGCACCTATAATATAGCCATGGTTAAGTACATAATAGCTTTAGAGCATGCATCTCCTTCGTTGATTGTGATGACTCTTTTCTGTATAGGGAGTGTGAATTCAGTGGTCTCTGTACAAGGATTTGACGTGAACAATGTTCCAGAGGATGAAGATGAGGCAAAATTGAGGTCGTCGTCGACATCATCCTTGCAGGTGGAGGTTCCTTTTTGTCATACAGCTGATCAGGACGTTGCAGAGGATGAGGAGAATGGTGGTGGGGTTGACGGGGGAGTAAGGAAGAAGCTGAGGCTGTCAAAAGACCAGTCTGCGTTCCTTGAGGAAAGCTTCAAGGAGCACAGCACCCTGACCCCGGTATGTGTCCTGTCTTTTTCTAACAAATTCAGCATAAATCAGAAGTTAGTTATAGTATAGAAGCTCTATGGTTGATAGGAGTTTATTTTATTTTTTTAGACTAAGAATTGTAGTTGTATATGCTACATATTGTATTTGTACTCATTACACGAACATCAAGAAATCAGAACCAGTTATTTGCAGGCCATAAATACCACCTTTTTGAAACTGATGTCCTTGGCGGGAACCAAGGGGCAGGTCGCTCGTGCTTGAACACACATGCATGCAAGCACAAGCACAATCATGTGCAAAAGTGCGAAATAGTCCTTGCTGATGGACATGTTTTTTCCCGTTAGTTCTAACAAAACGTCTGTTTCACTATAAGATATGTATTGTGAATCAAAGGCGTAAATGTTAAGAATCGTGATGAAATCAAAGAGACCAAATCGGTGTCACAATATGGTTAGGATATGGTTTGGTTGGTTTACCTGTTTTTCTTGAGAGCAAGCTATTAGACTCGACTAACAAGAAACTGTGTTGTCCTTTCTATATTGAGTGAGTTTGATGAAATTTTCTTTGGTCTAAGTACTGTTTTGTGGCGTACAGGAACAAAAAAGTGATTTGGCGAGTCGGCTCAACCTTCGACCACGCCAAGTGGAGGTCTGGTTTCAGAACAGAAGAGCTAGGTAATACTACTATGGCAATTGGCAAACACCTTTGTCTCTGATCTTGTCTCGAGTTCCAGTCTTCATACCTAAATTAAAGCAAGTGTGACGGTAATCTCAATTCCCTAAACTCTCATCGATCTAACAACCACATCCAATTCAACATCATCACAGGACTAAGCTAAAGCAAACCGAGGTGGACCGCGAATATCTGAAGCGCTGCTGCGCAACGTTAACACAGGAAAATCGGAGGCTCCAAAGAGAGGTGGCGGAGCTGCGCGCCTTACGTACCACCTACCCAATCTACAGCCACCAACTTGCGGGTGGTGCTCGAAGGTGCCCCTCGTGTGATAATAACAACGCAACACCGTACTCTGTCGTCACGGCCGTATCATCGTCGGTGGTGGCGGCGCCCCCGTCCATGACCACCTTGTTCGCCAGGCCTTACTCAGGGCCCTTCACCATTCACCCGGTGCTCCGCCCCCATCCATCGGCAACCTCGTGATCCATGAATAAGCTGATACTGATAAATTTGTACTGTGTACAGCTACATCTACCAAAATGATTGTTAGGGATGCAGTGTACTGTATAGTTGCTCATAAAAAAGAAGGCATAATACTTTGTAAAATGTAGCTGCAAATTAAGTAGACAGCATGACAATGACGTGTGTTATAGTTAGACCAGTAGATTTGGATTTTGTGTGGTTGCGTGATTGACCCTGGGAAGGTTGTCGTTGCACACCATGATATGGCTTGTAGAAGAATATCTCTCCCGGTATGGTAAAGTTGCTTTTTCAATTTGTTGGCCGGTGGGGCATATACTATTTTTTGTTGGAACATCTCATGAGTCATGACCTGTGACGCTGACGATGAGTATTATTCTCTTCTTGTCGAGGCTGACCCAGCTCTACGAATAAGATGGATCCGTCGAGCAGAACCGTATAATTGGTAGTACGTGTTAAACACTGACACCTCTATTGTTGTTGTTTCCCTCGTCGTTTTGCGTGAGTGTCTCCCGGATGATGTTGTCAAGTATTGATTATACTCTGCGTTTGTTGGATTTGAATAAGCTAATAATTAATAAGTAGCTCATGAAAGTGTCCGCTAAAGATCATTTTTGCAGCGAGTCTACAAGTAATAAATAAATGGAAAGATCATTTGCAATGACTTCAGTAACACGCCAAGCTTGATCAACATGACTTATATATATTTCTCACATTATTAGCACTAGTTTAGTGCAAGAAATGTGAAACGGAACACCTTTTTGAAATCTACTGGCGAACATGAATTGTTTACAAGTTTGAACAAAGCATGCACATGCATATCAGCATATGGATGTGTATGGTTCAGAAGAAGCGAATCATACTAATTCAGAGTTGCAGATACTATATTCATGTAAAGTTTCACGGTTACGTATAACGGGACAAGGTGTTACGGTGGCCAATGAGGAGTAACAGTTGACAAGATGCTGCGCGCGTGTGTCTACGTACACGTGGTGATGGATGACCAGCCAAAATACTAGCATATATTCGCCATCAGAGCTTGATTGGGTGCGCACGCATGGACGCGGACCGCGCCACTTGTTCACGCTCACAACCGCAAGGGCGGCGGTTGTCAGATGTCGTCAAAAAAAAATAAACATTGCCTACGACGATTGAAAGAATGATTACCCTAATGATAAATGTAGTAGCACACGTACGGAGTTTAATTAGTGCTTGAATCCAGGTGGATACGAACTACCACAAGAAACCTAATCAGGTCGAGCTTGAATTTGCCCACATCGCGATTAATCCAGGTACATAATTTTTTTTCGACTGAGTAAATTTTATTCTCAGTATATAGGATACACGATGAGTTAAAATTTTACATAAAAGATTCAATATGCATGACTATATTCTTTATCTACATCAGTTATTTTTGGACAAATTGTTCGATATTATGGGAGGTGTATGATATGGTGTTACCGGGTGTTGACGTGCGATGCGACGTGCAATAGCCCATGTGCCATCTACACTACAGTAGAGAGACAAGCTTGCCAACACGTTGAAAACAAATCGAAAGCGTACTTCATGCTTATCCAGGGTGTGGCGATCAGATCAATCATCAACAAATCAGATGTCACAACGAAAGCGCTGCATGTAGCTTATAGAGTTGTAGACTATAGTAGCTTAATTTGGTTTGCTTTTGCGCGCGTACGTCAATACATTATTCACATCGATTAATCGCAACGATTTGGGGGACATGTGCAAATTGAAAACAATCAGTACAGTATATTCCAGATAATAATTGACATTGAGAACGTAAACGGGAATTATTTGCGTGCTTGTCGCTCGCGCGGTCGCTCACGGACCGTCATTTGGCCCACTATTAGAGTAATGGGCCGTATAGATTGAAGGAAGCCCATTCTCCCGTGCTCGACCGGCCCACGTACACCAAGCAAGCCTCCTCGATGGAGAGCGGTTAAAGCGGGTGGGACGCCTCCTTTCCCGCGGGAACAGGCCGCTCCTCACCATTAGTCTAATCCCCCCTTTCTCTCTCTCTCTCTCTTCCTCTTCCACCGTCGGGCCAGGCCACCAACGCCGCCGCTGTTTTCCTCCGACGAGCGCGAGTTCTTTTGGGGAGGTAAGCTTCATTAATTGCTATACGATATCCACGTCTCCTTGAACTCTCGAGTAATTGTTTCTTATTAATTTGCTCCAACGGCCGGGTAGATCGGCAAATGATTATCATTTGAAAACGTGGTTGATCGCGTATATCCAAGTTGCGGCATGATCTGCTGACCGTCCCCCAAACCAACCCGCGCATCGTCGCCGTCTACTGCTCCGATCTCCGGCAAGGAGGAAGGAGGAGACGAACCAAAATGTCTTGCTGTGGAGGCGCCGAGGAGGACAGCTACGGCCCGCCGGCGAACCAGGCTGCGCCGCCGCCCAACGTCAACGCTCCCGGTACCCTGACCATCCCGCGCATTTCATCGATCAGTTTCCTCGTGCTTGGATCGATTGCATCGCACGTCACGTCGTCCTTGATGATCTCTGATTGCATTTTTGGATCAGGCAACAGAGGCGGTCCGCGTGGCCCCCGCGCGCCACGAACGGGAGGGCCGGCCAAGCCCGTCAACATCGACGTGCCGGCCATACCGTTCGACGAGCTCAAGAAGATCACCAACAACTTCAACGACCGCGCGCTCATCGGCGAGGGGTCCTACGGCCGCGTCTACAACGCTACTCTCAGCGACGGCCGCGCCGCCGTCATCAAGAAGCTGGACCCCAGCGCGTCGCAGGACTCCGACACCGACTTCGCCGCGCAGGTGATTGCTCACCGCTGGTCCTCGCTCTCTCTCCTCTCCTTGTTTCCGATCCAACGACGACGGAAACACCTCTAGCTAACATTTGTGTTGTTGCGTCGCACGTCTTCTTAGATAGCAATGGTCTCCAAGTTAAAGAACGAGTATTTCCTCGAACTCGTGGGCTACTGCTTGGAGGACGGCAACCGCATGTTGGCCTACGAGTTTGCGACAATGGGTTCTTTGCATAACATACTACATGGTGGGCCTATTTGTCCTGCTTATAATTAACTTTTTTTTTGAACCTCTGCTTATATTTAACTTGCTATATGATTCAAATTTTTCTGCTACCTGTAACAACATAAACTGTAACTGTCGAACCCAATTTTTGCCTTGCAACTCTGGCATGGTACAGGGAAGAAAGGTGTCCAGGGTGCCGAACCTGGCCCGGTCCTCAACTGGATGCAGCGCGTGAAGATAGCTTATGGAGCGGCAAGAGGGCTGGAGTACCTTCATGAGAAAGTTCAGCCGTCGATTGTTCACAGAGATATTCGGTCCAGCAATGTTCTCATATTCGACGATTTCCAATCGAAGATTGCTGATTTCAACCTGACGAACCAGGGGACCGACACCGCTGCACGGCTGCACTCAACCCGTGTGCTAGGAACTTTTGGATACCATGCTCCAGAGTAAGCTGAAGAACGGCCTGCTTCATGAGTATTGCTTGAGAAGCCGTTTTCCTTGATCCAATTAGATTTCTTGATCTTTCCCCCAATCTGCAGATACGCTATGACAGGCCAAATCAATCAAAAAAGTGATGTCTACAGTTTTGGTGTAATTCTTCTAGAGCTACTGACCGGAAGGAAACCGGTAGATCACACAATGCCGAAAGGGCAACAAAGTCTTGTCACTTGGGTAATGTGTTCTTGTGTTTCTTTCATTCCTGACCTTTCTATGTCACTTCATTAATCTCCTTACTACAATTGTCCTGTAAGTAGGCCACTCCAAGGTTGAGTGAAGATAAAGTTAAGCAGTGTGTTGATCCAAAGCTCGACAGCGATTATCCTCCGAAGGCTGTTGCAAAGGTACACAAGAAAACTAGGTCATCTGTTTTCGTGAATACTTTGCCGGATTTGCTACAGTAAGCTGCCAATGTTTCTTGTTTTTCAGTTAGCAGCGGTTGCAGCGCTGTGCGTTCAGTACGAAGCCGACTTCCGACCAAACATGACCATCGTCGTGAAAGCAATCCAGCCTCTCCTCAATGCAAAGCCAGCAGCGCCAGCGCCCTCAGCGCCTCAATCCTGATCAATCAGATGAGAGTTTAGTCTTACGCCCTGCTGATTCCTGGTTTCCTTATGTTCAGGTCGTGAATGTACGTCAAGAGCACCATGCATTCTTGCTCCACAAATCCTGCTTTTGTAAAACACTGATCTGCTGGAAAACGCAGGACACGTATATAGAGCATTTTTGCTAATTGTTTCCTAGTGCGATGAACTCATGAGTTTTTGTAGTGTGACATCTCTGTAACTTTATGATGTTTCCAGTTAGACAAATTGGCAAGAAATTCCCGTAAATTTTCTCTCTTTTTATTTACACGAAATACTGATCAAACAAAAACCTAACTGGTGTTGTGAATACTTTGTGCTCTATTTGTCATGTGCAACTTTCCAATGTTTTTAGATGACATGCACCACGTATTTGCTTCGAACAAGGTACGTAATAACAGAGCCAATAAGGCATAAACCCTGGCGAATTCAAAAAGTGTTTATGCGTAAACCTAAACTGCCAGTTTCAATTGGATAGACTACTAGTACAGCTAATGTGCATGGTTTCAAAACTTCCAGGCTAATCAGGCATATTGCCCCAGTGCCACTATGTTTCAACAGATAAGAAGCTGAATACGACTATTCAATATGCCTCCCATCCCAAGCAGGAACAACAGCTGTTCACACTTGAGAGTGAGATTCTTATCATACCACTGGCTACTGGCTGATTTTCCATAGCTCCTGCAATTGCATGGATATCTGAATAGAAAATGACTCCATTTATCAGACTGATCAGTAATGCGAATTCAGGAAGTGTTCTCACTCACATACTTAGACCAGGAAGATTGATCTCTTATTACTCTCCAAGTGTGTCCAATGCTCGTGTCTTTGCGTAAATTTTCTTGGACAGAGTTCGTAACTGTATATCATGCAGAGAAAATAAAATATGAAAATTTATAAATATGGCAAAAACCGAACTTGTCTCAGATATCTTTAGAAAGTCTCATGCTCAAAAGTTGTGAAAAGGTAACCACATGTTAGTAAGAAAGGGGCATGAGTGGAGATATCGTAAGCGTACCACCAAAGAAAGCCTTCCCTGTCAGAGATGCACACCCATTATTTGAAATCAATGTACTACAACTACAACAGATCATCACCAAGTGTGTGTGTGTGTATCTTAATCTAGCATCTTCACAGCTCCCTTCTTCATCAATTTCTTATTCACAACTCCTCTAGAACACAATTGAGTGAGCAATTCCCGTGCCTCCTTTACCAAGCCTTCATAAGCCAAGCCTTCAATCAGTATAGTGTAAGTTGACTCATTCGGCATGCATCCGTTGGATACCATGTAAATATACAGGTCGATAGCATTGTACGTTTCACGCCTTTTGCAGAGCCCAAGAAGAATAGCATTGTACAACACCGCGTTGGGCCTTATACCCATGTCTTGCACTTTACAGAATGTTTTAATCGCCTCTTCGATTCTGTCTTCCCTACAGAGACCAGAAGCTATCGTTGAATAAGTAATTATATCTGGTAGGAGCCCTTTCCCAATCATCTCATTAAGCAGCTCCAGTGCTTCCTTTGTCTTGCCAGCCTTAGTAAGTCCATCGATAACTGTGTTGTAGCTAATCAAGACCGGCGCACAGCCTTTGTCCTTGAGTTGATGAAGCAAATCCATAGCAACATCAACTTCACCATTGCGGCAGAGAGCAGTAAGCAGAGTGTTGTATGAAACGATGTCTGGGTAGCAGCCCCTGGACACCATTAGTTCCACAAATTCCATTGCTTTATCCATCTCCTTTTGTTTGCAGAAAGCATGAAGAAGCGGGTTGTAACTCAACGCATTAGGGGTGCATCCGTACTTAGGGATTTGCTCAAGGACCTCCATTGCAGGCTCAACCAATCCTCTGCGGCACAAGAAACTAATGAGCATATTAAACGTTACCACATTTGGAGGGCAACCCTTCTGGGCCATCTCGGCCATGAGATCTTCGGCATCTTCCCAGCGTTCTGCAGTGAACAAGCCCTTGAGCACGACGTTGTAGCTCACGGTGTTCGGCTCACATCCGTACGACGGCAAGTTCTTCAAGAGCTGGATGGCGTCGTCGACCCGACCTTCCTGGCAAAAGCCGTTGACAACAACGTTGTAGGTGACAATGTCGGGGGCGCACCCCTTGGCGCGCATCTCGTCGAGGAGACTCATGGCCTGCTTGTACCCGCTCCTCTTGCACGTGGCCTCAAGCAGGATCGTGTACGTGACGACGTCGGGCACGCACCCGCGGCGGAGCATCTCGTCGAGCACGGCGAGCGCGTTGCCGGTGCGTCCGCGACCGCAGAGGCCTCGGATGAGCGTGTTGTAGGTGTACGCGTCGGGTTCCACGGGCATGGCGACCACGAGCCTGCGCGCGGCGTCGAGCTGCCCCGCGCCGCAGTATCCCGCCACCATGGCGTTGTATGCCATGACGTCGGGCTCGCACGCGGCCAGCACGCGGCGGGCGTCCGCGGTGCGTCCCGAGGCGCAGAGCTTCTTGATGAGCGCGGCGCAGGGCCCCGCCGCGGCGGGCGCGGGCGGGTCGAGCCCCGCAAGGGATTCAACGACGCGGAGCGCCTCGTCGAGGTTCCCGCGGCGCACGAGGGCGCGGAGGCGGTCACTGGTGGGCCTGGTGGCGGAGGCGCGGCGTGGGACGGCAGCCGCGGCGACGCAGGGGACGAGGGGCAGGTGAGTCGGCTTCTGGTTGGGGGGTTTGGTCGGTGCAGGAAGGGAAGGGTAGGGGTGGGAGGCGGGGACAGTGAGGAGCGCGGCGGACAAGCGGGGCGGCGGAGCGGCGGGCGGCGCCGCGGCGGCCATCGGAACCGGCCGACAGGGGGAAATCCAGCGGCAAGCAGCACCGACGATAAGGTCAGTGGCTCAGTCTCAGTGCAACGCGAGAGGGAGAATTGAGCAGGACCGACCAAAGCTCCCCACGGTCCAAGATTCCTTGAAGACTGATGGACTTCTGAATGGGCCTCAAGCGGAAAGGAGGTCCAGTAAAACGAAAGAAAAAAAAGATGGGCTTGGACCGATGTCTGAAAACCTTGTACCCACCCACCCATGGAAAGGAGTGAAAAAAAAGAGAGAAGAAAATGGATCCAACAGTTTAACCCATCGGTTCTCCCCGTATTCTGTTATATAGAGCAGTTCCGAAACCCAAAATAGCGTTTTGCAACGTCAACAGTGTCTTTGAGAGCGTCATCTCCATCGTCATAAGTGTTGGAGCTGGACAACGTTGATCGGTTGGAAGAAGAACCAGCAGGCAAGCGCAGCTCGTATTGAGGAGCACAAACCACCATCAGGAAGGAGTTCAAGACAGGGAGGACGACGGGACTGTCCAGCCGCGCCAGCCATTCGTTCGCCACACACCACAAGCTCGTAACTCCATTCCCCGTCCCTCTCCCACTGCAAACAACAGACCCCCCAGCCGAGAGGGAAATGCCTCCTCCTCCTCCTCTCCCATGGCGCCGCGGAGGAGAGGCCCTGTCACCGCCACCACGGTCCCTCGAGCCTTGACGACCACAGCGTTCCTCGCCTTTTTGCTCCTTATATCGTGTTTGCCCCTCTCCGACGCGGCCGCAGCGTCGACGCTAACAACGACGTACCCGTCGTCGCAATGCAGGTGGTGTTCGCGGCGTTCCTGGCGGCGCGCGAGCAGCAGCTGCGGCGGGCATCCCGGACCTGGCAGCAGAGGGAGTCGCCGAGGCCTCGACCGGCGGCCGTCTGGTGGTGAGATGCTGAGATGCCCGGCGAAAAGAAGCGGCCGTGTGTTTTCTGTCGCCGGCTTCGTGTTCGTTCGTTGTACGTGCGGTGCGGTGTGTCACCCACCAGCTGAGTCGTGAATTGATATTGTTAACCAGTTGTAGCCGTCTAATTTATTACTACTCCCTCCAGATGCTCTCAGATCAAAAAGCTGAATGTCTCGGTACCACAGCCCCACAGAATCCTGAACGAAGCGTACTACAAGTACTACAACCCAACAGGGCGAGCAAATCACCACCACTTTATGGCAGTAACAAGCTTAATCACTGCGCTTAATACTATGTTCTTGCGGCGGCGATGGCGGCGAGCGAAACCTTCCAAAAATGAGCCGGGGGCGGCGGAGGAGTCAAAACATAGGAGCCGCGTCAGAGGAGATAGGCACATCTACGAGCTGTGCTGAAGCCGCCGTCGTCACCACCACCGCTGGAAGCAGAAGCTCGTCTGACTCTGCTTTCTATCTATACTCCGTATCTGTAGTAACAAATGCCATCAAAATCTTGGGAGATTTATTATATGTTTCTACCTATCTAAATGTCGTTGCTACAGATAAATTGTTTTTTCTTTTTTTTTTACGATATCAGAAGAAGGCAAATGATCGTCATCTTGCTTATGCAATGCAAGTTTCATTTCATGGCGCCACGCCTATAAATGCATTTGGTTGTGCGTCGAAAGGCTCCGCATCATCAGAGTACTCATCTCCAAGGAACAAGACAGAGACGAAGCAGGAGAGAGAGAGGGGGACACACACACACACACACATAGCGGCAGGCGCAGGCCCGACAGGGGGATGGGAGGCGCGCCATGCAACGTCGAGCCGCTCATTCGCCGGCTGCGGTGGCGGGTGCTGGGGCGCCGGCGCCGGAAGAAGCTCCCGGTCGTCCTGCTCGGAAGAAGGAGAGGCAGGGGCGGTGGCGCGCGGGGCGTCCTGCGGCGGTGGCTGGCCGCGCGATGGCTCCGCCGCGCGGCGCGCAGGGTCGCCGCGATCTACATGGCGGCGCTGGTCGGCCCGCCCGTGCCGCCGCCCGGCGCGTCGGCGGCGGCGTGCCCGCCGTGGATCGGCCTGGAGCCCTGCTTCGCCACGCCGTTCGTGGCCAGCACCAGGTGGTGAATCCGTTCCGTTCCGTCCCATCCTCTCGGGTGCGGACGGCGGTGGCGAGCGCCAACAACTCCCCTGCCCTGCACCATGGCAATTGGCATGCAGACACCAAGGACGAGCGAGCCGCCGGCGGTTTTTGTACTAACTTGGTGCAAATATCGGCAAGGTAGCCAGAGCCATGGCGGACGACGCTTCAGTTCCATGCTTGCGCACATACTACAGGACTCTTCTTGTTCGTGTTCTTCTTCCGTTCTCCTTTTTCCTTCTTTCCCTACTACTAGAAGCAACAGAAATTCGAAACATCTGTGGTGCCCTTGATTAATTGCTTTCTTAGCTCTTGCGATCCAAGCATCGCGAGTTCATCATCAACAGGTTACAGGATGAACAATTTTTTTTTTTTAAAAAAAAAAATGAACCGAACATCTGAAACGCGCAGAGAGGACAACCACTGCCTTTGCCGTAACTGAAATGCGCCCGAAACAGTAACATGTGTCTAATCAAAAAAACGTCGTGACGTTAAAAATACAGCGACACAGAGTAGTAGTACTATATAATAATCTCATACTGTACTTATAATAAACCGAAACATCTAAATCGTCCGTTCCTCGAGCAGTTGAGCGTAAACAAGCTGCGAAACGTCCATCTCTTCATCAGGTCCAATAAACATGTACTACTGATGTACCAAAAAATCTTATGGATTCCTAAACGTAAATTTGAACTTCTTGAGGCTCGTCAGTTTAAATTTAAAGTAGTACTAGTAAGCTTCATGAACATTGAATAGTCAACAAATTTGCATTCAGAGAGAGAGAGAGAGAGAGAGAGAGAGTAGAGCGGAGATTTTCCTGCAATGTCTTAAGCAGCACGCATACTAAACAGGAAGAGGAACGTGTCCATCTCCATATCCTCCATCGTCCATGGAACGTGCTGCCACAAGCACCGGACAAATAACGAGGTTTCTGGGATAACAAGGCAGAGCAGCTAGGTCATGCTCATCAGCACTTCAGCAGAGAGGGTCATGGCCATGCCCTTAATCCGGACGCCTGCCGCATATATACTTCCACGTGCTTACACCAACTCATTCACATACCTTTGGATTCAGAGTTACGCAAGCGTTCCGGAGTTTCTGAAAGGGCACACAGATTGCAGGAGATTTTTCCTTCCTCACTGAAACTGAGGCGAGAACTGGTTTTGGGCGTACCGTGGCAAACCTGGGGCTATGTAGTTGAAAAACGAGCTGATGAGTTGGCGCCCATGGGACCATGGGTTTAGCATTCCAAGGATGATTCCGACACCGCATATCTGCTTCTGCCTGATAAAGACTGTAGTATGGTGACTGTACTCTGTAGGTGGTGCTGGTGGGTTTTGAGTTTTGACTCCAACCATGAGGCAGGTGCCTACTACACCTTTGATCTTACTATTACAGGCAGCAGCCTCAGATATGACATCTGAATGCCCATCTGATAGCTTAGTTTCACCAAAGCAAAGCTGTTGGCTACACTATGCTTGTGAAAAAACATTCTAGCCATTTTCCTCCTAAAAGCACCATTCATTCCGATACGAGAAACAAGATGGGAAGGGCAGACAACCTAAGAGGCTCCCCTTCCATTCAATCCGAATGCAGATCCTTTTCAATTGGCATGCTTTGGTTGACTTGCGTTCGTTTCAGAGTACCTAGCATTCAGGCCTATTCAATATCATAAATTGATGCTGATTCAAATGTTATTCCACACCCAATGCTGAATGCCCTCGTGTTGGATAACGATACAAATCAGATACTGTACCATAGTACTGTACTCTGTATTTTGACGTCAAACAGGATGAGTGGACGACTTTCTTGAATGGTCAAAATCACATGCAAAATTTTGTTAAACAGATATCAGTAAATTTGGATACAATTACAATGTCGGGCATGCTCACAAACAGACATCGAATGGTTACCTGCTAACAGTTTTTCTGATATTAAGGCCCATACGTGACCGACGGCAGTTCTCTTTCGCACAACTGTGCTTTTCGGAATGTTGCAACAGTTTATGGTAAACAGGAGACCAAACAAAGCAGATCATTCTACATTTTAAGAACTATTTCTGTGCAGTACAATCAACACAATCACCAATATGAGTTAATGGTTTAGTAAAGTGTTGGCCCCAACCATCCGAAGTCTTTGGCATCCAGAATCTGCAGGTATGTCAGTAAATGTAATTTAGAGCGCTGACTTGTCTCATCTTATGCACAAAAGATTTCTTCAACTTAGAGTTAGAGGGGTCCGTCAAATTGGACCTGTTACGTGCCTACAACTCGTCATGTTCTGCAGTTCCTGCATTGATAAATACTGGATCAGAAAAATTCACGGTATGGTCTTCGCATTTTATGAAACAAAGGAAAAAAATAACAACCAGAATCGGCATCTCCGAAGAAAAATGAAATTTCCCTCGCTGCAGATTCCTGTGAATCTGATCCGTGCACACAATTTTTCTCCGAGTCCAATCCACACATTGCTCTAATACTGAAATAGAGAACACAATATTGGTGAGTGAAACAGGTTTAACATGAGAAATATGGTAGCTAAAGTGAGAAAACGTATTCAAGGCCTTCAAAAGGTTATCAGGTGTTGAAGAGACGTGATAAAAATTGAATGCTACCACTCAGGTGTTGCATAACTGCATTTCTGGAAAACATTTGACTATACTTGAGGGGTAGGTTAGACTTTTTCCAACGCAATAACTCTTAACCTGTTTGGGTGAGAAGCTTTAGCCTTTCTTGCATCAGTCGGCCCTATCAAGGACCGCCACTTTGAGATAGCCTCAGGCCTTTCCAAAACCATAGCGAGAACTGGACCACTGAAGATCAACATAAACGTAACCAATCATGTTATAAAATGCTCAACAATGAAATGTTAGTGTTGAAAATAAACTTAGGAATTCATAGATCAAACATTCTAACTTATATGGAGTAAAATTTGCTAGTATTTGTGAATGAAAGGACCATAGTAACATACCCACGGTAACTAGTTCAGTGGACACAATGAATAACATCTCAATTTAATGCTTTAAGTAACTTCTCCATTTTAAAGTCTTAACAGTCAGAACCTAAGAGTGCACCTTCCTTGCATCAAATTAATCAGAAACTAAGAAGAAGATTGTTCAGGGAAGCTAAGCTTTTGTGTCCTGATGCAAATGTTGTCAAAGATTGTTCAGGGAAGCTAAGCTTTTGTGTCCTGATGCAAATGTTGTCAATCAGAAGCCAGTACATCCAAGGACACATCAGAGTATTTTGCCCCAAGAGATATCATCGGTTGTCAAATCAAATTAAGTCTAATTTAGACACTAGAAAAATATAGTGGAGATTCTAGAATCGAGAAGACTAGAGCATACAGTGAGTAAAGGATTTCAGAAGCATCAAAGTCTTTTGAACATCATACCTCGTCATATACTTCACCAAGCTGTTAAAGAAGCTTCTTCCGGAATGCTCTGCATAGAAAAGTGATGCCCTCTCCTCGTCAAGACGTACCATGGTCTCTTTGACGATATCAAATCCAGACTCTGAGATGGCCTCCTTGATTTTCTTCGTGTAGTTGCCTGATAAACCATCTGGCTTGATCATCGCCAGAGTCCTCTCACTCTCCACAGCCCCACAACTCCAGAACCTAATTAAGCACACGGAATTCACACATCACTTGCACGTGGCAAGCCTGCCCATCTATCTATCACATACGAAGCAGAACCTCAGCTTACACACGCATTTAACAAACTACAGCCAGCTCCATTCTACGTCCATAATGCACAACACTGTGAGGATCCTGAAATGAGAGCTAAACTCTACAGCAAAGGATCTAGTAAATCCACCCTCCATTCGATAATCAGTGCACACAGTAGGTCCCTGAACATGCTATAGAACGTTTGACATGATATGAGAACTATCCAAAATCAGTTCACATAGTAAGTCCACGTTGCACGGATCTTTCGAGGCGAGCATGCTAGACTAGCAAATCTAACATCTCTTGGGCAAAGAAAGAACGAGGAGCTACTTTCAGCAGCCGGACACCGGGAGCAACAGCAAGGCACCAGAAATTCAGCAGAGGAGGCGCGATAGAAAAAGAACCGTGGCTTACCCATGGAGGAAGAGGAGGATGAGTGGAGGCAACCAGTGGATGATGAGGGCACGTGCTGCCGGTGTGGTTGATTCGGCCATCTGCGGCGGCGAAGAGGAACAGACAGGGAGGCCGGCGGTGAGCTCCCGGTCTGACTGGAAACCAAACCCGGTTTGATGCTTCAGCGGTTGGTTCAGCAAACGAATCGAATCCTAGCATCATAAAAAAATCTCGGCCCGGCCCGGTCTGGTCATGCGCGGCCCAAGAAGGCACGAGCCCTTCCGCTCCGTCACAGGCAGAGGCAGAGCAGGCACAGGTGACGACGACTTCCCCTCGCCGCCGGACGCGACGGCCACAACAAATTCGGGCGCATTCCCCACTCCCGCATCCCGGAAATATCCCCAAACCCTCGCCCTCTGCCGCCGCCGCCGGCCGCCAGATCTCCGGCCATGGACGACGACGCCGGGGCCTCCCCCTCGCCCTCGCCCTCCCCGTCGCGTTCCCCATCCCCCCTCCCCGTCGCCGACCCCGTTACGGTCGCCGCCGCGCCCCCCGGCCACGTCGCCGTCGCCATCCCGCTCCGAAAGCCCTCGCCTTCCAGCGGCGGCGGGGGTGGGGGCCGGGAGGATGCGTGGAGCGACGGCGCCACCTCCGCGCTGATCGACGCCTGGGGGGAGCGCTTCGTCGCGCTCGGCCGCGGCAGCCTCCGCCATCCGCAGTGGCAGGAGGTCGCCGAGGTCGTCTCCTCTCGCGACGGCTACTCCAAGGCGCCCAAGTCCGACGTCCAGTGCAAAAACCGCATCGACACGCTCAAGAAGAAGTACAAGGTTGAGAAGGCCAAGCACGACTCGTCCTGGCCCTTCTTCCACCGGCTCGACGACCTCCTCGCCCCCGTCTACAAGCTCGGATCAGGTTCCTCTTCTGCCGCCAGGAGCGCCTCGCCCATGGTGCCGCCGCGCTTCAGCTTCCCTCAGCGCACCCGCACGCCGCTCCAGCCATCGGCGGGGGCCAAGCGGAGGATGCCGTCGCCGCCGCCCCAACCGTCCGCGTCGTCCGATTCCTCCGACGGGTTCCCGCCGGAGCCACCCTTTGCAACGGTGCCACCCTTGGCAACGGTGGCGAACGGGAAGAGGCAGCGCGTGGAGGAGCCTGTCCCCGCAAACGGCGCCGAGAGCAGCGACCGCGCGCAGGGCCTGCGTGAGCTGGCCCAGGCGATCCGGCGACTTGGGGATGTGTATGAGCGCGTCGAGGGCGCCAAAAGGGAGCAGGAGCTCCGGATGGAACGGGAGCGCCTTGAGGCCGCGCGAGAGCTTGAGGAGCAACGCGTGCAGTTCTTCCTCAAGATGCAGATGGAGCTCTCAAAGGCCACCGGCGGCGCTTCCTCGGCCATGCCCGTGGCCGTCGCCACAGCTGTTGACGGCAATGGTTCAAGGAGAGCAGCCATGGCCACGGATGCAGCGACCACAAGCAATCACAAAGTCCGCTACCGCATCAAGGACATCAGGCACCGTCACTCAGCTCCACAGTCGCATTACGAGAACAATGCTAGCACGGCTGCTCCTGCCTCTGGGAAAGGCAGCGATTCCGACAACAAGGAAGACGAGGACATGGAAGATGAAGACGAAGAGAGCCAGTAACAATCATCTTTCAGCAGAAATTCAACAGTATGTATCGGGTTTTTTTCTTTTCTTTTTATTTCTGGTTAGAATGGCTCCCGATTAGGATTGTTTGGGAGCTAAGAAATGACTATTGAGTAACTGTGCATGGTGGTGGTGGTGGTGGTGGTGTTAGCAACAGAGAGGTGCAGAGCGATGGTAAAAAATGTCCCTGTGCAGGGTCTGTAGTGTGTTTGTAACTTGTAGCTGCTTGTTTGTGTGTCAAGAAGCTGTAATGGAGAATGGCTCGATAAGTGTAACATTTTCATTTATGGCAATGTTTGGTGTATGTATCTTTAGTCTTGGAATTATGATCGGTGTCTTGTTCAGGCTTTGCATTTCCCTGATTGAGTAAAGTAATTTGAAATGCTGAATTGGTTCCTAGTTTTATAGTGGGTCCGATCGAATCAGTTGAAATGAACAGCGCTTACGGCTGTTGCTGCTACCCAGCTTTTCTAATATTCATTTTCTTTCATTTTCCTTCTTCTTTATTCTTTTTTTGACTTTATTCTCTTTTGCAGCCACAGCACGAACAACTTGCAAACAGCGCAGCCGATCAGGCCCAGTACTCTGAAGTATAGAACGAATTGCGTGACTACTTTACTGCCACCATTCCATGAAGATCGAGTTGCACCGGATCCAGTAACAAATGGCAGGGGTTTCTTTCAGAGCATGGCATGCTTTCTGACCTGACAAAATATGTTTGTATGAGCCCTGGTTTGTGCCTGAACTCTGAAGTGTCGCCGCATAGGTGTTTTGTTGCGGACAGCACTCTGCATCATCAATTCATCATGTGTTGGTTGTTGCTAGGCCCGCAGTGACCCAACCCAACCATACGGAACGTAGAATTGGCAGATCAAGGAAGAATACAAACAAGTGCGCGTGGGCGTGGCATATTTGCAGTGTAAATAAGGAAATCTCTCGAAACCAGGAGGATCGCTGATTCATTCTTCAGGGTACATGACGGTTCAGAGTATCAACGCCATAGGCCACAGACAATCTCAGGTTCAAGAGGCGCTATGCTACTGCTTGTAACATCAATACATTATTAGCGTCAACCATCTTCAGCGCCATTGACACATCAAAGATTAGTAAATTGATCCAAAGAGAGAGGGTGGTGCTATCTATGAGTATATCAATGCATGCAACAATAATCTCTAAATTGTCTGAGTTGCAATTGCAAAGCGTGCATATTGCCTGAGTACATGATGGTTTAAAGCAAAAAAAAAAATGCAGAGAAAAAATAGTTACAAGTTTTTTTTTCATTTTTGTTTTATGCGTCTACTGAAAGAAAAAAGAGCAACGAATTTCCAAGGAAAAAAACAGAAGGTAACTGTCTACCAAACCCTTGTTTTGAAGCTCCCAGCCGCTAGTTCCTACGCCCCATGTGCTAGCACTAGCAGTATTCTTTTCTTTCGCACCAGCGGCGAGGGGGCAAGTCGTAGGCGGCGTGCTTGTAGTTGTCCATGATGAGCTTACATCCTGGCCACGCACGCTGGTTCTCGTGCATGTCGTAGATCACGCGCATGATCTTGGTGAGGTCGACAAGCTTGTACCCGGTGGTCACCTCGAGCAGCAGCTCCTCGCTCCCGGAAAAAGCCGAAGACGGTGCGCCTCGCCACGGCGTTGATGAAGTTCGGGATGCCGAAGACCTCCATCTTGATGTTGATGAAGTTCCGGATGCCGTCGTCGGGGGCCGGAGCAGGACGAGGAAGAAGGAGGGGCGCCTCGTCGCCGGGCCACGACATCGTGGTCCCCTGCGGCGGCGCCGCGGCACCCAAACAGAGACACGCCGGAAAATCGAAAGGCGTGGCGGTGCTGCACATGGTTTGTTTGGCTTCTCTCACGCGCGCCGCCGATCGAAACCCTTATTAATTAGGCCCTTCGTAGTAGCTTAGCAGCAGCGGGGGTGGATGGAGAGGGGAAGCGAAGCGTGACCGTACGCGGAGGTGTCTGCGCGTAGTATCAAGCTAGCGAGATGAGGAGAGGCGGCGGTGCCTGTGGCTACATATTTATGGGGGAATGCCTGATCAAGCAATGATGACCTAGATATCGATCGAGTCCGAATGGTGGACGCCCGCTCGTTAATTTGACTGCTACCTGATGGCCGTACGCCTAGTAGAGCCCTAATACTCCAAGTCCTCGTGCGATCAAATCTCAATCGAGCGCTCGAAAACGCGTCAGACCGTTCAGATCATCGCTTGCATATGCATACGGAGAGAGAGAGAGAGAAGCATACGCGCGGACCGGCACACAACGAACTGTTGTACCGACCGACAGAACCGCACTTGACGGCTCGGGACTTTCGCCTGTGGAGCGCGCGTACCGGCAAAAGCAGCAAAACACACAATGGGTAAAATGATAGTTCCAAAGTCAAATGTCTTTCAGATCTAGTCAAATCTAGCTAGAGCGTACTCTGGAATCTTGAATTTTCGTGATGGTTTGGAAAAACACATAGGAAAATAGATCATTTTTCTGACGTTTTATAAATAACTAACGGAAAAATGAAATAATTCCAAAGAAATGGGCATGTAGTGCTGTGATAATATTAATAACTTCAATTTACAAGGCAATAGACACACCGCTTTTCTTAGTTTTGAGGAAATGTGTACTGCTATGATGATACTTGGTTTTTCATTTTGAGTTACATGAGTAATGACATACAGAAAAATTCTTTTCAAAACCCGACAGACAAAATTTTCAAGAAAATAAATTTCGTCGGCCAACCAACCGGAAAATAGCATTATTATTTATCGATTACTCGACAGCAAAATAAATCCATCTGGTTTCAACATTTTTTTCTCTCAATTTTTATCACAGAAAAAAATGATTTTTCGGTGGTGCTAGTGTCCGCTCTGGTAGCGTTACGCCGATCTAATTTTTTGGTGGCGCCCATACTGACGAGGCGCCAATACATGTTTGAAACACCATAAGTATGATCAGCTGATGATCACAACAAAAGGTGGAAAAAAAAATCAACAGTGCCAAGAAAACAGTGTAGATGCAAATGTTGGCTACGACAACCCTTTCGGCGACATTGCAGATGGTCGAGGCTGGCTTTGGGTCGACCGGTGGACCTTTATTCAACAGGCGCATGTAATAAAGAAAGCCCAAACTACACTCTTGTTGCCTACAGTATTTATTAGATCAAAATCCTCAGTGAATGCATATAACCCTGGAACTAAAATGAAAATGCGTGACCCATCGACACTTTTTTTTTTCAAACTATGTTTCCTCCATACTACTGTACACGGAATAAAGAATTAGTACTTTCCAAAAAAAATAAGAGGAGAGGAGGAGATGAGACGGTGATAAAAACCGGGTAGGCTGTTTTAATTTTGAGAGTTAGCAAGTAAAGTAGAGTTTCTACAATCGAATAGAACACGTGCGCAAGAACCATTAATTTGATAACAATAATCGATAGTATATCAAGATCGTCTGTCTGCTGCAACTGCAAGTGAAGTCTGGAGAAGAGAGTTTGCGACGAAGCCGTGTGAGTGCAAATGTACATACATGCTGCGGATTCTGGTCGGATGTGCACCGGCGGGGGCCTATCGATCGATGCAGACGTTTTCTGCTGGGATCAATATTATTTATTTATTTATTTATGTACTGATCTAAATATAATAAAAAGGGGACGGAGTTCATCATTGTCACGCAACTCGCAAAAGCAAGAAAAAAGGCGTGGATGATGGAGCCGGATGATGAGTGGTAACCCGGGACTAGCTCCGCCTAAACCGGGTTTAATTACTAGTACTACAATACTAGAGCTTTGATCATAACCACAATGGTTACTAGTTCGGGGCAGTACGGTCATTTGCCCATCGTTTTCGTTCCCTTCCTTAGTACTAGTACAGTACTAGACTAGTAGTACAACCTTTTTCTTTTCTAGCGTGCGGTCATCGATTAGCGCGGGCGCAAAGCATCGATGACAATTGACAACGACCTGGTCCGGGAATTATAATGTAAAAAAAAAAAAAAGGAAACAAGGGCGCGCATGCTGCAGCCGGCAGCTAGAGCAGAGCCGTTGCGGTCTATCCATCCAGCCCAGAATAAAGTCGTTTTCGGGATCAGGACGGGCGCCTGCCTGCTGCTGCAAAGGCAAATCCTTTTTATTTCTCTTTTTTTTCTCGAGGTCAGCAAAGCCCCTTTTGAATTACCATACCACTGGTACTTGTAAAAAAAAAAATCGATCTGAGTTTATCGCATCCTTAAACAAGTTCGAATCGAATATACTGCGTAGGCAAGGCTGCTGGATAAAGCTTCGGCTAAATCCGCTGCTCCTGGACCCAACCTTCACCTAATCTCGGTTTTGTCCTGCAGTGTTACCGACCTGTACAATTTTTTTTTCCTTCTTCTTTTTCACCTTAGTAGTACGTTTCTGTACCTTTTGGTGTAGTATCGAGGCAAGAATCAGCGGTTTATCGAATCGTCCGCGCAGAATCAATCACTCCTCGACCGACAGCTATGCCCCAGAAAAAAAAAATCTCAAGACATTCGGGCGGTCCCCAAAAAGAACATTTTCACCAGAACAATAGCAAAGCGAGAAATATCGTAGTATTATTGAGCATCCGGATGCGTTTGAAAATACATTAAATTGCAAATATAAGTGACGGTGCTTCTATTTAATATAAAATTATTATTGTTAGGATAATATTTATGAATGGTGGTCTCCAAATCATACTTTAATCGAACAGTAGACGCGGAAGGACATGGAGTCAGTGTACTTTTTACCTGTTGCACCTATTATTAGGAGGACTTTAGTAACAGTTGTTGTACTATTTTTTTGTGAAAAATAACAGTTGTTGTACTAATAGTGGCCACCATAATTAAAATGACTATTAATCTCAATCCATAATAATGAGATAGTGTTAGTAGTAATTTATAACCTCTAATAATAACAAAAAACTGCAGCTGAGCCGTAACCATCCGTCTCATCGTGTCTTTCTCCTTAGGGGCTGTTTGGTTCGTGGCCACAGATTGCCACGACATGACTAAGGTTAGGCATAAGTCGTAGTTTGACATGACTAAGTTACGGTAAAAAAACATAATGTTTGGTTCGTTACCTAACTTTAAATTAGTTGTGACAAATTAAATTTGGCAAATGTTTAGATGGATGCCACAAGACCTGCCACAAATTTGGCAAAAATGTTTGCTAACCATTAGGGTGATAGTCAAATTTGGTTATAATCAACTCAAATTATAATCAGGTGTAAGCTTACCATCCTAACATCACAAACACATTGCAGTAGAAATTATAGGACACCTACTAATTATAATGTATTATATACGTCATTTAGTTACAATTAAAATCATACACGTTTCCAAAAATCCTTAATTAATCAATGGGAAAAGGTCACCACCTCACAGTCCTCACTTTGATTTGAGAACAACGAGCAACAGCAGAAAAAAAAAAAGAACATATTCTGGGAGGGGCAGCAACAGCAAAAAGAGAGAGGCAGAGGGGATTTACCTTGTTAAAATGAATACGGATTAGAGGCACTGAGGGCACACAAGCTAAAAACGAAAGATTGAACAGGTCGTGTACCTTGGATTGGTGCAGATTGGGGTTGCCTAACTGCTCACTTCACTATGCCTGTCCTATCCATTTATGGTGATGATGAAGGAGGTAGATTCGAGGTGGAGTTTTGAACCGATAGCAATGAAATCTGATTAGGATCAATGAAAAACGAAGGGAAGATTTTGGAAAAAGGTAGAAGTTCATGGAGGGAGGAGATTGAAATGTGAGAGGAGAAAGGAGAAAGTAGACCACAGAGAAGTTTATTTCCTTTGGTGCTGTGCATCATTTGTCATTATGTTCATAGGAGCTTTTTTTGTTTGGCGTCAGTTTTTTTTCGCGTAGAAGCGCGGTGCAACAGCGGTGACTGCAAGACACGCTGCTATGCTGCCTGCGTGTGCGCCGAAGTCGTGACGAGCAAATCGAGCGCTAGATTTTCGGTGAGTTTTGCTTTGACGCAGCGCCGTCAGACTCTGCTTGACACGGCAGACTACAGTAAAGAAACAAACAACGGTCTAAGATGGTGTGACGTGCTGAATATGTGGCATGGCAAGTTTTGCCTTTCAAACAAACGGCTCCTTATTTCCTCCCCATGCGCTGATGAATGATGACGAAGGAAGAAGGCTTGACCGGGACCAGTAGTACGAGTTATATAACCACCAGCCCGCGTCCGCCGGCAACACTTGTCACACGAACATGCCAAGAGAAGCGGTCACACACACACACACAAGCGCTCCTCAAACAGACAAACCAGTACTCTCCTCTCTCCTCTCTCCTCTCAACTCGTTTCGTCGTGAAGAAAGCGGAGGAGAAAGCGGGAGCTCAAGCGGTTACTCATTCCCAGTTTCCTCTCCTCCTCGACCCAGTCAACAGGTGAGTTCACCACCGCCGCCTCCTCCTCCTCCTCTTCCTCCGCCGCCGCGCCGGCCGATCTTACGGCCAGCTCTTGCCGAATTGCATGCGCCTCCATCCATGATCCGGAGGTTTCGTACTAGTTCTTTGCCGAATTTCCTCTCCTGTTCTGTTAGCGTCGCGAGATGGCGCGGCTCGGCGCGCCTGTTCTCGCGTGACCTGTTTACTGGGATTAGACTCGTTTCTAGCTAGTTCGAGTGCAGGGGAGGGTTCTCGGCTGCCTTGCTGCTGCCAACTCTGTTTCTTAACCCTGTTTTTTTCTTTGTTTGTTATTATAGGATATCGTTAGTGCTTTGATTTGCATTGGTGGAAGCGCTTATATTTGTTTAATATGCCTGATTAGTTCGTCCCCTGTTCTTGATAAAGATGTGGTTAGATCAGTGTCCTTTAACGCTAATCTGTCTGAAGTTCGACGTGAATCTTTGGATTCCGATGAACAATGAATTGGAGTCGTGCTTTCGGAGTGATGCCTTTTCTACTCCTTTTTTTTTTTTGTCCACTTCTTTTTGCAATACTAGTATGTTTCTGGCAAACGTAGAAAAAAAAATTACAGTGACACTTCGTTGCGCTCTACTACACTCTTCTCATGGATGCAGTTCTTCATTGCGCAGTTTAAGCCGATGCCAACGGTTTATAATCATTTAGATTAGAGAGAAACTTTTCGTAGGTGTCTACTAATCCTTGGAATCTTTGAGATTCCTCCCAAGCGCAGAGCGACGATGCGCTTGTAAATGCAGTTGTCAGACCACTGAGTTTGTTTTCCAACGTTTTCCCTTAACCGGATTGCCAGTTGACTATCTCTATTTTATTACAGAGAGATTTAACTTTCATGACAATCGTATTTTTCTATCCGTCGTGTTATGGATCTCAATCTCATCTCAAGTTTGAGATATGGTCAACCCGGCGTTGGTGAATTCCGTTCCGAACGTTCTTCCAGCTCTGCCTCACGATCATGTTTTTCCTTTTTTCAGGCCTACATCTAGCTGAAGACGAGAAGAAAAGAATTCCTGACAAGTAACCGAGCGGAATGGCCGGCTTCGTGGACCCCTTCACTGCGGCGCCGGCGTGGTCTCAAGACCTCGCCTTCGCAGGCTCGTCTTGGTCGTCAGGCAGCGGCGCCTCCTCCCTCGCCGACTCCGCAGAACTCGAGTTCCACCACCTGCAGAACGGCTCCTCGTCGGCTCTCCTGAACAAAGAGGCCGCGTCACCACCCCTGGAGCTGCACGACGAGCAGTTCTTGCAGCAGCAGCTGCGGCAGGGCCACCTGACGCACGGCCTGAGCAGCTTTGCGGTGGACAGCGCCCTGATGGCTGGCACGCTGGGCGAGATTCTGAGCACGCCGTGCGCGCCGACGCTGTGTTCCAACAACGACAGCAGTGGGAGCGAGGAGTCCGGCCTCCTGCCTCCGTTCCTCTTGGAGGAGCAACATCAGGTGCCGGCACCAGCAGTTGCGTGGTCTTCGGCGTTCTCGCAGATCGCTTCATCATTAGATGGGGAGGAAACATCGCAGACGAGCTTCGGTTTCGGTTCGCTGAGTAATGGCGATCTTCTGCATGAAAACTGCATCCCGGATGGGAAGAAGTATCTGCAGCTTGGGAATGTGTCTTCAGCACCACTGCAGCTACAGGTGAGTGATCAGGAGCCTGAATTTCCCACTTAGTAAGTACAAAATTCCTACTTGTTCTAGTCCTTTACCTTATGTTGTATGATTGCAGGAAGATGTCAAGTACAACACTGGAAACATGCTCTCCTTCGCTCCTGGGCAGCAGCAACTGAAGACGAATTTTGAGAACCTGCAGATTGACCGGAAGGTCAGCATGATATGCATGTTTTCATTTGTGTATTTTATTTCAGACACATTACAATATTAGAAAGCACATTACTAGATGCTGATGCCGGCAAGAACCACATCAAGATAAAAGCTGCATAGCACTACCAGTTAGCTGACGGTCGCAGACTTAGATTGTAGCATGATGCCTTGGTGTTACCTAATCTGATTGCGACGATGTTGCAGGAATTCAGCGGCCTGCATCACCTAAACCTCTCTTCACTGGTCTCGGGGCAGCTTTCAGCGTTTAACGCAACAGGAGCGGCACTCGATGCGAAACAGGTTCTTGTCGTTATTGTGTCTGTTGATCATGCGTTTCGTACTACGTTTGCGGCCAAAGTGTTTTCAAAAGGAACACCAATTTTTTTTTTTTTTTTGTGTGTGTATGTGCGCAGTCCAATGAAGTAAGGGGCGGCATAAATGTACCGACGACCGCGACATCCTCAGAAGCGCCAAATGGCAACGTTGCTGCTGGGAATGGAGGAGTTGCCAAGCCTAGAGTCAGGGCTCGACGAGGCCAGGCCACTGATCCACACAGCATTGCAGAGAGGGTGAGCCAATTTCATGATTTTTTTTGTCTGAATTCGATCAGAGTTTCTGGTTAATTGTCCCCTGATCAGAATGGTTAACCTGCTTGTGGTTATGCCTGTCGCAGCTTCGAAGGGAGAAGATCTCTGACAGGATGAAGAATTTACAGGAGCTCGTTCCAAACTCAAATAAAGTAACTAGTATTCGATTACCGAACTACTAGTTGCAGTAGGAAAAAAATCTCAATGTTTCTACTTCAGTTACTTTCAGTGTACTGTACTGTAAGCTGTTTTCTGAACCTGCATTCCTGCTATTCAGACTGACAAAGCATCCATGCTCGATGAGATTATCGATTACGTCAAATTCCTTCAGCTGCAAGTGAAGGTTCTCAGCATGAGCAGGCTCGGCGCGACCGAAGCCGTCGTTCCGCTCCTTACGGAATCTCAGACTGAGGTAAAATCATGAATTCAGTGTACTATATTTCTGAACCTGCATCCGGACTTTCACCTTGTAGTACTTGTTTTATGTAACTCTGAACTGTAAAAAATTGCAGAGCTCTGGGCTTCTCCTGTCCCCGAAATCAGGAAGCAAGACGGCAGGTGAAGACGTGCTCGGGCACGGGCAGTCGTCGGAGCTCCACGACGGCGCGGCGTTCGAGCAGGAGGTGGTGCAGCTGATGGAGAACAACATGACGACGGCGATGCAGTACCTGCAGAGCAAGGGCCTGTGCCTCATGCCGATCGCGCTGGCGTCGGCGATATCGGACCAGAAGGGGACGTCGTCCGCGGCTGTCCGGCCAGTGCCAGACAATGGCGACGCAGCAGACGACGGCGGCGACGTGAAGAAAGTGTCGGAAACTCTGAAACCGTTCGGCATCGCGATGGAGATGAGGTCCAGAGCTTGATGTTGATGAGCGGCCGCAGGACTTGGAAGAAATAAGTTTATTAGAGATGCTTAACGTTTTGTACCGTGTTTTTTTAGAAATGCGCTTTGCGACTCTGTGGATTCTGGATCTAGTAGCTTACAATGATCATGCGATTGATTCCCCCCCTAATGACTTCGCTGCCTTCACGGCCTGGTGTGTGGTGGCTATTATTATAACTATTTTTTGGCAGATTACTAATTCGCTTGAACAGGACGTGATAAATCCTTCATTCTTTTGAAATTCACTGATTCAAAAAATAAAAATGATTTCACACTACTCGGGACAGGAGAAACTCGATTCAATCATAAGGTCCCTGATTTTTGAACAAAGTTCCGAGAACACCAACACCAACAATATCAATAACAGGACAGCAGCATGAACACAAGAGAGGCCGCAAAATTGTTAGTTCTTCCTGCCGAGCACACGCGCGCGGAGCTCGGCGGCGTCGACATCGGTGAACCGGTCCTGGGGGACCCAGCACCCGGTCTCGGGGTGTCTCATCCAAAAGATCTGCTCCGACGAAGCGGCCGCGTTACTGCCGCCCTCGGAGCCGGAGACCCTCGCCGCCGATGTCGCCGCCGCGCGCTGCTGTACCTCCGCACCGCCCGCCGCCGCCGCGGCGTAGCTCCTCCGGCTGCGACACGAGGATTTAAAAAACAGAGCGTCAGCAACGGACAAAGACGTGGTAACAGAGGAAAAAAGGGGACGCGGTGAAATGGAGGATGGATTAAAGACGGCCGGTGGGCACCTGAGCGAGAGAAATGCGGTGCCTGGAGCGCGCTGCATTGCTCTGACCTTCTCAACGTGGTGGAGGGGGAGGCGGGCTGCACCGTGCTCTGCGTCCGCGTCGGATCGGTTTTCCAGCGCGTGTTTATATAAGAGGAGGCGCGGGAGGGGAAATCATGGGTTTGGATTGGGTGTGCGGCGCGGCGCGGCGCAGCGCGGCGCTTCCTCGGGTTTAGAGCCGCCGCCGCCGCTGACCGAGGCGGTGCCAATCACCAGCGTGCGGCGCGGCTGACAGCTGGACTGGGGCGTGCTCCATCAACAGATCCGCCACCCGTTTCCTACTCTCCGCGTAGAAGATTCTGGAATGGAGCCATCCTAAATAACCGCTGTCTGGATAGGTATCAAGGCGGGAACCAAACTGTTTGATATACAAGCCCATTAGCCAGCACTCACCCATCCAGTTAAGCCCACCAGGAAAGCCTCAGAGCAAGTTAAAAAGCCTAGAGATTTGGCACGGCCCGACCCAACTACCAGCAAATCTTCGTCGAGCAAAGGACTGCTCATCTGCCACTGCCACTATTGCAACCAACCATAACCGAGACGGGGCGGAAATTCGCGAAGTCCTCTCCTCTCTCCACTCGGCGGTCGGCGCCGTCGATACTATCTCTCTCCTCTTGCCGGCTTGCCGCTTGTCGGTACCCCCCCCCTCCGGCGATTTCTCGCCGGCGGCGCGCTCACATATTGCGGCAGGTGGGGAACTGAGTGCTAGGAGCAGGAGGAGGCCATGGACAAGATGCGTGGCGCGCTGGAGCGGGCAAAGATGCTGGTGGGTATGGAGGTCGACGAGGAGTCCGGGCTGCCGCCGCCCGAGGAGCAGTCCTTCTTCGATGACTTCAACCGCAACTGCACCCTCAACACCACACAGGCGAGTGTTCATTTCATCCCCTTCCCTCCTTCCTACCTACGCTCGCTCCTCGGATCCGAGGCGGCGAGTCTCGTCCTTAACCAGATCTGGTCGCGGATCTCGCGAGGCAGCTCCCGCGGGACCCGCGAAGAATCGCGTGATGGTTTCGTAGTAGTAATCGTTCGAGCAATGTTGTTGCGCTGTCTAACTTGATCTCTTAACTCTTGCTTCAGAGGCTGTACGGTTTCGCGATTTGCTTGGCTGCCGGTTTGACGTGCACCATCTTGGTGAGTTCGCGTGCCTTGCTGCCTTACCAGTTTACCACTACACTGATGCCTGCTCTTCCCTTCTTAATGTGATTACTGTTTCCTGTTTGTATAGTACTTCTGATGTCGGAGGCTTTCAAGTACTAGATAGGAACTGTCTATGACTACTTCTAGCTGTCATCTTCACAAAATGACACATAGCGTCTCTTTTTTTTTAGAAGGTCTTGTTTTGTTTGTTTAAAAATGAGTCAGTGTAATGTCCTTGGCAGCATGCAACAGTCCAGTCCTCACCTTTGTGCCACATAATAATATAATCTATCCAACATCGGGAGAGCATAAGGATTGAGGAATGGACAATGCGTTTTGTTTACAACTGTCCGTGATTGTAATCGGCACTATGCATTTGTATATACCTAGTGCCCACTAGTTGATGCAATTACCTTTCTCAACGTCCTAACAACCTTATTGACCAGTTGAAATATTCTTGTCTGTCGTTGCAGTCAATGTTTGTTTTCTTCCATCCAGTAAAGTTTGGGGTGACATTCACCCTTGGAAATTTGATGGCCCTTGGAAGGTCTGTCTCATAACTTGTCAAAATTTCTATGTTTATACATCTGCGTCCATTTCTAGAATCTACTTGTTTCTTCTTTAGATCTCAGTGATGCAGTAAAACATTGACAAACTATATACTAAAATGATGCATCCCTATGTGGCTATCAGGCTATGTGTGCTAATATCAACAACCTAATTTTGGATCATAGGGTCCTCTAGCGTATCATCGTCTTCCCTCCTCCAAAATATTCTGCTTTCTGTTTCAAATCATATATCTAGTTTTGTCGTAAGTCATACATTGCTATCTTTGACCATCAATTTCTACAAATTCATATAGAATTATAGATTAATAGCACAATACTTTTTAGATTCACCAAGAGAACGATTTTCATAATTTGTAGTATGCATGTTATTATACTGTGGGTTTGTAGAGATATTTCATTGGAACAAATCAGTACATCCCTTTGGTACCGTAGCACTTTGTTTTTCAATTTGTATACTCCTTTCAAAGGTTTTTATCATTTCAACTAATGCTGGATCATTGTTTGGCAGTACAGCATTTCTTATAGGCCCCAAAAGGCAGCTTGATATGATGCTTGATTCTGTGAGGATATATGCTACTGCCTTATACATTGCAAGCATAATAATTGCACTTTTCTGCGCTCTCTATGTAAGTGAAATGATAATCCTAATCCAAGTAACAGGCGTATGTCGTAACTTTTTTGCCAATGTAAATTGTATAATCAAGTAATCGCTCTTATTCTGCATAAATAGGTTCATAGCAAGCTGCTGACTCTACTGGCCATCATTTTGGAATTTGGGGCTCTTGTATGGTAAGTTTGTTATTATAGTATTTCCGTGAGAATTTGACCATGTCTTTACACAGCAGCATGCCAGACCAGTCAGATTTGCCACCTTAAGTAAGCGCACAATTTAGCTAGACATGAGCAAATGACATCGTGTCATGCTGAATAGTTGTTGCTTAACATGGCCTCCTGTGGTGCACACTCATTTTTAGATCTCTAAAAGGGAAACAATATAAATTTACACAAGTATCGGGATTACTGAAGTTTCAATTATTATGTACATGCAGGTACAGTCTTAGCTACATACCTTTTGCAAGGTCGGTTGTTTCAAGAGTGATGACCTCTTGCTTTGACACTGAGTTTTAATTCAGCTATCCTTGTCTGCCGGTCATTGTTGGGCAAGTAGATGTTGATATTCTAATGTTACTTTTGACCTTGACTCCCTCGACGAAGCTCTTGTAATCTTGTGAAGTGAGTTATACCTATTTTGTGTTAGAAGATATTATTAATCTATTCCACTGTTCTGCCCTTATGTCGGTTTGTACAATGTACATTATGTAATCCACTCATTTACATTTGATTTGGGCTTAACATGTGTGAGAATTATGAATTCCCTGTTGAATTTATGGAACAATATGATGCCTGTGCAACACCAATATTGCATTTTGCGTGTGCAAACGGTGTTGTAGAACATTTCTGCGTCGCTGGTCTTGGAAGCATTTGTTCCTTTGCAGCCCTGATACGTGTTTTATTTCATGTTACAGCCTCAATGACGTATTGATGCTTATATTTAAACCTTTTACATATCTGATAGGCCGATGAACTTTTCTTCTATTATTCTGTGCTTAACAAAATCGTGACTGAATCCCTGTTATTAGAGAAACGCCTAGAAAATGTTATCATTTGTGCTTTAAATGACAATGCCATCGTGCAGTTCCATAGTTCCATACCCACTTTTACCACTTGCATTATATTGTTTGAATTTTATCATCAAGCAGCTATTGCAATTCTTGAGCATTACATCTTTTTTGACAGTCTCTGTACGACAATGATACTAAACCTGCTCGACTATACTCTTCCAAAACCTGCTCGACTATACTCTTCCAAACCCTGCTGCAAATTTTGCAAGCCGTGTATTGAGGGGCTTGAAACGGCAAATGAAAGCTGCACAATCTGTTACATCTACAAGGCTAATACTTACATTGATACAACTGAGATTATATGTTACAAGGTTACACTAAAGCTGTCAGAACCAAGAATCACATGCCTATGGCCCTCTCAGCTTCTCCATCTACTTCTCTTCCTGCTCCATCTCCCAAAGCCTGTCCCGATTTCCAGAAAACAATTATTTTTGCAGCTCTAAAGAATATCCACAAACACCAGAAAGCTTACAGAAAGCTCACAGGATTTACTAGTCCTACCTTCAACTGGGAGAGATATCGATCCAAAGCACCATCACCGTAAAGGATCTTAGCTCCACACCCAGGTCGATCCACTGATCCTACTGCTTCTTCATCTACAACAACTGCATCAATTCTCTTCTCCCCAGACTTTGCATCTGGAATCTGTAAGGAAGAGACACATATTTAGAAAAAGAAAAGGAAAATATGCAAGCACCATCCAGATGCAAGATCAATAAACAGAGGAGAATGAAATCATCACTTGATCATACCTCATACATGGAATCCATGAGAATATTCTCAAGGATTGTTCTTAAACCTCGTGCACCTGTATTTTTGGACATTGCCTTCTTGGCAATTATTCTAAGTGCACCATCCGTAAAATGAAGCTTAACCTGAAATTCAACATTGAGCTGGGCTTAGACACTAGGGAGATATTAGTTTTCATGCTATCTTTTCAATAAACGTACTCACATTATTCATGCTAAACAATTTCCGGAATTGTTTACCCAGAGCGTTCTTTGGCTCTGTTAGAACCTAGTAGAAGGATAAAATTGCATTAGACCGTAAGTGTTTCGCAAGTTCTCAAAACAATATTAAACACGGAATATCTCCAGATAAAGCAGCATAAAAAGATCAGACTGATATTACTTGCTAGAAAGGACAAAAGAAATCATGAACTAGATAAGATGATACTACCTGAACAAGCTGGTCCTCGTTTAGAGCTGCCAAGCTTACAAGGATAGGAAAACGTCCAATAAACTCTGGGATAAGCCCATATGCTATTAAATCACCACTCTCAACCTGAAAAGGAGGCAAATTTGAATCCTTTTTAAGTTTCACAGAAATATACATTTTGACCATTCATTCTTTTTAATAGAAAGATGTTTAAACCAAATGGCAAACAGACAACCACTACTTACTGATTCCAACAAGGATGACGTCACTTGTGCACTTGAAATACCACCAGTCCTCATGTTTGCACGGACTGGTGCCCCAAAGCCAATAGAAGAGTCTTGTCGTCTATTATTTCATCAGTACAAAATAATTTGAGAACACATTAGATAAAAACTGGGAGGAGTCACCTGGAAGAAGATTTGAAAGAGTTAAAAGAGTGAAATCGCACCTCTCTGATATAGTTTTCTCCAAATCCACAAAGGCACCACCACATATAAAAAGAATATCCTTTGTATCTATCTGCATTGCCATGAAGACCATGAACATTGGAATTAAACAACCGATGCACTCTAAATGCCTAAAAAACAGGGGAAATATTGATTAGCTGTGAACATTCATACTTTAGGACCAGCACATGCTAATACAATAGCAACTTGAGATGTTTCGAAATCAAACGACTCATAGTTGCAACATATCAATGTATCAGTTATGCAATCACGGCATCGAAAAATTACTACTGCTTTGTATAAAAGTTGAATAATTGACAGCTTTCACAATTAGTTACTCCTTCCGTCCCCATTTCAATGACGATTTAGCTCGGCAAACGGAGAGGAATAAGGAAGGTGCACAGAAAACGAGGAGAAAGATAGAGATGGAGATGTATTGGGAAGAGAGAAAGGTGTATTAAGAAGTGAGAACGCCAAATATTTGGGGACAAACCCCCTAACCCCTCTAGCGAGGAAGAGGGGGGGGGGGGGGGGGGGTGGAGAAAGAAACTTTTGTCTCTCTCTCCGCAGCTTTGACCCTTCGTTTTTGGTTGTGGATGCTAGAATGCCATTTAAAAGGGGACGGAGGGAGTACACAACAACAGCAACAACAAAGCCTTTAATCCCAAGCGAGTTGGGGTAGGCATATGTTGCCTTAACATAGCGAGTCCGAAGCCTAGGTAAAGGAGGGGTTGTGATAGGCTTGGTGAGCCAGCAACTATTTCTAGCCATTCTTATGGAGATTCAGAATTGCAAACTGAAATACTAAGTGCTTAAATCTCCTAAGTGGAGTTGTATCATGAAATAACACATCTAAATAAAAAACAAATAACCTTACCTCAACATATTTACCTTGTTTGGGGTGCATTCCAAAAAACAGGGGTAAAAAAACATATAGGCAGACATTTAATTGTGCATTTATAACATAGAGCTTGCAAACTTTACCTGTATATTATCACCACGAGGATGCTTCCTTGCTCCTTTCTCAGGGACATTGACTATCTGAGCATGTTATAATTTTAGAAGAAAGAAAATGCATCAACAGGACAGAAAACAGGTCATAAACCTTGTTTGATCTGATAAAAAAAATTAAAATATTATGGATAACTCGATTACCAATGTAACTACACAATTTGATACAATATATGCTCTACAGCATAGTCAAGGACAATCCAAGAATACTATAACTGTAACTGTGATGCATAAGCAGGTATCAATAACTGTAACTGTGATGCATAAGCAGGTATCAATAACTGTAACTGTGACACAGGACTAAGTAAACAGCATTTCAACAATAACTATAACTGTATTGTTTCGTTTGATATAAAGTGTAATATCTACACATTATGCAATAATCTAGATGTGTTTTTTTATTCGTATTTCCCAGCGATATGCAAAATCTAAACCCAAATAGCGTTTCAGTATGCCAACAACAAACAGGAACAGCAATCTAACTGGGCCAGAAGTTAATACATACTGACTTACCGTTCCTTCTAGCATTTTCAGCAATGCTTGCTGAACACCTTCACCTGATACATCTCTACTGATATTGAGGCTCTCGGCCTGTTAGATCACGAACGGATAAGTGCTCACATTGAGAAGGAAAACCCGGGACCAATATAAATGTGCCATACCTTCTTTGTAATCTTATCAACTTCATCTATGTACACCATTCCCTGTTGTGCTGCTTGCACATTAAAATCTGCAACCTAGACAACGTAGAAATAGAGCTTACTTTAACAGGCAATATGTTCATGCAAACTGCAGTTCAATTACTCTCATAGCATGTATCAGAGCCCAAATGCATACCGTGAGTAACTTATATAATATAGACTCTACATCCTCTCCTACATACCCTGCCTGCAAGAGGTTAAATATTATTAGGGTAGGAACCAAGTGGATATTAAGGAAACTGACAAATACTATGCATGCAATAACAAAAATTACTATATAACACATTTCCATTATATAGTATATATGAATTATGAATAATTGATCATTTTAGCTCATACCTTACACTTTTCTAATGGTGAAGTAAAAGCTTGATGTCTTATTAAAAAATTATGTGATAGCTATAGTACAAACATACAACAACATTAATACATTTATTTATGCAGAATTCATTAACATTATACTTCTTGCTACACTCAAGTACTGTCTACAAGAAGGTGTCCATTGTGTGGTTAAACAGTTTACACTGCTGATGTTCTCTGGAATGCAAAAGTTTGTCAATACTTGCCTGTGTCAATGTTGTTGCATCAGCAATTACAAATGGTACATTGACAAAACGAGCTAATGTCTTCGCAAGTAAAGTTTTACCTGTGAAAAGAATGAATCAGAAAAAAAAATTTGCCTGTCTTCCTTTCACAGTATTTGAGTTCATTCAATATAGTATATGACCAAAATGACCAAGTTTCCGTATTGCTACAGACTCTAAATGGTTGTTACCTGATCCAGTAGGACCCATTAACAGTACATTGCTTTTCTCTAGTTCCACATTGTCGTCGTCATCAGCTTCACCAAAAGCACCCAAATCTGCTCCAGACCTAATATTTTTAGCTTATATACCACATAATTAGTCACTGAAAGAGGTGTGAAACCTATTTCCTATGAGTGCAGGAACAAATATCATCGTTGCTTTGTGAAAGAAGAAGAAGAATTGAAAGAGGTAGAGTTAAACTGACCCCTTCTGTAAAGATTGATGGTATATCCGTTTGTAATGGTTATACACTGCAACAGATAACACCTGCAGGTTCGAAAAGCTACATCAGATCAGGAAAGCCCACACAAGAGTTACTGCTGAGTACCAAAAACTGAGGCATAGATTATCATGTGAACCAGAAAGAATAAATATCTACATAACACTGGAACTCTTGATGGCTAATGTGTATCTAAGTTCATAACTGTAAAGAAAAGAAACCAAAATTATAACTATCCTCTAAATTTAACCAACTGAACAATAAATCTGATTGTTCATCATTCGTTCAATATTAAAATGGTAAAGTGGAGCTCACATATTACTAACCAAATCAGTACAAGAAAAGATAGCACAGTTCTCAGATTGCTAAATGGTAGAATAATGAAACTAAAAGAGATAGTCACATTCTTGAATTCTACTGCAGTTCCTTTTTTACTAAAAGGAACGCCCACAAACAATTCAGTTCAAACCAGAACCAGTGGTTCCTTTATTTCCTTTCTCTAAAGGGAAACAACATATCTTCCACTTTCACCTACTGCAGTTCAAATAGTCTGGCTTAAAAAAAAAAGGTTCAGATATCTGAAGGTTGGGCAGTGTTCTCATTTCATCAAACAAGCATCTCTGAACTAAAACTGTAAATGAAAAAAGTGTTTCCTTTATAACATTGATGATTAGTTGACTTGTCAAGGTACGGTTTCAACAGGCCAAAACATTCCACTCCTCAAAGAGTATCGATAAATTTATTGGCAGCTCACAGACTCTAGACTCTTGCCAATCTCATTCAAGCTAACCAAATATTTTACTAAAAAATAAGCTTCTATAAAATATAAACAAATAATTCAGCAGAGAAGGCACTAAACAGGCTGACCAAAGGCAGAGCTAACACTGTTTTTAGAGACGAAAATAACCAAAATGAGCGTACCGTCATGCATGTAAACACCGAAATTAACCAAAAGAGCACCTCACCTTCTTGGCTCTATCCTGCCCGATCACATACTTGTCGAGGCCTTTACAAATCTCCTTGGGAGTGGGCAGATCCTTCCCTAGATTAGAGCCGCCCCATCCTTCTTTCCCCGCGCCCTCCTCACCACTGCCACCAGTACCTGCTCCCCCACCGCCTCCACCACCGGCGACGCGGACAACGTTCAGGTTCGGATGGAACGGTGGACCAGGTGGCACGTGCACGGCGACGCCGCCGCCGTCTCCGTCGTCACGCGACGAGCTCGACCGGATGGCCTCCCAAAAGGAGGGGTCCGTGGTCCCCGCGGCGGGACCGAGGAGGTCCGCCCGGACGCGTCCGATCTCCACGAAGGTGCCCTGGAGAGGCATGAGTAGGTGGGGGCGGAAGAAGTACGCGGTGCGGCAGTTGGGGCAGAGGTTGAGCGCCTGGTAGCCGCCAGCGCCCGCGGGCGCGGCGGGGGGCGGGGGCCGGTGGGCGAAGAGGATGTCGATGTGCTTGGAGCAGCGCGGGCAGTGGGCCTCCGCGCGTATGCGGCGCGGCTCGGGCTCGTCGTTTGAGGAGGATGAGCTGCCCCCCGAGGAGGAAGAGGAGGAGCCCTCCCACTTGCGCCGCTCCTGAAGGCGCCGGTGCGGCGGCGGGGCGATGACGGCTGGGGAGTACTCGGCCGCGGTGAGGGTGGAAGCAGCGCGCGTGGCGGCGCCGGCAAGGCGCCTCCACCGGAGTAGGCCGGACATGGTGGTGGTGGTGCTGCTGGGTGCGGATGTGGACTGGGGGGAGTCTCGAGTGTCGAGTCCGGAGCGACGTGCGTGGGGATTTTTATTGGGCGTGGGTAGCGAATTTTGGAATTTTGTTTTTGATCTGAATTTAGGTGTCTATTATTTTTCATCTAATTGGAATTAGGGGTGACTTCAGTCGTCTTCTTCATCGCATCTCTCCTCGTCTTCATATCGCATGCCGTCTGCTAGCCTCTCACTGTTCCGACGACGCCGTCATTTTTCCGAACCTCCTCCATTTTCACCGATGATGAAAGCGTCAAACTCGTCCGTCGATGAAGCGATCCCGATGTTTTAAGCCGTCGGCGCTAATACATCTCCTACGATATAGATACCGTTCACATCCACTTCGGCTCTATCACCATGCTATATTATGTTGGCCCTGTTTGGAACCACTTTTTCCCAACTAGATTTCATTGAAAACCAGATTTCTAACAACACAGCTACTAGAGGAATCTTTATTGTAAATAAGCTGAGTGTTTGGCAATCCAGATTAGTATGGTCCAAATTCTCTGCCTTAATGGTAAAATATCTGATATACCCCTAAAAACAGTTATACCTTATTTGATTGATAAAAATACATAAATATTAATATTTTGATTAGTTGTGCCAATTATAATTTTTATGTAATGTAATTAACACTTTAATACAAAGAAAAAATATTACATTATCGTCATCCTCTCTCAAAATATTGCATTTTCATCATTGAAAGTAACATTACATTTCCATCGTCTAGAAGAATATATTACATTTGCATTATCTAAAAGAATATTACATTTCCATCATTCAATGAGCGTTTACGAATACAAAGCAATGGCAATAGAATCACGAAATGCACCCATGTCCACCTCATCAAGTGAAATACTTGCCTCACTGTTCGAGCCTTGAGAGTCTTCCTCAACCTCATAGTTGTCAAAGTCATCATCACCTATTGCACTTTCCCTAATAAAATTATGAAGAGCCATGCAAGCAACTATGATTTTCGCTTGAGTTTCTATTGAAAAGCTTGGCATGTTTAATAAAATACGCCACTTCATCTTTAGAACTCCAAAGCAACGTTCAATCACATTTCTGAGAGACGAATGCGCATAGTTGAAAACCTCTTTCAATCCCACTGGATGGCCATGTTGGAATTCAGCCACATGGTATCGTTGACCCTTGTATGGTGCAAGAAAACCTTCTTTATTAGGATATCCAGAGTCAACAAGGTAGTACTTTCCTGGTGGAGGGTGTGGAAAATCATCTTTATATGTTAACACAGTATCATTCAATATCCGAGTGTCATGAGCGGATCCAGGCCAACCGGTGACAACAAATATGAACCGCATATCAAAATCACAAACAGCCATGATGTTTTGAGAAGGATAGCCATGTCGTCCAATATATTTCGGTCGTTCATGTAATGGGACCGTTACAGGTATGTGCGATCCATCAATTGCACCAATACAATCCTTAAAATGAGGCCAAAATCTGTCCTCTAGAAGTCTAGGATGCACCGTTGTGAACTGGTCAGTTTTGGGTTTTATGATAGCAGCTGCTAATTTAGTGACACACTCTAGTACCTCATGAAACTTCCTACTAACAGTTTCTGTGGAATGAGAGAAGATATTCTTCACTGTACGGTTAGATTGAGGTGCGCCTAATGTCCACAAAAACATAGCCAATGCTTCCTTGCTACAAACTTCTCTAGTTGATTTCAAGCCATAATCGTTGACAAGTGTGCTATGGAGACTGTTAAAAGCTGACCTCCTCATTCTGAAAGACTCATAACACTTATTCGCATCAGCAAGTTGTATTTCAGTCCATTGAATTCCAGTTAAAGTAGGAACAGTTCTTGACGCCTGTGTGCTTGAGTCATCATTGCCCATCAATTCCAATGCACAATATGCAACAATGAAGTCATCATCATCATCGCTCCAGCCATGGCTCATCTAAAAAAACAATACCAGCAACCATCAAAACAAAATATCATGCTGAGATAAATGGTCACATCAGAACCCTATCAATACACACAAATTCAGTTCAATCAACAAATTTATTAGATGCTCACATCATTCGACGAACCAGAATTAGTTGTTGGCACAAGATAAATGGTACAAGAATATTGTTTGTGATACATAACAGGGACAAAAATAATTCAAGCTACATGACATGAAACAAAGGATACATAACATGCTGCACACAGCCCTAAATCCTCTTCGGATCCTCCCAAGTCCTCTTAAGCCATGCACGTCTTCCTTCTGGTGTCTTCAGAGTGATAAACATGTCACGGTACTCCTTTTTAATTAGAAGTTGAGTTGCATAGTAGTGCTCGTCACTTCCTTCTGTAGCTCCAGAATCTACCACCAATTCCATTAGTTGTGCTATCTCATCCCTAACATGATCAACTACAGCCGATGTTGCTGAAAAGTGAGTGCTCTCAGATTTTTTCTCATAGCCATCGACCAACCGCTTCATAAGACCATCTCTATATGTCTTCTTTCCCTTTTTCGGATTTGGAGAAGGTCCTGAACCACCTGTTGCAGCAGGTCTTTTGCCCTTAATATTGTTGCCAACAATGGGTGAGGGTGTGCTGCTACCTCCACCATCGTCACCCTCCTTCCCATCAGCTTGAGCTGGTGAGTTTTCAGTGGCTGCTTTGCCTCTTGGAACATAGGATGTTTCATTTGTGCAACTTATACTCTCAAAGATGATACGCATCTCCTCCTCAAGTTCAAGTGGTGCAGTCTTGAAGATTATGCATCCTGGCATAGCCTGTGAACATCCAAATGATACATGCATTACATTCGTTGTTGTCGCAAACCAGCCCATGTCCAAAAAAAAAAAGGAAAGTGATACTAACCTTATTTTGCTCTTCCCACACTAGCTGCAATGCATCCAGTGACAGGGTCTCTTCCTAGACCAGATGCTCTGAGGTTCAATGTCTTCCATTGAGTATACATCCTCTTCAAATTATCCCATCTGTTCTTGTGTTGTTCACGAGTGTATGTCCTTTTCGTGCGCTCTTCAAATTTTTTTTAAAAGGTTTGCATAACCCTGAGCATTCAAGCACTGTTGTGGTCTGTTATTAGCTCTAACTTCTTCCGCACAAATTTCTAACCACACCTTGTGCACCCATGCATCCCACCTTGCTGCTGGCTTTGCCATCTGCATAGAAACTGACAAAGACATGAAAATAATATGTACAAGTAACTAATCTATACACCATTGTTGCACCTATCACTGAAAACAAATCCATACACATATCAGACAAAAAAAATCACCAAATAAGCACTCAAGCCACAGCAATCCAATTTCAATACACCGGATCTAACCAATTTACATGCACTAGCTGCTGCAACAGGCACCTACGAAGTGGATTTAGGGGAAAAAATCACCTTCCAATGTTGCTGCGGCCGCGGCGGCGGGGAAGAAGGAACAGGCGGGGAGGAGGATGATGGTGGGCGACTTGCTGGAGATGCAGAAGTCGGTTCGAGTGGAGGAATGGGCGCCGCCGGTTGGAGCAGCCGCCGGGACTGGAGGAGGGGCGCCGCCGGTTGGAGGAGGCGCCGGCGGAGTGGAGGAGGGGCGCCGCCGGTTGGATTTGCCGTCGGGACTCGAGGAGGGGCGCCGCCGATTGGAGGAGGCGCCGACGGAGTGGAGGAGGGGCGCCGCCGGTTGGAGGAGCCGCCGGCGGAGTGGACGAGGGGCGCCGCCGGTTGGAGGAGCCGCCGGGCAACCCTAGCTCTCCGCCTCGCCCTCGCTCTCAAGCGCGGCCCTCTGTTCGTGAGTCTCACGAGAATAGACGAGGGGGTGTGGTGGGTGCTGGGTATCGGAGATGGCATTTGCGGGTAATATTCTTTCAAGTCCAAGGGTTCTTTCATTTTTCAAGCCACGATTTCTGAGAAAGCAGGGCACGGGGCTGCTTCAGCGTTCACGTGTAAAGGGGGCGTCCGTAAGAATCGTTTCCAATTAAAGCTGTTCTGGAATCCACTCGTTTGGGAGGCTGGACAGATTATATTGAACGGAAGCTGTTGAGAAGCAGTTCCAAACAGGGCCGATAGTTTTTTTGGATTTTCGAATCATTTTATTATGGTGGACCATAAGTGTTTAACAATTTTATATTATAATCATCAGTGATGGTTCAATGTAGTTGCAAATTATATTTTATTGTTAATGATGAATCAATTGATATATGACTTTAAGTAAATACTATAGCATTACTTATATTTTCGGACAGAATGAATAGTTACATTGACTGATGATGGACGCGCAATGGTTTTGCGATGATGCTTTACGTGATCGGTGAAGGATATCGGGTGTGAATGGTTTTTTACATCAGAGTTTGTGCTTGTTAGCCATGAACCTGAAAATATTTTATAACTCAAGTTTTTTTTTAACTTAAAAGCTTTACGTGATAATTTTGTAAGATTATCACATGGATCGAGTTTATGTGTTTACCAATGGCGTTACAATTACAAACAGAGCTTATAGACATTACAAAGAGACGATGGTCAGGGAGGTAGCGGGAACTGTTTTATCGCTATTTTTTTATTTATCCGAGAGAAAGGAACTGTTTTATCGCTTGCAATATTGAATTGGCTGCATTTGCTGCTGCGGCTGTACGAGCTCAACTGATCGCGCTATCGAACGGTCAGGGACCAACGAACAGCCAACGTTATCCGTATCCACACTTTCTTGGATCCGCCCCGCGAGACACCACACACTGACACACCTCACGGCGATTACTCGCCCGACAGACGCCATGCTGACTCCGGCCCCACCGGCGGCGGCGGCGCTCACCTCCCTCCACTCCCTTTCTTCCCAACACTTTCTCCTCCCTGCCCGCTTCCTACCCCCCGGCGGTGGCGGCCAGCCCCTCCGCCGGGGCGACCTCGCCATCCGCATGGGCGGTGGGCCGCGCACGTTCCCCGGCGGCGTGTCCAAGTGGCAGTGGAAGCGCATGCAGGCAAAGAAGGCCCGGCAGCTCCTCAAGGCGCGGCTCGCCCGCGAGCGCCAGCTCTTCGAGATGCGCAAGCGCGCCGAGCTCCGCGACGCCGTCGCGCACCTCGAGCGCCCCTGGGACCCCGACTCCGCCGCCGACGTCGCGCCCAACCTGCTCTCCGTCGCGGCCGACGACCAGCTCAAGGCGCTCGCCGACCGCTTCCACCGTCCGGGCGGCGTCGACCTCTGGAACGACCGTGACGGGCCCCGGGTCTTCGGGTCCCCGGGCACCACCGGCGCGGGCTCGGCGCGGTTCTTCCCCAAGAACGCCGTCTACAGCGTCCAGCCGTACGCGCTCCGAGACGCTGCGGACGAGGCTGGCGCGCCGGTTACTCGAGCGGCCGCTGCCGACGTTCTGCTCGCGCTCGGAGGACCAGGTGTTCGAGGGAATGCCCCTCAGGAGGAAGAGTACAGTAACGGCGATCGCTCGCCTGCGATTGAATTCATGGAGAAGGATGGAACATGGGAGCCGTTGCACGCATTGGACGTTGGTGATGACAACAATGTGGCTGAATGGAGTTCAGATGATGACGACGATGCTGTTACTTATGAATCGGAGGGCATAGGAGATGTCGGTTCTTGGCACGGACAACGAACCATGGTCAGGAGCAATGGAGTGGTAACATGGGAAGCTGCAAACTCCACTGCTGTATTTGAGGATGATGACACAAGTTGGAGTGGCGACGCCTTCTCCTCAGATGCAGAAGGAGCACGACAAGGTCATCTTGAGCAAAGTTGGCAGCAAAGAAATAGGGGTGCAAGGAAGCGTGCCGGTGGGAGATGGAATGCCCTGGACGCTGAGGCAGGCAGTGGCACTAGCAACAGGGACCGAGCCGTTGCAGGTTCAATGTCTGACTCTAAGATGATCCGAGGCAGTTCTGTACCACGATGGAGAACAAGGAGCAAAGATGGTGGTACAAGCAATGGTGCCGGGAGGCGGAGTGTCTCTAGAGAAGATCGGATTACTAATGGATTTAATTCAAATTCTGACAGTGCAAGGGGTGGCAAAATGGAACCAAGTTGGGGAGGCAAAAATAAATCGAATGGAAGAATGAATGTTGGAGGAAGATTGGAACCCAAAAACAATAATACCAATGATGGAGAGACCCCAGGGAGAAGAAACATCAGGTCCAACAATGTTGATGACCACGCAAGGAGCAACAATGGCGAGGGAAGATATCGGTTTGGTAGCAGCTTCCCTGAAGACTTGGACGCACCAACATGGAAGCCGAGAAGAATGAAACGAGGTACGAACAATGGCAACAGAGAACATCTGGGTGGAACATTCAGAAGACGCAACAACGGCACAGCAGGACAGTTACAGGAGAATACAAGGAACACCAAGAACGATGGACTTAGGATGGGCAGGAACGGTGTACAACGGTTCAAGGGAGACGATTACTCGTTGCGTCCAACATCAGAATTGCACAGCTCTTGGAAGGGGACGAGATCTGAAGAATTCTAGTTAAAATCGAAGGACTAACACAATATGTATGCTAACTTTTGTATCCATAAACTTCAAGAGGAATACGTTGTTATTTAGCATATGCTTTTGTTCAGCAATGCGGGAAGTGGAAGTACCACATTGTTGAATAAGTTTTTCACGTACCACCAACAAACAGCTCAGTTGAGATCATTTTCAGATAAAAACTACATCAGATTTCTAAGTGACACGAGATTAGGAGTTGATGAGGTGAACACTTTCAAAAAGCAAACATATGACACGAAAGATTCACATGATTTGGATATTACAAGGATAATGTCATTTTCAAATGCCAAGTATAAGCACAGGGTCTCGAGCACTAGCCGGGACCAGCAGGCATGTCTCCCTGGTTACAACTCACAAATTACAAGATGGTCATGGCCGACCTTATGAGCTCAAACTGGAAAAAAGATCAACAGCACCAGTGCTTGGTAAAGTTATGCTCCAGCTACTTTACCTGCATAACACAATGCCACCAAATCAATAACAAAATATTAAGGAAACTCCTTTGGAAACTCAGAAAGGCAATATGTAGAAATAGATATTGTAAATGGCGTTCATACGGTTTGGAGGCATTAGATTACTCATCTGGGGGAAAGCCAATATGATTTGAGGACCCATTTATTCTCACAAGAAATCAGTTGCACAAGAATTCTGTCCTTAAAAAGAATCCTTGCATTATCAGCTTCAGTTTAGCAGGTAATCTGAACTGTGATTGAGATTTGAGAAGTATAATGCTTGCTTAACATACATTATACTTGCGAAATGTGACAAGACCAACACATTGTTCCAAAATATAAATAGAGCTACCATGATTTTAAACAAGTTTTGAGCAACCAGCTATATAATGACAATTTATCTGAACAGTTAGTATGTAACCAGGAAAGTATCAAGGTGTGTGATGCTAATCTACACGCTATCGAAGCACCAGTTGAGCGGGATTTGAATATATGCTGGCCTGAATCGTGAACACGTCCACGCTACAAAAATATTGAATCGCTAGAAATCAAGTATTTCCAATATACATAATGCCAAAAAAGCTTGCCCCTATGGATCATCAATTTTGGCTTAAGGAAGTTAAAGAAAGCTGATTGTTCCAATGGATTCTTTTTTTTAAAAAAAAAATTGTTGTTGTTGTTGAAAGGGAAGCCTGAAATAAGGGTTAGGCAAATCTAAACCCTGAACCTTACAGAAGTCCATGAAGAGGTTTCATTGACTCTAATCAAACTTTAGCTGCAGTTGTAATGATGGTTGCCCACTCAGATAATTTTAAATATCTACTAGGGACAACACCATAGGCTTGAGTTGGCAACATCATTTCTAGTCGAGAAATAAGCTCATAGAAGAAAAGATAAAATTGTAACTGTATAATCCTCTAAACTGTTATGATAAGAGACTTTTCCTCCCGAAATAGCCGTTATTTCGTGAATGATTTGTAAACAGAATCACCTTGCACATAGGGACGCCATTGCACGCTGCACGGGTGATCTGATGCTAATCTTTTGTTAGGATTCTATAAACAGAATTGCAGAAGGATGTTTATTTGGTCCAATCCATACGATTATGCATTCCAACAGTGTAAATTCATCATATGTTCGAGAGAAAACAGAAAAAAGAAATCAAAATACACAGATCTACACGAAAAAATCGTAACAAACCCTAGGGCCCCGCAATGGACCAAATCCAAACCATATCGGTCGCTAAAAGATGGGGTACGGCGCGAATTACCTAGGATTCACGGATCCCGTCCAGCAATCTAGTGGTGGTGCTCGCCGGAGGGGCGGTAGAGGCGATTGTAGGCAGCCTCGCCGACGAGGTAGATACCGAAGGCGACGATGGCGATGCCGAGCCCCGGGGTGGCTTGGCGCAGCTGGTTACCGAGCATCGGGTGCCTCCTCCACTCGTCCCGCCGCCGGAAGAACTCCCCCGTCGCGTTCAGCCCCTTCCCACCGCTCGCCATCGCCTCCGCCTCTCTCTCTCTCTCTCTCTCTCTCTCTCGCTCCCCTCTCCTCACTCTTTCTCAGTTCTCACCGCACGCCGCTCGACGACGGACAGCCACGCGCACAACAAACAGCCCAGGTGATATAGACGGCCCAATTATCTCCGACCTGGGCTTATGCAGCCCAAACCCAACTACTCACTGTGCTGTACTGCTGCTATGCGGCTGCGGGTGCTCAGCTCTATCTCATGGCGATGGCGACCTCGTCGGCGCCGCTCCTCCCGAAGCCCGCGCTTCCAGCTCCACCCGCTCGTTCCTTCTCAGCTCCGAAATCCTGGTCCAGGCGCTATCGAGCCACTTCCGAACACCACAATGACGAGGATGGCAAATGGAGGCAACTGACGGGCCGCCCGACGCCGCGGAGCGGCGGGGGAGCAAACAGGCGCCTGCGCAGCCTCGTCCAGAGAGGGGAGGTCGACGAAGCACTCGTCCTCGTTGATTCCATATCTGGCGGCGGGATGTGCCCGGCCGTCGTCCCCTGCAACATGCTCATCAAGCGGCTCTGCTCCAGTGGCCGCATCGCGGACGCGGAGCGTGTGCTCGCAGCGCTCGGGCCGTCCGCCACCATCGTCACCTTCAACACCATGGTCAACGGGTACTGCCGTGCCGGCAGGATTGACGACGCGCGCCGGCTCATCGACACCATGCCGTTCACGCCGGACACGTTCACGTTCAACCCGCTAATCCGCGCGCTCTGCGCTCGCGGGCGCGTCCCCGACGCCCTCGCGGTGTTCGATGACATGCTTCACCGTGGGTGCTCGCCAAGCGTCGTCACCTACAGCATCCTCCTTGACGCCACCTGCAAGGTGAGCGGGTACAGGCAAGGCATGGCGCTCCTCAACGAGATGCGCGCCAAGGGCTGCGAGCCAGACATCGTCACTTACAATGTCCTCATCAACGCCATGTGCAATGAGGGCGACGTTAATGAAGCTTTCAAGGTCTTGAGCAGCTTGCCGTCCCATGGATGCAAACCTGATACCGTGACTTACACACCAGTGTTGAAAAGTTACTGTGCCTCTGAACGGTGGAAGGAGGCTGAGGAGCTCTTGATGACCATGGCCAGAAACAAATGCGCGCCAGATGAAGTGATGTTCAACACGGTAATCACTTCTCTGTGTCAGAAAGGGCTCATCGATCTTGCAGTCAGAGTTGTCGATCGGATGTCAGAGCATGGATGCATTCCAGATATTGTCACTTACACCAGTGTTATTGATGGTTTGTGCAATGAGAAGCGTGTTGATGAAGCTGTTGAAATGTTAACTAGACTGCGATCCTATGGCTGCAAGCCTGATAGCATAACCTACACTACCGTCCTGAAGGGTTTATGTAGCGCCGAACGGTGGCAGGATGCTGAATCCCTCTTGGCTGAGATGTTTCGCAACAATTGCCCTCCTAACGAAGTGACATTCAACACAATAATCGTTTCACTTTGTCAGAAAGGGTTGGTTGATCGTGCAATCAAAGTTGCTGAACAAATGTCAGAGCAAGGATGCATCCCAGACATAATCACATATAATTGCATTCTTGATGGTTTGTGCAACATAAAATGTGTTGATGATGCCATGAAATTGTTGAGGAATCTGCAGTCCTATGGGTGCAGGCCTGATATAGTTACCTATAACACTATGTTGAAGGGCTTATGTACCACTGACCGGTGGAAGGATGCTGAGCAGCTTATGGCCGATATGATCCATATGAGTTGTCCCCCAGACGAAGTGACATTCAATACGATAATCACTTCTCTATGCCAGAAAGGATTTCTCTTCCAAGCACTTGAGGTTTTACAGATAATGGCTGAGAAAGGTTGCATGCCCAACTCAACTGCCTACAGTATAGTAGCTGATGCGCTTTTGAAGAGTGGAAATACTCGGGCAGCCCTTGATCTGTTGAGTGGAATGACAAATAGCTGTACTCCGGATCTGATTATTTATAATACAGTGATTTCCAATGTTGCCAAGGCTGGCAAAGTGGAGGAAGCTCTTGAGTTGTTGCATATGATGGTATCTAAGGGCCTTTACCCAGACACAACTACGCTCCAGTCTTTAGCTTATGGGCTCTCTAGAGAAGATGGGACTGATAGGGCTCTTGGAATGCTCTACAGAGTACAGGATATGGGTTTATCACCCAACGTTACAAGCTATAATGCTATATTGCTTGGTATTTGTAAAAATTGGAGAACTGACATTGCTATTGATTGCTTTGCGTATATGGTTTCCAGTGGCTGTATGCCTGATGAATCAACCTACATTATTCTTCTTGAGGGTCTTGCTTATGAGGGCTTTTTGGATGAGGCAAAAGAACTTGTATGCAACTTGTGTTCTCGTGGAGTGTTAGATAGGAGTCTGATTGAGGAAGAAAGCCATTATTTTGACTGAATACGATGTTAATTGTGCTGTATTCAAACTAAAACGGACCTTTGCTTACAATAGAGCAGGCACTGAGATACTTGCTTTGCATCCATTTGCATGATGGATTCTGCATACTTTTCTGACAGTTGCTTATGCTCCTTACCTTCCCCAACAGTATATTCTAGCTTAGGTTCACTAGTTTCCTGGACAAAGTTATTCATCTAGAGTGCCATCCAAAAGGCAGCTGGTAAGCTCTATTTGAAATTGTCTCAACAAAGTCCAATACTTGTAACAGTATGCTAATATAACTGTTGGTTGCTGGGCTCTGCCCGTGCTCTCTGCCTTTAATTTGCAGTATTTCCTTCAGTAATTTTGTCATGTGTTCTTGAAAGTAGGATCTCTTTGTACCTTATCTGTGGCTAGTGAAAATGTGTGTTACACACGATTTTTTAAGACTCGTCACACTCATGTGCGTACAGGTGAAAGTTGTCCAGTCGTGCTTCCCACATCCCGAGATGTAGCCATGTAGGAAATGTCAAGTGCCTTTTTCTACATGCGCCTCTGCATAGTGAAGTGATGTCACTCTCACTCACCGGTGCTAAAATAACATCTTGCATGAAGGCATCGACGAGTGGCAAATAACACATTTCACAATGCAAGTCCTGGTTCAGACCCTGGTGACTGCTTAGACCCAACCCGGACACCTATCAACAATATTAGCTTAGTACCTTCGCCGGAATTAAGAGTCTCGGGTGACCAAAAGGAGTCAATTATCACACAAACGAACCCAACACTTAATTACTGAACACAAGTGTTTGCAACACTAGCAGTTCATCCCACACTACAATGGCAGCAGTTAGCCTGCTAATACAACCATCACCACAAGCTACCATGTCCATTACAGCAACACATGATGAGACTAGTACAAACACCGGCACACCGGTCTACTAAACAGGTGAAGCGGTTCTACACCGCTTCACCATTCCTAACAATTCTAGATATGTCCACTGGGAGTGATCCATGGTGTCATTCACGGCTCCTCTTGCTGCTGCAGCCAGGGCATTTGTACTGCTTGATGTGCTCCGCCTTTGCGGGGGTAATGCGAACACACTTGCCATGGAACCACTTCTCACAGATATCACAGCAAATCCAGAATTCACCATTCGCGTAACTTTCTCCACAAGAACCACACAGATAAGCTTGGTCCTCATCCCCTGCGTCTTCACGACCACTGTCTTCCTCGTCTCTTGGGTGAGCTGGCTTTGCAGGCTTACTGTTAGAATTGTGCTGTTTTGATGGCTGCAATTGAAGGCCAAAGAACAGAGTCAGAGGTTGTCAACAGCACTGGAGGTTGTGTCAACAACACAAGCAGTGCATACTGCATTTGTGTATGTCACACTCATAAATAGTAACAGAGTTGTTTTCTATATTATAGAAAGCTTACTTTAGAGATGGTTTTATTGCTTTTGCTACTGCCGTTTGGGGCTTTTGATTGCTTCTTAGCAATCCCCGTCACAACTTCATAAACAGTGGGCAGATTATTGATCATGGTAAAGAGCCTTCTCCTGAAATTCAAATGTCACAAGTGTATTAGAATAACCTGTTCCAAAATAACTGCCTAATATCAGTTGCAAAAGATGTAGATGGCAATCACAAGATCGAAACGCCACATCGTTGACCATTTTCTTAGCAAGGAAAAAGTAGATAAATTAATGTGAATCTCCCATATCAATGCAAAAGAGTGGCAAACTACTGGTGACTGGTGAGCCAAATGAAAAAGATGGAATCAGCTAAATTGTGTGAATAAAATGGCTGCAAGTCCTCAACTGATCAGTATCAGTCTTACTAACCAGCTCTTAACTCTCCCATTCCCTACATCACCTCCGAGATACACCACCACCCCACTCCTTACAAAAATCTCATTGATTCCTCTCCAGTCTGTAGAGCAATTGGTGCTCCACAACCAGCAGAACACCCATCAACCCAGCCAGTGACTAGATCCTCTGGCTAATGGCTGCTCACACCTGCTTCCTTAGCAAACAATAACCATTAAGCTGTATGATGACAGCAAGGCATAAATTCTTCTAAACTGGACTTGTGCTCCTATTACATCGAGAAAAATGTTGAATTTTGCCTAAAAAGGAACATAGATTATGAAAGCATAAATATGAGATCAAAGTGTTCTGTTCCTGTATTGCATGAACATTTTCATAGCACAATAAAAAAACATGAAAGAGAAACACATTTCAGATCAATCTGGCAGCACAACTGTGGTGCAAATGTCGCTATATGACTTGGATCTCAGAATTGGCTAATAGATTGAGGTCATTGCTCACAGCAAAAGGTGGCTGCAAAAGGTGTGGCAGAAATGGATAATCCCCTGCCGTTCGGGCTGTCATAAGGTTCGGTGTTCAGCTGTGGGCTCTACAGCTTGAGGAGGAGCTGTTTTGGAAGGAGTGATAGAGATGTCATGGGCCGACCTTTGGGCCTCAGTAGTCATTACTCCAGCAATCTGTGGTACTGTAACAGCACGGGCACTGTACCTTTGTGGGTTTGCCCTTCTTAGCCCAAGTTAGGTTATTTTGAGATGCTAGTACTCTTGCGCGTGCTAACGCCACGGATTGAAACAAAAATAATATAATAATCTAACACATATGAGTTTTTAGTTATAATGTCCATACTAACGTCATAATGTGAAAAACAAACGATATGATAACTCAATATTATAAAATTCTATGTAAAAGAGGATAATAATTTCTAAGACAATATGAGGAGTCTCCTTGCCATGTGAGGGGAGCTTGGGCCAGTCAACCAATGTGAGGTGATCTTCTCCTGAAGGAATGCACAGCGGCGAGCGCGCATATTGTTTCAGATCTTGGCCGTGTGGAGGTGACGGACGAGCGCAGGCACCACCTGAGGGTCGCGTATCATCAGCTGGATCTGCTCCTCCGCCTGCCGCCGCGCGTCATTATCTACGAGCGGAGGATGGGGCGAACGACGACGGCCTCACAACCTCGTGTCGGCAGGCAGAGGACACGGCGGGCGACGGCAGCCTCGCATCAGCGAGCGGCGGTGGGTGGATGACGGGGCAGTGGCCTCGCAACGGCAACGGGCGGAGGACGGGTCAGGCGGCGGCGACTTTATGATTGCGGAGGGCGGGGCGGCGGCGGGCGAAGGACGCGGCAGTGGTGATCTCGTGATTGCGAAGGACGGGGCGGCGATGGGCGGAGAACGCGACGGCGAGATCTATGATTGAGGGGGACGGGTGAATCATGAGTCGTAAGAGCAAATAACAGATCAGATTGGATTGACGATTGACTCAATATTGTCGCATGGATACGTGGTGTAGGGCGTTTGTAAAATTGTGTGATGGAAGATACAGAAATTAGCAGCCATTAGATTTGAGTAAATGTAACTTTATTAATAGAGGGAACGCAAGTGGGTCGTTGGATTTGAGTTAACATAACATTATCATCGTAATTGTGGGAATATTATTAGGATGTTGGAATTCTTTCCAGGGGGTGGGTGAAAAATGACGGACTTGGTGCATTGTGGTGCATTATAGGAGTAGAGAAGATCAATTAGTTACGCTTAGGGCTGGCTCTACCTCTATTTAAACAGAGGTACTGCAATCATCATTTGTAATCAATCAATCAATCAATCAAGAAACACTTTCTAAATCTCCGAATCTCTCTCCAGCTCTAGGCAAAGCATAGGGCCTAATTATCATTCCCCATAACATGTCCAGTGTAGGGGGGCAGCTCGGTGCAGGTAGCTCCCTCTTGTGCAGGTCCAAGGAGGGTCTGACCAGTTTGGGTCTTTTGTACATAGCCTTTCCCTACATTTCTACAAGAGGCTGTTTCCAGGACTCGAACCCATGACCTCATGTTTACAAAGTAACAGCTTTACGTGTACCGGGGCTGCCCTTCATCCTGTGTAAGAAGAAGGGGGATGGGGGAGATATATAGCAAAAATGAGGAAAGAAGTCTGATGCATACCTGGCATCCTTATCAAATCCAAAGCGAGCTCCGAAGTAGAACGCAACAGACAATAGCCATGCATCACTATGAACTGCAACCAGAGACAGCCAATCTTTTTCAGCCATTCCATCACGAGCAAAGTTTATCCCCAGAGCTGGTTCTGGAAGTTCAGGAGGTACTTCTTCAGCTGGCAGAGTGACCTCCCAGGTCTCATTTGGTAGCCCGTAAAGGCACAGGTTCTCTTTCTCTGGAATACGAGAAACATCATTATGACAATAAAACAAAATGAAGGACACAGAACAGAACCTGACATATTCAAGCAATCTCTTCTGGTGTATCACGGAAAATCAGCAAACAGCAGAGAACAGGATGCAATTCAAAAATGTTAGTTTAATCTACATCAGCATTGTTTCTTTTTAATCTACGTCAGCATTAATTATAGATAATGGTAATACTATTCTTCAGCCTACTCTAAATATGTTCCTTTCCATTCCTTTTTTTCACTGGCATTGGAATCAATAGGGAAAGCCAGGCTATATACTCCAGCTGTAGAAAAAAAGGCATTATTTTAATTCGAATTCGATCAGACTACAAAGCTTGTGTCAACTAGAGTAATATCTTTATCCAATATCTAGCTGATAGAATAAGCATGTTCATAGTGATTAATGAGTATCAGAACATGATCAAAATTATCATAAATACTAGTTGATAAACCCACGTGATGCTACGGTAATTTGAGGACAATTTTAGCAATACTTTAAAGCGGCAATTCAGTGCACTTTGATTTTGATAGAAAGTTAAACACAGAAGTGTGAACGATCCAATCTAACATGTCCAAACTGATCATTTGCTGATGACGTGGCTCAACATGGTTGCAGAGAATTAGGCAACAACTACACTTAGTGCGCGCCGAGCTGGAATGGTGATAACGGGCAGGAATGAACAATAACTACAGGGGGTATATGGAAAATAAAAGGGGGGTGGGTATCTACCCACAGGAGTAGTAAATCCACACGCTATAGATAGATACTGGAATACTCTAGACTGAGCCAAATATACACAATTCAACCAACCAATACTTTCCTCAGAGATTCCCTCTATTAAAGTACACGATTTGCAACGGTTTCTCCCAAGCGTTATGCATGCAAGTGGAACAAAAAACCACAAGTTGTCAGGTCCAAGATGCCCATCAGTGAAGCTTAGAGTATCATCTATGCACATTAAATTGTTCAAACTAGACCAAACCCCGAAACGCTGATTTAGCTAATTGACTGACCCAAGTTTCTATAACAACAAATAATATGTTATGTTTGGTGGATCACTCTACGCAGGTAAACGTCAGTCATGATGGTGTCATGCACTACTTTTTGCAAAGGATGGTTTGGCAAGGACTACTGTGCTGGGCTTGATTGGAAGGTAACGAGTCATCCAAATCAAAATGCCAGGCTCGGGTTTAGGATCGGATAAGCCCAAAACATGTTGTAACTGGGGATTAAAATCGACCTAAGCTACGTACACCGGTGGGTTCAACCTAAGCGACAGAAACACACTAAAACTGGCACACGATTCAGGGATTAGAGCTAAATCCATCGCGCGACAACAACTGGATCGAGCTCCATAAGCAAACACAGGATCGACCCAAAGTCAACTTCAAAAACGGAACGAGATACAACTACAATAAGGGAGGGGGTAATAAAAGGGAGCACGCCGGGAGCTCACCGGGGTCGCACTGCTGGTAGAACTTCTCCACATCTGCGCATCACCACAGAAGCAACGGGTATCCGTCAGCTCAAGCGTCGACAGAACCAAGGAAAAAGGCAAAGAGCGGAGGAAGAGCTAAAGGGGCGCCGGAGGCTAGCTGACCCGTGGTGAGCGCCTTGACGATGCCAGCACGGCGCGCGCGGAAGTCACGGAAAACGTCCTCGGGGGAGCGCGCGTGGTGGTGCACGGCCGCCGTTCCGCCGGCTCCGTCGCCGTCCATCGCCGGCACTAGGGTTTGGGGGGCAGGGGAAGCGGGAGTGTGGTGGTGGTGGACTGGTAGTGGAGGAAGGAGGGAGCAGGAGAGGATTAGAAGAGAAAGCGAGAGCTGTTTCCGGAGCGTGGTAGATCGAGAAAAACTGAAACAACGAGGGTCCAGTCGAAATTTTCTCAATTCGCTTCCATGGATGGGAAGGGCGTAGGCCCGAACAGTGGACTCGGCTTTTGGAGCGCTCCGGCTCCGGTCCGTGAGGGAGAGATGGCCCACACGTCAGCTCAGTGGTGAGTTGCTGACGCTTAACGGACGTGGCCGTAGGAGCCGAGAGTGCCGCTGGACTCCCGTTCCTTCCGTGCTTCACTTCGCTTTGACGCTTGCGTCCCTTCCAGTTCGAGCTCTATCCCTCTCTCTCTCGCCGTCTCGCGTCGGCGTACCCTGTCCGTGCTGCAAATGGCGGAGGCGGAGGCGACGGCACCGGCAGCGCGGCGGCCGAGTCTGTACTCGTACTGGCGCAGCTCATGCTCCCACCGCGCGCGCATCGCTCTCAACCTGAAAGGTTCGTGACACTGCAGTCACTTAATCCGGCAACCGACCGCCGTTCCTACCCCGCCCTCTTCGTTTCCTTGAATGGATTAGTCTGCTGGGCATCATTTGATTCGGTGTGTGGGTGCGTCGTGTGTCTCTGCAGGCGTGGATTGCGAGTACAAGGCGGTGAACCTGCTCAAAGGCGAGCAATCTGATCCAGGTGGGTAATTCTAATTACTGAGCTGTGAGCGCCCGTACGCCACAGTATGTTGGACCTGATGTGCTACTGTGCGACCGTCGTTAGACTTAGCTTGTGCTATTGCTGGTTTGCTTGCTTAGGGTTGTCATGCTGGGTGTTGCTCTCCACTCTGGAGTCTGGATAGTATAATATGACATGATTTAACTGTTCTATTGGTTTCTGTCGACCGAATTAGATTAATGTGGCATGATATGAAAGAGCTCTTGTATTGTTTGGAGATTCACTAGGACGATCTCTTTCACAGAATTCGTGAAGCTTAATCCTATGAAGTTTGTTCCCGCCTTGGTCGACGGTGATGCAGTGATCGGGGATTCTTATGCCATAACAATGGCAAGTATTGCGATGCTATTTTTTATCGTCACAGAAGTTGGATAATGTCTGAGTCAGTCACTTGTTTTGTTGTGCCTTTGCAGTACTTGGAGGACAAGTACCCCGATCCTCCTCTTTTGCCTCAAGACCTTAAAAAGAAGGCTCTGAATCACCAGGTAACACTAGGTTTTGCTTCCATTTGTTCATGGTGGTAGCCACATGTTGGTCATAATTCATTGCATTTAGAATCTGAAACGTTTTTTGTTTTTGAGTGAATCTTGAACTGCACCAAACACATCCTGATTAGCAGTGGAAGTTATACCTCAAAGTGTGCTTTGTTTGCTATATTTATAAAGCAAAGAAAATGACCAGACTCTTTTTTTTTATAATCTGAAAGTCATAGCCACACTCTTTGATATGGAATGTTAATTGCTATGCATTTTGTTTACTGGCTTCTTCTTTTGGAATTTCACACCTTTGGGAAGAGATGGGTCTTGTCTTAGGCATCCTTAAACTTGTCTTAGGCATCCAAGTCATGAAGCTTACGTAAGTAGCAAAACAGAAAAGACAAAATATGGCATAATTGTTATCTCAATCCAGATACTAGTAAAAACTAAATTGGTAAAAAATTGTTCAATGTTCATTGTAGGCCAGTGTTGCTGGGAGTTGCATCGGATGGTTCCATTTAGTCAATTACAACCAACTGTAATGGTAGTATTAGACAATCCTACCGAAATGGAAAAGAGTAGTAACTTAAAACGTGTATTTAGGTGACAGGACCAGCAGATGTGTGGATGTACAGAAGAGAACATAGTTACTAGGTCTCAAGGCATATAGGTTTGAGCTATCGTGCACTTAAATTCAAAGCTCATAAATACAGTTCATATGATTTATGCCAGTTTTTCTGTGTTTCTATGGCAGATCGCAAATATTATTGCAACTGGAATTCAACCTCTCCAGAATCTTACAGTGGTGGTAAGTAAATGCACATGGTTCTCACCATATTTGGTTCTACATGTAGAAACTCTATCAGTTTGCACCCATGAGTTCTACAAAGGATAGAACAGAATTGCTATTTGCATAGTGTAATGGTGCAATTTTCTTGCTGAAGATTGGTATATCACGAAAAAAAATATTTTATAAAGTTAAATACACTGTACAGTTTGTTTAAATAATAAAGTCTGATGTACAATGACATTACTTGATGTGATGCTTACTTTTTGCAGAGATACATTGAGCAAAAGGTTGGTGCAGGGGAGGTCCTTCCATGGACCCAACAACAAATTGAGAGGGGTTTCACAGGTTATCTTTTCACAGACAACCATCCGGAACTGATCATACCAATCTTATTGTTTTGATCCTTGTCACTTTTAACACATGTTTTACTATTCTAAATGTACTCACATGTCCTAATGGTTTAGCTATTGAAAGCCTGATAAAAGACCGTGCTGGAAAGTACGCAACAGGAGATGAAGTTGGATTGGTATATTTGCTTCCTATAGTCATCACATTTTTTTCGTAGATTGGATTATTTCTCAGTTTAGTATATTTCCTTTGCAACAGTTTCAGTGTGAAGTGCTGTCATATGATCTGAAGTGGGTGTTGCTTAAAGAAAAGAAAGAGAGTAAAATCAAAATGAACATAAGGATCAGGCTGTGCCTTTCCTATTAGCAAGGGCTATAACTGTCTTCTATGACTTATTGTGATTTTAGAACCTATTACACACATGTTATACAGTTTCAGTCTCTGATATGAAATAACACGACAAAGTGCTAACGCTTATCCAATTAGTTAATCAGAGAACAGAAATTTTTGTAACTAAACCTGTTAGTCAACAAGTTACCTTGAGTTTCTTGTATGTATTTAAGTTATAGGTAGCAACACTATGGACCGGCTGTCAGTTCAATTTAGTGTCTTTTGAATTTTTCTTCATATGCAGGCAGACATATTCCTGGCGCCCCAGATCTATGCAGCGCTGACTCGCACTAAAATTGACATGGTACTGGCACTTTTCATTTTTACAGGGTGATATGTCATTATGTTTGTTTGCTCAGTCAAATTAATGAAACATGCTGCTTTGCCACAGTCAAATTACCCCACTCTTGCGAGGATCAATGCCGAGTACATGGCACACCCTGCATTCCAAGCAGCGCTTCCTGATAGGCAGCCAGACGCCCCTCTTTCTGCCTAGGAACTGCAGCGCAGCAGCTGAAAATTCCCACCCTCCGCCCCCCTCCCCTTCTTGTATATTGGCATACTTGCTAATTACTCTGTATGAAATGCTCGCCATGTATACTCGTGAGCTAAAACAATAAAGCACTGCACTTCCAGTGTGTAATGGCAAATGCAAATATTTTTCTGGAATAACCGAATAATGGTTTGTAGTTCTCTGGCTCGCGCGGGTTCATTTTATCCAGTTCCACGCTTTATCGTATCCCAATATTCTGGACTGGTTCGATGCCAGAGAAGAAAATTGCAGGAAGAAGTACCAGATATTGAATTAAACTTACCAAGTCATTTGGTACCTGTAGGTTTCTAATTTTAGTAGTCCGAAGCATATATAGTATTTGGACGATTTTGACTAAGGTGAGAACTTCACATGCCCTAAGTTTTAAGGTCCATTGGTTAATCATAAACAACAGATCAAGTCAAGCGATTTTCAAAACTGAAAAGTAAGGTATCTTACAACAGTTTCACCTTAGCAAACCCAAGAAATATAAACACGGTCGTGTTGCAATGATCAAGTAGTATACTGTATTGTGGATGGCACACGTGGGCTGCTAAGTGGGCTACAGTGCTCAACACTGTTTAATGGGCTGTACCACTGGTTGAAAGCGACTTTGAATCTTGAGCTTTTGGTAAGCCTGGTGTGGTGCCAGTGCTATCCAGCATCCGATCTGGGGCGGATCGGATTACCCATCTCCCGTGCCGTGCTCCCGAGTCTCGACCGAGTCTCTGTATCCGATTCTGCTCGGCGCCTCGACCCCCGCCTCTGCTCCCTGCGGCGGCCCAGGCGAAGCAGCTGCGACAGCCTGCTTCCATGGCCACCTCCACCGCGGCTGCTTCTCTCCGCCTTGCCTTCCCTCTCCTCTCCCCTCCCGCTGCCTCCTCCTCTACCCTCCGGTTCCCTATCCGCCGTCGCTTGGCGCCCTCCTCCCTCACCGTCGCCGCCTTCAAGAAGCTCTCCGAAGTATCCCCTTTATCCATTCCTGAGGAGCCCACCCAGCCCTTGGCTGACGAGGACACCCTCCCCGCCAAGCCCGGTGTGTACGGCGTCTACGACCCCAGCGGCGAGCTGCAGTTCATAGGGATCTCGCGGAACGTCAGGGCCAGCGTCGAGGGCCACCGGAGGAAGGTCCCCGCTGAACTGTGCGCCTCCGTCAAGGTACCTCCTCATCTTGTGCTGCTACTATGTACACGTATCATTTCACTGTACTTGTTTAGCCATTGAGCATGGATGGATATTGGACACAGGGATTAGGATGGATTGTTTCTCTCTGCTTTGAATCACTGCCAGGAAGAAAAATAAATTTTAGCCTTAATTTGTTGACAGCCACAAAATTCTTGGTGGTAGCAGTTCACATAATTTGAACTTTGAAGTGTATGGCTACTTCTTTGCTAGCTATCCAGCTCTGGACCCAGTCAGTTTGTTTTGATAGTTGCCAGGATATTCTGATTGCTTCTAACAAAATAGGAATGGCTGGTGTCGATTGGTTCCAGGGCCATCAAGTGTTCTAGGTAATATATAGGGTCATCTGGTGCCACTTAATTCCAAGGCCAGCTAGTCCTTTTTTGTGTGTCAGTGCTCTTGCTCATAAGTTGCGAATCCCACTTGGCATTAGTCTTGCCCTATGTTAAAATCATGTTGAGGCCGATGCTTAATGTTGAAATTTTTAAACATAATTTATAAATAGTCCCACCTCTCTTGGGGCCTCTTACACACATTCCATATTCACACATACGGTGTCCACTGTTGCATATACTAATGAACATCAGTCCAGAGTGAATTCTGCGTAGATGAATTTTTGAAGCAGGTCCAAATTATGTCTGCTGTCAGCATCTGATTTCTCCAGTTTGCTGAATTCTTCACTCACATTTACAGGTTGCAATAGCTGATGAGGAGGCGCCAGATCGAACTGCTCTTACTAATGCATGGAAGTCATGGATGGAAGAACATATAGACGCCACTGGCAAGGCTCCACCAGGGAACGTTGCAGGAAACACCACCTGGGTCGGTGCTCCACAGAGGCCTCCGGACTTGCGGTTAACGCCGGGGCGCCATGTTCAGCTGACTGTCCCATTAGAACAGCTGATAGATCGATTGGTGAAGGAGAACAAAGTGGTGGCCTTCATCAAAGGATCACGGAGCGCGCCTCAATGTGGGTTCTCGCAGAGGGTGGTGGGTATCCTGGAGGCGCACGGAGTGGATTTTGTAACTGTTGATATACTAGATGAGGAACACAACCATGGGCTAAGAGAGAGCTTGAAGACATACAGCAACTGGCCAACATTCCCACAGATCTTTGTCGGAGGGGAGCTTGTGGGCGGCTGTGACATTATCTCATCCATGGCAGAAAAGGGGGAGCTTGCTGCCTTGTTTCAGAAATAGTGCTCATTTTGTTGGGAGTTTAATTATGTTCTCCAGTCCAATTTTACTGCTTCGCCTCAGAACTTCACTTATTTCTTACCGCTACTGTCATGTAATCATACATAGGTGTTTGCAAGGGGAAAAATATTCAGCCTTACAAAAAGGATCTTCTGGATTTTCATACATAGGTGACTGTACCTTATAACTGGGCACGGGAGGGGAGTTTATCACTCACGTCAATGGTTCTAATGTAGTCCTTCCTTTGAACACCATTGGATCAACACAACTGATCAATTAAGCAAGACTCCAAATGTGGCCAACGGCATGGAGTTGTATATTACTATCTTTTTTTTCGACCTTCCGGTTGTCCGGTTGTAATCTAAGTCAGGCCATACTGCAAAAGATTTCAGTCTCCAGCTATGATGAAAAGGCAGAACACCTCCGAGACAGGTGACACAGACCAATCACACAAAGCTAATTGCACAAGTGTACTGCAGCAACGGCTAATATTTCTCTGCGCCTAAACAAAAAATCTCTAGACCCGCACGGCCGCAGCCGAGTAAACGAACCCGTCGAACCCTGCCGGCACGGACACGCGCCGCCACGCCGCCCTGCCCGCGTCCATCACCCACGCGGCGTACCTGCCGCCCTCAGCTGCGTCGTCCACGGTGCCGAACGCGAACACGCCGCCGCCGTCGCCGACGCCAACCGCTTTCACGCAGGTCTTCATGCCAGGCGGCCCGTCGGCCACGTCCCTCCATGCGCCCGCGGCCCATTCCCGCACACCGTCGTTCCCGGGGCCGACGGCCCACACGTTCCCGCGCACGGACGCCAGGCAGCACCACCCGTCGAGGGCCATGTCGTCGTCGCCTTCCTTGGTCCAGGCGCCGTCGCCGTAGCACTCGGCGGTCTTCGTGAACGCGCCCTGGGCTGCGGTCGGGTATCCGCTGGCGGCGAGGACGCGGCCGGCGGATGTGGGCACGAGCTGCGGCTCGTCGCGCTCCTCGGCCATGTCCGGGAGCGCGCGCCATTCGTCGGCCGCGACGGCGTACGCGAGGGCGGAGCGGAGCGCGTTCTTGGCCCCGTCGTGGCCGCCGGCGACGTAGACGGTGCCGTCGCCGTCGCCGTCGCCCGCGCAGCCGAAGAAGCTCCTGGCGTCCGGCATCGGCCGGCCGCGCCGCCACGCGCCGGCGAGGACGTTCAGCATGCGGACGTCGGAGGTCGGGCGCAGCGTGTCCGGGTCCCAGCCCCCAACGACGGCGACGTGGTGGCCGACGGCCGCGCACTGCGCGGACAGCGGCACGGTGGCGCCCCACGGCCCCTCCACGCGGCGCCACTCGCCAGTGGTGAGGTTCACTGCCGCCAGAGCGCACTCCGGGGTGGAACCTTTGCGGCGGCTGGCGGCGCGGCCCGCCGGAGAGGCCTGGACGACGAACACGACGTCCTCCGCCGCCCCGGCGATCCTCCGGCGCCGCCGAAACTCCGCCGACCCGACGGCGCCGCGCCACCCGCGGCTCACGCGGCGCATGCGCCGATGCGACCGGCTCGGCACCCGCGCCAGGCATTCCATGGCCACGTCGTCCGGCAAGCCCGGGATGAGCTCCCCCATGTCGTCATCCTCTGCTTCCAAATCCAACGCCATGTCGCGTTCTTGCTTCTTGTTCTTGGAAGCACAGCAGCAGCAGCGTGCTTGCTCGTTGGCAGCTTGAAAGGCCGCCTCCTCTGTCTTGACGACGCCCATGATGGAGCGGACAGTGCAGTGCAGTGCAGCGCAGTTCCGCAGTGTGGTTTGTAGTTTCCTTGCCTTTGCGATGTGCTCAACTGGTGCGTGACCTGTCTCAAGGTCTTCGGTGGGTTTAAGTAGTGGAAGGGAGACAGAGTGACGACAAAAGTTGTCTCAGGATTCGATGATAATACTCAAATTACTAAACATCTTTGTGGAAAAGCGAGTGAAAGGTAAAAGTTGTGGAGTGCCATGCTCGGATGCTCCTCAACCAAACGTGTTTCCTCAAGTTATATGCTTCATCAAATTGACTTGACTGGTGATATTTTTTTTCCGAGGAAGAATACAATGATGGAGCAAGAGATTTTAAATTTACCATCCTACTCCAGTACTTGTTTTTCTTATCTCTGCAAAACAATATGCTTTTCTTTGCAGCATGATGAGATTGCCACATGTCTTGCCAATTAAACTGGACGGTGAGGAAGGAAATCGATCAATCATTTGATGTGAACTGGCAAAACAAAAACATGCAAGTATTATTTAGCCTCACTTCGCTTAAACAAAATAATGGTTTCGAAACGGGAAAAAGAATGTTGCATACGACATTAAAATGCATCTTTAGCTTTCTCTCCGTTTTGAGAATGGCCTGTTGGTACTTGGTAGCAAAAAGATCTCCTTATCAACCTGAATTCATGTATCCCTCTCTTTTGGACGGCATCAACATTGATGATACGAGGAATGAAGGGATAAGAAAACGATCAGGGTTCCAGCTGCGCTCCTCTTATCCTGCTTACAGTTACAGCTACCGTGCAAATTGGATCCAGACACCACGATCCTCTTCTTCATGATATGAAAACGACGCGTCCTGTTCTTCTTTTCCGGGAGATCAACTTTCTGATCTCATGGGGATAAACCAATCTGTGTCTAGAGTTGCTTCGTGTTATTTTCCGGCATTTCATATATGACGCCATGGTAAAGTATACTTTTTTTTTTTTGCGATAAGCCATGGTAAAGCATACTACTATACTATAATCTTTTCTCTCTAAGAATCGTGCAATTCTCGAGCAGTAACTGTCAACAGTTAAACCTGTCACTCTTCACCGAAAGAAGAAGAGAATAAAAACTTGACACTTGTGTGACGACCATGCTCTGTAAATGCAGTATTGCAGTCGTATTCATTATCATGCTCATCTATCAATAATAGTAGCTCCTGATCTCATGCCAATAAGAACGCAGAAGGGCGATCAGAGCATCAGGCTGCAGCGCACATATGATGTGACGAATGTGGTGGCCGATGCGAGCAGAGAGCATCGCTCACTTCGTAAGTAGTACTACCAAAAGTAGCCAAAGCACCACGCTCCCGGCCAGATCAGGTTCAGGCCAAAACTAAAAATGTGCAGAGACCTAGTAGCTTCTAGAAGCAGAATCGGTAGTGACGATGGGTCCGCCTGCACGCCAAAAGAAAAGTGCTTCTAGAAGGATGCTCCTCTCTCCCCCTCTCTCCCTCTCTCATGGGTGTGTGATGTTTGCACGAGGAGAGAATGAGGTGCGCAGCTGGAGCTACAGCCGAGGTGCGCCGGGCAAAAAAAAGAAAGAAACTCATACTACTTGTATCACCAGGGTTCTTGTTGTGTTGTTGCCTGCTTGTTCTTGCCGAAAACTCCATTCGTTTGCAGCAGCAGCAGCAGCCTTGAGCTCTCCAAAACTCACGTATTATTTATTAATGGTGGTCATTGTTCAGCGGCCTCGATCGAACAATCCTAGAAACTAAAGGCGGATCGACAGATTGTCGCCACTGCGCGTTGTCGTTAATTAAGAAGAATGGCAACATGTCTGATAGCGCCGCAGCTCCGTGCATCTTCCCATATTTTCGTTCCAGGTTCATTGGGATGTCTGACAGTACTACTAATATAATATATGAAAAAGAGATTTCACAGAACGATAAAGATAGGCTACACTACGCGAAGGGTGAAAATGTGAAATGCCGTCACCTCTTGCAGTTGCATCAACAAGAACCAGAAAGCAGAGATATTTCTCACGCCCGGCCGGGGAAAGGGAAGGGCGAACCATCATCCAGCTCCACACCAATGCAACACAAGTATCACGTCCATGTCCATGTCAATGGCCGCCATGATTTCGCTTTGCGCTTCCGGCCGGCGCTCTTCCCTCTCTCCAAAGTTAGCTCAGCTCGCCCCGCAGAGAGAGGGGAGCCATACACACACAGCACACCGCCTGACGAGGGAGTGAGGGACGCGTGGCGTGGTCACCAGAAAAAAAGTGGCAAGATCCAGAAGGCATCGCTCGATCGGGTCGTCTTGCACTCCTTGAATTTGATGTTTGTTTTGTTGTTAAATGGTTACTACTACTTGCTACTCACTCCATCCCATAATCTCTTTAATATTAGACTATGATATAATAAATAAAAAAAATAAAATACTATCATTAATTCTCTCTAATAATTAAACCATGCACCATAATCCTACGTGCATATAGTTACATGCAACCATTAATTTTGCTTGGAACCATCAATTTCTTTTAGAATACGAGAAACTAGTCTAGGAATAAGGGCTAATAATTAATCCAATGTTTATACAGCAAGGTTATGAGATTTTTTTTATCTTTTATAATATTAAGAAGATTATGGACGGAGGGAGTACTATTAAGATAACAATCCTAGTTTTTAAAATAATCTTGTTATCAAAAGAACACAGAGAGTGGTGCTTCTTGTAGGAGCTTGGGTTAGTACTATAAAGCCTTCTAGAAACCATTGTGCATGCCAACACTGCTGCACATGTAGTAGTACCTAGTTGTACGCTGCCGTTACTGTTGCAATAGTAGGTTTCAGTTTTTTCTTTTTTGACAAAAGAGAATGGAAACTTGTTCCGGCATTCAAACATGGGAGCGCAAAAAACGAAATAGAATGGAAGAACTATAAAAATCTTTAAAATCGTACCATGCGCAGGCCGCATTTCTCGTTCCACGTTTGAGGCATTGTTGGGTTCAAAAAAAAATAAAAAAATTTCTACTCCCGATCCTGAAGCTGAAATTCATTCTTTCACTGACGTCCAAGCCGGAGAAGAGAGACCCTGCTTGACTCGTTAAAGTAGACCTTGACTCCTGCTCTAAACGGTCCTCTCCTCACAAGCTGGACCCAGTCCTACGGCACCAAACATGGAAACAGTTCAGACAACCCCGTAAATTGAAGCAGTCAAGTCTGGAGGAAAAGGGCACCATGACCAGGACACTGCCTCTGAGTCCTTGAGATTCTTTTCTGGAGGACTTGACCTTGAATCCAGGACGGTCAAGGACGATGCCCACAGCGATCGCTTTGGCCCCCGACCACCCGGCACGCACGACGACCGACCGACTCCGGCCTTTGCCGTGCTGCTGGTGTTCAGTTACATATCCAAGACATTGATGCTTTCTAAGTCGGAGATTACTCTAGAAAACAACCTCAACAGTCAAGTCTAACAGCAAACAGAAAAGTTACCCTATAATCTAAACTGAGGACACAAATTCGAAAGGAGGCTGGTAATAATTAGAACAGGGATGTTCTCCGTTTTTCAGATTACTAGTGCTGGATGACGCATATGTCCAAAAAAAATCATACAACGGGCTAATAGTTCCATTTTTCTACTTACTTCCCACACATAAGCATCAATCATCTTTATTTCTTTTGCAAGGTCCGGTTCCAAATCTTTGTTATACACATCGACAAGTTTGCACAGATGCAAATTTGCACAGAAATGGGGTGAGATGGAAGATATGACTCAAGCATCACGCCTGGCCCGAACCACCTGCGCCCTTCACTGCCTCATGGACCGCTGAAAAATCCATATCCCCCAGGCCCAGGCTCCTGGCCTTTTTGAATGCCTGCCATTGATATCAAACAAGAGTCGTGTGAAATCCTGCATCCCAATGTTTAACGACGCATAACAAACTGAAAGGGCAGGAGAAAGGGACACACACCTCATTTGCAGCTGCTGAGACTGGCATGGAAACAGCGTTTTCGTCTCCCAGAGCAAGAGCTAACCTCATGTCTTTCTGCTGATGTTTTAGAGGAAATGCAGGGCTGTAACTGCCCTGGAGCATTGTAGGGCCCTTCAACTTGAACATTGGGTTCGCGATAGCACCAAGACTCTGTATTGTGCCGGAAATATATTTGAGATCCAGTTATTGGACTGTGAAGAGTAGTCATAGGCTCACAGCAATCTTCAAATTACCAAGTGTCATACCAGGACATCAAGAAGGGTATCAGGGTTCAAACCACTTTTGTCTGCCAAACAGAGACCCTCTGAGAAACAATTCATCATACTGCAGCAAGGAACAAGTGTCATCAATGAGAGTAAAATACTTGCAGTCAATTATCTTTTTCTTGCGAACATGCAAAGGCTTTGCAGTCGATGAACTTACAAGCCCAAGGTAGAGAGGCGCTAAAATGTGTAAGATATAAAAACAGTTTTGAGCAACATTGTTAAAACACTACCTTTTATTTAACAGAAGTTCCATCAATCCATTACAAGAAAGCACGTATTTTGAACACCTGCCCAATTTGCTAATGGTCCATACAAAGATGGTCTGTATATGCATTTGCAGCAGCGATAATATTTTTAGATAGGATTTACAGTAGGAAAATTTCCACTGTCCTGCTACAAGTCTTGATATTTCCAAATAACAAAGACAGCAATGGTATGTATTCAATTGAAATTCTAGTTATCATTAATGAACTCGGAATCATTAGATTTAGTCAGTTTCCAGTGTGTTTTGAAAATAGTTACCTTCCCATAATCATATTAACCACCAGCTTCATCTTTGCTCCATTTCCAATCTCTCCCAGAAAGAATGACTTTTTCCCTAGAACGTCAAATGCAGGCACCATATCATCATACAATCCCTGAAATGTTATGAGTGAGAATGAGGATCCGATGAGCAAATAAGAACTGCAGGAATATGACCATACCATGTGTCATTTTACCCAATGCAGTTAATGTCAATTGTAACTCATTGATGAAAGGTCAAACGTAATCATAAAGTAGAGTTTCACATGTCATTATATTTGGATACAATTCATCATATGCTAACATCTGACCACATCACGTTTTCGGTGCTTGTGATTGATACCGCTGCCCTATATAAGTGGAACAATACAATTGAAGAAGCAATGCAAGCAAGAAGATGCCAAAGTTGGCGGCAAAATAACAGGTGCGATTTAAATCATTGGCATTAGAGTAAAATATTTTAAGAATTAGGCTTTCTATGCATATTGGAACCAAAATAAATCAACCAACAGTATCTGTCCTTATAAGAACTACAGGTAAAATAAAATGCACCAAAAAATTATTTTGTAAAGAAATGCGGATACACTTGTATAAGAGAGCATTTGCAAACAATCAATTTACAGTTATAGTGTTGAGAAAATTCCTTATTTGCTATTGAAAGCTATACTTTTTCCTTAGTCACCCCTCAAAACATGCACTTTCCTTATTTCATGATAATTTTCATCATCTCTTTTTGTGACTAGACCCTTTAGTTCTCTCTTTTTTATATGATAACTTCTATTTACTCCATTAACTAATTATAAAGACATGGTTGCATAATACAAAAATTATGACTTCTCTTCTTGATTTGGTTCACACCTTTAGTTTTGCAATGTCAATATAACTTCAGGGTACGTTATTACTTAACGAAAACTCAAAAAGTAAAATTGTCATTATGATGAAAAATTACTAAATTGAAGCCTTCTAACAGTATATGATAAAAACGGCATAGAATGGATGGAAAATCTAATACCAATGACAAATAAGGGAATCATATTTTGGATGGCGAATAAGAGAAAAGTATAGATTCCAACGCTCGATCTATAAACAGTTTTATGAAACTGGGAATTACCTTGTCCCCTGCAGCAAGAATGACCAATTGACCATCTTCAGCTGGCTTCTTGCTACCTGAAACTGGGGCTTCAAGAAATACACCGCCCTTTTGCTTAATTGCCTGAAAAAAAAACATTATCAGGAAAAGCACCACATAAGAAGATTTAGTAGAAACTATTAGTAAATCTAATCAATGTGATACTGATGAAAATCAGAGATAAATAGGTAGTAAGAGGGACAAAGCAATGAAATATGCTATTGATGCTTCGCTCATAATGTTCACAACTAAGATTTAAGAACAACTCTGTGGTTAGTAGCCTCAATGAAACGGTACATGAAGAGCTTGCTTGTTCATATCATGCTAGATGACTATCACATTTTCATAATCGCTGCCACTAGGGCCATGGAGACTACCAAAAACTCTTGCAAATAAACTGAGAGTGCAGGGTAGAGCCTAGAATTCCCATGAAAAAAATTAATGTGCGCACACTTCCCTCCATTAAAAGAATCACAAACATACCATAAGAGGACTATATATTATTTTTACTGCTACTATACTAAAATGAAAATCTTCTTGATATTTCAACCACTCAAAGGACTATATATTATCTTCGGTAGAGATATAAGAGTTATTAATGGTGTGAAAGCAATCTATTAAATGAGCTGCCGCTTTCATTTCATTAATATTAAAGAGATATAAAAGAGTTTCGACTTAATGTATACTTCCATCGGTTTCTATTTGATCTTTCTTGCCTCCTAGTCTCTTCCCTCCCTGGTTCTAATATAATGGAAAATGCGAAACCAGTCGTAATGTACATAGATGGGCAATCTTAAATTAGCCGTCTAAACTGTCTTCAGATCCAAATCATCAGAAGATGGGAATGTTGTTTGAAAGTTCTAAGTCTACTTCATTTCCAGGTACATTTGATGGCAATCTAGTGATAGAACAATGCCTATAAATACAAGAAACACACTAATATCTATTCAAAATTTATCTGGAACTTTTCAGAAGTATATGATCATATGGTTCGGTGAGATTGTATAAAGAAAGAAAACGCATACCAGTGTACTTGACACAGAAGCAAACTAGCAATGATACGCATAGCCATAAAAACGTTTTTTTTTCTGCCATTAAGAGATCAAATGGCCCTTATGAGAATATGCACATGAAAGAGTTGTCTAAGCATTGCACGATAGCTCATGGACCTTTTGTACACAAACAAAAGCTAATCTGCGCGGTGCGAGATACTACCAGTAAATCCAACAGAAGACGATTGCAACGGGTGAGATACCTCGCTGATCTTGGAGGAAGTTGCGGCATCCACAGTGGACATGTCCACATAACATTTACAGTTTCCGATCTGCTCGAGCACGCCATCCTTATCAAAGACAACCTATCGGATGACACAAACACACAACTATTCAGCAAACGCTGCATTTATCCAGTAAGGAAAAGGGATAAAATAAATAAATCAGATGCATCTCCGTCTTAACTGATAGTGCGGCGGCGGGGTCGGAGAGCATGGCGATGGTGTACTTGCACTTGGCGACGACGGAGGCGGGCGTGTCCCCAACTGTGGCGCCCAGCTCGACGAGTTCCTGGCACTGTCGACGAAAGGAGAGCGATAAGAATGGATGATGAGCACGGCGGCGCAGCCGAGGGGCTTGATTGGAAGGGATGGGATCGGATGGATTAAGGTCGAACCGAGACGGCCTGCCGCCGGCCGGAGGCCCTACCTTGGCGAGGGTCCGATTCCAGACGGTGACGCGGAAGCCGTGGGTGAGGAGGTTGGTCGCCATTGCCTTCCCCATGATGCCCAGCCCCAGAAAGCCCACCTCCATCTCGCCTCGCCCTCTCTTCTTCCTCCTCGTATCGCACTCGCAGCTCCCCACCTCTTCCGGCCTTCCCTGCCTGCGCGAGTGTGGTAACGAGAATGCACTTCGTGTCCTCGTCTAGTGTTCTCTCCCCATTCCTGCCAATCCTCGAATTCTTTTATTTTTTTCAGTTTTTTATTATTCGTGCTTATTGTCTCTCCTGCTCGGACGCTTGTGTGGTGCGGTGCGTGCGCACGGGTTGCAGGCCGCATCGGCTGCGCGAGGCCAAACAGCGGGCGCCGAGGTGCCTCACCGCTAGGAACGCGACACGTGTGCTTCGCGTCAGGTCCTGTCTGTGGGCCTCGTAGCCCGCTAGGCCTTCAAGGTAAATAGAGCCGCCCATAATTCGGAGGCCCATGAAAAAGGGTGAGATTATCCGTGGGCCGTCGTGGATTCGGATCCTGTGCCGCCAGAAATGGAAGGCCAACTTCGCTCAAAAAAAAAAAAAAAGAAAAATGAAATGGAATACCCCGTGGTGAATAATCGATCAAGAATTACTGTGACAATACCCCCAGAGCCCAGTCAACAATCACAGCGGGCAAGTGGCGACGCGTTAATTAAGAACCGTTTCCAACAGGCGTCAACGGACCAGTAGTCTTCTCTACTGACAGCGGAGGCAATAAAAAATAAAACATCTGTAGCTAGCTTGGCTGCTTGGCCTTCGTCTTCTTCCTCTCGCTTACGCCACCACTACACCATGCCGCGCCGGCGCTGCCGACCGGTGGGTGATGACTGATGACCAATCAAAATTCAAACATTCCAAGTTATTAATTATACGGATGAGCTAGCCTAGCCCGGCCCCCACACGCGCTCTCACCTTCTCCGCCATCCCACTTGCGAATCGGCGCCTTCATCGTCAACAAGATGATCATGTATTCATACAGCAGCTTTCAGATCCACGCAATGGAGCACGACCTGTGTAGCAGCCCCTGCGCTGCGCCGCGCCACTGACGAATCAAGTAGCTAGAGAAAGCTCGATCGTCTCACAGATCGAACCCAAACAAGCAGTTTGTTTTTTGTTGCAAATTGGACTACTAGCGGCCATACATGTTTGAGGTGTACATATGTGCATATTCTAATAATCTGCGATCAATTCAAGGGACTCACCGAGTATAACATAGTAATCGGGCGATAATATAGGTCAGCCGTAGGATTATTTGAACATCTCTCAGATTCATATCGCGTCAGAGGGAGAGCGAGTCCAGTTTCAGTACTCTTTTCCACCAGAAACACCTGGGCAGGATGGAAAGCTACGCACCGAGAATAAGCTGGATTAGTTTAACATCTCTCATACTCATCCTGCGATTACTCAACGCGCGCAACTAGCTGGATTAGTTTAGTTTAGTTTTTGTCTGAACGCGCGTGGGTCGACTTCGACTCGTTTATACTTTTTTTTTTCAGAATAAGCTCTTTTTTCTGTGTCCCTTACAAATGATGAAGGCAGACTACGTATGAGAAATTAAGATAATTCAGTTCGATAGGAACACGATAATTAAGGCGATAATAAGCAATGACATAGCCAGGGCTCAAGAGAACAGTGTCCCCAGCTAAGGCGCCCCTGCGTATTTTGACACGGATATTATATCGCGTCATCTGAAACTTTCAGCCCCTCGAATATCTATGGAGAACCAGATGCATATATGATATATCTCTAGTCAAACCAATATACAATACAATCATGTGCCATAAATGTCCAGTAAAATATACTATAGGAAATGTTTTTTGTTAGACTCTGTCCGATCCAGTCTATATATGAATATAGCGCAACTTTTTTGACATTCATTATCAAGACGGAAACAGAGGAAGAAGCAGGTGAACGCCGGTCCGTGAGAGCCCGCCCGCAGCTGCTGTCGTTGGCCTTGTTTGTTTGCTTCTAATTTGGCCATGGCTGGAGGAGGAGGAGCCAGCGAAGGGCAGATAACACTGGAGCACACGCCCACATGGATCGTCGCGGCCGTCTGCTCCGTCATCGTCGTCATCTCCCTGCTTTTCGAGCGCATGCTCCATCGTCTTGGCAAGGTGCGCGACGACTGCGCCTCTCGTCCGATTCTCAGCTGTAATTAATTAATTATGCACCGATCGATCAGCAGTATATATGCAGCATATTAAGCCATTTCAGTTCTTGATGATGATGATGAGCAGAAGCTATCGAAAGGCCATCGAAAGCCGCTGTACCAGGCTCTCCTCAAGGTCAAAGAAGGTTCGTTGGTCTCTCCCTCTCTGCTCTGCTACCTCGGAATTAATCCCCCCTAGCTCCCTGATTTCCAATTTTTTTTTAAAAAAAAGAGAAAAATCTAAGCGTTGTTCTGTCGTTGCAGAGCTGATGCTGCTGGGGTTCATATCCTTGCTGCTCAACGTGTTCCAGGGCGCCACGCAGAAGATATGCGTCCGGGAGAGCGTCATGCAACACCTTCTGCCCTGCCCGCGGCAGCCGCAGCGCGCCGCCGGCTCCAAGAGGAGGCTCCTGGGCGTGCTGGGCATGGGCAGCACGAGGAGGCTCCTGGCAGCCGGAGGAGTGTCCAGTGACTACTGCCTTAAGCAGGTATGCGTTACACACATTTGCTCTGCTTTGCCGGACGGTGGAACACTCATCTGTACTCTTACCACTTTTACAATTTTTCATTCTCTGCAGAACAAAGTTCCAATTCTTTCGGTTGAAGCAATCCATCAGCTACATATTTTTATATTCGTCTTAGCAGTCACGCATGTGTTTTTGAGCGCTATTACAATTATTCTTGGACTCACACAGGTATTGCATCGTGAATCTTAGCATTAAATATTTAAATATGGCCTATCAAACTTATGCTAAATTCTGCTCACATTGTCATTTAGATAAGAAACTGGAAACATTGGGAACAGAAGATCCAACAAAATGACGATACTGGTATGTGATGCACATACTTCCCCATTTTTCCGAGTTGCAAAACCAAACTAGTTTACAAAAATTTCTTAACTTCCATTCAGATTAAACAAAGACTGTTCACTGTATGCCCATTTATGTTTCTGTTGTCACTGGCAAAATCCACAGGTCCACAAATGATCAAACATGTGCAAGAATTCAAATTTATCCAAGATCACTTTAAAGGTCACGGAAAAGGATGGGAGATATTTGGTTGGATGGTACCTCACTTCTCTTTTATATTATATTATATATCTTATTATGTTAAAATAAAAAAAAGTAGAAAAATGGTTTTCATATTGCTCATGAAAAACTTCTTATTTCAGCGTTCTTTCATCAAGCAATTCTATGGATCGGTCAGTAGGGAGGATTACACGACAATGAGACTTGGTTTCATCATGGTAGTCAGATATACACTCTAATACAAGTTTCCTACAATGATATGGTTATGTAGAAGAAATTCATATTTGGTTGTCAACTGTTTTGCAGAAACACTGTAAGGGAAACACAAAATTCAATTTTTATGATTATATGAATAGAGCATTTGAGAGTGACTTTAAAAAAGTCGTTGGTATAAGGTAAGCACATGAAGAGTACTATGTTCATTCCCAACTTACTATCACATAGTGTCTACACTAAAATGTAATGATTGTTTAATTTTACTAAGGCACAAATTCTTTATTGCAGTTGGTACCTTTGGGGTTCGCTAATGATATTCTTGCTACTGAATGTTCATGGTATAATTCCTCTATACTGACTTTTCGCCAAAAAAAAAAATCCCCTATACTGAAAGGCTATTGCTGATTCAATTGTTTTACAAACAAATTAGATATAGCCAAGAAAAGACAGTAGTGCAACCACTATCGTAATATTTATCTTTGACTATATTGGCTCATTATTATTTTCTTAGTTTCATATTAATTGAAATGATACCTTATTTGGAAGACTGACATTAATCTTTGATTCTGTTGTCATAGGATGGCATGTCTACATTTATCTATCGGTCGTCCCTTTCATTGTAAGTAAAAAAGATGTGTGGATCAAAAAACGTAATTCAAAAGTATAAAGGATTATGTTGACCTTATATATTCTTCTATAATAATATAATAAATAATGTAACATATTACCTTTTCTTACTGAAATAATTGCTAAAAAAATAGACCAGATCCTGCAGATTTTCTGACCCAGTGGTGCATGCCTCAGGGATTAGTGTATAGTTTCACCACTGAAATCATAGCCTATTTGATACATATTTTTCTTCACAGGTGCTACTTGTTGTTGGGACTAAAATGGAGCATATCATTACGGAGTTGGCTCTCGAGGTTGCCCAGAAGCATTCAGCAATAGAAGGGGATCTCGTCGTAGCCCCTTCGGATGACTTCTTTTGGCTCCACCGGCCTAAACTAGTCCTCCTAATGATTCACATCATCTTGTTCCAAAATGCATTTGAGATTGCACTTTTCTTTTGGTTGCTGGTAATAAGAAATATAAGCATTTCTTATGAAATATATAAGAAATATGAGCACTATGACGCAGCATAAAAAATACAGTATTAGTTTCATAGACCATCCTCATATTAAGCGGCATTTATACACCTAGTCTCGGGGCTATCTAAATATGCAAATGTCACATACAATTAGCCTAATCTAATATATAGTTAATCAAATCACTGTGCCACTGACCAAGTCTTGCTTCTATTTGTTGTTTAGAATAATATATGTGTAGTATTAGAACACAACTCACATTCAACCCTGCAGGTGTCATATGGATATACATCTTGCATTATGGGAAAACAATCGTTTGTTATCGCTCGACTTGTCATAAGGTATTCCATACAATTTTCTATGTCAGCAAAAAGAATCTTAGTAAACATTTAGAGAATGACAAGAGATTCATGCTATTTGTATGTGCGTTTATTTAATTTCAGTGTTATTAGCCAACTCCTCTGCGGTTACAGCACCCTACCTCTCTATGTTATTATCTCTCAAGTAAGTAACCTTTTTTTCTTGGGTAGATCAATTAATAAAGTTGGTTCAGTTTATGTTATTTAGGCAGGTTTTATTTCTTTATTTGTTTTTAAGTAAATTGTTAGGCACTGCAAAATACTTTAACGTTGGTTAATTAGGTATAAAAGTAATAAACATAATTATAAATTTCAAAAAATGAACCTTTTACCTTTTATATAATATATATATATATATTCAGATTGTGATGATTTCACAGGTCGCTATTATTAAATGTTCTGTTTCTACCTGCTTCACTCTTAATTTTGATGCTAATATTTCTCCATATTAATTCCTTGATTTTGAATGAAGATGGGGAGTTCCTTCAAGAGATCTATGTTCAACGCGAATATATCTGAAGGTCTCTCGAATTGGGCTGAAGGTGCTAGGAGGCGTAAAAGAATGGAGGCAACAAATGCAGGTGACTATTCACCTGTTCAAGAGGGTAGCCCCGTTGGAATCGAAATGACAAATAATGCTCGGAGAGAAGCAGCGATGGAGCAAGGGACTGCAAGACTAATGTATAGGTGAAAACACACGTCGTCAACACACAAACACAACGTACTCCGATCCCTCGCAAAAAAAGAAAAAAAAATTGTACAGATACTGAAGTGAAGGCAAGGGTACATAACGTATTTTACTCCATCCGTAAATTGTTGTTACTAAGACAACAATTATAGGTTATAAAAATAAATTGATAAAGTTGTTGTCTTGATGACAAAAATTTAAAAAACAGATGTAGTAGGTTGCTAACATACATTGTGCAGATTACTGGGCTTTTGCAAATTGTAATCGTACGTGAATGGAGAATATTATTATTGTAGTGAACTGATCGCTGGCTCTTCTCTGAATACTCTGTTACCAAAACGTGCCTCCATTTGGAGCAATGCCCGGCAGCGTTTGATCAGTTCGTGTTTACGGTCATCACCGCAAACTTGCTTGCTCTCGCGCACCCTGCAGATCATTCATTCCCGCCGGTATTTGATCCATAGATAAAAGGGCTGAAGCAGCCTAGCTTTTGAGCCACGAGCTTAATTGGGACCTCGTGGAGTTCTTCTTCTGCCATGTCATTTTCAGCCCTCGTGGGCATGGGGCGTCGATTTCATGCGCACCGCTCCATCTTCTTCCTCCTTGCGAATGAAGCCTCCGCCTCACCTTGGATCCTCGCGGACGCGTGGGCACGTGGGCGCCGGAGTGCCGCGTGGCCGACGGTGTCTGCCTCGGTGCCTCCTCTCCTAGCCCTCACGTTGGGAGGCACGGCACCGTTTCCCGTCTCCTTCACCTCTAGCTCGAAGACGGACCTCCCTCAGCGTCATTCTCCACGGTGTTGCGTGGCGGCGGCCCTCTCGTCGCCGGATCTGCCCCCTTCCCCTTTTCGCTCGCCGCAGCAGGGCTGCCGCAGCCGGGCTCCTTCCTCCCGTCATCGCTGGGATAGCGGCTCAGGTTAGTGCCGCGTTCCTCCTATTTTGGCCATTTCTCCTAGATTCGCCCTGATGGTGGTTGCTGTTGTGTTGTTCCTTTTGGCTCAGGTTTATCCTTCTTCACCCAGCTTGCCTTTCCCCATTTCGTTGTTGCCCGGTATGTCCGTGTTCTTGCATTCGATTCCCCTTGTGGTAGCTACAGATCCTCCTCCTGGCGCCAATGCTGGTGGCTCCTTTGACGAGGACCAGCGATCGGACCGATGGTGGTGGTTGGAAAAAGGAAGTTGTTCCGGCCATGGATGCTACAAATACCTAGGTGATCGCTTGAACTTGCTGAGGGGACAACTGTGATATGATCCTTTGGCCAGGTCTACAGCATAATTTCCCACGGTCGTCTCTCTCTCTCTCCAAGTGCTGATAGTGGAAATTGAGGCTCTGCCATGGGCGTTCTGGGATAGTGCTGGGAGTGCAGTGATGTTACTGATTGCTTTGTTTTAGACAAACATTTTCGACCTGTTAATCAATCTGATGAGTGTTGTAGAGATGAAATTCTTTTTTAGTTAACCACCATGCTTTCAAATGATTAAATATGTATCCATTTCCATAGCTCATAGCTATATCTATTTTACAATAAGGATGAGGTTTTGTACTGACTGTGTTCTAAATCTTCTATTTCATAATTTCAAGTGTACATGGACTAAACTAATAGGCTGTGCTCCTATATGTTGGGGTAATACTTCCCTTTGACATACTTTGTTCTTGAATTTACCTTTTTATTCTTTTTCTCTAAAGGTCCTTCACACTCCTGCAGCTAATGTAAGATCGGTGATTTCATTCATGTAATTGGTGATTATCCCTATATCAACTTTGATTATGGGCAAATGATTTATGCATACTGTGATTTATAAAAATTATACAACAAGGATTTTTAGTGCACAGTGTGTATTATTTTAAACGCAAAATATATAATTGTGGTACAATTGATGCAATTTACATTTCTCTGAGCACCTTGACAATTGGTAGGTTGAATGTCCCGTGTTTGTAGCTCAGAACTCCATCCAAAAAATGTTGGACACTCTTCCAATGTCCGAAATTTTGAACTACCTTCCCTATCTTTTGGGTCACTGGGAGGAGCAAAAAATATTGAAATTGCAGATATTTTACTTTGTCCAGTTCAGTCTATTCAGGTTGGAAAGGCTGCTGAGCATTAGGTTCTTTAGGTATGAAATAAAGTCTTTTTCCTAGCAGACACTATTTTTTTATTTTCGTCAGTTCCCCTACATTTCCTTCGACTCCTTTGGATGCATCTCAGTTTGTTAAAAAACTAGGCTGTACTTTTATGTTCAAAAGTAATCTAGCATTTCCCCCCTCAATTCTCACCAAATGTGTTTTGTATTACCTGTATTCAACTGGTCGAACTAGCAGCATGCATTTCCACCTTTGAAACTTGACCTTTTTATTTTTAAAAAGCCGGACGCGTCACATTTGTAATGTCGGCTAAAGAGTAAAAAAGTTTGAGCAATTCTTTTATTCCTTCGAAGAGAGAGAGAGAGAGAGAGAGAGAGAGAGAACGACATCTGTGCATATAGATGAACATATGAATGGTAAAAAGAGGGAAATCTAATTCAAACTGGAACTATGTTACTTCGATGAAACAAAATGATACCAGAAGATGCAGATTCCTTTAAAAAAAAAAACTACAGCATGTTTGTAAGAGAGATCCTTCAGCTTAGCTTGAGGATATAGGACCTTTTTTACTAATCATTATGTGCTACCATTTATTTCCTAAGTCTCAATTTCGTACAAGGTTAGTTTCTTTTTTTGTGAATATGGAGTTGGCTGCCTCAAGTTTATTTGTTGAATTGATTGAACTTTGGCACTCCATGACAAAATAATTAGCTCTGCAATTTGTGTTTGGTGCCTGTATTTTCTTCTTCCGTTCTTACATTAATCATGGTAGGTCCCCTATTGATATATATTTTCATCTTAGTGCCGTCATCACTGCACCTATTTCATGCCTTAGCTCCATAGCAGGTTACCTCTAAACATTCTGTCCCCTATCATCATTATTCCTTTGACGGTTCCATTTTCATACCATAGCAAAGTGATTCTAGCATAATGCAGCCTGTTGTATTCCTCATATATTTGCTTTTATTTCAAGAAGTGTAACTCACATATTGTGAAACAAATACATCTCAGTTCCACGTCCACTCATTAATATCACATAGGTTGCTATCTTGCAGCCACTGTTCGTCTTCTTTATATCAATACATTTTTATGTCCTCTCTAGACCTCCAATGGATTCAGAAATGGTTTGAGCGCTCTTAAAAAAGGGATAAATAAAGCTTCCTGCAACCTGCATAATATCTAAAAAGGTGTCTCATTGTTCATGTTTTTGGTTCACCTGGAAAAATAAATTGTCCCTATTCTCTGTAATGAATGGGTTGTAGTTTAATGTTAATAGGTAATGGAGGTCGCGGCTTTCTGCCCCCACCAAAAGGGCACTAAACTGTTTGTGCACCGTTCCATGCCTAAGAGGAAACTGTTTAGATGAGTAGCGAGTGTGCTCCTGGTCTGGGTTTGTACAGTGAGATGTTTTCAATGAATGTGCATGTTTTGATTTAAGTATGACAAGGCTGCAAAGGGATGTTAAAAAAATTGGTTATTCTTTTTTGTGATGGTGTTGAGTTACTAGTTTCATTGTTGACTGACGCCATTTGTATCTTGGGTCTGTGTTTATCACCTGTCTTGCCGGTATTAGAATATCGACACAAGTATAATTATGTTTTGTTAGCAACCTTTGTTCCTCTCTGTGCAGGGTTCATTCACTCTGCCGGTTCTCTTTCTGACTTATGTGGTTGGACTGGACGTTCAGAGAAATGCGGTTAGGATCTCTTGTGTTCCTGTTCGATGTTCCTGACACTATCACAATTATGCCGGATGGGAAAGACAAAAATGGTTTACCCCTTGGGGTATGGATTGGCTATTTTAACGATTTCGCCCTTTCATTTTATAATTTTTGCATTCTGTTTAGTGTTAAATATTGGTTGGTTTGTGATTTTTCCCTTCTATTTTGTATAGTATGTGTCTTATTTTAGAATAAGAATTGACTATTTTATAATTTTTTCCTTTAATTTTATATAATTTGTGCAATGTATCAGGATGAACATTGGGTGTTTCGTTTTGTGTTTTTTAAAATTTCCATACTATACTGTAATATATTCGTAGATGTTAAAGAACCACCGTAAAAAAAAAGTCATTTGTCTATGGAACACTGAAAAAATCACACACTTAGTCTGTAGCGTATTAGATCAAAAGCTTTTGTCTGTGGGACATTGAAGTTGTACTGCAAGTAGTGTTCTACAAACAAATATTTTTTATTCAGTGTCCTACAGGCAGATTTGCATTATAATGATGTCCACTAGACAAAATATCCCAAAGAAATTACTCCTAGGCTACTCTGCTAATGTGTTTTCATGTTTTATAACTATGCATTCATTCATCTTGGCTGTAATTTTTTTTAAAAAAGTCAATTGGCGCGGCGGAGCGTGCAAGCTTTGCTAGTATATACTACTCATTATACACATGCAATAATTAAGCTTTGAAGCCACACGCGCCACAGTTGGTACTATGTAATTGTGATCATCAGCCCACTTGTTGCTATGGCTCCGCATTAACATGGTCTTCAGATTTGGAAACTGAGACTTATCACTTTAATTAATACTCATCCTTCCATTTTTTCTTGACGTTCGGACAAGCATATTTGTACTGTGACTAAACGTTACACAAAAAGAATTGGAGGAGTATGTTGGTGGGCACGTGATCGGCGATTTGCCCTAGAGAGCGCGCCCTATCAGCAGCCCTCGTCCCCGTCCCCAAGTGCCAAGTAGGCAAGTAGCCTCGGCCGCCGGTGTGCACAGACAGGTTCATGCATGCATGGCATGGCTGCAAGAGTCCATCGAGATTCCCTGTCCCCTGCCCCACGTGCGAACCAATGGATTCCTTGGCGTTAGTGCAAATTAAATATTAATGCGCGGCAGCGGTGATGAACTTTATAGGAAAATATCACACCTGCGTTCATAGTAAGAACAATACTACAAGAGTTACCCGCCAAACTGACCCGAGGACATGGCATGATTAATTAAAGATTCATTACAACCCAACTCGTTATAAACATGCAAGAAATAAGCTTGGAAGCCACATGCACCGTACGTACCACCTTCAATATAATTCTCCGATCACCAGCAGCCCACTTGCTAGTCTTCAGATTTGCAAACTGAAACCTGATTACACTTTAATCAGTCTTGCTGCCACCGTACCGTTTCGTCAGGCCAGAACAGATTTAAGTTATCGCCACAACGTACCTTCATGCTTGCCACTAGCTCCCATGCACATGCACATTTGAGTATAAATGCCCCCCCTTCTTTTTTGACATTCATTTCAAATGGCGGGAGAATTAGGATCTGAAAAAGAGAGCTGCTAGCTGCTTGGTTCAGAGTTGGTCTCTCTATTTGGCCATGGCTGGAGGAGGAGCCAGCGAAGAAGGGCACATAACGCTGGAGCACACGCCGACATGGATCGTCGCGGCCGTCTGCTCCGGCCTCGTCATCATCTCTCTGCTCTTCGAGCGCATGCTCCATCGCCTTGGCAAGGTGCGTCCGTTCTCTTCTCTTCTCCGATTTTATTCATCGCATCAGCCGAAACCATTCATTTCCCTTGTGTATTCTCTTGGCGATGAACAGAGGCTATCGAAAGGCAACAAGAAGCCGCTATACAGGGCTCTGCTCAAGGTCAAAGAAGGTTGGGCGCAAAACCGTGCATTTCTGGATCACATCATATATATATATTGCTCTCACAGGAATCATCTGCAAAAAAAAAAAAATGATTCTGTTCTGCCTAACTAACAGTGTGTGTCTTGCGGCTGCACCAGAGCTGATGCTGCTGGGGTTCATATCGCTGCTGCTCAACGTGCTTGAGGGCACCATCACGCACAGGATATGCGTCCCGGAGAGCGTAATGCACCACCTTCTTCCCTGCCCGCTGCCGCCGCGCTCCGGGGTCAAGACCGGAGGAGTTCTCGGCAGCACTATGAGGAGGCTCCTGGCAGGAGGAGGAGGTGGCGACGCTACCAGCGACTACTGCCTGAAGAAGGTACGTACGCGTGTATTTGCCTTTTGAATTTTATTTAGATCAAATATCATAATACGGTAGGTTCACTGATGATGACAAAGCATCATCGTGCAGGGCAAAGTTCCTCTCCTTTCAACTCATGCTATTCATGAACTGCACATATTCATTTTCGTCTTAGCGGTCACACATGTGGTTCTCAGTGCTATCACAGTTATCCTTGGCATCACACAGGTACATATCAAGTTTTTTGAGTTTGTCAAAAAAAAAAAAACCGTCTTGCCAAATTTATTGACTAAACACCATTTTCCTCGATGTCCACTAGACAAGGAACTGGAAACATTGGGAAGCGGAGATCCAGCAAAATGATGATAGCGGTGCGTACAATTGCTTTGCTTAATTATTTTGGCTGGTAATTAACTGCCTGACTATTTATTTATCTGCTGTTGTTGGCGCCAAATTCGTAGGCCCGCAAATGATAAAACATGTGCAAGATTTCAAATTTATCAAAGATCATTTTAAGGGCCATGGAAAAAGATGGGCTATGTTTGGTTGGCTGGTACATCTATAGACCTGCTTATTATAATTTTTAACCATGATTAGTGTTCTTTTTTCTGTAAATATTAAGGTAATGACAATGAAATAACTTATCGTTTACTTCAGCGTTCGTTCTTCAAACAATTCTATGGGTCAGTCACTGAGGAGGACTATACAACCTTGAGACTTGGTTTCATCATGGTAATCACACAGACACTATAATACGTATTTCCTATTCTATCATTATGATGAAGAAATCAGTATTTGTCTATGTCTGCATTTTTGCAGAAACACTGCAAGGGAAACCCCAAATTCGACTTTTACCATTACATGAATAGAGCATTGGTGGGTGATGTTAAGAAAGTAATTGGAATCAGGTAAGCGGATAAAAAATATTATGTTTTATTTGCATATTTATCATGCACTATATCTGCGCAAATGGAATGATTTTTTAACTAATAAGGCATCTTTTACTATCGCAGTTCATACCTTTGGGCTCTGTTGATGTTATTCTTGCTACTGAATGTTCATGGTACAATCTCCATACTAGATGATTATTTTTGAACCAAATAATACTAACAAATAGCTGAGATAATAATTGTAAAAGGGGTATTTTGATACTAATATTTGATTTATTACAACTAAAATTAAGTGACATATTCTTTGTAAGACTACTAATTATATTTGGTTTGATTTTGTTATAGGATGGTACATCTATATTTGGCTATCGGTAGTCCCTTTCATTGTAAGTAAAAACAAAGGTGTTGATATTATTTGTTAATTCCAAAATTTGTACGTACTTTAAATATAAAATAAGGTTATCTCATCACATTTAAAATAATGTAAATCTGTTATTGTAAAATAATTTTGTTGCAGTAGAACTAAAACTATGAAATTGTGATATATTTAATGTATTTTTGTTCATACAGGTTCTACTTGTAATCGGAAGTAAACTGGAACATATCATCACAGAGTTGGCTCATCGGGTTGCTGAAAAACATACAGCAATTGAAGGGGACTTAGTCGTAGCTCCTTCAGATGAATTCTTTTGGTTCCACCGGCCAAAATTTGTCCTTCTATTGATCCACATCATATTATTTCAAAATGCATTTGAGTTTGCACTTTTCTTTTGGTTACTGGTAAGTGACAAACAAATTCCACCATGAAAAAAGAAAAATACATTTGTTTAAACAAAAAAATGATAGTGAATCATTTTAGTATGACTAGTATTCAACATTATTTTGAATGCAACCAAAACCTATTATGTATGATATGTAAATTCTAATGCATGTTACCTAGTAAAATAAAATATCAAAATAATTAGAAAATTGTATAAAATAATCTCCACCCGTTTGAAGAAATACCAGGGTCTTTGGTTACAGAAAAAGAAATTCTCACCTTATCACTCATCAAACCTTGCAGGTAACATATGGATTTAACTCATGCATTATGGGAAACTCAACATATGTTATTGTTCGGCTTGTAATAAGGTATTGTACGCTCTAAAGAGTAACTTTTTATTATCAGGACAACTTTTTTGTCAAGTAAGCAAGGCACCTTGAGCTTTAAAGCATAAGGGAGTCATGTATATTTATTTTCTTTCAGTGTTATTGGCCAACTCCTTTGTGGTTACAGCACCCTACCTCTGTACGCCATCATATCTCAAGTAAGTCTGTAATTTATTTGACTTTAGACTACTCATATAACATAAAAGGTTTACAATATTATATTTTTTATGTAAAATAGTTACTTCACAAAAATCATCTCCACGAGCTAAAAAAAAGTTGCTACCACAATGCCTCCTCCTTTATCTAGATTTGGGAACGGCAATATCACAGCAATACACGCAGAGTGTTACAGTTGCTGCTGTCACTTCAGAAAAATATTTATGCTACAATATTATATGATTATAAGATTGGAAATATATTTGCATAATATCATTATATGTTTTCATTAAAATTCTCTAAATACTGCCAATCTTCTTCTGTTCCACAAGATGGGAAGTTCGTTCAAGAAAGCAATTTTCGACGAAAATGTATCAGCAGGCATCACCAATTGGGCTCAAAATGCTAGAAGACGCCAAAGAGTACCACCAGCAAATGTTGTAGGTGACAATCCAGAGAGTGAGGGAATTCAGTTGACAAATGCACTGAAGGACCGAAGGGCACAACAATCAAGCAAAGGACTGCTAGGTTGATCTAAGTATTATTTCTGATGCTGATTGCATTGGTCGGATCATTTTCCTTTTAGCATTGAATATATGATTGGAAAATGTCGTCTATGTGTAATAAGTGCTTTCATTCATGTGTTTTCACTTGATGCTCACTTTTTCAAGGTTCTATTTATCTCATTTCTTTCTCAACAAATAGATAAATAAGAGGGGGGGGGGGGGGGGGGGGGGGGGGCGCACCCTGTTGGGTGGGTAGGCCTAAGGATTTGGCATTAGACTCCATGACCTTCCAATCCTGCCAATACTGAGATCTCTAATATGTCCTTAAGCCCTTCGTCTTAATATACTTACTAGAAACAAAGCAATTGAACTTCTTAATTTGCCATATGGTCATAACATGACAGCAACTAAATTATATACAAATCTATCTGAAAAAAGGTCAAAAAGACCATTTTCATGCTTAATGACTAAAAAGGTCACTAACAAATCGATGGGATGATTATCACATATCCATTGTGACCCTGGTTTCTGTATATGATCTGCTGAACATTAGAGCACGTATCCACACAACATGAACTTTTTTGCGATAAAGAGAGAGCTTTATTGATTTCTTAGATTGTACACACTCCTGAGCAACCAATGACTTGAAAATAACCAATTGAGTCAAAAAAAATAGCAAAATTTCCATGTTTTTTGTGCGGATACTGCATCATATGTTGACAAAAAGGTAACCATGTAATTTTGTTTAACCCCTAACTATTATATATTTGGTTTACTTACACCTAAAATAATGTTATTTGATCCAATTTACTCTCTAATAAAACTTGTGTTTTTTTCTTCCTGCCTAAATGTAATTATAAGTTAAAATTTTATGTAATGATGGTTGACATCACAACACATGTTTGTTTACAATCATTTCATAGTAAAATAATCATCAAAGTAAAAATTATACAAAAATATTTAAAATGTTAAATATATTAGTTACACATAAATTATGATATTCACTCGCGCCACCCCAGCAAATTTTAAAGTAAAATTCAACTTGTATATAGAGAAAAAAAAAGACAAATAGTACTTAGGATGAACTAAACCAAATGATGTAATATTGAGAGTAAAGTAGGAGTAAATACTTCGGAAGTTATTAGTACTTTAGCTATATTTTAGGAGAGTAATTGATTTTCTTTCCGTTTGCAAAAAATTGATTTTTCTTTCTAATTTATAAACAAGGAGGACAAAAGGAAATAAAGAAAAATGCCGAAATATTAAAAAAGGAAAAGGAGAAAAGGGCGCTTCTGCTTCGCCGCGCTCATTAGAGCAGAGCATCCATCCATCCCCTTGCTCACCCGCTCCGTTGATCTCCGCAGCTGCCAGCCAGCCTACGAAGTCCGGTGGCCTCCGGCCGCTGTCCAAGGAAAAACAACGATCAGCCAGCCCTCTCCGCCTCCTGCCAGCATCCTATTCTCTCCTTCTAGGCTTCTACCGACGCGTCGATTTGCCAAGTGGTGATCCCCAATCCTAACCTAAGTTTTTTTTTTTGTTTTGGTAAGGAACCCTAACTTGCTTATGCTACTTTCCCCTCTAAGATCTGCGTCTCCTAAGATATCCGTTAACTTTTATCTGCAATCGAATCAAATTCAGTAAAATAATTCGGGTGTTCACCTGAACGCCCATGCCCAACGCTGCGTCCGACCCTGCTGCGCCCACGAATGACCAAGGATGTAGCGTCAGCCATGGCCATGGGAATGATCAAACTCAAGAATCAGATGGGTGCTTGGATAGCCAGGGGCTAGAAGAGAACGGATGGGTTGACTTCGGCCATTCGCTTCAGCTGGTGCTGTTCTCGCGCCAGTGGGCTGTTGCTGAGAGCCTGGTTGCTCTAGCAGACCAGCAGTCCATGCTAGATTATGGGCTGTCGATAGCTCTTGACGCAATATGGTTCTTGCGGACGAAGCAGGATCTCGAGGGGATCAATTGTCTGGTATCGAGGATTGTGGCATCCGGGGCAAAGGATTTTGCCAGGGCGATCCTCAGGACGTCACTGCTTGCATCCTGTATTGCGGCTTGCCAAAGCAAGGCTGTCACTGTGGGTGATAGCAGGGAAATTGTTGCTGAGAGGTGACTCTTGGCTTATATACTGATAAATATTTATTTCACAATGGTTTGCTTAATACAGTGTTGTTGATCATATTTATTTTGTTTTCAATTTAGATTACATGACCGTCTACGAGATTGTCCTGGCGCCGAAAATCTAAAAGCTGAGGCAGGGCTCAAAGTACAGAAGTTTATAGACTGGGCTTTGCATTGTATCAATATGCATCATTGTTCTGAAGGACATACTTACAGGTGGAACTGTTACACTCTCCAAGAGGTGCAGCTCCACTTGTCAGCATTTAGAGCCTTCTTAGACATAGCTGGTGACAATCTCTGTGGCAAGATTTTCACTGAAGCATTTGATGCGGCGTGCTTTCCGCTTACACTCTTCTCTAGTTTATTTGAACCTGGATGGTCTTCTGGGAGTTTAGCAGTCTCTATCAAGGGTCTTCTGTCCTTGCTGGTGGAAGGAGGTGCTGACAACGTAAACCAGTGTTTTCTTGAAGCTGCACGCTTTGGAAGTACTGAGCTTGTACGCATTCTGCTGGAGGTAATTTAAATTGTTCTCAGTTATGTAAAATAAGCTCACGAAGTAACCTGGCCTGTTCTATGTTATGCTGAAGCTGAATCAATGTGGCAATGATGTCTATTTTTTCTTTTTGTTGTAGATGCAACTTGTTATAGAAGGCATGAGCCATACCAAAATGTTAGACTTAGGTGCCTAGCTTATTTTGGTAGTCATAGTAGTATGGTATCGCAATTTATATGTGGAGATGCTATCACAGTTGATGTTCATCTTTTGTTTATAAGTCATTATCATGCATCTGTTCCAGCTGTAATTCAATGTGATATTCCAACTCATCTGCACATTGGTTTGAGTTGCAGTTCAAGATGACATTTTTACTCTTCTGAAACTAAATTCCAGTTGCATGTTTCTGAAACTCCCTCTTCCTTATGCACATAGTCCACCACTACAATGCGATCTGTTCAAAGAACAGAGTTTATGATGACACTGATTTGGACTACTGCATAGAAAACACACCATTCTATTGAAATTGAAACAACTCTATTGTAACTCCACAAATTCCGACATCTGGATCTGCCAAGTTTGGACTTGGTGATAAAATCTGGCATATGATTGCCACTATAGTTTTAGTTTGCTTAAAAAACATTGTGCGTACTATATTGCATGAAAAATATAGCCAATTTTGGGCAACCAATTTTATGTGCCAAAAATTGTCACCCTTTCTTACTTTTGTGGGCTTGGAGATTATGTAAATACTATTCTATGAAATTACTTCATTGTTGATTTTGGGGGGTTTAAACCGGATATTTAAAGTATGGAAAACCATAAATCACCCTCTATGCTGGTTTTGGATCCAGTTTTACTGATGTGAACGATGATATGTATGATGACATGGCACTAGACCCTAACTTTCCTTTTCTTTTCTCTGTTTCAAACTGGGGTCACCTGTATTTCTTCTTCCTCGATTCCTCACACCCTTCCTGTCCCAATCCTTGTCTATACATCACCTAATGTCGCCATAGATACCCGGTTGCTTGGGCAGTGCAAGGGCAACTAGTCCAGAATGGAGGTGGTTTACCATGGAGAAATATTGGCATGGGTGCTGCTTATTGGAATTAGAATTCAGATTCGACAATCTAGAGGGAAATAAAGAGGCCCTAAGTAGATGGAATTGGAAAGTTAAGGGTGCAGCCGGTTTTGTTGTTCGGGGGGTGGGGGTGGTCAAGTAGCCTCCTTGCAATAGGTTGGGGGGACTGAGACTTATTCCTTCCTATTATTTCGTTATTACCTTAAAAGGGGTTTCTTAACAATTGTAGTTTTAGCTTACAATACTGTACCTTTCTTGAGTTATTCTCAAATTGGATCCACAGGAACTTATGAAATTTATGATTGAATAGGATAGAAACCACTGCTTTGGATTCTAGTGTCCTAAAAAACTTCCTATGATTATATTGTCTTCTGTGTATATATATACCTGAAAACCATGTAACTGCTGCCTCGTTATGCAGATTGCTTCTCAGAACAGCTTGGCTGTGGATACCGACCTTGCTTTGGTATATGCTGCTCATTACTGCAAGTTTGATACAATGGAATGCTTGGTTGATGAAGGGAATGCTACCTCTTTCATTGGACCTCTGATAAAAGCTGCTGAGCGTGGGTGCTTGCCAGTTGTACACTGGTTTGTCAGTCGAGGTGTTAATGACATTGAGATGTGCCTTGCCATGACAACTGCTGCTTCGAATGGACAGTTTTTGGTTACCTCGTACCTGCTTGCACATATCCCCCTGAATGTTCTTGAAGCTCTTAGCCAACAGATTCTCAAAGCTGCAAGGGGTCAGGGCAGTAAGTCGCTTGATGGAGTTGCCTTCCTTCTGGAATCCAATTTTCTAAGAGATGCTGCTGCAACATATGAAGCAGCGGACAGAATTGCCACTGGGAGCACCACTGGTCTGTCTCAAGACTTAGTTGCCTTTCTAAAAGAGCATTGGTCTAAGAGTGCATTTGCCGAAGGCGTTTGTGCTGGCCAAGAGCATTATGTGAACATCATGAGGATTCTTAAGGCAGGGGCATCCCCGATCTGCTTGCAGGACCTACCTTTGCCGATGGTACTCGGCATTGCGTACTTGCCACTCTACCGGGCTTGCCTTAGAGCAGGTGGACAGTTACTGCCACAAAGACTGAGGGGAGAGCTGATTGAGGCGGTTACCCGTCTGGGTGAGCCTGCCAGTATGGAGAGCCAGGGAAAAGATCTTGTGTTGGCTTTGGAACGCCACCTGCCATCATTCTTGATTGGATCTTGAGATGTTTTCAATATAAATAAGCATCATGTGGCCATGCTTGAAGGCACTGCCACATTGCAAATAGATGCAGGTCCAATGTAAAAGTGTATGAAGCAGTGTGTAGTTCAATTTCCACTGGAGTGGAAATGGCGATAGTTTTGTTCCAGCTCATGGAGCTTGCTATTGTTGTCACTCGGGTATTGCATTGCAGCCAGCACTTGTAATGTACAAAGGAAGTTTTGTTTTTGTTTTTTTTTCTGTTTCTCAAAGAACAGAAGTTGCGTGTACTCCATGGCATGCATATTGTTGTGTTTCCGTCGATGATGACTCCTGTCAGCTTTCAGCACACGTTGCTTGCATTAGCATGACCTGCATGTTTTTTTTATGTCATATTTGTGAATCTGAAGGGGACCTAGATCCTTGGAGCTTTATAAGATATGTCCAGCACTGCAGTGCAGCTGCGTGCTTCTGTGATAAGTTTCTGTCGCTTTTCCACAACGATGTACTAGCACGGATGATTTTCAAAAGTAGTACGTACATGGCTAAATAGAATGATACATGAAAAAACTTCACAATATGCACAATTAATCAAAATTTTGTGGCAACTTTCTTTATTACGTGCTTGTATAAAGGCATTGACCACGTTTAATTTTTCTTTTCACTTGAAATATGTAATTATTCAAGGTGCTCAAGGTGGAACTTGAAACATTACTTCTCACAACCATATAAATGAATCTAGCTCGAAGGAAAACAATATAAAATATATGAAAACGTTTTCAATAGCATTGTCCGGACACTACAGAAGTCCATTACTATATCAATACTTCAAAACGAGGGTAATAATTGATCTGTTAATTTGTCAAGTTTTCAAGTAATTGTCAAATCTCTGTGCCAGATGGCACGTTCAAATCTCGCCCACGTGTCATGCTCGAACTCGAAAACGTAAAAGTTATATATATATACACAAGACTTGAAAACTAAATTCGAAACAAAATTTACTCAAAACAAAAAAGATCCATAACAACACCGAAGCAGAAGTTCGTGGTTCATCAGTCCTTCACCAAGCAAAACACATGGTTACTGCACAAGGGCACATCAAATCTGCAAGTAGGATGCGGGGTCCACGGCATCGTTCCGGCAGGACGGCGTGAGCGCCAGCAGCAGCAGCATCGCCAGCATGGCCACCGGCACCACCAGCAACAGCATCGGCGGCGGTGGGAGCGGCGGCAGCAGGAGAGGGAGCACCAGCAGCAGCACGGCGACCATGGCGAGCAGGAGGCACGACTTCACAGAGAAGTACTTGGCGCAGAAGCCCCTCGGCGTGCCCGGGTCGTCGTCGTACTTGAGGTGACCCCCTGTCGTCGTGGTCGTCCCGCACGCCGGCGGCGACGATGCCATTCTCGTGCCGCCGCTTCAAGGCTCGGACCGGTAGTCTCGATTGCAGGATGTCCTTCGGAGCCGCTGCTTTGGAGGTCAAAGATGATCAATTTGGATGGGGGCAGTAACGAGTGAAGACTCATTTCTTTTCATGCTCGAGTTTTTTTTTTGTTCGACGTAAAATTGCATATTTATTTATTTTTAATATACTAACTATCTTCTTAATTTATTGTTGTTAAGATAACAAATTTTAATTCAATTTCATAAGACGTACGCTTTAGTACACCAGCGTCCGCTCCAATAATCACATGTAATCCTATTCCTCCATCCATTTCTATATTATTTACAGGCATATACATTAGAATCTGTGGACAGTGACCTAGCGTACATTTTATCTTTTGAAGTGAATTGTGATCATTAAACTGTGATATAGTAACATCTTTTTACATAATAACTGTCCTATAACATATTATAACAATTTTCCTGAAAAAACATTATAGTGAACAGAAACGTTTGTGAAAAACCAAATTAAGTAGTTGAGGCAGAATATATACATGGCTGGGGAGGTTAAGCTACCATGGATCATATACGATGCCACTATGGAATCGTTGATCTCCAAGCTCTTGTTGGTTAAGTACAAAATAATTTCGTGACAGCTTTTTTATTGCTCTGATAGCTTCCTAGTACAAATATACATGGTTCACAGCTGATTGATTTATCTCATATAGCTAGCTCCTAAGAAGTTCTTAAATACAGTGAGAAATAGACGGCGGCGAACCCCAGATCGATTTCATTTCACGCGCATGCATGCAAACCTCCGCGTCCAGAGAAGGAAGAAAGGCGTAACGGATCGTACCTGATCACCAGACGCCGGTGAGGCGCGCGAGAACCACATCTCTTATCCGTACGTCTCAGGTGACCACGCCGCCGCCGCCGCCGCCGCCGCCGTATCTGGGCCGTGATAGATCTAGCCGCACCAGTCACTGGGACGACTGGATCGATCGGGGAGAATAAGAGAGCGAGAGCTGACAAGTCCGGCGCGGGCTATGTAAAGGCGCGCGCGTGCATGTTAGATAAGTATTCCGAGAGAGGGAGGCCGGCAGACGACGGTGGTCCTGGTCCTGGTCGGGTGCACTGCATCTGCCTCATCAGCAAAATACCGCCCGGCGGTCATTCCACGCAGCGCGCTGAGGTGACGCCGAGGGCCACTTTTATAAGCTAACCTGTCCAGCCACTACCCCTTCTCTCCTCAGGCGGTTCGTCTCCCCTGGCCAATTCTCACCTCGTCGTTTCCACCTTGCTGGATTTTTCTTTTTCTTTTCTTTTTTTTAATGCATGATCGATGTGTGTTTTATGGTACGTGAAATTAATCTTGTTGGGGCTCTTGGCTTGTTGCTAATTAATAATGTTATTGTGTCTGTGACTGGGCATGCTGCAGCCGGAGAATACTTACACGTCCTAAGTAAGTGCGTGTTCGATTCTTGTTCTTGATATCTGGGTCTAGCTCTAGCCAAACCTAAATTAGCTAGCTTTATCATCCGCTCGTGCGCCGTGGCCACATTGCAAGTGATTAATTACCGCACCGGTGTGTCTCTGCATGAGTCAGGACCCCTTTTTCCTCATCAACCTTTCCGTGTCATCACGTTTCTAGACATGGATGGAATCTGGAGCTGGAGAAATGTTGTACTAGCTTTGATCATTCAATTTCAGAAGAGAAGAGTGGTCAGAGTTCAAAGCAGGGTGGACATCAGTTGTCTGAGTTTCATTAAAGGTGACAAGAATTACTAAGACAGGATAGGGGTTGCCATTGCCCACTATATATGGACAGCATTTAGCTCCGCCAAACATATCCCAAGTATCCATGCAGCACACAGTATAGGAACCACTCCTCACGCAGTGAAGTTACCCTTCACACGCCACTGAGGAATTGAGGCTCTACTTTACTGTCCGCGCAGATACTTGTATGATTATGAATCGCTTTCCAGTAACGTAACAAATGGATAGGGAAAAAAAATCCACATCAGCATCAGTACATATCAATTATCACTCCAGCGTATAGCATAGCAGTATACAACTGGTGAGGGGGCATCGCTTTAACTTCAGCACAAAAGGATGGCCAGACGCCATGTTTAATGTATGTTCGAATTCTGTAACAAATAAATTTACACAGTTCTTGTTAAGGTTCATACCATGAATACCTAAGCATCACACTAAACAAACAAAGCATGACAATGTTGCAGGAGCTGTACAGAACGAAAAATGAACAGAAGTTCGTTCGTAACTAGGTTCAGGACCTAAACTGTCGTGCCAATGGGCATAGCTGAGCATACCCAGATCCATAAACAACATCAACGAAGCCTTGTTATAAGACATACATATCCTGCAGCTCATAAACTTGCTAGTCATCCAGCTCCACAAGCTGAGCTCTTCTCTCGGCTGCTTTCTTCCTGACAAAGATGCCCCAACGCATAGCTGCCTTTATTTTGAGCCACCCAACAACAGCTCTCCCGGGTCCACGGTTACGGTCATCTTCAAAGGGTATGTTGGGGGCAGGTGATGGCATGAATGAAGGAAAACTGAAACCATCTTCTGTCAGGTTGGTCGATGTGCCACCCATGCTCAAGATCCGTAGCATCTGCTGCATTTCTTCATTCTCTAGAATCTGGTGACTCCTCATCCTGATCTCCTCCATCAAGTAGTCATCAACCCCACTACCGTTCTCCTGTGATTGCGACCATTCATCGAAAGGGTTCATTCCTGTCGGCTGCATTGACTGACCAAGTGCAGGGAATTCAAAACTTTGATGCTCTTGCTGTGGAGGTCCCAATGCTAGCATATTGGAGGCTCTTGACCCTTGATTCTGAAGGGATGAACCATTAAACTGGCTGTCGTATTGCATGCTGATGTTTGCTGGAACGCTCTGAGAGTTTGGAGTATATCTAGCTGCCTGGCTTCCATTGTATGCATTTCTAGTTCCGTCTGATCAAAAGGGGAAAAAAAAAACGTTTCAGTGTTACTATACTTGATGGAATAAATCCAGGACAGTGTTGCATCCATAACAATAATCAATAGTATGTTTCTCTAAGCAACCCTGTAGATCCAACAAGCAATGGTTGTCTTGGTAATTGAAATGTAATTATAAAGCAGTTATCAGCCAATAATTCAGTACATCATTGGTGCCGCTTCTTCCAGCAATGTCCCAATTCTAGTTTTCAGATTAGCCCTACTTGTGCTTGTTCCAGTTGGCATAAGCTTCAGTGTATTATCATTATCCTCTCAAGGCAGAATAAAAATTGAAAGAAGAGTAAAGTAAACTGGGATGAGTAATGCCACGAAACAAATTACCAGAAAACTGCAGGATCATTCAAGTTTGAAATCACATTGCATATGACATAAGAAATATAATGAAGTAACATATTTAAAATTGTTTGATATTGCATACTGCCATCAGAGTTGGTAATACAATTTCATTAATGTGTCAACGATGTGTGGCCGCTAGTAAAGGTCATCCCTCCATAAAATGTTACTAAGTGTGATGGTACTAATCTAATTTTCTTGTAAAAAATTCATGGCTGCTAAAGCATCATAACAACTTACCGCAAAAAAAGCATAATAAACAACAATCGTTAACACGAGTACTTTACTACCCTAAAAAAAACATGAGTACTTTACAGGATAATTCAGAGTTGTGAGAAATTCTCCAAATCAGTTACCTTCACTCATAGTACCCGCCGTGGAAGGTTGTCCAGCTTTTCCTGGCACAGACAATTGTTTCTGTGAATTAGCTGAACCATACAAAGTAGGATCACTCGTTGAAGCTGCTGCAGTGTCACTTCTGGTTGTGATGGATTTCTTTTTCTGCTTAAAGCTCAAGAGTGCCTTGCCATCATATTCTAAAACATGCATCCAGTCCTCATATGCTTTCTTGACCAGCGCATCAGCATAGCCCTGCAGTTTATGACGAGCAAGATCATAACTTATCCCAGAGCATCGTGTCCGGCTTGGATAAAGCATTTGAGTTGAAATCATTGTATTTAGTTGATGATCATAAAAGCTTTCAAGGTAATCCATCCCCTACAAATTTTTAATATATTGTACATGGTTCCAAGACCACAACTTTCCAATTATTCATCTAATAACTTAATAAGCACACTGTGTGTGTGCCAGCAAGCTGATTAACTGAAAAACATGGAATAAAGACAAGAACTTTCATTGGTAACTTTCTTAAACCAGTGGTGGTACTGCCGACACCACATTTGAGTTAAAAAGAATTGTAAATGACAATTTTTCAAAAGCTTTACTTCAGACAAGAATATTGACAATTTGTACACTGATTTCCTCAGATGATCAAGTGAGCACAGCATCAAACTGAAAACACTATACAAGATTATGATGATTCTTATCAACTGAAGGAATTGCATTTTAGGAGTACAGATAAAACTCAAACCTTCTGGTTGTCTGTGAGGTTTTCATCTGAAATGAACTGATCATCGGCAATCAAACCAGTAAACTCATAAATGTTGTTGAATATTGCACCCAAATTTCTTGTGTCATTAGCATAATACACATAATGCTTTCCACTTAAGACACAAGTTTTTGCATGCTCAACAAGGCTCTCCCACATCTTATTTGACATGCCGCTGCCTAAAATCTGCACAGAACACAACGATGTTGGATATATAAATGCCACAAAAAGATAATCTAGCAAGTAGTAAATCTCATCATAGAACTTACGCTACGTAACCTCTGTTGATCCCTAACAAGAAGCCGGAGGAAATCTTCAACTGTATGGATCCCACTTGCATTTAACTTCTTGTGGAAGGCACCATCCTTGCCAATCTTTTCTAACCTCCAAACATCATCCTTTAAAGCAGGTGGGTAGTGTTTTTTGTACACTAACAGAAACAAAATGAGCATGCTTGATAAATGATATTTATTGTGGAAAATAACTAACACTTAGGTCATCTAATGATTACTAGGAAATCAACAATGTGCAGCATACATACATTCTCCTCTGTGATCCTTAACCGGGAAAGCTTCTGTCTTGGCTTCTCTGACACGAATGCCTTCACAAAAGCCAGGGGAAACCCTCAGCCCAAGTCTGAATTTCCTGCTTCTTATCCAACTGGAGTTGTCAGTGAAGGTAAGCTCCCCTATAGTCCCAACACCTTCTTTAAGAGTCACCTGAAGGTCACCTGTCAACAAAGGTCTCTTCCCTTCGCGTTCCTTAACAATGTTACTTTCAAACTCTTCTTCTGTCCAATCCTCATCTTCCTCTTTATTAAAATCACCCTCGAGCACAAGAATATCCAGCTTTGCAAAAGATTCGGGTCCTGAAGTAACAACACATCCAGTGTTTGCATCCAACAACACAACATGTATTGCTGCTCCCTGCTCACCTTCTACTTTTCCACCAGTGAAAATTGGAAGAGCCAACCGACTTCTAAACTGAAGCTGAAGATTTCTCCCATCAGGACCTTCAATTCTTTTGGGAGATGATCTGTTTTAAATTGGCATTAATATATGATTATCACATATTTTTTAATGGTTACATATTCAATGACAAATGTCAAATTCAACTTCCATGATAGAACATCCCAACCATCACTGCAAATAATAAGTTGATGATTTTTCTTCTCCTTTTTTACCTTCCCTGAATTCTTGCAGGACCCAACTTCGCCAAAGCACGCTCTACCTCTTCACTTACCTATTTCCAGAATATAATGGATCAGCTATGAATACATGCTCAGCATAAAACAAAAACCAATGGTCCATAAGCAATTTGACTCACAACTCTTCGAAGAATGGGCTCGAGTGATGAACAAAGCTTCTGTAAACTGTCCATCTTGAGAGCCTCCACAATGACACTGAAACACATGTTGTTCGTTAAGTGACAAACATATTTGTAGACTGAAAGTAGCACAGGATACAGAACATTAACTGATTAACTTGTGTACTAAATTCTTCAATGTCATATTTATCAAATTTCAGCTCTACAATTGACTATAAGTTTACTGCATTTGATTGCTAGCATTTCCCAACTGTGTGCCAAACTGTGAACAACATCAACAAGATTGTGAAGGAATTTACAGAACGAGCTAAGGATAAGAAAATCAGGAGAAGTGACATTTAAAACTGCATGGCAGAAGTGCATTTTTTTTAATATAGAACTCTGCTTCTATAGAGCACTGGGTCATCATCTTTTTAGAGTATCAGGAAAGTTCCATTGACAACCAAACAGGGAGCAAAACCTCTTTGCTGTCTTTCAGCTGGTGCTCTGACAGAACGGAACTGCTCCCGACAGTCAAAGGGGTACACACAGTCCGAACACCCAACAAAAGTCATCATTTTTGTATGGACCACCGTACATTTTAGGTTCATGATTAGCCTTTCAAGCTACTTCCGAACCGGACCATTCTTCGGTTACAGTTCCTATCCAAAACTATATCATTATATGCCCATTTTCTGCAACCTGAAGCTGACTGCTACTGCTACCACTTCCTTAGGAAATTTCGACCGAATCAAAATGAAGCAAGGATCTCAGATTTGTCACAACCAAATCGGCAATCAACCTACCTGCCCAACAAGTGAAACCCTAAAAATCCCAAACCCCGCTAAGTTTCATACCCGCCTGTCCTGGCAATACCAGTGTACTTATATTGTAGAGAAAGCGTTTACACGCACGAACCTGGCAAGGGCTGGCACGCGCGGTCGCTTGGCCGCATGGTCGTCATCGTCGCCGCCGCCGGCGTGGTCAAGCCCGCGCTTAGAGGCTGACCGCTGCAGGCCCCGCCCCGGTCTCTGCATAGCGCCGGAACCCCAACCCTTCTTCCTCGACCGCCCTGTCAGATCTGCAGGCACAAACGACACGCCCGGGTCAAAAATATACACCAAAAACGAGAAGAAAAAGAAAACACAAGAAAAAAAGTGAAGGATGCCGACCCGGAGCGGCGTGGTACCGAATTCGGCGCCGGCGTCGAAGAAGAGGGACCAAACCCCGGTCGAATCGAGCAGACGAGGCGCCACGGGAGATCTGCGCGAGCGCTGTGACGAGTGTGTCGGAGGGGGAGGTGAGCTCCGGTGTGCGGGCGTGCTTGTGCTCCCCCCCTCCCCTCCCAGCTGGGCCCTTTGTTTTGTTTACTTGCCGTGCTTCGCCTACCTCGGCGCGAGCCGCTCCGGTACGGCTCTCACTCACTGACAACGGGGTCAACAAAGGAGGAGGGATGTTGCGGCAGAGGATGGCATGTGGGACCGAATCAGGGTGGGGCCGAAAGACAGTGGATGAGGTTGACTAGCGGGCGTCGAGGAGATGGTGGAGCTTGTGCGGACGGCGGCGGCTATGGGAAAAGATGGCCGGACCGGATGATAGGATATTTCTTACCCGATGGGGTGTTGTGTACTGCCGCTCGTTATTGGCAGCTCACTGACTGGTGGGTTAGACTATACTGGGTCCACGTGTCGGTGAGGACTCTCGATTGAAGAAAACAAGAATGACAAGTGGGCCTCGTAAACAACACCCTACCAATCAGTGAGGAATCCTGGTTCTGCAGAGTGGTTGGTGAATAACCGGCCACACAAGTGGGCAGCTGACACTCGACACTACACTGTGCTTAGTCAAGGTGGCACGGATCTTCTGCGGCTGCTGGATCCGGTCCAGTCACTCCGTAGAGGAATCTTGGAGTTCCAGGTGGCCGCGTCGATCCAGGTAGCTCCGATGTCACACTGGCATATCGGACGGTCCACCGTCTGGGCAACTATCACCCAGCGTTACAACACTTGCCTAATTTGGTCCAGGAAAAGATTGTGTATTCCTTAGTGGGACTGCTTTATTACCCTTAAAAAAAATCGACAAGCACGGGGCCTATAATGTTGTACTTTTAGGTTTGCTCGAGTATTTTTATAGGTCTCTATATGACTCTGGCTTTTGTTTGTATTGTGTTCCCAAAAAAAAATTCCACTTGAAAAATGACTTTGTAGGTTGTAGCCATCAGTTCAGTATGTGTTCAGTAGATTTTATTATGCTTTAAATCGAGGTAAAAAATGATCCGGACTGTGACAGACAATTCACGATTTGTGTACTAATACTTTTTTTAATTACGTATGTGTGGGTACGTGTATCTTAAACTTGAAGTGACATATTATATATAGGGTGGTTTATATAGTGATTTCTATTTTTGTCATTCGAATGTCCAATCCTCACGTGTTGAAATTGATCTGACAATCAATCGAAAAGCTCGAAACTGCTGCTGCACAGACATTTTTGTTGAAACCGCACGAAGCCAGCCGCGGACACTGACTGATCGACACTGACCGCCGCGCACGAGGGAAAAACCGGTCATGTCGACACTGAACCTGCCTGCCTGCCTGCCTGCCTGACCACCGCAATTGACCGACCGGCGTGGCGGCGCGCAGGTGCGACGGCCCGCATGCACAAACTTGGCTGCCACGCCTAGGCAAGCCTACTGCAGGTGCGTGAAACCAAAACCAAGCGGCGCCGCCTTCTCGGCGCTTTCGCGTGCGCGCGGTCCGGCCCTTCCATCCCTTCCCCGTCGCGCACGCAAGCGCGCCCGTCGCTGTCGTCGTACGCGCGTGCCGCCATCGTCGCGGAATCACCCGGAGACTGCCTGCCTGCCAGCAGCCTGTTCGGGGTCTCCGGCCCTCCTCGATGGACGACGGATATATACGTGCGACGCCGCGAGTGTTTCCACCTCCACCTACACACGTGCGCGTCATCTATCTGTGCTGTGCGGCAACCCAGGCAGGATTGTCGATCGGCGGCATGTCACAACACACCGACCAGAGCGCCGGCGCGAGCCCTCCCGCGGACGATGCCGGCGACACACTAAGCGTCGGCGGCATCCTCACCGTGGCCAGCATCCTCGCGCTCTTCGTCGTCTTCGCCTTTGGCATCGCGTCCGTCCAGTTTTGCCTCAACTCTATGGACCGGCGCCGGCGTCGTCTAGTCGGCGCCGAAGAGTCGCCGTCGTCGTTGCCGAGCGCGCGCCGGAGCCGCAACCGGGGCGGAGTCGACCCGGCGCTCCTGCGCTCGCTCCCGGTCACGGTGTACCGCGCCAAGGAATCGACGGTGGAGTGCGCGGTGTGCCTCGCCGAGCTCGAGGACGGCGAGCAGGTCCGGTTCCTGCCCCGCTGCGGCCACGGCTTCCACGCCGACTGCGTCGACACGTGGCTCGCGTCCCACACCACCTGCCCGCTCTGCCGCCTCACCGTCGCCAAGGCGGACAGCACGACGCCGGCCTCCGCTGCGATGGCTCCCGTCCCGCGCGAGCTGCCGAACTTCTACGCCGCTTCCGCCAACCTACTGCCGGCGAGCGTGCTTATTCTCGGCGGTGCGTCGTCCGATCACTATCAGCAGGGCCAGGGCGCCGCGGTCAACGCGACGGCGGCCCGGTCGACAATGGACGCGCTGGTGATCGAGATCCCCCCGGAGTCGGCCGCGTGCGACGCGGCGAAGTCGCCGTCGCCGGGCTCGGCGAGGCTGAGGGCGATCCGGAGGCTGTGGAGCTTCGGAGGAGTAAGGCAAGGTGCGGCCGCGGGGCCGAGCTCCTCCTGCTCATGTGCCCGTGACGGTGAAGGAGGTGCTGATGTACTAGAGCCGGACACCAGCGTTGGTACCATTGGCATCGCCGTCGCGGCGGAGGCGCAACTTCCAGCGGAGGCTGCTGCGGCCAACGCAGCCCGCGGAGCCGCCGCATAATTAGTTAAAGCCGGAACGGGCAAAGTACGCCCGCCAGGAGAGCTACTCCAATTTTCTAAGCTCTCTGCACCCATGTACGCTCTGTAGCGCTGATGAATTCGAGCTACAGTTTCCCTTTTTCTTCTTTAACAAATGTACATTGGATTTAAATACTTAGTTGTAAATTCTTTTTTTTGAGAAAACTGGTAGGTGCTCTGCCATTTCATTAAAGGAGAAATAAAATGTCTAAAATACAAACTCAAAAAAATCTTAAGCTACATGGCAACTACCGTTGTCAATGCAAGTTACGTGCGAAAACAAAAGAAACCAAAACAAGAAAAGTTCCGTAACCCCGCTCGTGGCGGCTTGAAACAGAGCCAATGGTTCACCGCTATTGATATCCTACGATTGGACATCTTGGACTGCGCCATTGTTCTGCTGTATTCTCCATGCCAAATGATAAGCTTCAATCTCCTCCTTCGCTAGCATCGCTACGTGCATTAGTTCCCTACCCACTCCTTGTAATACTCTTTCATTTCTTTCCTTCCAAACGTTCCACCAGCTGTACAATAGGTAGCCTATAATCTTTTTACCATCAACCGTCCGGATATGTGGAACTGCTGCCTGGAACCAGTCCGCGATCTGCGTACCATTCATCTGATTTTGAAGCACGCCATCAAACTGAAACCAGTTTGCAACATTTTTAGTTACTTCCTGGCCGAAGGGGCAGCCCAAGATCAAATGGTAGTTCGTCTCCATCTCTTGTAAGCACAGTGCGCAAATTCCTCCGTTCTCCCAACCTCTTTTCTCAAGATTGTCTGCTGTCAAACCTTTTCCGTGCAGGAATAACCAGGCAAACATCTTAACTTTTGGCTCAGCTGCCGCTTTCCATAATTCCGTTGTTTTGAATGGTCGGACCACCCCCTGCTACCTCCTCCTTGTATGCCGATCTTGTAGAGTAAATCCCACTTGTTGTTAACAGCCAAGTCACCCTGTCGCTTGTCCCCTGTTGTAGTTGCACATTATTTAGCATCCTCCATAACCAAACGAATTCATGCAGTTGTCGTGTGGTGGAGATCCTTTTTTAGTACTTTGTGTTAGAATTAACATGTATCATTAGTGGGCTATGCATTGTATATGGGCCTAGGGTTGCGCCTATTACGCCCTGCCTGCGCCTACGGCGCTCCTGACACGCACGCCGCCCTAGGGCCGGCTGTGTGTATATATGTAACCCCATGACTGAGGAATACAATCATTCAATTGCGTGCCTATCTCGTTTAACATGGTATCTTTCACCATGTAGATCCTAACCTTACGCTTCCGCAACACCCGCGCGATCGCATCTGCTAGACATGCGCCTGCTGCTCCTTAGTCCAGCGCGCCGTCGCCGTCGCGATCTGCTGCGCCCCTACGTGTGCTGCTGCGCTCCCTCCAGCGCGCCGCCGCTCCCTCCTCTGCCGCGCACCCTGCACGTTCTCCATGGCGGACGAAAGCTCCAACGTCTCTGATGCTGAGGCGAAGCAGAAGGAACTCGAGCTCGCCAGGAAGGAGGCGGACGCCTCTACCATCGCCGCGGCTGCCGCTGCTCACGCTCGCGTGCCCGAGGCTGAGGCCGCCCTCCAGAAGATGCGCGTCGCGGCTCTGGACTTGGAAAAGGCCGCCGCTGACGCGCGCACTCACCAGAATCCGCCTCCACCCTCTGCCGATGCCGACGTCTCCGTCCACGACGACACTCAGGATCTTCTTTCTGAGGCTGCGACGATCGCCAACCTGCACGCCCAAGCGGCCGCAGTCCCGAACATCCGGGCTCTCGTCCCCATCGTCCTCGACCTCCTCTCCTCGGACTCCACCAAGTGGCGCGGTCCCGACATGTTGTCTTCGATGAATCCTCCTTCCCCTTTTCCGGCCCCCAGACGCCCTCGCCGGCCGTTGACCTTGATTTTCTAACTAACACAGAGCTGTCATCAGCTCCTCCTTTTCCTGCAGGTACCACTCTCCCGCCCCGGGCTGCTTCTCCCTTGCAGTCCCCGACGGACGACGTCTCGTCAGCCTGGCCAGCACCCCCGCTGCCGCTGGCGGCATCTCGTGCTGCTGCTGTGCCGCACGTCGACCCTGCTGGGCCCCACGCGTCCGCGCCACGCGCGGCCCCGACCCGCCTTCTTCTACCGCGCCACGTGCGGCCACGGTCTCTCCCGCTGCGCCACGCGCGGCCCCGACGTCGCCTTCTTCTACTGCGCCACGCGCGGCCACGGTCTCTCCCGCTGCGCCACGCGTGGCCGCTGTACCTGACAAGCCCCCCGTGACGCGTGTCTACTCCCGACGTCAGACATCACAGTTTGTCCCCGGCAACCTGCCGACAACATCCACTGACAGCGTTTGTGATGTCTCGCTGCGGAATGTTCTCTCAGTCGGCTCTGCTCCTCTTCCTGCCGGTGCAGTTCGGATCGACCCTGTCTCCAACCAGCATCCCATGGCGACTCGGGCCAAGCATGGGTTTCAGCAGCCGAAAGCCTTCCATGCCACGGCTCTCTCTCCGGTGCCTAAGAGCTATCGTTGTGCCCTTACAGATCCTCACTGGCGCCAGGCAATGGAGGAAGAGTATGGTGCTTTGATGTCTAATCACACTTGGGAGTTAGTTCCTCGACCACCGGGCGTCAATGTTGTCTCTGGAAAATTGATCTTCAAGCACAAGTTTCACTCCGATGGGTCTCTCGATCGATACAAGGCGCGCTGGGTTCTTCGTGGCTTCACACAGCGTCCTGGTGTCGACTACGCTGAGACCTTCAGCCCAGTTGTGAAGCCGGCCACAGTTCGTACTGTTCTCACCATTGCCCACTCTCAGGACTGACCTATCAATCAGCTTGATGTGAAGAACGCTTTCCTCCACGGCACATTGACGGAGACTGTCTACTACGCCCAACCTTCTGGTTTCGTTGATGCTGCCTGTCCTGAGTTCGTCTGCAAACTCACAAAGTCCCTCTATGGCTTGAAGCAGGCTCCGTGCGCTTGGTACAACAGGTTTGCCACATATGTGCAGTCTATTGGCTTTATTGAAGCACGGTCCGACACCTCTCTCTTTCTCCTGCATCATGGTTCTGACACGGCATACCTCCTGTTATATGTGGATGACATTGTGCTGACAGCTTCTTCTCCTGCTTTACTACACCGGATCATAGGCGCCCTTCAGCACGAGTTTGCCATGAAGGACCTTGGACCTTTGCATCATTTTCTTGGGATTTTAGTTCAGCGTCAGTCTCAGGGCCTCTTCATGTGCCAGCGTCTTTATGCTGAAGATGTCCTTGAGCGCACCGGCATGACAGCGTGCAAATCGGTCTCCACTCCTGTTGATACATCTGCGAAGACTGCTGCCGATGATGGACCTCCAGTCACTGACCCTACCGCCTACCGAAGCCTTGCTGGAGCACTTCAGTATTTGACATTCACTCGACCGGATATCTCTTATGCCGTACAGCAGGTGTGTTTGCACATGCATGATCCCCGTGAGTCTCACTTGGCAGCGGTGAAGCGCATTCTTCGGTACATCAGCGGCACCCTGGATCATGGTCTTCTCATTCCTTGGACTGCCCCTGATGAGCTCATCGTCTACACTGATGCTGATTGGGCGGGCTGCCCGGACACTCGCAGGTCCACCTCGGGCTATGCGGTGTTCCTTGGTGCTAGTCTCGTCTCCTGGTCGTCGAAGCGCCAACACACCGTCTCCCGCTCCAGCGCCGAGGCCAAGTACCGTGTAGTCGCCAACGGTGTCGCCAAAGCTTGCTGGCTCCTACAGCTCCTCACTGAGCTACACCGCCCACTACATCGCGCCACTCTTGTCTACTGCGACAACGTCAGCGCCGTCTACCTCTCCTCCAACCCCATCCAACACCAACAGACGAAGCATGTCGAGATTGATCTCCACTTTGTCTGTGAGCGCGTGGCCCGTGGAGATGTTCGGGTCCTGCATGTTCCCACCACTTCGCAGTTCGCCGACATCTTCACCAAAGGCCTGCCGTCTCTAGTGTTTAGTGATTTTAGGTCCAGTCTGAACGTCCAATCCTGTGGCTAGGTACGTTCGGACTGCAGGTGGTGTTAGAATTAACATGTACCATTAGTGGGCTGTGTATTGTATATGGGCCTAGGGTTGCGCCTATTGCGTTCCTGCCTGCGCCTACGGCGCCTCTGGCACGCACGTCACCCTAGGGCCGGCTGTGTGTATATATGTAACCCCATGGCTGAGGAATACGATCATTCAATTGCGTGTCTATCTCGTCTTAACACTCTGATCCATACTTTGTTTTGCATCTCTTTGGTAACTGTCCTATTTTTGAACCTCACGAGGCCATATAAGGTCGGGGTTCTCTCTCTTAGCGTGACGTCTCCCAGCCATTTGTCTTGCCAAAACTTTGCACGTTCACCATTCCCCACTTGGATCCTCGTGTACTGTGCGAAGAGCGCTCTGTCTTTGCTTGTGCTCGGAATCGGCAATCCAGTCCACGGTTTTTCATCAGTGTTCCATAAGTGCCACAGCCTCCTTAGTCGCAACGCTGTCCCAAATCTTTGGAGGTCCAGGACTCCCAAGCCCCCTAATTCCTTTGGCCTGCATACCATACTCCATTTGACGAGGCAGTGGCCATTGTGATTTTGTTCACTGTCGTCGCCGCACCATACAAAGTTCCTTCTAATTTTGTCAATCCTTTTTGTCACCCATTTTGATAGAGATATCACTGTCACGTGATGCGTCACTATTGATGTCAAAACGGATTTGGTTAGTGCCACTCTCCCTGCGTTGGCTAAGTTTTTCCCCTTCCACTTTGGTAATTTTCCTCCCACCTTTGTCGATCTGTGGCTGCAAGTCCACTCTACGAAGCTTTCTTTTGTGCAAAGGCAGTCCAAGGTAGGTACAAGGGAATTTGTTGAGCTTTCCTGGAAAAGCTTCCAGTATGCTTTCCATATCTTTTCCTTGGCACCTGATTGGATAGATTTCTGTTTTGAAGATTAATATGTAGTCCTGTTGATTCCCCAAACACATGCAGTATTGTTCTAACTGCCGTTAAGTCATTTATGTTAGGCAGACTGAATATTGCGCATCATCTGCATACAACGAAAGTTTGATGTCTGATTTGCCCGCCTTTATCTTTCTTATCACTCCTTGGTGTGTAGCTTGGTGTAGGAGTTTTTGCAGGGGGTCAATAGCCAAGACGAATAGCATTGGTGATAGGGGATCCCCTTTCCGAAGCCCCTTCCTATGCTGGATCGATTTTCCTGGGGTACCATTGAGCAGCACCCTTGACGATGCCGTTCTCAGGATGATGCTGATCCATTCTCGCCATCTTGGACCAAACCCCGTTCGCTCCATCATCTCAAAGAGATATGGCCATAGCACTGAGTCAAAAGCTTTCGCTATATCCAGCTTGATGAACAGACTGGGTATTTTCTTTCTCATGAGTTCCTTTATTAGGCCCTGAACATATACAAAATTGTCGTGTATGCACCTCCTTCTTATGAAAGCACTTTGACTGACGGACACCTGTTCTTGCATTCGTGGCGCTAGCCTCTGGGCAAGTATCTTGGAGAAAAGTTTTGGTACCCCGTGTATGAGGCTGATTGGTCTGTATTCGCCTACCGTCATTACCTGTGCTTTTTTTGGGAGTAGTACTATGTTTGCTGAATTGAGGAGATTGAACATGTGAGACCTTATTTGGGTCAGCTGGCCAAAAACACTCGTTAGATCCCCTTTTATGATGTCCCAACAGTGCGCAAAAAATTTGCCAGTGAAACCGTCAGGACCCGGTGATTTCTCCTTTGGCATATCCATTACTGCTGCTTTTATTTCCTCCTCACTTATGTCAGCTTCTAACTCTTGTAAATTATGTTGTGGGTATTCTATCATATCCCAGTTGATTGTCATGTGTCTCTGACAGTCCCCTCCTAGGATATTGGTGAAATGGTTCTCTACCTCCTTCATTTTATCCTCATGGCACACTTCTGTACCTTGTGGTTTCTGCAAGGTCTGTATGTGGTTTTTTCTTCTTCTATCATTTGCTCTTATGTGGAATAACCTGGTGTTTGCATCCCTGCATCTGATGTTGGTGAGCCGTGCTCTTTGTTTGGCTCTGATCTTTTGGATTGCCAAAAGTCCTTGGTATTTTAGCTTTACTCGTGTTCTGAATTCCTTCTCATCCGGTGTCATCTCTCGTCTTTCTTCTGCAGTGTCTAACAACAAAATAACCTCCTTTGCTATCGTTGCTTGTAGCTTTATGTTGCCCACTCTTTGTTTTTCCCATTTTTTTAGTGCCCTTGCTGTTCGTGACAATTTGTTATGTAGTCATTGCATTGCATTAGTCGTCGATATTGGCCTGTTCCATGCCTCTTGGACTGTGTCTTGAAAACCTGGCATGTGAATCCAGTATACTTCAAATGTAAAACCTTTGAACCTATTTTCTGCAATTTCCCCTTGCATGAACAGTGGATAGTGATCTGAAAGTGTTGACGCTAGCGCCTGCAAGTGAGCTGCCGGGAATAATTCCTCCCATGCAAGAGAGCAGAATACCCTGTCAATTCTCGTCATTGTCGGTCTTTGCTGCTCATTGGTCCAGGTAAAACGCCCTCCATTGAGGTTTAACTCTTTGATTTCTAAATAATCGATGGCCTCTCTGAACTTTGCCATTAGGTCTCTGTCTAACCTGCTGTTATTTTTATCTTGAGCTTTGTAAATTAAATTGAAATCCCCTGCAATGAGCCACCGTTCACGCGCCACGCCCTTTAAATGTTTTAGTTCCTGTAGGAATAGCAGTTTCTGTTGCCGATTTTGAGGTCCATATACTCCCGTAAAGTCCCATTCAATCCCTTCATTTAGCATTTGCACGCACACTGTCACTGTGTTCCTTGTACGTGCACTGGATAGCAGTCTGAAATGATTTTCTGATGCCGCAATGAGAATCCCCCCCCTTCACTCCATCAGCAGGTAAGAAGTATAATTTGCCACAAACTGACTCCCGAGCATGCTTCCTATAAGCGCGTCATCTATACACTGCAATTTGGTTTCCTGAAGACATATAATAGTTGCATGCGTAGACGCTACCATGTCCCTCACCACATCCCGTCGAATCGGGTTGTTTAGGCCTCTGACATTCCAATCAAGAAGAAGAACGTTGCGTTGAGACATTATGACACAGTAGGAACCCCCATAAGCTGAAACACATGCTGCACGAACTGATGCCATTCATTTATGGTGCAATGGCAACAAACAAGACACAAGCACAATCTCCTTGCCATGACAGAGGCCTCATCATCAGGCAATTCACAACCCTTGCAGCAAAGCGGATGGTACTGCAGACGCCGTGAACAACTGCAGGAGTAACAAGCTCCCTGGGCATTAGTACCACCGTACTCACTACCCTTATTCAGACTAACAGAAATACACATGACGAAAAGCAACAGAACGACTGCACGATTCATGGGGCGGTGCAGTTCACCCACTTGGCTATTGATGTAACTCACTTGGTCTTGGCAGCCCACCCCGCCGCCACCCCCCCCCCCCCCCCCCCCCTCCGGCTCCCTTCATGTTCATCTTCTCCCCGTCCACGTTCATGGCCTTCAGCAGCTCCTCAATCACAGCCATGGTTTCCTTTGTCAGTGGCTCCTGGAACAGCTGGTGCAGCTTGTTTCTCTCCTCCTCGATCATGTTCTCCTTGTCCCTGTTTAAGCCCAGCTTCTTCTGGAGAACCTCGTGTGCCATCTGCTGCGCCTTCTTGCTTCCATTCAGCCTCGTCTTTGTTGCAATACGTCCACTTCTTCGGACTGCTTCTGCTTCCTTTTTGTTCTGGACGACTCCAGCTTCCTTGCGCATCGGCGTGGAGAGGACAGCTGCCGGCGCGCGCAAGGCTATTTTCTTGACGAACGCGGACAGTGGGAGGTTGTCCTCGTCCTCTGGCTGCTGAGAATGTGGTGGCTCGAACTGTGTGACGTTGTCGTCATTAAGAGACATCAGCAAGGCAACCTCCAGCAGCATGGGGTCGTCGATCATCTGGAACACATCGCCGCCCCACCATGGTCATAGATGTCGGCGGGTTTGTGGGCGTCGATCTCAACAACATTGTGGCTTCTCCCTCCCTGCAGCTTAGGAGGCACATGGAGCAGCGCCTGCAGAACATCTTCCTCCAGCATCGGGTCGAACTGCTTGTAGTCGCGCGACGGCGATTGGACTGCCGTCACCACAGCAGCAGCCCAGTCCAGCACCGGCGCCGGCGCCTGAGCTTGCGCCGTCAGTGCAGGTGCACTGTCGTCATCCGGCGTGCTCCCACTTGTTGCTCCCTGGTCCGCACAAGCCAAATGGGTTGCGTCCTGCTTACGGACCTCCTTCGCAGCGGCCGTGAGGCCTCGGAACCGGTGCGGGAGGCGCTCCAGGGAGTGTTCCCTAGAACGCCTTCCACTCGGGCTTGGAGAACGACCCCTTGCACGGCGCCTCCCCCCGTACGATGTCCCTTCATGCCATCCACATGAAGGTGAGCGCTCTCGCGAGCGCACCTTCTCTCCCGGCCAGCGCAGCCGCCGGAAGAGGCTGGGGCGATGCGGTGCCTTGCCGCCCCTTGTGTCGTCGTCGTCGTCATCCGGCTCCCTTCTACGCAGCGGCCGGAAGTCAGCGGAGCAGGAGTGCCGTGCCGGAGCGCGCAGCGGTGCGACCGGTGATGGTGGGACAGGCACCGGCAGAGGCGGAGCCCGAGCGGACGACGCAATCTGCGCGCCATCTGTAGCCCCCATATTCCACATCAAAGGATAGAACAGAGGCCTGCCATCTGGCCCATTCCTTTGCATGTCCTCCACTGAGGCCAAGTGAATCAGAACTTGATATGTCATCCGCGTCATAGGCTCTGAGGGCCTGTAACGCTGGATGTTCACCAGGGGGAGCGGCGCGTCGAGCGGTGTGGCCGCACTGTTTGCGTCCGGCTCGGCGAACGTGAGCCAGACCCTAAGTGGAATTTGCCTGGGGTCAACAGTCCATGCGAGGAGCTCGTAAACATCTGTCACCTTGAGACGGCGTGAGTGTTCTTCTGAGTAGTGGAAGGAGCACGAGTCGCTGATGATGAAAGCCACCAGCTCGTCGGTCAGAGATGCAGCGGCACCCCTTCCAGGCAGAGACGGACGTGGAAGCGCAGCGTGGTCAGCTCTCCCTGGTCCCTCGGGGACCAGCGCCGCATCCGGAACTGCCTCCCGGTGTACGTGAAGTTGTCCTTTCTCGCGATCTCCTCAAATTTGTTTTGGTCATAGATTGTGACCACGAAGTCCGCTGGATTGTGTCTGGATACTTGGACGAGGTCGCGCTCAATGTTGAAGCGCGACATGAACGCCTCCACGACCTGCTCGACCTCTGTTTGCGGCCTGGTCCTCCCAATCCAAACGATGAAGGAATTTGCCTCAAAGAAATTGATCTTGTGTCTTATCTCCGGTAGCTTGGGCAGGCAGCAGATGCCTTGGTCGGGGCGGGTAGTGAGGTCAAGGTTGGCATTGGCCATTGCTGCTTGGTGGTGACTGTCGGGTTGGGAAGAGAGGGGGGGGGGGGGGGGGGGGGGGGGGCGCTTGCGCGAGGCGTGGAGCTCTTGCTTTGCAACAATGCGGCGGCTTGTGCTGCCTCTCCGAAGGGGGCACTGGAAGGACTCGTGGCCCGATTTCCGGCAGTCCCAGCACCTGACGGGGTCGCGACAGTGGGCGGTGCGGTGGTCACGAGCAAGGCACCTGAAGCAGCGGTCCTTCACTCTGTTTTTGAACCGCTCTTGGCGTTCCCCTTGCTGGCTAGTTCCTGGAGCTGGATCTCGCCTCGATTCTCGGTGCTCGCGGCCACGTCTGACCTCCTGCCAACCTTCGTCATCCCACGCTGGTTTGCGTGTTGGCGCCATGGCCTGCTCACTGAGGCGAACAACAGCTTTCGGCGGCCCGTCGCAGTGCCGTAGCATCGTGTACTTCGCCTTTTGACTCCAGGGGAGGTCCTGCCCTAGCAGAACAGCTTTGTAAGTCCTCTCCGTGCGCTGCTCTCCATGTGCACTCTCCATACTCCGTTCACGGGTGCGCCTTCCCGGAACCGAAATCTGAGATCTGAGTCTGGGCTTCTGCGGGAGCTCACCGCGCGTCCCTTCGCTGTCATCCTTCTGCAGAATCTTCGGCTCCTCGAGCGGCGAATCTGAGACTACCACCTCATATTCATCCTCGTCATCAGAGGCCCAATCCGTGATCTCCACAGAGGGGCCCGGGGAAACGCTCTCGATCTGCGAAGTGGGGGCTGAGCGTGGAGCTTGTGGGGCGGAATGGAATGGAGACTGACAGGAAGGTTGTGGATCAGTGGAGCTAAGGTTCGGGGCAGTGGTTTGTGTGCTTGACGCCGGGGGTGGCCTCGGCCGCGACGAGGTCGCCCCGGCAGTCGCCAGAGTGACGAGCCAAATGTCCCCTTAGTTGTAAATTATAGTACTATGTTTTTAAAAACACACGGTATAACCAGTTCATTTTTACAAGGAAAAAGGAAGAAGCAAGAAAAATTCCTGGCATTTCAAAGGGGACCTGAGATGTGTAAAAATGTGATAAAGATGTCTGTAAAAGATACTACTGAAACTAACAGTACAAACTCCATTTTCATCTGCTAGTTCTAGGCCTGGCCTGGCTCGGGCCTGCGTGAAGGACAGTGCTCTTGTTGAGCAGCGCGGCAGCACGCAACAATGCCAAGACGTACGTCGAGGCCGGCGTAGAGGAAGACACGGACGACGTACGTGTAAGTTAGGACTTGCGCGCATATTATAAATGTGCCCAACGAACAGAACAGCCCAAGTCATGACATGTGCGCGCGCAGCTGGAAGCCCTGCAACCGACAAATCGACAAGGCCGAGCATTGCATGCTACAGTGTTGCTGTCCTCCGCCTTTGCGCACTTGTGCAGCGCGGCTCGGTGTCCAGGAGGAGGGAGAAACCGGTAAGCGGCGATGGCGCTACCAGCGTCGGCGGCATCGCGCGGCGTCCACATGAACGGCGGCGAAGGGATCACGAGCTACGCCAAGAACTCCACGCCTCAGGCCAGTCGTCCATCTAGTTCTCCCCCACTCAGCACCAAGTAGATATCCGTCGTTCTTGTCTACTGTTTCGTCGTGTTGTTAACCCTTCCACTTCGATCGCTTGCACGTTCGCGTTGCATGTCCGTCGTTTGATGTGTTGCAGAGGCGCGCGCAGCAGAGGCTGGTTCCGCTGGTACGAGCCGCCGTGGCGGACCTGTGGCAGGACGACGCAGCCGCGCCTCAGAGCATCGGCGTCGCGGACCTCGGCTGCTCATCGGGACCCAACACGCTGTTCCTGGTCTCCGCGGCCGTCGATGCCGTGCGCCGCCGTCGCTGCGCCGACCCGGAGGTCCGAGTGTACCTCAACGACCTCCCCGACAACGACTTCAACACCGTATTCCGGCAGCTCCCGGCGTCGCCGTTCCTGCAGCACCCAGAGCCAGCTGACGCCGGCAACGTGTTCGTCTTCGCCTCGCCAGGGTCGTTCTTCGGCCGGCTGTTCCCGGCGGGGAGCTTGCACCTGGCCATCGCCTCCTTCAGCCTCCACTGGCTGTCCCGGGTGCCCCCGGAACTGGCGGCCGACGGCGGGCTGGTGAACGGAGGGAACATCTGCGCCGGCCGGACGAGCTCCCCGGCGGTGAACGACGCGTACGCGCGTCAGTTCGGCAGCGACCTCACGATGTTCCTCTCGGCGCGTGCCGCGGAGGTCGTTGCGGGAGGATGGCTGCTGGTCTCGATGAAGGGACGCTCGCATAGGGACATGAGCTGCGACGGCTGCGCCATCAACGACCATCCCTCCCAAATCCTCAACGCCATGGCCGCACGGGTTCGTTCTCGTTCGATACATCTTCTAGCGAGTATACACACACGCATGCATATGGCCGACCGTAACATGCACGAACGGTGATCGTCTTTGCGTGTGCACAGGGTCTCGTGGACGCGGCGATGCTGGACGCGTTCAACGTCCCGCTGTACGACCCCTGCACCGAGGAGATGCGCGAGATCGTGGCCGCGGAGGGCTCTTTCGAGATCGTTGGCAGCATCGAGTCGTCCTACGAGACGGAGCCGTGCGACCCGGCGGGGTTCGCCGGGGCCATCCGCGCTGTGTACGAGCCGATGGTGGTGCGTCACTTCGGCGCAGGCGGCATCGACATGGACGCCTTCGTGAGGACGGCGGAGGAGCACCTGGACGAAATGAGCAAACAAGGAACGTACAAAGGAGTGTTCGTGCACGTATTGGCTCTCAGGAGGTCAAGGGAATAATTCAGCCGTTGCATTTCAAACATTTTCATCGTCTGCCGTTCTCCCCAATCTCTCTCTCTCTTTCTCTCTCCGTATGTCAGATTGCTCCAGCGTCTTTTCGGTGAAGGTGTGTTTGTCAAGCTGGCATATCCAGCAGTTGTGATTTGTGAACCAATGCAAGTTCAGTGTGATGTCTAATTTACTTCTTGTTTTCGGAATAAAAAGAGAGTGCTTTATTATTATTTAATTAGCCAGTATGATGATTAAATTTCTGAGCAACCAATGACTTTATGCACCATTAAACCTGCATACACCACAAGGATTCGGGCCCCCTACAGCAGTGAAAAAAATTCACGGTGTTACAGTGCTACATGTGAGAGACACTACAGTAAAATGCAGTAAAACACTGTTTATCTAGGGATATACTGTTCATATGTAACGTAGCATGTGCATTGTAGCGATGAGTTCGATGGATACAAATCAGTAAAATTTAAGCTACAATAGCCATGGTGAATTTTGTCTACCAGGTGACCCCAATTCACACCATGGTTACAGTATCTCTTTATGGACTGAGACATCACTGGGGTCTATGTAAACTATGGGGCAATTGAAAACCAGGCTTCACTGAGGGCAACCATCAATTTTATCGTCGGTCAAATTTACTTTGATAGGGGGTATATGAAAATGATGTGTACTGTTAGACTTAAATTAAAATACTTGATATAGTAAAAAAAAATTTGAAGATGAAAATATGTCAGCCTCACTAAAATTGCAAGTGGGTATCTAAGTTTCCCAGTAAAATATATACCAGCTTATTCACAATTGTATATATGTGGATTCGTGTGGTAGGCGGTGTGTGACTTTTTCCAATCGCAGTTGGTGTATTTAGGGCTGCTTTGTTCTTTTTTTCTTTAACGAAACAGAGAATGGATAGTCCACTACTGGTAAATATATATTATTACAAAAAAAAAAATCCTGTATAACACCTAAGTCAAGACTCACTGCGTATATAACACCTCTGAAGGAGAATAATTGCCACATTTCTAGGGAACGGTCCGGCTGCTAGCAGCCGCCTTGTGTTGCAGAAATATGAGACGTCACACAATCGAGCCAATGCAGCAGGCACTGGTGTGAACTGTGAAGAGATATGTACTAGGAGTAGTATATAGTAATATTCATTGAAGTTTCTTAAAAAGAAACGTTGAGTTCGATATTAAGTATGATGAGATGATTTTCGCCAAAACCAAACGGATGAGATGACTAAGTAAAACTACCCATCTCAAAGCATATTCACTGCAAATATAAGATGCTTTCGAGAGTACAATTTCTGCCATTTGGTGTTCACATATGTCAAGTTTGTCAACGGATGGCAGGTTCTGGAGCAAATTATATTTGGAGTTGCGGGTTGCTGCAGAGTTCCATCAGGGAGACGGAAGAAGTGAAGCCGGGCTTACGTTGTTTCTCGATCGCCTGCTTGCCGTTTTTCGCTTTGCTTCGTCTGGACTAAATTGATATTCACGCTTGTTTTGTCTCATCACAACTAAAGTTTTATTAGTTTTTTTTATATAGTGGAAAAATTCTGATCTTTTGCGTCATAATGCATATAACATCCAATTACATTATTACAGAATTCACTCCAGAAAACATAATTTAAATAATAGCAGAAAACAAGCAAACCACAATCACAACTAAACACAAAGTATACTTTTTTTTTCTGAAATCTAAACACAAAGTATACGATGTGACAATTATCCATGCTTTACGAATAAGCTCATGGGCACCACCTCCAAAGATCGGTAGACCTTGTTGAATGCGTCATGCATTTTTTTTCTATAAGAATAGCAAAATAGGAAGCCAATGTCCTTAAAAAAAAAACATCCTAAGATAAGGTACTCCTTTGTTTTTATGAAAAATGATATTATTGCGACATTAACCATATCAAAACATAGCAGCCGCACCAACAATGGTAAGTCCCATCATGCTAAGTCATCCACCCTAATTATGTTGAATACTATATGGTTTTAGGAGTCTGGTGACAATAGAGATGCTACACTTAACTGTCCTAGCTATATAACACTCGGAAAAACAAGTGCTGAATATTTATATTGTGGTTGTAGAAACTAAACTTCTAGCTTCCTTTCCATTTTCCATTTGCTAAATTATGCTTGGTCAGATACGATAAGAATATTTGGATCTTAAGTGGGAGTTTGACCTTCAACTCAGATTATACATGGAATGGCGGACTGATAAAAAAAGATACCATTCATATGTAAGTTTCATTTAAAAGAATCTAGACCATCAACAAGTTGAAGATTGACCAACTATGACACTATATTGATCCAATCAAGTAACTTATTTCCAATTGGTCTCCTAAAGGTTAAATTTAATGGAGTATCATGAAAGAATTCACGCACTATAATTTGTTTCCATCTAGCTACATTAATACAGAGACAATAATTGATCAATAGTGATTTTATTAGTACTATATAAACTAAGTTTTCTTTATAATGGTAAGAGAGTACCGACTTTTGTTTTGGAAGAAGCTACAACTACATGTTTCATAATTCATGGGTCTTTTGTCTAGTTCACTCACTAGAATAAAATATCGACACTTAAAAATTCAGCTGACAATCCTATTGATAAATCATTCTGTAATAATAACCTATGGTTAATTATTCGGAACAAGGCCACCAATCGCTATTTCTTCACACTATATTTTACAATGACGAATATTATTGTAGTTGAAAAGGAAAATTACCGTTCCTAGAATCAAATTTGTTGACTAACATTATTAGTTGATCCCTCGAGCAAAAAAAAAAACAAGCTGGAACGATCCAAATATGAGAAATTGATGAGCCTTCCCTTTCATTATGTTCGCTAGGCGCTAGCGGCTGTAGCCGATCCATAAAAAAGAAAGCTGGAACCACATTGATAATGGACATTTTTTTTTGAACTCGAATTTGATAATGGACTTGTTTGGGCTAGGCCTAGGCCCTAGCAGCTGTAGCCGGTATATCCGCTGGGAGCTGTTAACTCACTCAGCTCGTGGCTGCTGGCTGAGCTCGAGCCGAGTCGAGGCTAACAAGCCAGCTTGTCGTGAGGTGGCTCGCGAGCCTAAGCACTCAGGCCGGCCCACGCGGCCCAAAACTCCAACCCGCAGCAGCCCACAGCATCCCAGCCGCCAGCCCCAAGGGACTCCGGCAGTCCAGTGCATCCTAGCCAGAAGCGCCGCAGCGGCAACACCGCCGGCCGCCGCAAGCACAGGCGGCAAGCCGGCAACACCGCCGACCGCCGCAAGCACACGCGCCCGTAGTCCGGCGCCCTCGCCCACATCTCACGCACGCAGAGGCAGCGGCAGGCGGCAGCATCCGTCCATCCGGCGCCTCCTAACCTGGCCACCTGTCACCGCGGCTCTTCTCCCTTCGTCCCGTGCAAGCAGTCGAGCAGGTAGCAGTAGCATCCCTCTCCCTCTCGTCTCTCTCCTTTTTCCTCTCGAGCCCCCCACGACAGTTGTGAATTGTGATTGTCGAGCTACCGCGTAATTACTTAGCTAGCCATGGAATCTGAGGGGAATGCATTACCGGCGACTCAACCTCCAAGTTTGTATTGACATTAAGGGCCAATCCCTGGTGTGGGCTGGGACGGAGATGTGGATGTGGAAGGGCCGGAGGGTCTGGCGTTAGCCCTACCTTGCTCTATTGCTAGCTCCGTCGCCTGCTTGTACCACAACTGATTTTGTTCTCGCAGTAGAGATCTATGTTGCCTTGTAGTAGATGCTAAGCGAACTAGAAATCCATATTCATAAATTCCAATAACACACACACACACACACACACAAAATATTCGGATGCGGGGCCAAATGTACCCGCTTTCCATCATTCCGTTCGATGTTTTTTAGGACTAAGAAAGTTTTACCTGTCGTGAATGGTGTTGCGCGATGAGTGTGTACGGAAGTTATGTCTTCTACAATATTTGAGTTGCATGTCTCGCTAACACGAACTATCGTTGTGCAGCCCGAGGTTTCCATAAACCTGTCCGAAAATGCATCCACCTCTGACCTTACACAGGCATCCTATGTGTGCCGAGGTACCTCACTAATTTTCTCTCGGTTCTGTTTAATATTGGCATTTGGATATTGTTGTATTACTTGTGGAAGCTAAAATTTTCTTATTTTGCTGTTCTAGATTATTGAAGAATTCCAGAAGTGTCATCTTGATCACCCTGTCAAGAAGTTCTTTGGAGAGTGCACAGACCTTAAAATCAAGCTAGATCGCTGCTTCCGTCAGGAAGTGAGTACTCTTCATCTCTTTGTTTCGATTTATGTATGAGTTAATTTCCTCTTTCTGAATAACGCATTACTATACTTTTGTAATTTAGAAAGCTTTGAAGAGGAAGGCGAACTTTGAAGAGAGCAAGAAATTTAAAGAACAGCTGCAAGCTTACAAAAGGGAGGTAGCAGAGAAAAATGAGAAATAAGAACTTGGACAGAGGAAAAGGATCTACAGGGAATGTTCTTTGGCTGTGATGAAATGTTGTTCCTGAAAATGTTATATTCGTTGTTGAGTGGTAGTTAAATTCTACATCTTCAAAGTTTACATAATACCTTGACCCAGGGAGACTTTTTTTTTTTGCCTTTTTTCATGGATTCTTATGCAATAGCAAACTATTGGAGCTTTGTATCAGATATGGACAACTCACTCTTATTACTTAATACTACAGTCAGTTTGATCAGGAAGTTCCTATAATTGTAGGCCTGATTTTGTTGGTTATTAGATGTAAATGTATAAAACTATAATGTGTCATCTTCCTTTCATACCAACTTATCCTATGTGAATTGTTGTTATGTAATCAGCAGTAGAAGGTTTTGCATTTTATGGATACTTAGATAATGTACTATTTTCTTAGCTCTACTTTGTAAAATATCTTACAAATCAGCAGCAGTTGCTAACAGTTTCCAGATCATACAGTAAAGCCCTTGAATTGATTTTACGAATAGACTGTCACTGACAGATCAACTTGACCAGTGTAATTTGGGATGAGTAGATGCAAAACATCTAGGCTACTCAAAACTGAAGTGGTCAGTGGTTCGAGGTTGCTGACTTGTTGCCTCCTGAGATTTTTATTTTTGTATGTCATGTTCATTAAACATGTTTAATTCGAACGCCTGATCGAATAAGCTGTTGCAGCTGTAGCTGTACAAGGCTACTGTACAAGAAAGTAATAGGTGAACAGGCGGGCTGCTGCAGCTGCAGCCAAGGCAGCTGGTGCCGGCTGATTCGATCAGACCCAAAAATTGGGAGCCAACATTCTCGAAAGCCTACACTAGCGAATTTCTTTTATCCTTCCAAGCTGAGGATATCTTCTTCAATGGAGCTTCTCCTTTAGGCAATTAGCATAATGAGGTAGTCTCTGGTGCTCTTATCCTTACTATTCTGAATGAACTTTGACATAGGACTTCGTCTGATCTTGCATAACAGCAGGGATTTCCCTTGCTGTAATTTCCAAGAAAAAAAATCTCTCTGCACTGCTGACTTGTATGCTGTGGTTCCGAGGGTGTGTAAAATTTGCTGCGACTCAGCGTGTGCTCTGTGGTCAGTATTATGTTTCGCAATTTTACTCGTCGCTGTTGATGCTGGATCAAATTCTGTTTTTTTTTTTGTTATGGTGTAAATAAATATTTGGGAATTTCTAGGAGCTGGTCATAACAAAGGTTAAGCCTGACCTGCAACCAAGAATTAGCAGCTACCAGAAGGAAGCTGAACGATGAGTAGCAGCAGGCAGAGAAGGGACTGTAAAATAATGCGGCATACTTCTCGAAAAGTTCCAGTGTCTGAACGAAGCTTCGCAAGTGCTGTGCTCACTCGTCGCCCTTAGCTTCTCCACCAAAGCAGAAAGAGGCATCCGAGTCAACTGGCAACAGCACACCAATTCGAGAGAATCAGCAAAGGGACAAGTGCGATAATCCATGGAAGCCAAAGCAATCCCGCTTCTGACCCCCTACACCATGGGCAGGTTCCACCTATCGCACAGGTCTGTCCTTGCATCCCCCGTCAGTAGCCCATCACCTTGGTCCTTGTTGTATCAACTACGTCGTCGCTTTCTTCCATTAGTTGTTGTCCTTGTTCATGCAATGACTGAAAGAATTCATGAGCCCATAAATTGACTAGGCTAATACAGTATGTTTGTCGCCTCCATAAGAATTACATACTACTGTTTTTTTTTTATTAGACCATGCCTCCGCTGTGTTAAAGATGCGCCTGGAAGGTGTTCGATGAATTGCCTAAGCCTGCGAAAACGTCTGCTTTGGTTGAGAAATCCTGAAAGGTGTTTGGTACATATACAACTGGCTTGATCATCGTATTTTATTCCTCTATGTGGCAGGGTTGTCCATGCTCCACTGACAAGATCAAGGTGTTACAACAACCTTCCTCAAGAACACGTTACGCTGTACTACTCCCAGAGAGCATCAAAAGGTGGCCTTATCATCGCCGAGGCCACTGGCGTCTCTGAGACTGCTCAGGGGTACCCCAACGAGCCGGGTATATGGACCAAAGAGCAGGTGGAAGCCTGGAAGCCTGTTGTTGAAGCCGTGCATCGCAAGGGGGGAGTTTTCTTCTGCCAAATCTGGCATGCGGGGAGGGCCTCGATTTATGGTACTTCACTAGTGCTGCCATTTCCTCCACTTGGACCTTAATATTACCGCTGCAAGTTAAAGCATGTTCAAAAATGGATTATGCAATGATCCTTTCTCTAAGAACTGATTCTTCAAAGTTAAAATGGTTTGCTTTGAACACATATTCAATTAGCAAAACCATATTAATGTCTTAATATCTATACCAAATACTTGATTTTGTATGATAGGTTTCTGGTTAGCATGAATTCTTCGCGTTTTAGCCTTTTAGGTATCTGAGTAGCTGTGTTGGCTACCGGGTCAACCCTGAATGCAATTAACAAGCTTAGATTACAACCATATAATTATAGAATATCCATATTTGTAGTGTTTCTTGTCAAGCATTTTTTTAGTGTTCTTGTCAAGCATTTTGATTCATCGTACGCCTTTACTTGCTCGGATATTACATTTCCTGTAAATGTTAGGTTCCCTCAAACCTAGTTCCAATGCACGTGGCAGATTATCAGCCCAACGGACAAGCACCAATTTCTAGTACAGACAAACCAATCACGACCACGATTTTCAAGGATGGAACTGTGGAGGAATTTTCTGCCCCGAGGAGGCTTAGAGAAGATGAAATTCCTCAAAACGTCAACGATTTTCGGCTTGCTGCGAGGAATTGCATTGAGGCAGGTACTTCCACGGTTTTTGGTTCCCTTGGATCATACGGCACCTACAGTTACCTGATGTTAACCTTTTATGCAAAGTAAAACTAAACTGTACAGTTCGGTGAAAGTGTTAACATTTTTTACTCGTTCACATGGGTGATGTTCAGGATTCGATGGAGTTGAAATCCACTGTGCATTTGGCTACCTAATCGAGCAGTTCATGAAAGACAGTGTCAATGACAGAACTGATAAGTACGGTGGGAGCATGGAAAACCGTTGCCGCTTTGCTCTGGAGGTAATCAAGGCAGCCGCCGATGAGATCGGCGCAGACCGGGTCGGTGTTCGCTTATCGCCGTTCTCAAACTGCCTGGACTGTTGGGACTCGGATCCAGATGCACTTGGCCTGTACATGGTGCAAGGCATGAACAAGCTGGGCGTCCTCTACTGCAGCGTGGTTGAGCCAGAGGTTGTCAAAGTGGAAGACAAAGTACAAATCCCTTACAAGCTGTTGGATTTCAGGAAGGCCTTTGCTGGTACTTTCATCGTTGCCGGAGGATACAACAGAGAAGAAGGCAACAAAGCAATATCTGACGGTTATACGGATCTCGTGGCATATGGGAAATGGTTTCTGGCAAACCCAGATTTGCCAAAGCGGTTCGAGCTGAATGCCCCCTTGAACAAGTATGACAGATCGACATTCTACACTCCTGATCCAGTTGTCGGGTACACTGATTACCCTTTTCTCAGTCTCTCTTCTGCCTAATCCTTGTATCCGCGACGATGCCCGTATATATAACTTAGTATTATTATCAATTTTCAGTCACTTGTTGAATGCTGAATTATATAGAGATGTCAGGTTCTCTATTCTGTCTAATCCTTGCATAAACTCTGAGAGAAACAGTGGCGGCATAGTAGTTTAACTTACCATTGCCATCAAATTATATATAGATGTCAGGTTTCCTTAAACCTGGTTTCAGTGTAGTACATGGCAGATTATCTGACCACTCGTGCCAAGTGATGAATGTGCAGAAAATGTACTTTTCACATGACCGGAAGATTCAGACTTTTGGCCATTTCCTCCTTTATCTGGTTTCTGCTCCGGTGGGAACAACGTCGATCGGCCTGTTATGAAGTAGATTACGCCCAATCAGAAGGCAGGGGACGAAGTAAAATGCCGGATGAAATTCAGTGAGACAGGCATCCATGTTCCACCTCCAGCATCCTGCATCCCCACGCGCTGTCCTCTGCAGTACCTCGTCGCCTGCTTGCCGCTGACAATTCACCTCCCTCGGAAACCTGATCCGTGACCGCCGTGGGCACGGCAATCGGGCAATGAAGCTCCATGTCGGCCGCAATCGGTGTAAGGGTGTTCTGCTTTGGCTGGCGGGACACGGAGGCGGGATCTGAGGGGTCACCAGAGGCGCCGTGACCGACCCCCCCAACGAGCGGCGAGGCGGCAAGGTCGGGTCTGCAAAAGTGGACTAGTTTGCAAACACCCTCTAGTTTGGATCGCGATTAATAACCGCGATCCAACTATTGTTATAAAACCCCCTGATTTGGATCGCAGTTATTATACGCGATCCAAATGAGGGTGTTATCTGTAAATATGCGTTTAAGGAATCGGGATCCACAATGATTCAAACCCCTACTTTTTTCTAATTTGTGCAAACAGTCCTGACGGAGACGGCGGCTCCTCTCTGCCCCTGCCGCTCCGGCGACGGCGGCGCCCTCCTAGCCTCGGCAAACAGACTTCCATTCATCCGTCAGCTCTTCACCGATTCCCTTCCCTGGTCAGATGTCAACGTCCGCGCTCCTTCCTGCTTCGTACATCCACTGTAGCTCTTCCCACGGCTGTCTCCATCGACGGCCGCGCTTCTTCAAACCTCGAGTGCCCAACGCCACTCATCTAGTCGAAGGTCACCCCCAACAAATGGGATGATGATTCTAGTGCAGTTAGGATACCGAAAATTCTTGCGCTTTGGATTGGGATTCGAATCGACCAAATCCAAAATTTGTAAGCTGAAGGAAGCAGAGATGTGTTGAAATATAAGTGGATTGTCCTTCTTTCCTCATCAGCTTAGCCTTTTGGGTGAACTGGTTAGGTGCATGAAACTCAAAATGGTGTCAGAATCAGAGGTCTCGAGTTCGAATCCTGGCAGAGGTAATTTTCCATAATTTAAGTCCTCCGCTGCAATATGCCACGTTTGCACCTTGCGGGAGGCTGCATGTGAGAGGGAGTGTTGAAGTATAAGTGGATTGCCCTCCTTTTCTCATCAGCTTAGTTTTTTGGGTGAACTGGTTAGGTGCATGAAACTCAAAAAGATACTTCTTCCTTTTGAGCTACATGCTTTAGAGTTTGGATTTCCATGCCTTCTGCTGTTCAGATTCTCAGGTAGTATTCAGAATGTGCTCTACATGATTCAGATTAGAGGTTACACATGTATGAGTATTATTCTGAAATTGTCCACAATCACCAGGAATCGGTGGCTAAATACAGTAGGTGATTGCTGTTGTTCCTAATCAGTCCAGCAATCAACAAGAAAGACTGAAGCTGAATCGTCTGTCACAGACCTGCTGATCTAGCACCACGCAAGTTCACAGTGAAAAAATTCAGAATACTAATGCTTCTAGCTTGTTTGCAAAGTTACGATGTTTGAGCATCTAACTGCAGTAAGTTGATCAGTTACACACATTTTGTTCTCTCTGGGTGGCTTTACAATCTGCCTCTTACAACAACACAGGTCTTGTCCTTTTTTCCCTGTCAGGCTTTCCTTGCCTCACTACCGCTGCTATTATACACATGGATCAAGAAAAGCCCAACTCTTAGCAACCCCGAGCGCTGCCAGGCGCTTTCTTCATTCGTGTGTTCGTTCTTCCATCGACGATCTCGTCCTGGAGGAGATCTCCCTGTGCATTGCGCAGCAGAGGTGCCGGTTCTCTGGTCTGAGACAGAGGACCATGATTCATTCTCATGGCAATCAAACAACTTAGATGCCCATTTTTTCTGTCAGTAATGGTGCCTGTTCTCCTTTTCCACTCGCGCTTTTCGCACCGCTTGCTGGATCTGCCGCTCGTGCTCCCTGAGCATGTCCTCCATGTTCCCGCCGGGCGGCATCAACGGCCCCGAGTAGTGCATCCTCTTGTTCTTCGCTCCGAACCCCTGAGAAGAAGAGAAAGTCCATTCGGCTGGCATTAGCATTGCCTGGAACTCTGAATAACAACACAGCTCCTGAAGGTGAGATAAACTCACAGCTGCAGAGGCGTCCCTCATGCCGACGTCCTTCTTGTGGGTGGAACCCGGCCGGTCCATGGCGTTGGCTGGCTCGGCGACGTCGAGGCGGTTGTACCTGGAGTTGGCGTTCCTGGCGGCCGACGAGCTCGGGTGTAGGTCGGTGCCCCGGGACCGCTGCGAGGTCTGGTGCGCCAACCTGACGGAGCTCGACGTGCGCGACATCGCCTTCTGGTCCGTCCTGCCGTACCAGGTCGAACCGAACCCGGCGGTCCGCATCGTCGCCGGTTCGCGCGCCACCGCCGGCGGCTCGATGCGGAACCCCGTCACGCTGTCTTCCTGCGAGCTGTAATGGTGGCTGGTGCTCTTCTGGTTGGCGCGCGCCTGACTCCTCTGGTGGTCTGCCACGGCGTCCTGAGCTGGCGCGGCCTTGCCCTCGTCTCTCCCCGGTTTGATGGACAGCGAGCCCTTGTCTCCGATGGCCGCGGCGTTTTGCCTAACAAATGCAGATGCAGCACGGTGGTGAGTATGAACACGAGATCAAGAAAAAAGGTAGGGGACGCGTCGCTGTTGCCACCGGCTTGAAGTTCGTACCTGGTGGCCTCCTGGCCGCGGAGCTTGGCGTCGTACTCCTTGCTCGGCGGGTACTTCGGCAGGCTCGCCGGGTCACACGCCAGCGGCTTGGTCCTGAAGAACTGACGACAGAGATGCATCATTTTTTTGTCAGTGTCTGCACAGAAATGACAGAGGGAACAAGACCTTCTCCGTTTTTGCACGCGCCAAGGTGGAGCCAGGCATTGGCCGCTTATTACCTCGCTGTCGAGGGCGGAGACCGCGGTGCCCCTGGCCGACGGCTCGATGGCAAGCAGCGTGTCAAGGAGCGCCAGGGCCGTGGGAGAGAAGTCCTTGAACGTCTCGGCGATCTTGCGGCGGTACGGGCGCTGCGGCTTGAACAGCGTCACGTCCGGCAGCTTCGCCTTGGCCCAGTAGTCCTCCGATGGCGAGCCGCAGAGCTTGAAGATCTTGTGTAGCTGCTCGATCTACATGTTCGATGTCTCTGGTTAGTTAGCGCGACGCTTGAGGGAGAGAGTTGACGAGATGGCGGCAGGAGACGAGCAGAACGGAACGGGCAACAATGACGGACCTCAGTTTGGCCAGGCATGATGGGCTTGCCGGCGAGCAGCTCTGCGAGGATGCACCCGGTGCTCCACAGGTCGACGGCGACCCCGTACTCGGTGGCGCCGAGCAGGAGCTCCGGCGGTCGGTACCAGAGCGTGACGACGCGGCTAGTCATGGGCTGCCTCCGGTCGGGGTCGAAGAAGGTGGCGAGGCCAAAGTCCGCGATGCGGAGGACGCCGTTGTCGTCGATGAGGAGGTTGGACCCCTTGATGTCCCTGTGCAGGACGCCGCGCGCGTGGCAGTGGCGCAGGCCCTCGAGGAGCTGCGACATGAAGCACTTGACCTGCGGCTCGGTGAACCGCTGGCCGGGCAGCGCGGCGAGGCCCGCCAGGTCGTGCTCCATGTACTCGAAGACGAGGTAGAGGCTGTGCGAGAGGCGCGAGGTGACGATACCCTCGAGCCGGATCACGTTGGGGTGGTCCAGGCGGCGGAGGATGTGGATCTCCCGCGCCATGAACCGCACGCTGTCCGGGTCCATGTTCACGAACCGCACGCGCTTCAGCGCCACCACCTTGCCCGTCTCCAGGTCCCGCGCCTTGTACACGTTGCTGTACGTGCCCTGCCCGATCTTGTCCAGCCGCTCGAACGTGTCGGCGCGGCGGGGGAGCCAGCCTTCCACGATCTCGCCGGCCACGGACGTCAGCCACGACGGCCACCCGGCGATCACGTGCTCGCCGGAGAACCCCTGCGGCACGCCGGAGGTGATCACCTGCGGCACGCCGTTGGTGCCGATCATGTCTACGGTCTCCCGGCGGTGGTGCGTTGGCGCGCCGGCCGTGCTGTACGACTTGCTGAGACGACCCGTGATCACCACGACGGGAGGCGCCGTCTTCTCCACTGCCGCCGCCTTGTTGGCGGCCTTGGCCTTGGCGTTGGACTCCGTGCGGGAGAATACGGCGTGCACGACGTGGGCGTCCTCGTCGTCCTTGGGGGCCAGCGCGATGAGCTGCTTCAGCGAATGGCTCGGCGCCTTCTGCAGCGTCCCCACGGGGACGAGCGAGGGCCGCGGCGCGGGCGGCGCGTCCACGACGCCCTCCTTAGAGCAGAGGCCGCCCATCACCGACGGCAGGACGTTCTTCCGTCAAACCGAGCCGAGATCCTAATGCCGAAGGCGCTCGCAACGATCCTAATGCCAGATTAAGGAAGGAAGGAAGCTGAGCTAGGATGACGCAGGGTCGGAGAAGAGGTGTTGCGAGGAGAGAGGTGGAGGAGGCATGGCGGTTGCGGCGCGACGCAGAGCGGAGGAGAGGCTGCAACCGCCGCAACGGAACGGCGAGCGGGCGGGTATCCGGCGGTGGCCGGACCAGCTGCGCGCGCGCGTGGGAACAGGGGAGGGGGCGAAAACAAAAGGGGAAGGGGCGGGCGCGCGGGGACGACGGGCCGCTGCGAATAAACGACGGGACAGGGGGAGTCGGCCGGCGGTTGGGCTCGCCCCGCGCGATTCGCGGCAGGCCGGTGGGGCCAAGGTGTCAGTGAGCAGGTGGCGCCGTGGGCTGGCTGGAGGAGAGTGGCGCGCACGACAGTGGACAGGGCAGGGCCGGACGTGCGCCGCATTTGGCTGGACCATTTGCGTTCGATGACGTCGGGCGCGAGCCACGCGGAGCCTTCCATCATTTGGCTGATGATGTGGACCGTCGCTGGCGGTCGTTGGGTTTCTTTTTTTATCAGGTTCAAAAATAAAGATTGTGGACCGAATTTTTAGTTCAAAAATAAACTAATGACTTTATCCTAATGTCAATAAAAAAGATTGAAGGGAGTACTAGGCAGGCTAACCATGCATCCATGGATTGAAATTCGATTCGATGTGGTACCTGGGCCGAATTCAATGGATCCAGCTGTACATGCGACTCCATGTCAAAGCTATATGCCATCGAATTATTCGTGCCTCAATAACAACATTTTGTGTGAAGCTGTTTCAGTCACCATCGTGCATACAGTGTTGAGTGCGCTAATTTATTTGCGCGCCATAATGCCGTCCTGAGAATTGACAGGTTGAAAACTTGACGCGCTGCCAGTGTAGTTGCTAGTGGTTAATTAGTTTACTATCTTTATTTTTTATGTTAATATTTTCTAATATAAATTTTGTACTATCTCTATTTTTATTATTAATGTTTCTAATACAAAATTATATTAAAAAGCGTTAATAAAAAAAGAGAGAGATCATTTTTGAAAAACATCAACAATAAGAAAGACTAAGGTAGTACATCTGACCACTCGTCACCTGTCACACATGGTGGTGACTTGATGTAAAAAAAACCCAGTTCGATCTCTCTTGACACATTGTGATAGAGAAAAGCATCGGTTGTCAAGAAGAGGAGCCAATAAGGAAACAGTGATCTGCATCTGCTGCTGCAGATCACTGTTTTGTGTGGCCGAAGTAAAAAAGATAGAGATATTTCGGCTGCGATAGCAGCTGAATTAAGTTGATCCATTTTGAATGTGTGTTTGAGAGAGCTTCAGTTTCCTTTCTTCAGGTCCACTCCACAACTGTATCGTAGGGTGTAGCTCCTCCACCGCAGACTAATCGGATGAGCCATATAAGGGCCAAGATCAGAGGTGCCGACTAGACCTTCGCTTTCGATGGTCTCAGTAGACTAGTGGCTGCTGCATGCACTGTGTCCCATCGATCGCATCCTATGATGACCCAATGATCGGAATGGGATCTAATCTAGTACTAGTAGTACTGTAGTACTAGCTAGCCAGCAGGACGAGACGCGCGCGGTACGTTACGGTGGCTGGTGGGCAGCTCTCTCTGAGTGTCTGAATCGGCCGAGCAGCTGTTCTCTATTCCGGTTACTGCTCGTTTCCTGGTTGCTCAGCTGGCCGGATTAGCGCCGCCGCGCCCGCGCGTATACAGTACAGAGAGACAGTAGTACACACGGCCGGCCGGCGACAAGGGCGCTAGCCGCTTCTGCTGATGAAAAGTTCTATCACGTAACCCTCCGCTCTTTTTAAACTTGTAGCTGTTGATTTTGACAAAGACTTTAACCGTTCGTTTTATTTAAAAAATTAGTTTAAATATATAAAATTAAAATTTAAGATTTAAAAATTTTTAATAATAAATTAAATTTTAATAAAATATTTGACATATATTATATTTTTTAAAATAAAACGTATGATCAAAGTTATTGGTTAAAGTCAACGACGACTGAAAAAAAAACAAAAAGAGTACTATGTACTGCTTTGTCAAAATAGAATGCCTGGACCTGTCACGTCCATTTCAATCTGGACCTTTCTACCAAATGGCTTGTCCTTTGTTGAGATTTGAGAAAGGAAGAATCGTACAGGAAGAATACCAAGGATTCTTCTTCATGGCCGTCAACAAGGAAAAAGGTTCATCACCTAGACGAACCTCCCTCCTCACGGAGTGTTGCTTTCGTCGAGTTTGTGTTTCTTAGTCAAATTTATATAATTTTATTGATATAGTGAGATAAACAAACTACATATACACTGTTGTATTTTTGTTTAAGAACTTTATATATTGTTATACAAGTGACTACATAATTTATATGCCACATTTGATCACAACATCATACATCAATTTAATATTGTGCACAACCTATAAAATAATGTCATAAAACTATGCATGGAGAGATGATGTTTCGCTTTTTAGATAAGTTGATATATGTGGCATCCTGATTGCTGATGTCTCTTTTTTGGAAACAGTGACATGAAATCCTCCAGTGAGACTAGTCTAATGTTGTTGTCCGAGAGAGGTAGACCATCTCATGCTTCTTGACACGTAGTTTTGAGATGGAACCTAACCAGAGCTAGGTAATACTTATGTACCCCGCGAAAAAAACAAAGGTGACACTTATGTACTTGAACTTAGGGCTGTTGAAATAATTTTGTTGCTGCAGCCAATAATTTTGTGAGGTCCATCAGCGCTCTGGGATGAAGAATCCTGTTTAATAAATAAATACGTACGTCCAAGAAAGGTAGTCTTATTCTGATTCAAGAAAGGACCAACAGTGCGCAAATCACATCTTCGCTATGTCGGCAAATGCATGAGCATCAAACCAAAAGGAACCAAGGAACGAATTGTCATATCATCTATAGTCCGCCAATATTGATATATTTGCTCACTCTCAGCTGAGTACAATGTTGTTGCAGTTAACAAGTTATTACTATATTAGAAGAGTGGTCAGAGTTTATCCGTAGCTATATATCGTTGTCGAAAATATTGAGAGCGAGAGATATTTCATAGGAACCTAGATGCAGCCATTTTCATTCATTTGATGTGAAAAGGTTCCTTCTGTTTAAGTTCGAGGAGCATTTGTACGGCACAGGTGATTGTGGTACGTACGGAGGAAGAAAAGGATCGGACCTTGAGTACAGCCTAAGTTGGACTCATCTCAAAAGAAAGATCTGGAAGCCAATGTACAAATTTTTTTGATGACTTGTATATTTAGCTTTACTAATTACTCCCTTTATTTTTTTAGTTGTCGTCATTGACTTCTTACATCAACTTTGACTATTCATCTTATTCAACAAATTATGATAAATACTATATATGTTGTTATAATTTAATTTATTGCTAATTTGAATCCTAGCTTACAATTAAATATATCTAAATATGGTTTTGAAATATGACGAATAATCAAAGTTGACGTAAGAACGGGGAGAGTAATATCTTACTCTAGATAACTTGTATAAATGTTTTCCAATAACTTACTCTAGAGTGCGTGTGTGCCAAGTAGTGCCAATTTTTGTTATGAACAGATTGTTTCCTTAAGATTGCCGTGGGTCATCTGTTTCTGTTTGAATTTTGACTCGGTTACGTACTTGCGTTGGGTGTTTACATCAACACGTGTGACTGATCATCACCCACCAGCAGCAATGATCGAATTAATGTGACGTCCTCTCAACTGGTTGCTGACTGAGACAGCATATTGTGCTACAAACAAATCATCAGCAATGATCACGTAACAGTCGACACTAAACCAGCAAACGATCGAGCCTGATCTGCGATAGATAGATTCCCATGCAAGCACTACAGCACCTCATCACTACACTACCCGCTGCCTATATATACCCCTGCATCCACGCACTCGATCGCATCGCCGCTACCCCGAACCATCAGCGCGTACTATACTCTATCCCACTGCGTCAAGCAGCTGGCGGCCGATCTCGGTCATGGAGAACCAGCAGGCGCCCAACAAGGACCAGCCGCAACAGCCAGAGACGGGAGCGAACTCGTCGCAGTACCGGGGCGTGCGCCGGAGGAAGTGGGGCAAGTGGGTGTCGGAGATCCGGCAGCCCGGCACCAAGGTCCGCGTCTGGCTCGGCAGCTTCGACTCCGCCGAGGCCGCCGCCGTGGCGCACGACGTGGCCGCGCTGTGCCTGCGCGGCCCCGACGCGCAGCTCAACTTCCCCGGCTCCGAAGGGTGGCTTCCCCGCCCGGCCAGCACGGACCCGGCCGACATCCGCGCCGCCGCGGCGGAGGCGGCCGAGCGCGTTCGGAACGAACCGGCGCTCGTCGACGCCGCCGCAGCCGACGCGACACGCCGTCGTCAGATCGAGCTCGAGTTGGACGACGACATGGAGTCGCCCAAGCTGTGGGCCGAGCTGGCAGAGGCCATGCTGCTGGACCCGCCTAAGTGGGGCCAGGATGGCAGCGACGCGGCCGAAGGCTCCTCGTCGTCCCAGCATTGGCCACAGGGTTCACTCTGGGACTGAGCTAAGCTGCCAAGTAATATGATACTAATAGTGACGACGTTGGTTTCGTGAATAATGATAATCGAGCTATCTATCTAGGCTATGGTTTGTTGGTTCAGAATCTTAGTAATTATTGTCAGCAACGCCGTAAATGAAGGACAATATTTCTCTACTGTAAATTATAAATGTACATATATGCATGTGGTTTGTATTATAATAAGATTTTAAGGTCCTGTTTGTATGCAATGAATTATAATAAGTATATATACTCCACAATTATGGTGTAGCTTTTAAAGTGAGTTTAGACCAAAATTAAGTTCAAACTGTTGATACTTATTTGAGGTTTCCAATTTTGTGATACCATCAAGGCACATCAAGAACGTTTTGTTGCTCTAAAGAGTACTATCTCTGTTTTTTAATGATGTCTTTTCATACAAATTTAACTACTTAGCAAGCATTAGCATTATTTCGAGTCATACCTCTGAAGGACAGATCTGTTTTACTTGAATACTAGTAGCGTTCTAGGCTAAAGACATATTTTCACACTTCAGGTGCTTATTAAATCGCTACACCATATATACTCTTTTCCTTGCCACCAGCATCTCATTCCCCAAATAAAATGTGTCAACGTAAGCAGATATAACATCTTATAAATTTGTCTTTTAAACTGTTCTAGCAGTAAAATCAATTGTTTCATACTACTATGTGATTATTCTAACAAAAATCAATTTGGCAACGTTTAAACTCGACTGGAACGGCAACGGCCTCGATCGAAGGTCAAAGCCGATCACGACGGACGAGGATGACACGACAAGCTCCAGGTCCAAGACCAAAGCCTGGCGGTTTTTTTTTTTTTTGTTTGAGAATACCAAAGCCTGGCTTGATTGACGTGCTTAGCCTGATAAAAAAAGAGCTGGAGTACGAGAAATTCGAGCTTATTTAGCCCATGAGGCCCACGAGGCCACGCGGGCCTAAGGCAGGGAGCAGAGAGGGCGTCGCACGCGAGACGGCCACGCCGGCGGCGCGCCGCCTTCAATTCGAACGTTGGAGTCCATCCCCATCCAGCCACCCTTCTCTCTCCTTCTCTCTCTCTCCACCCGCACAATTACTACCACCACCTCACCAACGCCGTTGGAGTACACCAAGGTTCCGAGAGAACCAAAGGCTCTCTTCTCCAATCCACCAGCGCCTTTGCTGCGGCAGTAAAGAGACCGCGGCTTAATTCCCGCGCCGCCCACGCCGCCGTTACGATTTGATCTGCTGCCCCGCTGCCTGCGCCCTCGCCGCCGCTCGCTCGGTAGGTGAGCCCTCGGCGTCTGCTCTTTTACGGTCACTAACTGCTGTCCCTTTCGATCGGCCGGTGGATTTTCCGTCCGGCTGGCGGGATTGGCTCTTCGATTCGTCCTGTTCCCCTCTCGGTACGCTCCAGGGTCTTGATGAGTTCCGGTAGTGCGGCGGTTGCACCGGGACGCAGGGCGCTCAGGGGAGACGGGTCATTGTCCTTGTTTGGTAAGCGCCGTCCTGGTGCTGGGGCTCGGCTGCTTACTCGCTTTTGCTTGCGCGCCGCGTCGGGTGTTCCATTGGGTTGTTAGTAGTAGTATTACATTGCGCGAGCCCGGGCTTTTGTTTGGTGGTCTCGCTGTTCTTCTTCGAGGTTAGGTTTGCACCCTGAAGTCCGACGGTGTCGTTTTAGCGGCATTTGCTTTGATTTGCCCGTGAACAAGGTGGGGATCGAAGGGATTTCATTTCGGGTTCGTAATATTGTGCTTATGCGCCGGTGAATTTTGATGCTGCAGGTACACTGGAGGGGCAGCTCTGGAGATTTGGTCTCTAGATTCTTCTTCTGCTGAGGTTGGATGAGTAGGTGCCACCCTCACTGCGGAAGCACAATGGCTGCTGATGTTGGACAGGGCTTCAGCGGATGGGCGTACTCGGACGCGCCGTACAACGACCACAGCTCTCTGCAGGTTTCTGCTTCCCTCATCTGTACTGTACTTGCTTACACTTTCAACTGAAATCTTGAGCCTGCTAATTTCCCAAAGAATATAGTGACTTACTGACTTGGTTTTATTGTGTCTTGTTCTGTTTCAACTATTCAGATGAATTACGTGTCCTGAATATATTAACTTGTTTTGTATCTGACGGTCAGGATCCTTCGGTTCAGCAAATGGTTCTTGATCATGGCTCGGTATCATTTGGTAGATTTGCTGCAGAGCCTTTATCATGGGAAAAGAGATCGGTATTTGCTCATAACAGTCGCCAAGAGGAGTTAAGGAAGCTCACGGCCCCTGGTTTGGTTGCGCAAAAAAAGGCCTTCTTCGAAGAATACTACAAAAGTGCCAGGCATCTGAAGGCTCGGAGGGCAGTGCTACAAACTCAAGATACATCGGAGGATCCTAATGCCAATGGTGAGAATACTCATGGACATAGCAACCAAGAACAGGAAGAAGAAGATCAATTACGTGCAGTTGTTTCTGATGATCCAGTGACAAGTGCTCCGAGTTCTAGTTTTGAACGTTCCACTGAAATGAGCTCTTCAGATGACAAGAAATGCCAAGACTCTCATGAGGTTGAGTACTTGACATTTAATCCTCTGTTTTCTCAGACAGAAGGTCTGCAAAACATTCAACAGGAGGAGAGGTCTAGCGTTTGTGAAAAGCAATACCTTGATCAAGAGTTCCCGTGTGCCACGAGCACAAGTAGCAACCTTGGGCACGTCGGTGAAGCTCTTAAGAGAAAGGTTCTTGCACCAAGACGAGCGGTATCAAATGTAAATGGCGAAAATAATGTTGCTGACACAAGAATTGTCTTGCCAAAAGCAAGTCTACAATCAGAAGATCTGAGAGTTGCTCATGAGAAGAAGGGTTTGAGAAACAACGCCGCTCTTATTAATAGGCCAATGAAGAGATCAAAGGTAATGAATTAATATAGTGGCATGCTGATTCTGGATAATCCATCACACAAATTTAAAGGCACCAAAATGTTATAACAAATATCAAAAATATAGTTGGGTTTATTTTATGTTTCTCCAATACATTACAATTGTAGATTGTGCCTTTTGATGTTCTGCCATTAACTTAGTGGGAAGAGATACAGTTAAAAAAAAACTTATTGGGAAGAGTTTAATTTCCTTGCTTTGTCATATATAGTTGACAAGAAGCTTGTCACGTTCTGAACAACTAAAGTATTTTTTCTTTGTGCCAAATAGCTTATACTGATATGTGCATAAGATGTCATCAAAACTTTTGTTTTTTACTTTTTATTATCTAATATCTCCATGCCGACATTATCTCAGGACTTGACAACTTCTGTTATCCACATCCCAAGGGTAGATTCAAGACGGAATTCAGAAAACAGACCCTCTCAAGACTTGAAGGATCCATTCCACAAGAGAGTTGAGATGAAATTGCGTGCTTTATCTGACAGAATGAGTGCAGATAAAGCTGCAACCTCTTCTAGGTCAGCTTCTTATCAGCCTCCTGATAGAGCTATGATCACATGTAAATCTTCGTGTCAGAATGCTGATAAATTTGCAAACTCCTCCAGATCTACTCTGTGTCGTCAGAACATCGGAAGACTTCTTGCACCTTCAAAAACAGCTCTGCAAGCTTCTCATAGGTTTACTAAAGGTTCAGGTGCTTCTCATGCTGATGCCCTTTCTCGTGGTCGTGGGATTTTCTTCAATAAAGGTTCAGGTGTTGCTGCTGGCAACAATACTGCTACTGGGAAGTCAGCACCTAAAATCCTGATGATACCCAGCGCATCACAAGTTAGTGCAAAAACGTTCAGAAGTGCTCAGGTAATGTCCCATAACCACTAAACTTCATATAGTTTGCTTTTAAACCCTTTCTTCATGTTCATGCTTCCATTCAGAAGTAGGTCTTCAGTTGCTTCCCGCCATATTAATCATAATTACTCTTGTTCATGTTTTTCTAATTGTCAGATCAGTAGTATCCTGTTAAGTTTGCTGATTATAAAACCATATTGATTTGAACATTCATAACCATAATTTCATTTTGCAGGTTGCATCTATAGGAGCATCTGCCCTGACCAGACCAAACAACGCGTCACAGAATAAAAGGTTTTTAGTTTTCTTTGCTTAGCATATATAACGTAATCCTTAAAAAGAATATTAGTGATATATTGTTTTATTTGTTCTGATGGTCAGGAAGCAGCTGAGCACACCAGCAGGATTGGATGAAAATAACCCAAAGAGAGGATATGTCCGCAAATCAATGCCTCGAAGTGCAAGGTATCTGTAACTGTTTTTAGTTGCTGAATGATTTGGTGATGTAGAACTATGTCGCTAAACTGCTATGCTCTTTTGTGCAGAAGCAGCTCCGATAATTTCCCCCCTACTGCAAAGGCACCTAAGATTGCAAATAGGACGAATGAGACCAAGGTAAAAAGAAAGATAAAGAGAACCAAGGCGGCGTTTGCATTCAATTTTTAGCAGGCTATATTAAGATTCAAACTGATTAGTCGATTGAGAAAATCCTTCTGATAATGAAGTGCATGCGCGATACTACCTGTTTCTTTTTGCCTGGTGCTGCTTTCTATTTTCTAACACCTAACATGATCTAACTGATACTTCATTGTAGAGTGAATTTGTGCAGAACTCAAGATCTACAAGTCGTATTGGAGGAAGAAATAACATGACAAAGTCCACTATGAACTGCAACGAACAAAACAGAAAGGTTGGATGGATACCTTATCATTGTACATCTCCCTTATAAGACTTTGAATGGTTCATGAGCCATCTTACTTAACTTTTTCTATATTTTGATCGCTTGATCTCATCTTTAGAGCTTCTGACGTCTTAAGAGATCCAAGAAACTAAAATTTGCTGCACACATCTTATGCACAGCCGCAGGTAACATCCACACGCGCTGGAAGTCTAGCCGGATCTAGCATGCGGAGCAGTAATCTGACGGGTGGTCCATCACGAACTAAGAACAAGCCAAGGTAAGATTACTTCAGCCATCTAGGCTCCTAATCGTGAATAAACTTCTGTGGCATGTCCATCCATCACTGTCACCAATGAACTTGTTATGCCTGTCAAGTTAATACCAGCAGCTGCATTAATTATTTTGACCGGCCCTTTTTTGCAGGCGAGAGAGGCCACGATGGCGATGATTCAACTGGGCTCCGTTGCTCTGCTCGGCGTTTTGCACCGGATGACTAGAAAAGGCAACGAAAGCTGGGAGGTTTTTGGCGGCCAATTCCAGAGGTTTAGTACATATAGCGAGAAGACACGCTTGTCTTATAGTATCTGTACGTAGGGGCATCGTGTACACATTGGTATGTGTGCTGCACTCACCTTGCGCAAAATAGGATTAGTAAAAGCCAAGTACCGTGAGGATTAGATCGCTGTTTTTGACACTGATGATGTTGATGAGATTCAGGAATTGAGCAAAATGGCTACTTGTCCATTATTATCACTCAGCTGACCTTGGCTGCAGTATGCGCGTTTGTTTATGGTTTTCATTAAGAAAAGTTTTTTTAAAAAGGGAAAATAAATGTCCAGTAAAATCACGAGCAACCAACTCAGAAATACGAACTAATATGTTCAGAACTGGATCAGCATCTACCTCACACCGAGCTTGAAGCTGCTAACACATGAGCAACTTCATTACAAATCTAAACTACTAGTAGTAGTTTTATGTTTTGCGATTGCAAGTCCTTCAGTTCGGTTTCTTTTTAGGGAGAGTTTAATTGTCAGTCAGCTGAAAATAGAGATAATTTTTTGCAATTGCATGTCCTTCAATTCCTATACTGATCGTTATCTTCAGTATTGGCTGTCTGTCCAATGAGCGCGTTTGGATGGGGGGGGGGGGGGGGGGGGCGGCTAAACTTTAGCCCCCCGCAACAGTATCCGGTTCCGTGTCGGTGGGAGCCAAACGGGTGGGCTAACCCGGGCTAAACCGTTTAGCCCCGTTAGCCATATGCAGCGGCCTAAAATTGGTTTAGCCCGCTACGACGGGTGCCCGGACATTAGATGCCCTCCTTCGCACACACGCTGTTGTGGACGGCAACCTTATCCGGAGGCAGCGGTCGGCGCGTCCACCTGAGTGCCCGCCGACGTCGCGCCCCCTTCCGACTCCGCCGGCGCCAGCAGGCCCCTCCCCGTTGTCACTCCGCGCCGCGGTTGCCGCCCCCCGCTGGGCCTCGCGCAAGAGCCGTTGCTGCCCCGGCTGTGATGCCGAAGACAGCTCCTCTGCCCCCTTGTTCCGCCCCCAACTCCGAGCCGTCGTCCGCGAGGCCGGCTCCGGCGGCCGCGTCCCGCTTCCTCCCGGCGGCTACAACAACGACTCGTGGGACGCGCCATCCGCCCCGCGAAGTTCCTGCCTCATGCCCACCGGTACTGCCGCCTCCCAGCCCCGCTTCCGCACCGCTGTCGGCGGGTCCGCCTGGGCCCGCCGCCTCCGTCGTCCCCGCAGCGCCAGTGATGGTGCCACCGCTGGTCCCCGCTCCGCCCCCCCTCACGGACGGCGGCGCCGGTGAATCGCAGCATCTTCCCCCCTCCCCCTTCGTCACGTCGGCGGAGGCAGTCCCCGATCTGCCGCCGCACCCGTCCGATCTACCGCCGTCGGCCGCCCTCGACGCGCAACGCACTTCGTCGAGCACCGGCTTTGCACCAAAGCCCACCCCGCCGGCCATCTCAGTTGCGGACTCCTGGTTCATACTGATGGACGGCGAGGGCGACGATCCGTACAGGGATTTCTCCTCCCAGCCGGATGCGGACAGCTCTGGCGGCTGGGGCGCTTGGTCGTCGGCGGACGGCGGCAGCCAGCGTCCTCCAGACTTCGACATTCATGGGTTAGACCTCAACTCCGATGCTGCAGGATTCCGGCACCTTCCCGACTACAGCGCCTTCTTACAATCGCCTGCTGCACATGGTGGCACTATCGGCCGAGTTGGCAGTGCCCGGACGTCGACGTGCCAGCTGCATGGAACGCACTGCTGCGCCTGAAAGAGGGCGCAGTTCTTCTGCAACGTAGAGGCCTACGGAAGGCCGCAGTGCACCACAAACGTATGAGTTCACAGGCGTTGGCGCAGGTGGTGGTCGGAGAGGTACTCGTCCACGCGGTCACGGCCTTTCCTCTCCCAGCTTGAACAACGATGACATTGGAGGGCCTACGCCGGACGACGAGCTTCGCCACCACGGCTACGACTCCTTCTCCGAACTGCTGGACGATCCTGTCAACGCTGCGGGTTCCTCTGTAATGTCACCCCTGCACCCTCATTGCTTGAAACATATCTCCCAACACCTATAATCCTTGTAGTCAAGTCATTCATGTGTCCAATATTTCTTCGCCGTGAATAGATGCAATTCGACAAGGCTAATTGGTCAGAGGTGAATACTCTAACTCTTTGCAAGTTGTGCGTTGAGCAAATACGAACAGGTAACTGTGTTAATGGCACCATGTCTGGTCATGGCTACAAGAATATCGCCGATAAGTACTACATGGCCACTGGACTTAGACACGACAGGAAGCAACTCAAGAACAGAATCGGGCAATCGAAGGCCTTGTACACATTCTGGTGCTGGCTGCAGAACCATACAAGTTTAGGACGTGCACCGAACGGGACTGTCATCGCTTCTGGTGCCTTCTGGAGGAAACATACGCAGGTACGTCATTGCGTTGTCGTCCATTCAACCGTATAGAAATATGCATGCCCGTACAAACATTATGTTTGCGCGCAGGGACGACCGGAATGGAGGAAGCTGCAGCGGGGACCTCCCGAGTACCTACCTCAGCTGGAGGAGATGTTCCATGGTGTAACTGTGGATGGGTCCACTTCACGCATCCCTGGGGAAGAGGAGGAGGATGACGACGATGCACGTGTCGAAGACGAGGAACTGAATGAGGTTGCTCCAAGCCAGACCACAAGCAGCGGGCGCAAGCAATCGAGCGACAGGAGCACAGCTGCATCCCCACATAAGAGGACAAAGAGCCCAATGGTCAGACTTATGGAGACACTTGTCCACAAACTTTCCGCCAACAGTGCCACCACTACTATGGCCATGGAGCAGAACAATGTGGACGCATCCATGAAAAAGGTGTAACGACCTTCTTGAGGAGTGCGGGGTACAGCGAGGAGGATCCATTGTTTTTTGCTGCATCTGTTTTGTTTGAGAATAAGTGGATTAGGTCCTGGTTCTGTGGCATGAAAACGAACTCCGGTCGGTTGGTATGGTTGAAGCGACGAGCTGAGATGCAGAAGCTGTTGCAATCTATTTCTGCCTAGGATGTGTCAATTGATAGGGAACATTGTGTTTCACATGTGAACCCATTGCTGATATTTGGTGTTTGCCCTGTATTGTAACATTTCATGTGACTTGAGCCAAGAAAAATTTAAATCAATTAAGATTTAATGCAAAAATTTAATTAAAAAGGGGAATTAATAAAATTGTGGGAAATTATTAAAAAGAAAATAAGAGCATTACTTCAATTTGAAGTTTAAACAAAATTATTAAAAAGGAATTAAGTGAATTACTTCAAATTAGGGTTTACACATTTAAAATAAAAAGGCACTAAATATTAATGCTGGGCAGAAATTAAATTTTAAAATGAAACACAAAATTTCAAATTTATTTGAATTCTGAAATCAAACCGGACCTATGTATAAATTCTGGAATAGTCCTGTGCCTTTTTAAAAAATTTCCCTGAAGCAATTTGGGCTTTTGTGCAATTTCCTGAAAATTCCTAGGCCATTCCGAAAGTGTTCCTGAATTATTTTGGGCTTCTGTCGAATTTCGGAGAAACGCTGGGCCTTTCTGCAAATCTTCCCCGGCCCACCGGGCCCGCTGGCCAGCCACCGCCCGCGCTCTCTCTCGTTTTCCTTCTTCTCCCGCCCGCCCGCTCTGTTCTCTCTCTCTCCGCGCGGCGCCTCCCCACGCCCGACCGCGCGCAGGGCTCGCGCGCCACCTGCCGCGCGCGGCCTGCGCACGCGCGCGCGTGGCGCCCGCGCGACTCGACCCGCGCGCGATGGAGCGCCTCGGTCTCTCCGGTTTTTCCTTCGCGCGCTCCCTTCTTCGCCCTCGCGCCCGCGCTCCTCCCTCCCTCTCTGTCTCCGCCGGGTAGACGGGCCGCCGCCGAACCAGCGCCGCACCCCCGCGCCTGGCTTCCGCCGCAATCCGCCGCAGCTCTTCACAATCGACGCACCCGAGACATCACCACCTTTCCCCGTGCCCGGCCGCCGCCATTTCCACCGAAGCCGACGGAGCGACCGCCGCCGCCGACGCCATTCCCGCCGCGGCCGAGGTAGCTACGGTGAGCTCCGTGCTGCGGTGAGTATCGACTCCAAGTTCCCCTACCTCTAGCTCCGCCATGGCTCCGGGATTCTTCCCAGCTGGGTCGGCCACGCCGGCAGGCGCCGTAGCGCCGCCGCGCCATCGCCGCCGCCCCGGCCGAACCGCCGCCCGCCGCCGCCGCTACTCCGGCACTGCCACGGGTCCCACCCGGGTCAATCGAGGTCGCCGTGCCGCGCTCGTGCTCGTGGTGGCCTCAGCTTCGCCCGCCGTCGCCGACAGCCCCGCCGCCCGCCGCCGGCCGGCTCGGCAGTAACAGAAACCCTAGCGGGTTACTGTGCGGCACTGTTCCATTGAGTTAATATTTCATTTAATCGGCTGCAATCTTCCAAAAATTCCAGAAAAATCATTTTAGCTCAGAAAAATGTAAATCCAAATGTTTTAGGACCAGGAGAAATTCTAGTATTTATTAAAAATATAAAACTTCATTGTGTGAAAATTAATATTTTTGGCATTTATTTAATTACCAAAATAGCCCAAAGCCCTAATTAAATAGTTAATAATTGTTAAAATATGAGAAAAATTTACAGAACCCTGGATTTAACCCTAGTTAGTTTTTTTGTGTCATAGCAAGTAATTAGAGTCATTAGCACCTTCTGAATCAGTACGATTTAATTGATCTAGGTTAAATTACCCGACAAAACCCTAACTGCTAAATCTGTCGATCACTTTAACTTTTAGCGCAGGTTTATTTCTGTTATTAACTTCACTTTTGCATCATGTAGACGCCGACGTGAACGAAGTAGCCGTCGAAGCAGACCCAGGTTTTTCAGAAGACACCGTTGTCGCAGATCCCGAAGACTATTCACAAGGCAAGCTCCGGTGCACTACTGTTTTAAAATTTTCTCCTTTATAACAGTGTGGTGGATCATGTGATGTGCATTTAGGTCAATAGGAGTTGAATGAAACCCTAGATGCATATGTTTCCAGTAGTACCCAGTCTGGAATATTGGTACAGGTAGCTCGATGTAGCCGCTATACTTAGGATTACCCTTCGGTAGAAGTCGAGCAGATTGGACCCTGCTCGCGATATGATAGGAATTGGTTGAAGCCCCACCTTACTACAGATTTGTGTCATTAGTCCAAGTTTAATGGAAGAAATCGGGGTCAGGCAGAGAAAGTTAGGAAAGCAACAGACCGGGGTTCTGTGTGCTGTAGCTCTGTCTGATCCGTGGGGCACAGTTGATTGAGTATTGAACGTACTGTTCACATGCTGGAACTATGGGAACCAGTAAACCTAGGTAGCCTAGAGACGGCAAAGCTGAACCTACCTTACGGTGTCTGATTGACGGCGGTCTGGGGTGGACAGTGTGTGAACTCCACAGGCACCGTCCGGGACAGTGACCTGGTGGGACGCGGCACTGTTAAGGTAGCGTAAGAGGGAATTAGCTTTGCCAGATCTGGTGCGAACGGTTGCCACGTGCGGTCCGGGACGCGCACGTGTCGTGTGACCAGGTTAACCCTGCAGGTGTAAATCGTTTCGAACCGCTGATACTCTCAGTCTAGAGTACTACTCGATCTCTCTGTCGCATACGATAATAAGTGAACAAAAAGTGAGATTATGATTATGATTGAAATGCTTGTATTGATTAATGTTTGTCAACTTGATTGCTTAGTTACGGTGCCTACTAAAGTTTATTTTTCTCAAACTTAATTTGAGCTAAAACTGGAAAGTAGGAATTAAATTAGTAAGCGTGTCTTTTGCAATTAACCCTACCCTGTGTCAGCCGAGCATGTCTAGGTGTCGGCTGTAGTCAGCCTGTTGACGGGTTAGTCTTGCTGAGCTTCTTAGAAGCTCACGCTTTGCGACTTGTGGTTTTCAGGAGGTTTCGATGCGACCGGTGGTTTTGGTGGCCAGCAGTGGGAGGAGTCGTCTCCAGGTTGGGGTAGTTTTCAGTGGGAGCCGCTCGATTAGTTGCTGCTTTGTGTGTGCGGCTAGTAGCAAGGCGCCGTTGGGCAAGGCCCTTGCTTTTGCTTAGAGTCAGAGTCGGAGTCTGTACCGTTAACTTTCGTTTCCGCTGTATTGTGAAAACCAGGTTGAATTCAAACTGTGTAATCCACTCATGTAATATTTCTTTCTACCCTTAATTCATGCTTTTTACTGTCTGTGTTGTACTCTGTGAACGTTCGCTTCGACGAACGTCGCCCAGAATGGATCCCGGGAGGAGGATCTCCCCGTTTTCAGGGGCGGTCCGCCACATGTATTGCGTATTACAATTGTTATGCTACTATTAAGCTTGTTGTCATGTTGTTTTATCCACGCATGGTTTCTCTATTTCAAATGTTGCTGACGGATATGTGCCTTTTCGTAGGAACAACAAGACTTGATTCTGTTTCATGCAGCGACATTGAATGAGGAAGGCAACGACAGTGAAAATGATGACGGCGAAGATAGTGATGAAGTGTACACGAGGATACTTCGTGACCATCAAGAAACACATGACCTCATGTTAGCCACATTTATGGTCGGTACGTATTGTTATGAAACTTACATGAACAAATCCGAGCCGAGACAACCGGTACTTAGTGGATTAGAATGGGTAGAAATAACTCTTGAGGATCCTTCAGATTGCTATGACATGTTTAGAATGGAAAGATATTTGTTTGACAACCTTCGTACGTTGCTAGTTGAGAGGTACGGCCTTAAGTCGACTTTCAAAATGTCCAGCGTTGAGGCTTTGGGGATGTACTTATGGATGGTTGGAGCACCGCAATCGGTACGGCAAGCAAAAAATAGGTTTGTTCGGTCAACAGAGACAATTAGTCGGACATTCACGAGAGTTCTTCATAGTGTCAATAGGCTTGCTGTAGATATTATTAAGCCTGTGGATCCGCAGTTCAGGATGGTGCATAGGAGGTTACAGCAATCTCGGTTCAGTCCTTTGTTTAATGACTGCATAGGCGCGTTAGATGGAACACGCATACCTGTGGAAGTCCCAGCAGCGACTGCCGTGAAGCATACGGGTAGACATGGCTACACATCTCAGAATGTACTGGCAGTATGTGACTTTGATATGAGATTCACATTTGTTGTTGCCGGCTGGCCGGGGTCGGTACATGACATGAGAGTGTTTAATGATGCAATCAACAAATATGAGACAAGTTTCCGCACCCACCTCCAGGTATAGTCGTGACCTTTTGTTGGCAAGTACGCCCATGTACGTACTCAACATATATGAAATGACCATTCTTTTAACTATTCTGCAGGAAAGTACTACTTAGTGGATTTAGGGTACCCAAACCATCTTGGGTATCTGGCACCATACAAGGGGACGAAGTACCACGTCTCGGAATTTCAATCGGGCTTGCGGCCTAAGGGGGAGAAAGAGGTATTCAACTTCGCCCATTCTTCGCTATGAAATGTTATCGAGCGCGCATTTGCAGTGCTGAAGGAGAAATGGAGGATTTTGTATGACCTCCCGAGTTACCCAATGGAGAAGTAAACAAAAATTATATTGGCATGCATACCACTGCATAATTTCATTAGAGAAAATGCTGCACATGATAGAGCGTTTGTTATGTTTGATAACGATGAGTACTATAGGCCACAATCAGCCTCATCCTCAGCAGGACGTCGCATGAGTAGCCAACTTGGGGATGAAGAGATAAGTATGAACGCATTTCGGGATCAACTTGCGCGTGCGTTGTTTCGCCGGTCGTAGGTTTTGATATTTCAATAATGTGGTTGTCATGTGTGTTACGGAAAGTTATGAAATTGCAACAAAATAATCTTATATCTGCTTCTCTTAAATTTATAATCTATATTTGTAAATTATGTGCGTTGATATTGTTCCTATTATATTGTTCGTATCATACTTTATACGTTGTTTTGGTAACAAAATTATAATGAAATTAGTAGTTGTGTACAGTCCATCTGTAGGGATAATTAGGTCTTTTTGCAACTAAAGGCTAATTTTTAGTCCACTTCTCTAAACAGCAGCGCAGACTAAAATTTATCCTGGACACTTCTGTCTTTCAAACACGCTCATAATATAGCTCCACGTAGTCTTTTACTACTATATCTTTTTTTTCCTTCCTTCTCACGCCGACAACTGCCCTTTCACTAATCACGAGGGCGTTTACAAGGATCCTGCCCTACCCGACGACATATGGGTTCCACAACCGATTGCCTGTTACAGAGGCCCCACTTCCCAGTGAGTTAACTAGGCATATGCACTGTCCCACGGACTTTCTCGTTACTCAACGCCCGGGCGGAATACGTGTCACGCCAGGGCCGTGTCCGGCTCCGTCTTTTCCTCGCCCACGCCGTTCTCGTCGCTGCCAAGTGGGACCCTAATGCGATCTGTCCCACCTGCCTGTTTTCTTCCTTCTCCTCGCGTTAGCAGCCGTCTCCTCCCTTCCTTTTCCTTTCCCTTCCCCTCCCGACGGCGGCAGAGCCAGAGCCACGGTCATGGAGGACGTGGCCTCGGAGATCAGCGACTGGGAGGTGCTCTCCGCCGCCTCCACCTGCGGGGGTGACGACCGCGACAGCGTGGTGTTCGTATCCGGCGGGGGAGGCGACTTGTTCCCCGATCACTTCACCCTCGACCTAGCCTCCCCCGACGCTGGCTTGTCTGGCGAGGGCTCCTGGTCGGAGCCCCAGGCCACCTGCATCAACGAAGACCAGAGGACATCCTTACAATTACTGGATGATTACGATTGTGTTTCGCAAGGGGATTTTGATCTTGTCGCTGGGCTTTTGAGCGTGCAGTTGCAGGAACGCGGCGGGGTTGATGAAAACCGAGAAATCTCGGTTCTCGAGGCCACCGCGGCGTGTGGCGCTAACTGCACTGAAGTGGGAAGGCAAGCTGAGGCTGTAGGATTGGGGACAGAGCAGGAGAATAATGCCGCGCGCAGTTGCGGCGAATCGGACGCTGCTCTGCAACCGGCTCATCATGAGGCGGGAGAACCTCTGGATTCTGATGCAACTACGGCGGCTGATGCGTCCCAGAAAAATGAAGTATCAGAGAATTTCAGTGTGCGGTTGGAAGATCATATAGGAGTTGATGCGAGTATTGAAACATCATGTATCGAGGATTCTGTTTCTGTGACAACTGATGGAGTTCACGGTGGACAAGCGAAGCAGAATCAAGAGAACGGTGCTTATGCTGTGAGCGGGTGCGAGGAATCGGATGGCGGGGCGAAGGATGGTGCTTTACCTCTGGTGCAAGACCGAATTACAGGCGAGAAAGAGAAGCAAGTTGTTTTCTGGTGGAGGCTGCCGTTCAAGTTGATGCACTACTGTGCTTGGAGTCTGAAGCCGGTGTGGTCTTTCTCTATCGCAGCAGCGCTGCTGGGCCTAGTCGTGCTGGGGAGGAAGATGTACAGGATGAAGCGCAAGGCAAAGGGCATGCCCCAGATTAAGATTGCCTTTGATGATAAGGTGAGTTACTTGTTAGTGTTCAATACAACATTGTTTACGTTGGATTTATGAATTTTATACTGCGTATCATCCATCAATGAGAATGAATGGACATTCTGAGCTGATACAACATCTTTGTTTCATATACTGGAATGTCTATTAGATTGAGAAACTTTTTACAAAAATGCTGCGTGAATTGAAATCCATCTCGTATCGGTAACTTCAAATGCCAAAGCTAATGAATATAGAATTCATCTAACTGAAGAATAGAATTAACATCGGGGATTGTCTGTAAGAACTTTTTCTCCTTTAATGGTTGGGTTTATAAGTATATGCTATGACTATGCAAGTAGTATCATTTTTCTCCTTGAACTACTGGTGTGGAGGATCTGGACGCCGGTCTCACCTCAAATTTCTAATTAAGATTCTAGTATTCGTATGGTTTTGCAAGTGAATGTTTCAATCTCTCAGAACGTACAAATTTGCAGAGTATTTTCTTTTTTGTTTCATGATCAACATCATTTTGGTGAACGAATAAGCTTTGAATTTATGATCTCTACTAAGCACATAGGTCACTTTGGCCTCATAAATGAAATGTAATATGACAAATAATGCTCTGCTCTGGGGTACATCCACTTGAACATTGCTAGAAATATGTACTGTTTTGTCCATTAAATGGGATTAAATCATGAGTGCCTAGTCGTTGGGATGTCCTGGCATTGCATGACTGAAAACTAGACTTGTTTGCCTTACTTTATCAGTCTGGGTGTGTAGCATTCACATTGTCACTTCTAGTTCTAGCTATGTGATGTTTCTTCAAATGTACCTGCATTTCTTAAAAACATAAAGTCAATGGTCACGACAAAACAATACACAGATTTTTTATTATTATTTCAGTTAACGTCATCTTTCAATTAGGAGCTACAGCAGTACAGCTCCTGACCATACTCTCATTTCAGTTGTCTGATCATGCTTTCTTCTTGTTTGTGTGAAAAATTCAGAGGGCCTCCCAGTTTGCAAACCGTGCAGCACGTCTCAATGAAGCCTTCTTGATAGCAAGACGTGTACCCATGCTAAGAACTTCATCTGGTGCCGTGCTTCCATGGCCGATGGTTCAAGAGAGATGAGTCAATCTGGTGAAAAGCCTGCCTGTTGCAGCCATAAACATTTGGTTTCGGTCGTAAAAGCTGGTAAGAGTATCGTAGTTAGATTTGCCCCTATACCATTTCTTTTATATGGTATATCAAGGATGCCAGTGTCGATGCCTGATGCAGTATCCGTAGTTAGTGTTCTACAGTGCGATGTGCTTCCTCTTTTTTGTTCTTTTTTTTTCAATGATGCTTGTCATCCTTTTATTTTCCCTTTATTCATGTTTGCTTGGTTTAGTCCTAAAAAAACAGCGGTCGAATCCTCATATAGACATTTATTTCTTTTTGAAGTGTTCCATTTTTTGTGTACATACTAGAGCGGTCAGGTTTCACGTGCTCGTACTGCTGTTGTAATTGGTACTTATCATCTTCTACATTGGTTGTTATGCGTGCCTATGTTCGCCTGCAGCAAACAGTCTGCTTTGTGGGTAAGCGCTGGATTCAGTATGTCTGTATGGTGCAGCTTGTATGATTACCTGCAACATTTTGCAGCACCCGATCCATGTGATTCTGTATACTAAATCTTGCTCACTTGATAAGTGACCTGAGAATGGAGCTCTTTGAGGAGGGTAGGTGCCATGAGCAGTGAAAGTTAGTGTTTATCACATGATCTGGTCATCTGAATGTTTAAGGTGTTGTGATGTTCAAATCCTTTGCGTCCACAGCTTCCCACACTCTCTGTTGTTTTGGTTTTCACCAGAATACATAACATCATTATATGAAACAAAAAAATTTGGTTAGAATGTTGCTGAACAGCATAATCGCAGTTGGATACCGACCATTCCGATCAATGAACAGAAGAGGAATGTTTTTTCCAATCCAGTGCGAGTGTTACTCTCTTGGGAACTACCCAACAAATCAAGAGAACCAAGCAATCCAGTGCTTCAGTTCCGATTGGTGCAGAATCAATGACGATGAACTTGGAGCAGGAGATTTTGCAGGACTCCTTTGGATTGTAATGCTGGAATAAGTGATGATGAACATTTTAACAAAAAAAAAAGTAGTGATGGTGCAGAATCAGTGACGATTCCAAATTCACATCACTTAATTTTTAATATATTCCATTCCCCTTTGGGACATGTTTGGATTGTAATTCCAACGTTTTTCTCAGTGAACATGTAATTCCAGCACTCTGTTAGCAAAAACCTGGCCATGTCACTTACGATTAGCACTGGGGAGCCAGTAGCACAACAATAACATCATCCATGATACATCAACTGTGCAAGGATCATAACCCCATGACAAAATTATGACTATCAATTCGACCAGGTCTAAGATTATTTATCCTCCAAACCCACTCGTGGATGCTCAACCGCCGCTGATGGGCGGAATAACGGCGAGTTCGTCGCCGTCGGCGACGGCGGTTGAGTCCGGCGCGTACTCCTCGTTGAGCGCGAGCACCATGGACCTCCGGATCTCTTCCAGCTTGGGAAACTCGGCAAGAACCTTGGCGAGACAGTCCCCCGTGGTGCTGCCCGCCGGCATCTCCAGCGACGACTCCGCGACTCCCGTCAGGTCCCGCGCGCGGGCGAAGTAGAGAACCTTCACCTTTGCTTTAGGCGCCGGCGGTTCCGCCACGGGGAGCTCCGCTGAGTGAGAAGCATCTGATGGGAGAGTAGCAAATCCATGGGCGATTGGTTAGGCCGAGGTAGATAATTACAGACCGGATTAGCGGAAACGAGGCTTAGTGGGGATACCTTTGGGATTCTGCGCCATGGGATTATAGGACAGCAGCTGCTGGCGGCCGTTCCAGGTGCCGTGGTCAACCGGCCGCGGACAGGCAGCAAGGCAAGCGATACAAGGATCGGGAGTCGGGACTGCAGCTGGGAGTAGTCCTTTTGTCCACAAATTTGATTAATTTATAGTAGACCTCTAAAATTTATTACTGTATAAAGTTTATAAAAGTCACAATCATTTGCGCTGAAACGTTTAAGATCATTTGAATTAAAAAAATGATCCAAATGGTTCGTCTATAATATTGTTTGAATTTTTAGTTCCTCTAGACCTCTCATAAAATAATGATTCAAATGTTTCTGTTTTGCAAAATTGATTACAATCCCAACAAATTACATGGTTGGCTCTCATGAAAAATCATCAGAAATTTGTGGGCAGATCCATTTATGTCTAATTTGAAGCGGTGGGAGCGAGGAAGAAGATGACAACCAGGAGGCGACGAAGGGAGGAGGTAGGAAGGAAACGGCCTTACGGTGCGAAGTCTTTTGAGACTTTAGCCCACTGAGGCCGGTGGCAGCTCGTTTGGGCGGCGGTGGTGCAAATGGTTGGAGGTGGAAACAATTATGAAGAAGACCCGTTCGAGTGTTATCGTACGTTGAAAAAAAATCAAGTGTTCGGATGAAAAAAAAAGTTCATATGTGTTATAGATTGTCTCATAAAATTAGTAGTGTATCTTTTTTTTATTTTTCAGTGTGGATAAATTGACTCTATTATTTCCTTTAGAGTTACCACTTTTTACGACATCGAATGAAGTTGATAGCGAGACTACATGATAACAACTGTACTGCATGCTCTCCTGTTCAACTAATGTTGTATCAAACCGTCTAAAAATATGCTATAATAATATTACTTCATTTTTTATTTCTATCGTTAGGACAACACAATTAGTATAAATTTAAACTAAATAAGCTATCTTAAGGTTAAGAAAAAAATGGAGTATGCATTTGTATGCTATAGTATTTTTAGGTCCTATAGTGTTTGATGGCATCTCACCCCGTTTGTTTTCAGATCGAACGATCGCTGACTGACTGCGTAACTTGCAGTGATATGAAATGATCTCAAGAGAAGAGAACGATCTACCTCACCGCCAACAGTGACGGATGAATAATATCTGGAACGCAAGTAAGTTAATTTTCGCTCCAGGTTTTTCACAACTGTAAATGAGCCCACAGACAAATGGGCCGTAGCGTAATAGGACCCCACGTGTCATCCGCCTGAGCGCCACGCAGCCCCAGCGTCTTGAAGGCTAAAACCCTCCAAAAACGCAGGGACCAACCGTTGCGGATTGTTTTCCCCTCGCACTTGCGTCGCGCGTAGGGACACGCACGCCTCCCCGTACCCGCGCGCCCACTCACCTGGCTCTTCCTCTCCCTCTCGCCGAGCTCCCCTGGCCCTCGTCTGCCGGCCGCCACTCCTCTCGCGCGCCGCTGCTCTCCTCTCAAGGTGAGGTCCCGTTCCACCGCCTGCTCACTCGAGTCTCCGGATTGATTGTTTCCCCTCACCTCACTGTTTGGTGTCCTTCGCGCAGGTGGGGAGGATGTGGTCGTCGAGCCAGGCGAGCGCCAAGGGCGTAGTGGAGGCCGGGCCTTCCAATTTCCCCAAGAGGCCCGGGCCGCGTAATTCCCCCTGGTATACCCATTTTCTCTGAAATACCTTCACGGCTGGGTACGCCGTCCATGCTGCTAATTTTGATGCCAACACAAAAGGGGGCAGATCTGCTCTCGCATCTCTGTCTAGGCGATTGACGATGATAGTGGATCGCTAATAATACTGGATCGATCATATAGACACATATATACGTTTATGTATGTCTATACCTGCGTGCTGACTTTTCGTTTGTTGTGTTAATCTTCACTCCCCTCATCAAAATGCGTATTAAGAATAATTTGACAGTTCCTTACTTCATGTCATAATAACATTCATGTGTTCCGGCATTTGGATCACATAAAACAACTGGCAAGGATAGAAGCAAGAAGGCTGATCAGTTGAAGCAATGGAAGGCAGATTGGTCATAGGATTACTTTCTTTTAGTTTTAGTTTACCTTTATTTTCTGTTTTTCTTCCTTTTTACAGACCTTTTTTTTATTTTGAATAGAATTATGTAAGGGCCTTGCCACTTATTCCCAACATTCACTTATTGTTGTTGCATGCATGTTAGCTACTGATTATTGAACAATCTTGGTTTTGAAAACATTCCAGCATTTTGTCTTTCGTGTACAAATATCTAATTAAAAATGTTGCAGATGTCAACTCCATATTTCCAATTAGTGGTATTTGTTTATTGCTGCAACACTGTACTAGGTGTTATGGATCATCGTCCCCTGTTTAAGTTTCCATTCCCTTGTTCTCTGCATGCTTCTCCATCAGGCCTTAGGGTCAAGAAAATAAAATGCAATGCTCAAGTTCAACACCAAATCACACACTAATGTTTGAATTACGTATTCAGAAACATGACTTCGTACTTCAGCATTGGACTGTGCTATGCATGGACAGTACTTTTAGGTGTGTTTGGTCCTAGTGATGTACAAGCTTAGCTAATGCATCAAAATTACTTTTTCCATTGTTTGGTTGCCTGCATAGCCCATAAGCCAGGCTTACTCAATGCAAAAAGCAGTCCTTAGCCAGGCTTGCTAGAAACGAGGATTTTGATCGCACAAGCTAAGCCTGGCTTGATTAGCTCCCCGCACACCAGTTTTCTTCCTAGCATAATATAATGCAAGCCACCCTCCACACAGCCTAGCAAACACAATCTTATGCTAGCCAAAAGCAGACTATGCATACAATCAAACACCCACCTATTTTTTGATGTTGCATTGCTTTAACCTGGTTTGGACTAGCCTACTAATATCCCATTTCTATTACTATAGCTCACATGGGTACTTTTGCTGAACAGGGTCAACCTGCCAAGGACGTTGGCAGTTAAATCTTACTCAATTGGTGACCGCACAGGACTTTATCTTGGGCAGCATTACCATAAGAAATCTTCAGCCTGTAAATGTGACCTGGGATGGTCCTTACTTAAGTCGCGTGATGTGAAGCACCAGTTTAGTGGATATTCATCAGCATCAGAGGCAGTCCTTACTTCCCAATCTGATTTCCGAAAACTTCTTGTTGGCAATGAGAAAATTGGTGTTCTATTGCTGAATCTTGGAGGCCCAGAGACTCTTGATGATGTGCAGCCCTTCTTGTTTAATCTCTTTGCTGATCCGGTAATATTATGCTGCATGTGTATTATATCTCTGTGTTTTCTACTTGCTATATTTTTTTTAGCTTTGCAGAGTTGTGAAGATCAATGAACCTTGAAACCTAACTTCCAAACATCAATGTTTGCATGTTTTAGCTAGAAAAGGACTGGATGCATGCTAGGACTATATTTCAGTATATCATAATGCAACATGTTTCCTCTATCCATGATGGCAGGACATAATCCGTCTTCCTAGGCTATTTCGCTTTCTACAGAAGCCACTGGCCAAATTCATATCTGTCGTAAGAGCACCAAAGAGCAAGGAGGGTTATGCATCTATAGGCGGTGGTTCTCCTCTCCGTCAAATCACTGATGCACAGGTGCATTTTTACCTTCTATTGTTTCACCTGCTCTTTCCTAGGGGAGCTATGCGCTGAATCCATCAACAATGCTTTTCGTTATTGCTGACGTTATATTTAGCTATAATTGGAGGAAGGATATGCAATGGGTCAGGGGAGGAGTTTTCTTGCATAACTAAGTAGTTGATTTTCTTGTTGATTGACGAATCAATCCTTGTATTATTTATGAGGTGAATCATTGTAAACGTTTCAAATAATTAGGATCAACTGTGTAACATCAATTTCGAACATGCTCGATACATATACTAATTTCATGAATAATTAGCATTTGTATGCCTTGCTGTTTTTGTGACATATGTAAGGCCCACAAAACTTCCTATGATCTTCTAGTATGAGATAAAGCAAATTTTTATTTGCTGCTTCATCTCTGCTTCTTGTGCAGTGCCACAGTGGGATTCCTCTAACTGGCTGTCAAACAGTATTTTTGTTTTGCTGTGGTTTTTGTTAGTTATTTTTACCTTAGTGAACAATAGAAGCAAAGTGTAAATATATGGACCTAGTTTGTTTTATTTATTTTGGTGGTTTAGGAATAAGGATTGCAATTTAAATTATGTAACAACTGCTATCTGAGTTTAGGAGTAGGGTTTCGTCTGATGTTTTATGAATTGTACAGGCTGAAGCACTGAGGAAGGCATTATGCAAAAAGGATGTTCCTGCCAAGGTCTACGTTGGGATGCGATATTGGCATCCCTTCACTGAGGAAGCTATAGAACAAGTAGGGGTCTTGGCACACATCCCCCTTGTGTGCTCTTTTGATTTTTCCAGTTTTTGTTTGTTTCAACAATGAAATTTTACCAATATTGTTTTCTATTTTTTGTAGTAATGTAAGATGGAAACTCAAGTGACATGAGTTGTGGGTTCTCTTTAACTAGATCTTTATGGACAACATATTTCTCTTTTAGGATTTGCGAGGGAACAAGGCACACGAACCTGCAGTTTTATTACTTTAGATCATATGAATACACTCTTATGTTGAAATTTGTAAGCATCATACTCATGTCATATTCATGAAACAGTTTGTGATATTGAATGCTATTCTAGATCTTCATGAAAAAAAAAATATGCTATTCTAGATCTACTATATTAGCAACCTTCTGCTGCTTATTGTTTGTATTTGTCTATTGGGGAATACTTAAATTTTGATTGGAGAAGACATAAAAGCTTGTTCTCTTTGCATTTTAGATAAAACGGGATGGAATCACAAAACTTGTTGTGCTTCCTCTATATCCCCAATTCTCCATATCGACTAGTGGTTCAAGTCTCCGTTTATTGGAGGGCATATTCAGGTATATTAAACATCCAGAATTCTGAATATCCCTATTGCTGATGCTCAGAATCTTGATGTTTTGTTCATTTTAAATATGTTTAGAGAGGATGAGTATCTGGTGAATATGCAGCATACAGTTATACCTTCCTGGTATCAACGTGAAGGATATATAAAAGCCATGGCAACTTTGATTGAGAATGAACTGACAAAATTTCCAGAACCTGAAAAGGTAAGAACCATGGTTTTCCAATGCTTATGTTGTTAAGAAGAGTAGGCAAAAATGCAAGATTTACACTTCATAAAAGCGAGAATGTGTCTATTTGCTGTAACCTGTCAATACTTGTGAAAAAGGTTTCAAATTGGATATATGTTAGGGCTGGACATATTTGCATTCTTTTTTGTCCGTATTGTCTTTAACAATCGATCTTGTGATTTGTGAAACCTCGCACTGGATTTGGCTTCTTCAATGCAGTAATATTGTCATTGACAATATTACCTTTTCTCGAAAAAGCTTTGTCTGAAAAGAGGCTCTTTAACACAGGCATAATTTTCTTGCTTTCACACATCTGTGGAATGCTTCCTCAAAAAATGCAGTAATGTATGAGGGATGATGGCTTCTTATAGCAAAATATTGTCTAAGGTTGTTTCATTTTTGCATCCATTTGTCTCCCCAGGAGCCTTATTTGTTTCAGCTATTGTGTTATTAATGTACAAAGCAATGTCTAATGAGGAATCGATTTGCATGCAGGTAATGATATTTTTCAGTGCTCATGGAGTCCCTCTGGCATATGTAGAAGAAGCTGGTGATCCATATAAAGCAGAGATGGAAGAATGTATTGACCTTATCATGGAAGAACTTGAGAAAAGGGGGATAACAAATCCATGTACACTTGCTTATCAGGTCGCTGCAGCTCCATCAATGTAATAGTGTGGCGGTTAATTTTCTTTTAATGATTGCTCTTGTTGTGAATGTACAGAGCCGAGTGGGACCAGTGGAATGGTTGAAACCCTATACTGATGAGACCATCGTTGAGCTCGGACAGAAAGGAGTAAAGAGCCTTCTAGCTGTTCCCATTAGGTATTATATATATTTCTCTAAACTTGACATCTATATTATGTTTCTTATTACCCTCATCTATCATCTTGCTGCTGGCTGTTGTTTCCACATGGTCTAATGTTGCCAGATAATCCTCATCTCTTTCTCATGGTTTCCCTGTTCAGTTTCGTCAGTGAACACATTGAAACTTTGGAAGAAATTGATGTAGAGTACAAGGAGTTGGCTCTAGAATCTGGCATCAAGCACTGGGGACGAGTTCCTGCTTTAGGTTGTGAACCAACATTCATTTCAGATCTTGCTGATGCTGTTCTTGAGAGCCTGCCTTATGTCGGTGCAATGGCAGTTTCCAATCTTGAGGCTCGTCAGGTAACAACTACCCACAGGCCTATTCTTGGAGTATTTATAGGATAATAGTAATGCCTTGTCACTCACTGATATAAAGGAACCATTTCCAAAGTATATGAAATACATGAAACAAATCTATGCCATCTGTACCAGATTTGCTTACCAGTTTGGACTCTTGTTTGATGGAATTCATGTGCAGTCACTTGTACCACTCGGCAGCGTGGAGGAGCTGCTAGCAGCATACGACTCGAAACGCGAGGAGCTCCCCCCTCCGGTGATTGTGTGGGAGTGGGGCTGGACCAAGAGCGCAGAGACCTGGAACGGCCGGGCAGCTATGCTCGCCGTGCTGGTTCTCCTGGTGCTGGAGGTGACGACCGGAGAAGGGTTCCTGCACCAGTGGGGAATACTGCACTGATGGCTGGCGTCTCTGCTATTCACCCGGCTGGCCATGATTTTTGCTGCATCTGCCGAACGCTTTGACTCTGTACATGAATCGATTTTGTTGCAATGTGTCGGGGAAACAAAAAGAAAGATGTATGTGGAGTGAACGTGACGGTAGATCGTGTGCCACCATGGCTCTCACGATTACACGATGTACCTACGTATATGTGAATACAAGCAAGGCTGTGGAACTGGACACGTACTATTATGAAGATACACGTATCTAACGCACGTAAACCCTTGTTTTCCGCACGGACGTACGTATTGCAGAAACAATAGTTATGTTTAAAAACAATTTCTCGGTCCAGTGCCATTGACATAAACCTTAACGACAATACCGTTTTTATCCTTGCTCACGGTTCTAATGTTGATTTTATCTTTTGTTTTACAACTTATCATTTTTACTCTCGTACTAGGGGTAAGGTGTTGCTTTAATTTTAAAAAGCAATGGTAAAAATGATAAGTTATAAAACGGAGGACTAAATCAACATTAAAACCGTAAACAAGATAAAAACAGGTAATGCCCTTAAACCTTAACCACTTGATGATTCATCACCTAAAGACGATCGGAGCAAAAATGAGGAGGCCAAGCTGACTTGCTAGAAATAAAGCAGAAAGTTTGACGATGGAACCTCCCTGCTTCACGATCCAGGTGAAATTAGCTCATGATTTGAAGCTCCAGAGGTGGGAGCAACTTTGAGGCGAGCGACGAGTGAACGGTTGAAAGGCGACGTTCGGCTTCGGCTGGAGAGGGTAACGCGAAGAGGCAAGCACGGATGCGGGCCCGTCTTGACTGATTTACCCTGGTGGACCATCTTCAACGGATATTCTCTACCTGCCCGCCTCCGCCGCTGCTTCTCTCCCTCCCTTCTTCCCCTTCTCTCACTAGCAGCAGCCGCCCCAAACCAACCCTCCTCTAGGCGCCTCCTCAGATCCCCGGTCCCGGCGGGCAAGCGGTGTGCTAGATCCCAAGAAGGCAGGGTGGACGGTGGAAGAGGAAGCCTAACGAGCTACCAATTTTGATGGAGGCAGTTGTGCGAAAGGTGCAGCAGCGGCTGAGGAAGGTGCGGGCGGAGATGGAACGGTGGGATGACCTCAACTCGTGCCTCCTCTCAGATTTCTCCAATGCGACCACTATCATTGATCGTCTTCAGGTATATTCTTGGATCATTGCTTGCACTCTCAACGGGAATCGAGTTGGAGAATGTTTTCTTCTCTGTAATCGTGGTGTTGCATTTTTTTTCGTGATATTAAAATACGTACCAGTAGCAAATTTAGGGCTCTTAAGAGATGAAATGAAAGCGACCCATTTTCTTAGTACTCTGTATATTTTGCGATTGCAAGCAACACCACGGAAGTGCTTTGTTGTCGACAGTTCAGTGGAAAATGTACAGCGCTCGATAATACACTATCTAGTTGCGTTGTGACGTCCTCAAATCTGGAGAAGTAAAATTTGTTCGTTCTGCTATGTGATGGAAGACGCTCGGAGAGCAGAAGAATTACGGCGTCTTGCGTGGTGTCCCTGGCATCAGAGAGGATCTGGTTGGGCAGCAGACGGAGGCTCTGGAGCTCTACTTTGTTTCTATGAGGGTGACACTGTAAGCTTCATCGATCCACTTTTTAATTTCAGTGTGATTGGCAACTATGAGCAAAAGGAAAAATTCTGATTCGAGTTCATCTAACATCGATTAAGGTTGGAAATTGTTCAGGGAAAAGTTCAATGACATTTCCAAAGCTTTAAACAAGGCTCTGCGTGATACTAATCAGATGGTGAGAAGTGGATCAGCACTCACAGCGAAGCAGCAGCAGTTACAAGTGGGGATTTTGCCAACGGTTGCACAATGCTTGGATGGGCTCCAAACTTTAAGCGAAATGCACCAGGCAGAGTAAGAATTGAATAGGGACCATTCTACTATTGCACTCAAATTAACCGCTGAACCAGGAGTAGCTTGTATTGGCTCATATTACAGCTAGGATATTTGCATCATTCTCATTTTCTCTGAATCTCATTCCTTATCCAGTCCAAGCATAGCAGCATTTACTCTGTCATCAAGTTCTGTGCAGTCTGTTCGATATATTCAACATCATACAATTTATAGTTCAAGAGCACTTCCAAGCTTATAGTCATACGTTAGGGTATCACGTATCCTAGTTATGTACTACCATTGCTCTCCTTATTTTTGTTTACCCGTACAATACACTCTTTTTTTTTTTTTGCCCTCTGAACTTATCTTGATCGCACTTTGCCAGGTTTGCTCTAAAATCATCGATTTTATCATTATTAACATGGAAGAGCAGGCAAGTTCATCATGTCCTTTAACTTATGTTGAACTCCTACATTTCATCCCACATGGATTTCTTCCTTTCTTAGGCCTCAATAGATGAAACATTCTTTATCAATTTACTTAATTAATTTCATACGTTTTCATTGTACTACATTAATTTGTGTTACCATGGTTATCTTTTCATTTTCAGTTCTAGTGACATTGCTGCACTACGTCAGCTCTTAGTGGACCAGCCAAACATACCAAAAGATGAAGGTAAGCAGTGAGAGAAAAGAAAGGATCTCCTGTAATATTGTACTTTCAGTTCTGCTGTTTGCAGTGTCCAGTTATGCAGCTGATATGAATATTCTGTTTTACTCATTATGCAGTTCAATCCATATTCGACATTGTATTTGCGGATGAAATTTGTTGATTCAGTTCCTATGTGAACTCTTGAAGACTTGCACCTGGAGCTGTCATTGACATAGTTCTTAAAAAGGGAAACTAGTCTACAACGCAGTTTAGCATACTGCAAATGACCATTCTGTGTTGACTTCAGAAGTCAGCGATTACTGTGATACCGATAGTACGGGTAGACTTGTTGTAACTGTGTGATAATAGTTGTTTGAAATTTGAATATGAGTGTGAACAGAGGATTTTACTTGACCATTCATCTTCGTGCTTGTTCTCACTCTACCATGAATTATTTAGATGTTTGTCTGTCTTCATTGTTTTGGGAATGTTCGAAGTTGCCGCTGCAATGTTACTCTGAATTACTAACTCAACTAGACAGAGATATATGCACGGCCATATTTTATCACTGCTTCTTGCATGTGAGGATTACATATACTGCATTTGAAAGTAGGCAAACTCTGTGAGTTGTGTCAAAACATATACTGCAAACTGAAAGGGTGAAAGCTTTACAGCCTGTTTAATTGTCAGCTTGATGAAGAAAGGATAAGAACAGACTGCAATTGCAAACCACTGAAGCCTCAGACTGGTCGTGCACGATCCTAACAGAAACGAAGGGTGCTGTGTGCTGTGGAATGGAATGTTGTCTGCTCTGTGTCATCATAGGCATGCACAGGAGTTTATAGGATTATCTGTTCAGATGAATCGGGAGAGATAAAAGGCTCATGCTGACACATTCTTACTGGTTTTGACAGCTTGCTGCCATTGCAACCTAGATGAAGGAGTGAAATACGTTGATTTGATAACTGAGAAATACAAGATAGTTCCAGGAAAACAACACTATATGTGTATGAAGGATTTGGATTGCCAGGCATCGCCAAATGATAAAGTAGTTGATGGCGCCTTTGTTAGGTATGTGCCTTTGAGCTCATGGTGCTGTGGCAAGTCAATACATTGGCGCCATTTGATCACGCTCCCAAAAATTCGCTCACATTTAAGCCACGTGCTAATATGCAATTTCTGGAAGTCACAAAAGGTCATCCATAATGCTCTACCCAAACTGGCACCGAGTATATTAGAGTGCCCAGCACAAAAGAGAGCAGGAAGGTTGACGCAGCATAAATGAAGGCCTTCGCGATCTGCCCACTTCTTCTCATGGTGTAAATTTCAGCAGCAAAAGTAGAGACTGTGCTCATGCAACCAAGGAAACCAAGTTGTATACCACTAAGAATAATAGTTGAGCGCTCTGTATGTACCTATGAGAAACCAAAAGAATCAGGCATTCAGGGTAGAGGATGATTTATAGAAAAGCTAAAATACTAGCAAATGATGAAAATGTATGAGAAAACAGTGTCATACGGCCTTGGATGCTACAGCAAGAGCTGCCATGATACTAGCCGCAAGAACATTGGCTGCAAGGGTCCCAATTGGCAGCCACCTGAGCGATCTCTGCTTTCCAATTCCCTGCCCATTGAGCCTTGCCAAGTACCAGCGTAACCAAACACCTGGAGGTGCCACTGAGCAGCCCAACCAGAGCACAGCGCCATCAGCAAGACTACACACCTTTACTATGGCCAAAACAATGCTCAGCAACCATAAGAAAGACATCAAAATCATCATCACTGAAAGAAGCACAGAATGCTTAGCCCTGGTATCCACCCTCCAGTGTTCCCAGCCACATTTGCTTCCTATTGAACTATTCTCCCTGATGTATTTGAGGATTGAACTACGTAGGCGCTCGCCTGTCTCAACACCAACTGTTATGGACTCATTGACAATGAACATTCCTGATGTGGTTCAGCATTGTTAGCCATTAGAAGAACGATTTGTTTTGTTATTGTTTGATAATAACTAATTAAGGACGTAATGTACTTTATCACAAATGAAACAGGTACCTAGTACTATGCCCGCTACAGCATATACCCAGTGGCCTTTTGAAGACAAGCCAACCATTTTCTGATTCCACCCGCTGAAAGTGGTAAGGCTTCCCATATAGCCAGTCGTGATTCCAACCACAAGGTGGTCAGATATCTGCCGTATATCAGCCTTGAAGATGATCCCAAACCAGCCCATCAAGAAAGAACCTAGCTGGCAAATGCAAGTAAGCAATCTCAATGAGTACGAACAGATATAAATCCTCTTCTAGTTTCTCTGAATGAACTCCTTTGACTTTGCATGGGTGTTACTTTAGCAGAGGATATCACATACCATATTAGATGGAAGATCAAGGTATAGAGGGCTTTGGTCTGAGGTAAGTGCTAGGCAGTCTAGGCCAAACAGCTTTTGAAGGCCATACCTTGTGAATACCTGATTCAGTAATCAGAAGCATTATCACTCTACTCGACAGGAACAATACTCTACTCGACAGGAACAATACAAGCTGCACACTATTATTCTCAACATAAAATTTTGGTGAATCTTGTAGGTCCATGTCCACTGGGATTAATACCATGAAATAGCAAGCGAGTCTACATTTTATTAGAGCAGCATAGGTTAATCAATATTTACCACAAACAACCGCATGTAAAATCTTGGATAGTTACCCCAAAGAATCCAAAGACCGCTAAATGGGTCAAGTAAGCAGCATAATCGAGCCTCAAAGAGAGTTTATACGGTTCAACCTACAGGCAAACAGAGGCATTTTCATGTCAGGACCAACAGAACAATATACAACCTTGTATTTGAGAAAAATCAAGAAACCAGTCAACTCAAAGAATAATCCTTACCTTAGCAATAGCATCTTTGGTCTCCATTGAAGATACAGGAGTTGATGCAATTTTGCCATTGTTGTGCATCATTGCATCATCTGGGAGCGGACCAACTTTATGAAACTCTGAGATGTTCGTTGTATCCTCACCAACATCATCTTCAGGAGCCAAAACTCGATCCCCACTGTCGATAAGCTGGGCTAGAACAGAACTATCGGCATCACCTAGCAATTGATCTGCTGACTCAAGGGAATGCCTCATCGAGCTCAGTATGGACGCCCCCATCTCGCTGGATAAGCTGATGGATCCCCTTGAACCCTGCCTGCTGTTTCTCCTACTTAACTGTGAGTTGGACCTAACGGCTGAAGAAGGACGAACAGCAGAACTCATCGACATACTTGTTCCATAACCCAAGCGATTCCCTTCAGAAGCGTTGCTCCGGGCTGAGGAGCACTCCATTCTGTTGCAGGCTTACTCCTCCAGCAACAGAGGTTTTCAACAACTCTGCATGACAGTCATATTTGTGACATCAATCAGTATGGCTCATAAATTTAGGACGCATAGAAACCAAACGATGAGTAACACAACGAGATAAGATTTGGTGTGTATTTGTAAGAATTATTTATCTTGATAAATGGCATAACAGCTCAGCAGCTGAATACAAGGCTCAGGAGACTTGAGAGTCGTGTTCAAAATCAACAAACCACAAATTAATTTCTCCTGTCAGCATCAATTATTCCATACTTCATGTAGTACATCACTACTCTCCACCACATATCAGAATGGATTAAGTTTAAATGCAGTAGACTCGGACCTCTGAAAATAAATAAATAAATAAATAAATAATGGATTTTTCTTATTGTTCAGAAACTGATAGTTGGACTTTACAAATTACAGGTGATGAGAAAGAGCACAAAGAGGAGATTGGAACCAGATAGTTGAAGAAAGACAAGAACACCTACGCAGCTCTAACGGCCCCACAAAAAGAATAGTCATTAAAAGGAAAACGAGATGGAAAGAGTAGAACAGCGACAGCGCCATTGAAAAGAGGGAAACGAGTGGCGCCTGCTAATTAGGCCGCTACTCGATAAACAAAAGAAAAGTGTCAAACCCGTGAAAGGTGCCGGCCTTTGCCATCGTGATGCCCGGTTTTTCTTTTATCAACATACATGCTCTAATCTTGATACTAATTTCATGATTAGTCCAATCTCCGGTGCCTTTTAGCTGCAAAGGTTTCGTGGTCAAGAAAGGGGAGAGGGACCCCATGGCATCGACACGTGCTCTCTCTCTCTCTCTCTCTCTGTCTCCGTGTATGGATGTATGAACTGAGTTCCTCGGGGGAAAAAGGAGAATGAATGAACAGAGAAATCGGAAAAAGAAAAGAAAGAATGAACAGAGAGAGAAAGGGAGATCTAAGGAGCAGGTAGCTAGAAGATGAGGAACGAGGATGCGAGGTGGGATTACCTTGGTTGAGGATTCGTGGAGGAGGGAGGGAGAGCTAGCGCGGGTGACTGCGGAGGGCAAGGCCGCCGTGCCGCCGTGGCCCGTGGCCAGCAGGCGAGGGGAAGGTTGTTGGATCGTTTCTCTCTGGTAGGAAAGCAATTTATAAAGGTTCTCCATTTCAATTTCGAAAAAAAGCTACTCCATTTCTTTTTTTATATATTAAAAATATGTTACTAACATAATACTCCCTTCGTTATTTTTTACATGTCGTCATTAAATTTGATCGTAAATTTTAACCGTTATTTTATTCAAAAATTAGTTTAAATATGTAAAATTAAAAAAATACTATTAAAATTTTTTAATAATAAATCAAATCTTAATAATATTTAATATTTTTTATATTTTTTGAATAAAATAAATGGTCAAAGTTATGGTCAGAATTAACGATAAAAAAAAAGAATGAAGAGAATATTTTTTTAAATTGTTGTCCCTGTTAAGAAATGTCAACTTTGATTGCTCCATATCCTTAAAAGTGAGATTTTACAGTATAAGGAACTCAATTTGCACGCTGTTTGAATTTGACACTCAGTTCACACGTCTTTTATAAGGATACAAAACTCCAAATATCTTTAAGATATATTAGGATTCTCCATTTTTCTTCACTATTTTCTAGTACTCTAGAGAAGAACAGGGCTGAACTTCACGACAACCCACTAACCCGCTTCAAAAAACCGTGGACCATAGCCCACTTTTTCAATTAAGCTTTTTTTATTGCAAAAAAGATCCTTTTTGTTTTGATTTTTTACTTAGTCCGTATTAGTTATTAATTATTTTCAATTTTCAAGCTTTTGTTCTCCATGCATTAAAAATTTAGAAGGCCTAGTTCGACATTTAAAAAAATGTTGAAATATTAATTGTTGAGGGCCGATACCGGTGATGACCGGTATTAGCGGTCCTCCGACTGCTTTACGTATAAAGCAATAAGCGACCTCCGTCTCGCCCGACCTCTATGCCGCGACGCGCGTACAGCGGCTCGGGCCCACAGACAGGTCCGCCTCGCCCGACCCCCTCGACCGGGGTCGGATCACCCGCCGCTCGACTCAGGATCCCGACCTCACCATGACGGGGTCGGGAGCTCGTGCCAAAGTCCGCCTCGCCCGACCCAGGGGTCGGGCGAATCGCTCCCTCCCGACCCTCAGGGGTCGGGAGCGCCACCTAGCGCGACGAAGGCGGTTGGTACTGAGTAGTTGAGTAATAAAAGCTCAACTACTCTCGTGGCTACCAAAGCCCCCCGCGGAAATGGGCGTTTACCGCTCACGTCGCACAGTGACAGCGAGGCCGTCACTATGCGAACGACCCCCGTCAAAGCCCATCCCTTCTGACAAGACGGGACGGCTACGATCGACATTTCGACCGGGTACGGAGCTAACGATGACCAGTCCTCCTCTCCTCCGACCCCTCGTCGGAGGGTGACCGACCATACCGAAGGGACGTCCCTCGTTGACGGCCATCCCTGTGGCGCCATCGACCGAAGAAGCACCGCCATGCCTGCGACGTCATCCACAGCGACCGGCACGGAGTCTGAAGCATCAACAGCGCGGCCTACAGGACACCCGGCCATGCCGCCGCCCACACCTTTGCGCCAACTCTTTGTACGCCCACCTCCCTCCTTGCAGTATAAAAGGGGGAGGCGGGAGAACGACGAGGGGGGATACGAGTCCAAGATACACGACATCTCACCCCACGTAGAACACCTCACAGAGACTTGGGAGTTCGTCCCTCTCCCGCCCGTTTGTAACCCCCTACTACAAACTGTCGCGAGTAACACGAGCAGCCTCATCGAACTGGACGTAGGGCACGTTGCCCGAACCAGTATAAATCCTTGTGTCCTCTCGCGAACCATCCGAACCAAAACACGCACCCCACGATACTAATTACTCGTCGGCCACAACGAACGCCGACAGTTGGCGCGCCAGGTAGGGGTTCTTTTTGCGTGTTTTCGTCAAACCCCTCTCTTTGTTCGGATGGCTAGCCGCGCAAACACCTGGGTTCCCGGTGCACACGTGCGTTTCGGGAGCCTCGACTTCGTCGCCATCTCAGATGGCGCTCTGGCACTGGCCGGTGCAGCGGCACCACCGGTTGCCCCGCTTGACCCCGGGCGTGTATCGCCTCTCGCTGGCACATTGTCCCGGGCGTCGACGCTCCCAGCTCCACGCGCCATGAACAACGAGTTCGTGGCCATGGTGGGCTGCGCATCCGAGTCTCTCTTCGACCTCCTAGATGGAGCGTCAAACGAAGATTCCGATGCAGAGTGCAGTGAGGGAAGTCATCATCCCTCACGCGAGTGCCTTATGATACGTGCGGAGCATCTTCCCGCTGCGGAGGGCGAGCGCCCTGCGGAATCGTCTGGCCCGCAGGACGGGACCCCACCCCGTGACGCGCAGTCAGAACGACTGCGCGCACGAAGGGAGGAACTCCTGGAGGTCCAGCGTCAGCTGGATCAGCAGCGTGCGGCGATTGATCACGAGCTCGCTCAGAGCGAGTCCAGTGAACACACCCGCACTGACGTTCGCGACTTACGAGTCGCAAGTCGTGACGATGGCTGCCCGCGCTTCCACGGGCGAGCCAGAACTTGGCCGCGGCGGCGGCATTGCTCAGGGGCCTCCCTGAGCCTGTCACGCCGGAGGCCCGACGCGCCCAGCGCGAGGTTGAGGCGCTACTTGAGCACGCGGCAGTGCAGCAAGCTGAGAGCTCGCTGTCGCGTCTGCGTGGACAACGTGCCCAGAACACGTCTGTCCACCAGACTCCCCCAGCAGCGGATGGCACGGCGAAAGCCTCCGTCCGCGATCGTCTGGGGACGAACAGGGACGCCCGCGCCACCCTGGATGCGCGGCGGCGCCGCCTGGAGTTCGACGATGGCACCTCCCGATCGCGTCATCCGCGTCGAGGAGGACGCTACGACGACGACGAGGATAGAAGCCCTAGCCCAGACGCCCCGGGACCGAGGGTCTTCAGTCCTCACATTCGGAACGCAGCATTCCCGCGGCGTTTCCGACCCCCGACCAACGTACCGAAGTACGCGGGGGAAACCAACCCCGGCCTGTGGCTCGAGGACTATCGCCTCGCGTCTCGGGCTGGGGGCGCGGAGGATGACGACTTCATCATCCGCAACCTGCCATTGTATCTGGCCGACTCGGCCAGAACGTGGCTCGAGCATCTCCCCGCCAATCAGATCACCTGCTGGTCTGACCTTAAGGAGGTTTTCGTTGGAAACTTCCAGGGGACTTACAACCGCCCAGGTAACCCCTGGGACCTCAAGAACTGCCGGCAGAAACCTGGAGAGTCGCTCCGGGATTACATCCGGCGCTTCTCCCGGCAGTGCAACGAACTGCCGCACGTCGGTGACGCCGATGTCATCGGCGCATTCTTGTCCGGGACGACCTGTCGCTCCCTAGTTCACGAACTAGGGCGCAAGAGTCCCCGGACCGCCAGAGAGTTGCTGGACATCGCGACCAGCTTCGCCTCTGGCGAGGAGGCGGTGGTGCGATCTTCGATCGCGCCCAAGACGCCAAAGGTAAGCGGGTCGAGACAGCCGGCGGAGGCTCCTCCGACCCTCCGAGCAAGAAGAAGAAGAAGAACCGGCCGCGTCCGTCCGGAGAACGGATGGTCGCTGCCGCGGATCGCAAGGGTGCCAAGGCACCCACGGAGGATGTGACACCCCAGGTGTCACCCAGGATTAAATCGGCAACTTAAAACCCTAATCGACACTATTTCACACCTGAAGGCAAAATCAACAATGGAAGTAAGTGCAATGTTGTTTAAAAAACCCCAAAGACACTCTACAAAAACTTTGATAATCCACAGAACACATTTACCAAGTTCGGAGAGTTTCCACCCGCAGTGTCGAAAATTTTATTCTTCGGGCAGAAATCTAACCCTAATGCGTGACCCACCAAATTTTCCACAACACCCTAGCTATATTTTTGCATAAAAATTAAGTTCACTTAAAAAATAGAATTTTAGAAATTTATCCAAGATTTTTAGAGAAGGTTCAAACCCTTTTAAAATTCACACAAACTAAAGTGGACCCATAAATTCAAGAAATTTTGGGAGCTGATTCAGAACTCGAGCCTTAAATAAAAAGTGTTCCTAATAAATCCCTGAGCATGCACAAAAATTTTCAAAATTTTCTGAGCTGAGGAGGTGGGTTTTCAATTTAAACCAGCAGGAGCCTGTAGCAGTTCAATTCAAATCGACAATAGCCGGACGAGCAACAGTGCAGCCGCCCGACGCGCCAACCGCCGCGCGGCAGAGCCGCCTCCTCCGCCGGCCGGCTCGCCTTTCCGCGCCAGCCTTCAAGGCTCTGCACAAAATCTCGCCAAATCTTCTCCCCTCCCTCTACTCCTTTCCTCTCCCGTCTTGTCTCACTGCCGCACGCCCGAATTGCCGCGCAGCAGAGCTCCTACGGCAAGCCACCGCCTCCGATGCCCAATCCGCCGCCACCCTCTGCTCCCCTCCCTAACTCTCCACGCAAAGACTTAAAAGAGTGCGCTGAACCCTACTCTCACCTTCCCCGCGCCCAATTTCGCTCCTACGCTCGACTTGTTGATTCTCCTCACTCGGTGCCACCATCGCCATTGCCGCGAGGGAGAGCTCTCGGTGAGACCACACTTCCGGCCTTCCTCCACCGATCAAACCTTGCCTAAACGACTCCCCTCGCCCCAGTGCAGCTCTCAGTTCATTGAATTGCGCTCCCATCGCTCCCTCCGCCCGGAACACTGCAGTCGACCTCACCGGCAACAGGAGCACCGCCCCAACCCTAATCAATCAAATTCGTCTTCACGGTACCTTCATTATCCAATTCATTCACCCGGCTGCTTCATCTCATCACTGTGATCAGTTTTGACAAGTGATCGACCACAGAAACTCACCGGCGACGACAGAACATTTGCGCCGCCGTCAGTCTCTCCTTCTGCCGCCAAGTTGAGCTCATCGTCGACTCCTGTCTCCCGGCCATCCCCGCGACCTCTAACCACGTCAAACAGGTTCATTGCACCACGGTGAGTCTCCTGGACCAACCAATTTCCTTCCTCCGCCGTTTCTCCGATGATTCCTTCGTCGAGCTTCGGGCAGAACCGCCACCC